>VDFB02086081.1:244072139-244365536 GCA_007258455.2 Sequoia sempervirens
TATTTAAAACATATATGTGATCATGCAATATAAAGGAAATTACATCATATCGATCCAAGACTTATCATTTTATGATCATCTGTGATGTGTGATAAAAACACATGAACATATTAGTGGGGCATCACTCATTACTAATACAAATTTTAAAACTTGAAAACCATTAGCAGTGAGTGATCCTTCAATAATATAAAGGACAACGCTCATTGCGTATTTCATTTAGGTGCTCTAACAACAATTTGCGATGAGCGATAGCATAAAAATATCACCTCATTGTTCATAACTGATTCAAAATATGCACTCTTGAAGTAATCAGTGATGAGCGATAAGAACACAATGGCCGTCAGGACTTAAGTGAAAAACTTTAAACATGTACACTTAAGTTGTTCTTAATGAAGGGGATCCCTAGGATAACATGAGAATAATAGACTCAAAAACTTCTAAGTCACAAAATGCAAAGGATGTAAAGGCAAAGAGATCCTTTACTAGACCTTATAAAATAGAGGACCCAGACTTAGGCTTGAGGGACCGGTTACCAGATGATAGTGAATGACATAAGATGTTTTAAAATTACTTGGCAATAGGTAGTAAAGAGTTAATGACCAAATAGAACCCCATAGGCATATGTAACGAATAAAACCCTAAACCCTCAGACAACAATCCTACATCCAAATGCAATAAGGATTTAAGATGGAACAATTTTTTTTTTTGAGGGTTCCATCAACCCTCATTATTATTATTTCCTAATTTTAAATTCCTACATCTCACCTACCACCACTAACCTCTTACACAAGCCACCCTATCTCTTACAAAAATTTAATGCCTCTTCCCAATATGTGCTCACACATGTATGAGCACACCTCCCCATTTCACCCTTTTCCATGTTGTGAAACTTGTCACAAGGCTAACCATTCTTCATTACTTGATCCAAACCCTATCCTTATTTTAATCTCAACCATCCATTAACCAATCTATCTTAGCCCTTGATTCCTCTCATCAAATTTCTATATAATGAGGCCTTGGCTCTCATTCTTAACATCCACATTCTCCATATCCTTATTCTACCCAAATTCCCATCAAATCCATCTTGACCCTACCATCATCATGCTACTAAAATATTGAGCAACCACATCCATTCCAATTAGTTGAGAAAATTTGTAAGATATGGGCATACATCTTGTGAGTGCAATCCATGAAGAGGAGACTATGAAAGTATAACATCTTTGTAATTTTTTCTTTATGCATTTATCCACTACCTTCTTATTCTATTTTCCAATCTTTATTTTGGCACGTCTGGTGGTTTCCCACCTCTTTTTCTAACTTTCTATGAAGTTTTTGTGAGTTTTGAAGTTAAAGCTACCGTTTTCAAGAAAAAACTGCAAATCTACACCTCTACTACTCATAAAGGTGCCTCTTCTTAAAACTAACAAAGCTCTGCTCAAAACTAAGGTTCCTCTACTAAAAACTAAGGAAACTATGCTCAAAATTGTGGCGCTTTTGCCAAAAGTGGTGGAGCTTTTGTTTTTTGGTAGTTTTTTGATCATTCTGACCTAGATTTAGGATTTATCTAACATTTTAACTTTTTTTCTGTAGGGTATCATTGGTATAACACTCTATTTTTTAGGTTCATTCATCATTTACATGTATAAAATAGGTCTTTCTAGGGTTTTGTGAGATTAGGGTTTCTTGCAAGCTTTCTAAGTCACTTAGGGTTTTGATCATTTTAAAATCATTTTCAATACATTATGGGGAACATTTTGGAAAGATATTCATGTTTTTAGGTCCCATGTATGTTCATCCACCTACTTCCCCACTTGGGTTGGTGGAAAACCTCATTTTTTGACTCCCGGGTGTCATTTTTTGGCCTTATGTGCAAAGTGGTGCCTCTGCTCAAAATTGAGGTGCCTCTACTCAAAATTGTGGCACTTGTGCTTCTAAAGGTATATTTTTAGGGTTTTTAGGTGTTTTTTGCATCAAACCTTCCTTTCTAAGTCATGAATTGTATTTCCAGCCTGTTTACTAAACATTGTACTTGAAAAACATCAATTTTTGGCCCCTAAAAGCTATTTTTTGGCCTAATCTGCAAAGTGGCACCTTTGCTCAAAATTTTGGCACCTCTGACTCATGAAGTGGTGCCCCTACTTTATTAGAAGCATAAATTTTCTTTCAAAGCTATTCTTGTGCTTTAGTTTGCATCTTTAGGGCTACTTTAAGCTATTTTCTTCATTTAATCTCTATTTTTGGGGTACTAATGCATGTTGCAGGTGTCTAATGATTATCTAAGGAAAAAATCATCAAATTTCTATGCTTCTCTTCATGCTAAAAACATTTTTATTTTATCATCTTATCATCTAACCACTTTTTTTGTAGCTTAAAATCGATTGTCAAAGGAAAATGCATCAAACTACTAACATTTTTCTTGTAGATTTGTTTGTACAAGGCTTTATTTTTTCCACTAATCTAGGCACATTTCATTTCTTAAGGTTAATGATATTTTTCTTTGATGTGTCTTTGAGTGAGTGGTGTGTATGCTCTCCTCTTACACCTAGTGTGATCTTGAGGATCAAAAATATCACTTACTTTTTTTTAATCTATTCTTTTTTATCCCAAGGAACCCAATGTGTGTATGATCTCCCCTTGCACTTCATGTGATATTGGGGATTAAAAACACTTGGATCATTCCTTTAGGGGGATTTCCTAAGGATTTCATCACCCTAGGGGATGAACCTAACTCTTGTGTTCTGGTAGAGTATAAAGAGCAAGAGGTGAATTGAAAGACACCTCTCTTTGAAGTGGAATCTTGTCAATCTAGGCTAAGCCTCTAAGAACTTTATACCTTGGAGAAGTGAATGTGGAGAGTGGGTTACCCTCTCCTCTCAATTGTTTGGAATTATTCCCTTTCATCTATGGATTTGGACCTCATGTGTACCATTGAGGTATTTAGAGAACTCCCTAGCAGCCTTGTGTATCCTAGATTAAGACCTTTCAACCGTAGGATAGTGTGGTGCAAGGGATGCACATCACGCCCTATATATTCCCATCATATGGATCCCTTGAGATGAGATAAAAATTCTCAGCTTAGCATAAGATACATGTATATTTTTTGGGAGAGGGTGATTGGGTCATCCTTCCATTCCTAGAGGCCCCTACCTGTCCTCTCTCATAAAGACAAGAATGTACACACCAATTTAAGGCGTCTCTACATTTGAGTCAAAGGAGATTCCAAGTTGTGGGACTACAATAGTCTATAATACCCACTTGACTAATTTAGGTTTGTAAACAAGTTCTTGAAGTGTATTCTTCTGCAATACCAGTGAAAATGAATCATTCAAGGGGTTGAGGATTGAACATACACTACAAAAATCCATCAAAATTGGCTACATTGTTTGTTTGTGTGCTTTTAATTTTATCTCCTAGTCAAGCAAGAAAAACCTTCACCTCATCCCAAAAAATTCTTCCTATCCTAACCATCCTTCCACTTCTAATCATACCACCTCTTCCATCCTAATCATCCCTCTTCATCTTAATCACCTTATCCTAATCATCCCATCCTAATATTCTATTATCATTATAAACATCTATCTTGTCCTAATCATCCCCCAATCCAACCCTAATCTATCTTTTTAGACCTTAAACCTAATTTTTCTAATCCATTTGAGGCCCTAATCATTATCCTAATCATCCTCCATAATCCCTATCCAATTTCATCATTAATCTTGGTTTTTATGTCCTATATCCTCCATCATACTTTATACACATCCTTGATTATCATCTTTAATCCCCATCCCTCATCATCATCTTAGTCCAATCCCCTTATCAACATAATCCCATCTTAATCAAATACTAATATCATTCTCTATCTTTATCCTTAGGTCCTATTCTTCTAAATCCTAAATTTCATTCCTAATCCATCATCATACTTTCTATCCTTATCCAAAATAAATCCCAAACTTTCCTTTTCCAATCAAGCTTCCACCATGTATAACCACCTAATCTATTCTAATAGACCTTCACCCATTCTAACCCAATCTAATATCATGAACCCATATCCTGATCCTACAAGCCCAAAAATCACAATCAAATCCAACCCCAATCATATTGATGATGATGAGGATAGCCTTATGGAACAAACTAAATATGATCCCTATGATGATAGTGAGAGTATTGTGGACCAAATTGAATCCATGATCATTAGATACAATCCTCCAATCCTTCACAAATCATCCATCCAAAGTTCCCCTCAAATCCCACCCATGTCCTTACCACCCGTGTCATCCTCATGGGATTTCATCACCAATTTTATTCTCACTCACTACTTCAATAATGATATGGATTCCATGCTTAGATATCTCCTTGGCATTGGTGCTAAACTTCCATCCTACCCACCTTCATCCAACCCCAATCCATCCCTTCTTGCTTATCCTTCCCATTCCTTTGACAAGGGAAACTAGGCTTCTAGCCGAAATTCCCCTCCAACCCCATCCACATCCTTTTCAAGCTCCTCATCCTCATCCTCAATTTACCAATCCATGAAAGCTTCCACCTCTTATTCCACTTGTTCATCTCCCACATCCTTACAATCCACATCACCCTAATCTTACTAATCAAATTCATTTCATGTCCCTCATAATGGTTTGCTCCAAGGACTAATTTCAAAGGTGCTTAATTCCCCATACGAAAACAAAGTGGTGCAACCTTACCATGTCATACATCAACCCTCATCACCCCCACACCAAGATAAATACCAATCCCCTAAATCTCATGAATCCTGTACTACTCCATCCATTCAAATTGAAGCATCTATCCAACCTTCCTCCCCCATCACACCATACACATAAAATGAGCTATGTCAATCCTTCAATCCAAAGAATTCTAACATATATTCCCCTCTATATAAATATGAAGGAATCCATTCTCCTCCATGACATGATCACCTCCCATATCATGATCCCATTTCTTATCAAGAAAAACATATCCTTTCCATCCCATCCAATGATCCCTTTCCATATCAAGATCAAATTACCTCTTCGACTCCATTTCATGACCCCTCTCTAAATCAAGATCAAAGGTAACCTTCCACCCCATCTAATGATCCTCTCCCCTCCCATGATAAAAAAACCCCTCTCACTTCATGTCATGATCCCCCTCCATATCATAACCAAGAGAACATTATACCATCCACCCCATCCCATGATCCTACCCAAATTCAAGTTCAAAGCATACCTTCATCTCCATGTCATGATCTCATCACCCTTATCCAAGCTACCCATGAACCCCCTACTTATCAATTGGGTTCCTCCACATTCATCCAAGCTGGTTTACTCCAAGAGCCTATCATTCCTTCCATAACATATCCCCCTCAAAATGGATTCACATCTTGCTTCCAAAATAATAAGTATCCCATTGGAAAAAATATTTGTCAAGCCATACATTATCAAGGCAAAGGGTTAGGCCTTCATGAGAAAGGAATCTTAGAACCCCTACAAATACAATAAAATCCTAATTATCATGGCCTTGGATATAAGGCTCTAGACATTGGTACTCCTTCAACCCATCCAAAATCCAAAATACCTCCATCTAAATCCAAATATCCATGTTCCCCATCCTCTAAATCTATCTAGGGGCCTTATGTTCCAAATCCTAATCCCTCACCCTTCCATCCATTTTGGGTCCCTATGTCTCAAAATAAATTCCTTCATCCCCTCCATCCATATTGGGTCCTTAAATTCCACCACCTATCACTTCTATTCCACAATACCATTATCCTTTCTATTCATCAACTCATCAAGATCAACAAAGGTACACACCCTTGAGTCCCTTCCAACATGCTACTTTCACCAACCCATCCATAATACATCCACATCATTCATTTTCATCCACCAATCCTATTGCTCTTGGAAGCAATTTGGATGCCAAACTTAAATTCATAAATCCAAAAATCCACAAAAATCAAAGGATCAACATGTCCTATCAACATCTGCAACAAGTGTTTAAGGTAAACTACCTAACAGTCCTAAATTACATTAAAAATTTGATAGGAGAAGAGATTCTACACACTGGATTACAAAGAATAGTTTTTCCTATGAACCTTCTTTCCATCTTCCTATCCTTGACTCAATGGACTTGCTTCAAAATTTCAAGTTTCTTCAGTCTATTGCTAACAAAACTATGAAGGAAGAATATTTGCAAGAAGGTGCTTTGTTGTAGAGTGTTCAAGGTTATGATGTCACACACAATGAAGGGTTTATTGGTGAAATCTTTCCCAGGAATTATCTCTACCACAAATAGAGATATGTTGACACCTATGAAGCCCTAAATCTCTCTTTACTCAAAGGCTTGTCGACTTATCTGTATCAAGCTCTAAGCAGGTTCCACTTTGACTTAGACAAGGAAGAGATTAATAATTTTAAAAGAAAGTACCACGCACTTTCATTTCTTCTATCTCATCAGTGTGCTCAAGGTCTACAATAGATAGTTCCTATGCCAAATCATCAAAACAACAGGGTTAATGTTTAGATAAAATTATAGTTCATTATTAGGCTTAGGCTACAAGTCAAATTCAAATGCTAGTTGTTGAAGGCCAAGGAGAGAATTCGGTCAACTTGGGTAATAGGGGTGTTTAAACAATCAATCATGAAATCTTTTTGTTATTGGTAATTAGTAGTATATATGAAATATGAAGCTAGGACAAGGGTCTAGTAAGTAATGATTTGTATAGATAAACTTTGCATAAAATTATAGTAGTTTTTTGGGTGGTAGTGTTGGCCATGTAATTCTGTATAGTGAAAGAAATTATCGATTGGGTTTTGAACTATTTATCAAAGTCTAAACTCAATATGTATTAAATTATATTATATTAATATATCTATAGGCTTATGGCATTTTTCTTAAAAAAAAACATGTCCCATAAAAAAGACATGCAAAAAAAAAGAAAAATATGATCCAAAATAAAAAATTCCAAAGGCCAGAAAGGCCCATGAAGCAAAAATAAAAAACCATGTGGATTCCAAAAATACTAAAAATCAATGCATCCAAAAGAAAAATCAAAATTGGAATCCAAACTTGCTTCTCCAAAAGTTTCATCCAATTCTAAGTCCTCCATCCCATCTAATATTCCTTCATCACCTTCATCTATTTTGGGCCCTTATGTCCCAAAATCTACATTCAACCCTCCATCTAACCCTCCAAATTCAAAATCAAATTCACTTCCACAATTCCACCACCCTTCAAGGTGTGTGACAATGTTGATCTTTCCAACATTTCCATCCACTCATCCACAATTTTTCCACCAACCCATCCATTATCCATGTAGACACTCAAAATTTGTGCTCACAATTATCCTATTTTTTGTCAATTTATTAAATGGATATTATTATTTGTTTAATTAATTCATTTAATACTTTCTTCTATTCCTTCATTAATTCACTTAAATCATTAAAATATTATAAGCATTTTTCCAATCACACAATCATTGATCCATAAATCATTTCACATTATTATTAATGTACTGTAAATTTTTGGGGAAAGGCACTCTCTTGTACTTCTAGGGTTTTGCACCTAAAAGGAGAAAGGTATCCCACAAAATTAGGGGTTCACTCAAGAATAATGCTAATATGATTGAAATATGTCTAAATAGAATTCCCTAAATGCAAAGAATTGATAAAAGTAATTGAATACTAATGCAAAACTAATGAAATGCAAATTGTTTGAAAACACATTGTGATATGCAGAAAGATGGATTGAATGCAATATAAGAAAAGATGAAGAAACCAAATAGATAGAGTGCACATGGAAACTGATAGAGGCTAGAATGAAGATTGCAGATGTCTCTGAAATTCTGGAAAATCTAATTTTCGGGCCAACTGGGACACTTACGCCAAGCTAGGAGACCTAGTCCCAGATCTGGAAAACTGCTTTGGAGCCTATTTCAGCCATATGGGTATTCAGATCTACAAAAACTTCTAAAAAAAATATTTAGTGGGACTAAGTTTCCATTGATGGAAACTTAGTTCACTTTGGCTTTTCTAAAAATCTGAAAGTGGAAACTATGACTCTCAGTCTGCACTTTGTTCTCCGATTGAAACCCAAATCCAAATTTGTGAAAACAACTACAAAATGGAATATAATTTGGTTTCTAATCGTGGGTTTTCCTTGGTCAAACCACTAGTTGGTATTTAAACCTTGAAAGAGATAATGAAATGTACTATAAACCCTAACCCTAAGTGCATCTAAGACTAGGAAATCTGAAGCGAGATGCAACCCTATTCTAACATGCAAGAATAAGATGCACAAATGAAACTAGAATGATGCAATACTCATTCCAAGAGACCTTGAATTACATCAGAAATGAATCTTAATGACATTCAAACCTTCCTTAGGTTGAAAATAGAGAGAAAATGGAAGATGGAATCAATTAGAAAATAAGTCCTTAGGCTTGGATTGATGGCTAGTTGCATCTCCCCAACCTAAAATTCTTCATGATTCTCCATAGGAATCCATGATCAACCCTTGAAAATGCAATATCTTGGACAAAAAGTGAGCTTGAAGACCTACAAAAACCTAAGCTTACTACCCTAAATCTTCAACTTTGTTGTAGATAGACTTATGAATCTTCTTGTGAAAGATATTCAACACTTGACACTTGACACTTGACTCTTGAATTTTTGTTGAAAATGACTAGATGTTATGAAAAATGACCTAAAAACTTATATTTATAGGCATTCATACCCAATTATTCATTATTTTGACCTCATAGGCCGACATCCATTGGAAATTTGAATTAGGTTGGTGATTTTCCTACTCAAAATTGAAAAATCCCCCAAAAGGGACTAAGTTGCCACCCTAGGCATCTTAGTCCCACCAGGGGTTTTTGAGGTGGGTTTTATGAGATTTGAATAATTTGAATGTTATTTATCAGGATTTGTATGATTTTTGAGTGGAATAAGCCTAAAGGTCCAAAATAATGAGTCTTAGGTGCCTATAAATGGTAAGTTTAAGGAATGATTTATGCAAGGGTGCCAAAATAGGTCCAAATTAAGTGTCAAATTGTCTCTTTCTTCAAGAGTATATAATTTTTTTGTGCTACAATTAAAATATCCATACATTAAGTTATGTTAATCTTTATCCATTACATAAAATCATTTAATCCATTTAATTAATTAAATCATTCATCTAAATTCATAAATTCACCTTTAATCCAAATTCCTAAACCTCCACCCTATCATAAATCCTCTTATTTATTTCTTTCATTTCCATCAATTGAGTTTGATTAAAGAATATGGGATAAATATGCATTTCTCCATTTCACTCTTTTTAATCCCAAATCTCTCCTGTAACTTGAATCTACCTTGTGAGGACATCTATATAAACCCTCTTTTCTCACCAAAAAGGAAATTGAATTTTGATCATACAATCCTTTCTCTCCCATCTCTTCCTCTTGGCCGATGTCGAACTCATGCAACCGACATATTTAATTTAGGGTATAGCTAGTACATTTCAAGGGACACCAATGAGCAAGAAAAAATAAAATTTTTAAGTGTGAATGATTCAAAATCCACTTAATCGATATTCCTTCACAATTTTCCTTCTCTTGATTTAATATATTTTGAATGATCTACCTGCGATCACTAATGAAGGAAGAGAACCCACTTGAAAATCCATGAAATAAAAATGACATAGAGGGAATTAAGAAGGCATTTGAACATAAGCTAAGAGGCGAATAATTTTTTTGGTAATATAGATACGTTTATTTTAATCCCCACATTTATTGTTTATCAAAATTTATTGTGATTTTAAAAATGTGTATCTATGGTGTATTCTAGACGCTTATACTAATTTGAGACATAATAAGCTCTATGATGATAAAGCACTTTGTAAAGCACAAGAAGCTTCATCACCTTCATTTCCTTCATATATGTTTCTCATCTATCATTTCTTCCACCATCCATTTATTCATCATTTCATTTTCTTCATGCTCCTTATCTCAAAGGGTAATTAATTGATTTATCTAGCTAATACTTGTCTTTTAATCCAAATATCAAATCAATCAATTTTATTTTTAGCATGGGACTCTAACGCTCCCTGATCACTCAATTTATCAATCAATCAATCATTGTATCAAATTTTCTTACGCTAGCATCAATCTCAATTAGCTTGATCAACTCAATCAACTTAATCAACTCATCAACCTAGCTATATTAAGCATTTCCATCAATTGTTCAGTTACGCCTATCAGTTGTGCAGTTTCATCAAATGTGCATCTCTGCTTAATTACTTGCACAATATCAATTATCAAATTTTCTCCTAATGATCTATTGAGAGATTAATCTTATCACAACTTGTTCGATCAATCTCTCAAGGGGGAATATCATCCTTATCATCATCCTTACCAGGATATCCTTGGGGCATGTACATCAATTAATCAATATTTTTTCTTTGAAACAACGTGACAGGCTGGATTGTCTCAAAGAGGGGAAAAATATAGACACTCATAATTTATCCTCATAATCGTCCTATTTTTTGTCTATTAATTAAATGGATATTATTATTTTTTTAATTAATTAATTTAATACTTTCTTCTATTCATTCATTAATTCACTTAAATCATTAAAATATTATAAGCATTTTTCCATTCACACAATCATTGATCCATAAATCATTTCACATTATTAGTAAAATATCCATACATTAGTTTACATTAATCTTTGTCCATTACATAAAATCATTTAATCCATTTAATTCATTAAATCATTCATCTAAATTCACAAATTCACTCTTAATCCAAATTCCTAAACCTCCATCCTATCATAAATCCTCTTATTTATTTCTTTCGTTTCCATCAATTGCACTTGATTAAAGAATATGTGATAAATATGCATTTCTCCACTTCACTCTTTTTAATACCACATCTCTCCCTCAACTTGAATCTACCCTGTGAGGACATCTATATAAGCCCTCTCTTCTCACCAAAAATGAAATTGAATTTTGATCATACAATCCAACATCCATTTTCCATCCATCCATCCCTCTTATCCAATCCTTTGCATAAATCCATACCCCTCTCCATCTTTCAATCCATTTTTTCCCTCTCACCATCATTCTACCAACATCTATGAGAATACATCCAATTACCATGGTCCATTATAACACATAATCAAGGGATACCATCTATGGAACTAGATGCTTGAGTCCTTCCTCCCCCTCTTGCTACACTTCACACTTGGGGGAAAGCTTCATCCATACCACATATTATCCACATCATCCAATATCCTTCATCATCTATCCATCATCCTATCTAAATCCATCCTCCCCTCCTTTGATCTTGAAAATGTTAAGGATCTAGATGACCATCAATTATGCTATCCATATCATTCCCTCATCCTATCTTAATACATCTTCCTTTCCCATCTTTGTTCTTGATGAATATCCTAGGGGTCAACTATCCATACATCTATATATTATCCACTTGGTCTTGATCATCCTATCCATATCCTTCATCCCATATCCTCTATCCTATCTACACCCCCCATTCTATTGAATTAATCCACTCTTTTCACCCTTGATCTTGATAAAGCTAGGGGAAAAATATCCATGCATGATTTGGAAAATGCAATCCTCACTCTTACTTCCATCCATGTCCTCTATGCACTATCCTTCCATCTAATGCTACTATCCTCCCATCCATGATTGCACTACCTCTAGTGTGAGGCATCTTGGTCCTTTGTAACTAGTACTTGGAGCTCCATCCTCCTATCCTTCATCCACCATGCTCTTATCTACCATCACCTATCTTCCATCTACTAAATCCATTCATATCCTATCAACACAATCCATTTATCCATCCATCCTTTTCCTAAGACTTGGTTCTCCCTTGTCATTAGATCCCATCCATTTCTCTATCCTAATCATCCTATCCTCCAACCAATCATATCTTATCCAATCCATCTATCCTTCCAATCCTAATCTATACAATCCAACCTTGCAAGCTAATGCAATATCCTTAAGCAATCCATCATTTTGATCCAAATCAACTAAAATCCATTGGTCCACTTCAATCCATTATCATCATAGGTATGTATCCCTCCCAATCCATGTGTTGTTCTTATTGTTAACAACAAAATCCTTAGGGTACACATTATTCTTATAATCAACTTTGCTATCCTTATCATCATCACCATCAATCTATCAATCAATCCATCAATTGATTTTTAGATTGATTTGGAGCACATTCCTTGTTTTCTTTTGGTTTTTGTGCATGCATGCTTGTTGATTGAGTGTTTTATCATGGTCTTTGCACTCTATTTTCATAGGGGCATCATAGTCTTCTATATCATGGTGTCATAAGGCATATGCTTGCACTTGACCTTTTTGATCATGTACTTGGCATATTGTCATCCTGGTTCCTTATACCTTGGTGCATAATGTAAAGTACAATATTAAATATAGGTTGCTCATATCATTGTAGCATGATGATCATTCATTTCTCCCCTCCATTCACATATTCATCATCCTTATCTTCTCGCATCCATCCTTATTTAGTTCATCGTTTAATCGTTTCATCCTTCATCCTTTAGTCATATCATCAATTTTAAGAGCACACCCATGTTCTTTGAACCCACATGTCCTCTCGAGGGGGCATACTACTACCTCCTCGTCATCCTTCCACATTCTCATTAGTGATTGGGGCATCATGCCACTAGTCATTATCCCTTTCCTAGCCACTATGTTTTATTCTTCTTTGAAATGATATTACTTCTCTTAGTCACAACAACATATCAAAGAGGGGAAAAATTCATATGTGCCTAAGATATTACTTCTCTTAGTCACAACATCATATCAAAGAGGGGAAAAATTCATACACCTAAAATATATCTAATTAAATGAATACTTTTTATTTATTTAATTTAACCTACTTCCCTTATCCTAATAATTAATTAAATGAATATTCATTATTTATTTAATAAATTTCTCCATTACCTTTATCCACCACCTTTAATTAAATAAATCCATTTATTTAATTAAAGCTACCCCTTTTCCCACATTCCTCTAAATCCCCTAACCTTGATTAAGTTAATGGTCCTTGATTAATTAACTTTATAACTTTCCTAATCATTATTATCCCATTCTCCAACTGTTAACACCACCCATGTTAATAAACCCTTGGTTTATCAACTTAACCCATCCTCATTAAATCAATTAATCCTTGATTAATTGATCTAACCCTCATCCCTAATCCTCATTATTATTATTTCCCAATTTTAAATTCCTACATCTCACCTACCCCCACTAACCTCTTACACAAATTTAATGCCTCTCTTCCCAATGTGTGCTCACACATGTGTGAGCACACCTCCCCATTTAACCCCTTTTCGTGTTGTGACACTTGTCACAAGGCTAACCATTCTTCATTCCTTAATCCAAACCCTATCCTTCTTTCATTCTCAACTATCCATTAACCAATCAATCCTAGCCCTTGATTCCTCTCACCAAATTTCTATATTTAATGAGTGCTTGGCTCTCATTCTTGACATCCACATTATCCATATCCTTATTCTGCTCAAATCTCCATCAAATCAATCTTGATCCTACCATCATGCTACTAAAATATTGAGCAACCACATCCATTCCAATCACTTGAGCTAATTTGCAAGATATGGGTGCATCTTGTGAGCTCCATGAAGAGGAGACTATGATGGTATAATCTTTGTATTTATTTCTTTATGTATTTCATCCACTACCTTCTTATTATATTTTCCCATCTTCATGCCTAAACCCTCTTGGTATAAAGAACATTAATTTTGTGACTACCATAGGGTTCATGGACATAAAATCTCCTCATGCATGAAACTCAAGAACTTTATCCAAGATCTTATTGATCAAGGATAAATATCTATCAAAGGCCCTACATCCCCTAATGAAAACTTGGGTATATACAAGAAACATTTTACTCAACATAATGATGGTAATACTTCCACATCATTTACCACAATTCCTTATACATACAACAACAATATCTCATCTTATTCTATCATTGGACGCATTGAACAAAGTCCTTCCTAAGTGGCCACTAGAACTATGAAAGTGCCTAATTTTGTCATTACGACTTGACATGGTAGAATCACTATCCAATGTGCTTCACCCTCCCCTCAATCTACCAATCAATATATAATCCTTGAAAACTTGAATAAAATTCCATCACAAATATCTATCCTTGAGCTACTTAAAACATCTCTCATCCATAAGGACCTTCTTGAGAAATCCCTCCATGACTCCCATGTCCCTAATGACATTTCTATTAATCAATTTCAATCCATGATAAAACACTTATCATCCCTACAATCCCTTACATTTTCCACTAAAGATATGACTTCTATTATTCCATCTCATAATCATCAATTATACATTCAATCCCACATACATAAAATTATGATTGAACACATCCTTGTAAATGGAAGATTAGGACTTAATCTTTGCAACCTAAGTTTAATAAAAATACTGGGATATTCTGATGATACTATCAATCCCTAAACAAAAATTACCATAAAAGCATATGAAGAAATTAAGAATGAATCCAAAAGCTCTATCAAGCTACCCATCTAGGTCAGACCTGCTATAGTTGAAACTAATTTCCAAATATTAGACCTTGATCTCCCCTATAACATCCTGCTTGTCTAGCCATGGATCCATACCATGCAAGTCATTCCATCCACATTCTATCAATGCATAAAGTTCCCCCATAATGGAACTGAAGTGACTACGCATGATGATCCAAATCCCTTCCAATATTGCAAATTCTTACAAAGCAGTCATAGGATTTCACAATATTTCCTTAGTAACATCGCATCACCATCCTCATATTCATACATTGATCCTTCATCATTACCTAGTTCTCGAACTCCCTTAGAGATCAAGGGTAATATTAAAGACTTAGGTATTACTGAATATGAGTTATAGGCCTTCCATGTCGAGCACACACCACCATCCCTTTCATCCCCATATTTTGATGTCTATGATAATCCTATGTTTGATCATGATATATATGTTAATCCACTTTTTGATCATGGTTATATTGAGGACATCCAATATCATCCCCTTCCATTGCATTATCATCTCCCTTCTACTCCACCACATGAGACGATCTTGTCATATTGAATATCTTGGGTTAGGGTATGCATCTCCTAATGCTACCTCTACTAGGCCTTCTTTCCAACTCATTAAGGATGTGCAAGAATCCTTTGGCATTAATAGTACCAAAAAGGATAGTCATGAAGAATATATTGAAGGCATAGCCAACCTTTTCCATGAATCACATATCCTTACCATCTCATCCAACACATCAAATACATCCACCTCCATCCCTCTCCTAGACTTGGATAAACAAGTGTCATCCCAAAAGAACAAGGCTATTAATCAAAATAAAAAATAAAAAATCCTTTATCAAATGGAGATCCAAAATCAAAATAATAAAGAAAAATCCAAGAAAAGTCTTTTATTTTGGAACTGATGAAAATGGGGGGAATTATGATGAATGGGACAATGTATTCACATCCACTTTCAAAGAGGCTCCACTTAAGGATAACCCTAGAGATCTCAATGCAAAGGGGATTGAAATCTAGCAATAGGGCTATCCTAGAGATTGAATGATAGCTAATGAGGGGTTCACCACCAAGTGTAAACTTGGAAAAGACAATGAATTGGAAACCATAGTGTGATATGCAAACTAATTCTAAATGACCAAAGAAAGTGAAAAAAATACCTTAAAAATCTATGAGATCGGAAGTATACACCTAGAAGACCAAAGAAGGTAGAATGGAGGTCTAGATTAATGAAAAATTTTCTATTGAAGTTGATTGGGACTCATTCACCAAGCTGGGTGAATCACTCTAGTTTCTAGGAAACTGTGCGGGAACAGGTTTAAGCCAAAATGGTATCCAGATCTGTAAAAAAATTGACCAATCCTATACAGTGGGACTCATTCGCCAATAGTGGAAAATCAATCCACTTTTTCTTTTTTGGAAGTTTTGAACTGGATTTTGTGCCTCTCGGTCTTCTCTGCTCTTTTTGTCTGATTTTTGGATCCGAAACTACAAAATTCCACTTGAAGACCTTCTCCAAGGCTTGATGACAATTTTAGGGATTTTGATGAATTGAAAAATTTTCTCCACCTTTGTTCCTTGGTAAATTTGCAACCTAGCCCTGCAAATCACACACAAGAAGAGGGAAAAATGTTGTGGGGGTTAGTGAATAGGGGTTTTCCTTGGTCAAACCCCTTGTTGGTAATTAAACCTTGAAATGAAAGAAAATATGGAAAGAGAATGATGAATGAACAAATAAAAATGTTGCAACTCACCAAACCCTAACAATAAAGTGCTGCAATTATGCTTGAAATGGTTGCAATGGATGTGGTTCTTGACTCTATCTTGAAGGAGATGGATCTTGCTTGAAACATTTGCTTGAATCATGAACTCTACATAACAAATGTTAGCACAATAAAAAAAATGAAGAATGCAATCTTTGACATGATGATTGACACTTGAAGAAAACTCTTGAATGCTTGATAATCCACCCTTGAAAATTCCTTGAATGCTCTTGTGAATTTGCTAAGTGATCTCTTGAATGCTAGGTGTTGAATATGAGTGAAAGAACCTTGTATTTATACTTAATCATGCAAGAATTCTCAAAATTACAACACTACAAGATGAAATCATATCTAGGAGAATAAAATCCCATTGGAAATTTGAATTTTGGTCACATGATACTCATTCGCCCAAGGTGGCGAATGAGTCCCATCACACATAATGTATGGGACCAAAAATGAAAAGTGTCTAGAAATGTGTGAAACTTGCATTGGGACCAAAGAGACCTTGGTGGGACACACAAGCTAGGAACACCTAGATTATGATTGGTTACTGATTGGTGTCAGGATTATCCTCAAAAAGATGCAATAAATGAGGCTTGTGGATGCAAAATAGGTCCAATTAAAGCATAAGAAAGCCAAATTATTAATGAAAAGCCTAGAGAAATGTGAAAGTGTGTTACAAAAATTTACAACACTCCAAATAAGGAAAGATTAAGATTAATTATGATTAAAATTAGATTTATTATGCTTAGTTAATTGATAAAACCCTAGAAAAGTGTGAAACTGTGTTACAACACTTCACAACACTTTTGCAAGGCACCATTAAAATCCAATTTGTTCACAAGGGCCCAAGACCTAATGTGAATGTGTTATCCACATTACAACACTAAATCAAGGCAACATTAAGCCAAAATCACGAGGGCCCAAACAAGTCAGAAAAAGCAGAAGGGTTACTTTTTCGTTGACTCCATATTCAAAGTCAAAATTAAAATCTATTGGAAAAATATAAAATCAAAGTCAAAGATAAAATTAAGAAAAAAATGATCTTTTATCATGCCCCTACATCGAAAATAACTAGGGGCATCTATCTAAGGAAAATATCAAATGAGCTTGTTGATCCTAAGTCTCCATCCTCATCATCTTCATGCAATCCATTTACAGTTTACTAAATCCATACATAACCATAAATTTACCATATCATTCCATCTCCCCTTGGAGATGCCTATTGATGGAACTTTGATGGTGACCCCTTCACATGCTTTAATCCAAAGGTTTCTCAAACTCCTTTGTATGTGAAGCATGATGGCACATGTAGTGTGCACATTAACGCTCATACCTTAGCTCCCTACATCCACAAAATAAAGAATCCTCCATCATCCATTCCTTTCCATCCATATACATCCATCCAACATCGTCATACATCTATTAAAGAGTATCCATCATGATCACAACATCATCACATCTCATTTATTCAAAAAAATCCAAAAATCCAAAAAAGACTAAAAGTAAAAAATAAAAAATAGTAACTTGAGAAATAATCCATCCATAGGTGAAAACCACTTCGGTGGTGCCTTGGATAAGTACCATCGCGAAAACTTGGAAATAGGCATCATGTGTAGTAGTCTCTTATCCACCATTTCCTAGCATATCATCCCATCCATTATTATTTTCATCCTTCCATATCCATTCATCCATCCATAATAAACCTATCATATCTTACACTTGATCCTTGATCCCACATCACCTTTTCATCCATCATTATCACCCACCCTTTTCCATTATTTTCCATGTGCGTTAGATGTGGAAGTTCCATCTACATTATGTTAAGGATGTGATCTTGTATGTCCTTAGTTTCCTTTCACCTTGGGCTTCAAGTCTCATGCATTTGTCCAGTCCATCCCTCATTGACATGCATAATAAATAAAATATTAACCCATCCAATTACCATTAATATCCATCCCATCTCACACATAATAAGGAAATCATCAACCTCTCATCACATCTAAATATTAATAAAAATGTTGAGCCCCTTAGAATTGACAATCAATCAATCCAACCATTGCATTCAAGCCATCAATCCTCCATCAAAATCATATTAGAATCCTCACTATCAAGCACTAATCATTAATCTTATCCTTTTCCCAACCAACCAATCAATCATTCATCATCACCTTATTAAATCCTTGCTTAAGTAATTATCCAAGCTCGAGTAAGCAAATCAAAGCCTCGCTTAGGTGATTATCCAAGCCTAGTCGCATGAAAATCATCCTTATCAAAGCCTTGATTAGGTGATTATCTATGCCTAATCACAAGAAAATCATCCTTATCAAAGCCTTACATAGATGATTATCCAAGCCTAATCACAAGAAAATCAATCATCATCACCATCATATTTTGATCTTTGGAAAGACATATGTTGGTTGTATGACTGTTTGTAGTGAGTCTTTTGTTTTGGTTTATCCTTTGATATTTTTCACCAATGACTAGAATCACTTATGGCTTGATCTATCTATATCTTGGCATGCCAAAATTGGTGTATAATGGGGTATCATTTTCATCTTATTTTTCGTGCTTGTCATTTCTTGTGTGTCAAGTCCATGCAAAGGTTACCTTGCCACCCTAGTTCCTTATACCTTAGTACACACTTTAATTTGCTATATCAAAATTAGGATTGCTTAATACATACTAGCATAACCTGTCGATCATCATCAAATTCTCCTTCCTTTTCATCCTTTCCATTCAAATTCAACTTCCTTTTCATCTCCTTCATTCTCTTTCATCATCTAATCCCTCATTGATCTCTTCCATTGCGAGAGCAGACCCATGTTCTCCCAACCAGTATGTCCTCTTGAGGGGGCATCCCATCACCCAATCTTAATCTTTCCTTCTTCATCCTAATCTTTTCATCTTCATCCTTTTCCCATCCTCCAATTGATTAGGGAATCATTGCTTTATCCTTATCCTCTTCCATCCATAATTTTTTAAACTTCTTTGATATAATGACACTTCACATGTCATATCAAAAAGGGGGAAAATGTAGACACCTAAAATATGACCTTACTCAACCATAGCTAATTCCATCCTATCCTAATCCATTAATTAAATAAATACCTAATATTTATTTAATAATTCCAATTCATTCCCATATTTATCCTAATCCTTTAATTAATTAAATATTTATCATTTATTTAATTATTTATCTCTTCATGGGGTTGGGGCCCTAACTCAGTTGGCTAAATCTTTCTTGTTGCAGGAGGTTGGTCACGAGGTCTAGTCTCCCCCACCCCCGTGGTACCAAAGGGCGTGTCGCGCTAGCACCGACGGTCATATTAAAAATTTTACCAGGTGCACTGCAGTTTATAGGGGGTCGTGCTACCCGATTCCTGCAGTCTAAAAAAATAAAAATTATTTATCTCTTCATATGATCTTGTTAATTAAATAAATACTTTATTTATTTAATTAATTTCCTCTTATGGACTCTATCCTTGTCTATCTAATCCTATCCCTTCATCTTCTTCACATGGATCATAATCTATATTTTTCTCATGTGATAACTATCCCCTTCACATGTTTAACTTCTTGCCTAGATTCATTGAACCTAGACACCTACCCAAAAGTCAAACTAACTTTCTATCTTATAAACTCATCTCATTTAACCTCTTAACCAGGTAACTATTTCCATAAGGATTTTTTGTCCTTATCTTAATCCTAAACATAAACTCTATTCATCATTTGAAACTTGTCATATGATTACATCCTTGAACAATACCCTAATCCTCCTTCAATAGTAGTTTTTCATCATCAATCATTTCTAGCCATTGATTTCGCCTCCTCAAGAATATATATCTAGAGGTTCTCATCCTTCATTTTGGCCTAATGAATGCATCCTAATGCATATCTAGAATCTATTGTCATATACCCACATGCTATCAAAATCTATCTAGAATCAAACCTATCATTATCATTATCAAATCATATTGAGGTTATGCTAGAGCATTGGGCAATCCACATATCAACATCAAAGAGTAAATCAAATGGAATAAAGGAACACCCTATTTTTCCTCATCAAGGAGAGAAGCAAAGATTTTAGGTGAAGGTATTATGCTTTTGTATTTATTTTATCTTCCTTTGTCTACCTTTAATATTTCCCACCCTCTTTAGGTACACCAATCTGAAGGAAAATTGTTCATCATTCTAGTTGTAACCCTTGGAGTATTGTTGCATTAATAGGTTTTATGAAAAAAATTAAATTTGAAAATATGTAAGAGTTGTTTGAAAATATTTAATAAGGAATTTTACAAAGGGGAGTTTTTTGGAGACTTTTGGGCTGACATTTTGTAGAGAAGGGTTTTTAGGTTTATACAATTTCATAAAGATAATAAAGAGTTCATTTGGTTTGTATGCTCTAAACATATTTTTGAGTTATAATTATTGATTTTTCATATGTCAAATTGGTAATCCCTTTTGTCTTTGTGGAAAACATCTATCATCTATTGAAATAATTGTAAATCATGCAATTGATGTAATGAAACAGAATCATATCTTGGTGTTTTAGTTTGAATGTGTTGAAACAACCTCTCTTTGTATGTTGAGATTTGTTATCCTTCTTTCATAATCGTTGCATATCAAAACATATATTATAGTGAAAGCCCCCTTGTAATCTACAATAATATGTGAAACCTCAGTTGGTATTTGTGTGTTTTCCACCAGCTTTTTGTAAGTTAATTTTCTTTTAGTTTTTCTCTTTTTATTTTATGTACTTTTAAGTTAAAAGTACACAAAAACTTGAAAAACCCATCATACGAAGGAGCTACCCCTCTCAAATGTAGAGAAAAGTTATTACCCCAATAACTTATCCAATTGTTGGAATATTTGTCACTACCCATTCGGTCAAGTCACATTGAAATTTGCAATGACCAATCTATTTAACAACGCGATGCCACATGATAGATCCCATATGTTAGGAGTTAGGGAGGCATTCTAGTAGGGAGAAGTGTGAAACATTGATAAGGGAAAAGGAAAGAGCAATGTTTGGCGAGAAGGGATGATGAGAAGGACAAGTTTCATATTTTGACAAGAATAAAGGAAATAAATAGTTTGGAGAAAAGGCATGCTAGGAAGGGTAACTTGAACACTGATACAACTTGCAAACTTTAAACCCTTTGGAACCTTAGCAACATCCAAATCTAATAAGTGCATTGGGGAGGAGGAAGAAAATATAAGAAAAAATGTACCATGAAATAGAAAATAGACCTTCAATCCATAAACCTCAAAATTGACTTTTTATTTATTTATAATAATATTTTGCTAAAAAATCCCAAAAATTACCCTCCTAAAATTAATACAATTTAAAGAATATTGACCCTTTCTTTGATCAAAAAATCTTGCTTGTCTATTCTAATTAGACATCCTTAATCTTAAAAGTTGTGCTTGTACTTTAGAATACAAGATTTTTTATTAAGAACCAACATGTAGAAAACATAAAACATGTGATAATCTCAATAATTTTTTAGAGGCAATATTAAAGAAAATAGCAATAATAACAATAGTGGGTTTAGGCAAATTCACTGCCAACAAATTCACCTCCAACAATTCATTGCCATGACAATTTAATCTTGTGGAAAATTCACCGTCATGAATTCTTGATAAATTGTTGATGGTAAATTTTCCCCAAAATGAATTTTTCATAACGATAAATTGTTGGCAATGAATTGTTGAAAATGAATTAATTGACTATAAATTTTCCAAGAGCCAACAATAGCCTATGTGCATTCTTTTAAAAAGTATTGAATGATAGAAAGGCACCATAATATCGCCCTCATTAACACCACCATGTCACTACCAAAATTCTTATTCGAAATCTTTAAAGCTGCCATTATCTGCCTTCAATTTCTCTCGGGGAAATCATACCCATAGTTAACCAAAAACCCCTGGGGAATGAAGAATCCTCTAACGTTGCTGTGCCCAAACAAGTACACGACGCCAGCTGCCCTCTAAACCCAACTTTTCCCCTGCAATACTCCGGTACATCTTGGACTCTTTTTCACCTGTGTCTGCCATATCAAAAGCATTATGATGGTGAGGAAGGCTGGGGTCACAATCATCACTGTAACCACAGCTATGCCTGCGTCCACATGCCAAATTAGAAACTTTTCACATAATTAAATATAATAATAAATCAAATGATCCTATGATATAAAATTGAGATCAAAACTAGTAAATAAATGCAATAATAAAAGTGGGGATTTTAATAAGCAAAACAATGACAAATAGCTTTAGCTTTGATACTAATACGAGCATGCCATATCTTGCAAAATGATTTATCATTATGTTAGGAGTATATAATATATCAAATGATGACCTCTAAATCAAAAGATTAGCCATTGAAAAGTCTGGGTTTTATCTTTTATGAAATTGATTCTCTATGTGCAAAAGAAATATTTTGGGCTTTACAGTCTAAAATCGGTTTCCTAACCTCTTTAATATTTAGATATGTAATAATTGTTGTGCAGTGTTGATAAACATCTTTAAGGAGATTTTCAAGTGAGGGTCATGCTCTCTTCATTCAAACTTTTAGGTGAACCAATTCAATATTTAATGAACAACAATTGAAGACAACAAACAATCTTTCAACATGTCTATTTGATACTAGGTATACACATTTTAATGTTGAGTGTTGATGCAACACTTTTCAAATGATCTATCTTGATGTGTGTAAGTGATATCCCAATGTTTGCTCGATGATCATAATGGCTTAGGGTTTATTCTTAAATTACACAACATTATAGAACACAATTTGTAATATTTCACATTCCATTTGGTAAGCAATGACTAGTTGAAAGTGAATAGTAAGAACTCTATTCTAAAATTTGAATTTTAAGTGTAAGAATTGATTTTGTGCTAAAATTCTTGTTGCGTTCCATTTCATGATGTGATATCTCACTAGAGTCAAATTCACTATTGCAAAATCAAACTAATATAAGAAAATGATAAATTATACATTGAATTTAAACACTCAAGATGGAAAAAAGTTTAAATCAATAAATATTGAAATAATTTTTATAACTTTAATACTAAATAACTATTGCACAAAACACAAACCAAATTAAAATGAACACATCAATATACAAAGTATGAGATAAACAATTCTTTTATGAATAAATTTTTTATATTATCATCATTTTCTTTAAATATGGAAAATAATTCTAGTCAAAGAAGATATTCTGTAGATGAGATCAAATCAGATGTAGTGGGTTATTCCGACTTGTAATAAATTCTTGTTTGGAATCTCTAAAGCTGCCGTCATCTGCCTTGAATTTCTCTTGAGGAAATAATATGCATAGTTAACCACAAATCTCTTGAGGAATGAAGAATCCTCTACCGTTGCTGTGTCCAAGCAAGTACACCACGCCAGCTGCCCTGCCTTTTCCTATAAACCCAACTTTTCCTCTGCAACACCCCGGTACATCTTGGACTCTTCTTCACCTGTGTCTGCCATATCATAAGCATTATGATGGAGAGGAAGGCTGAGGTCACAATCATCATTGCCACCACAGCTATGCCTGCGTCCACGTGCCAAATTAGAAACTTTTCACATAACTTGTATGTAATATGAAAATGATGTTATGTTCATTATAGCTTCCCGGCCGTGCATTCTTTGGTCCATTGAATTTGTATTTCCTACGTAAAACAATTTCAGCAGCTCACGGATCCTCCTCCTACCTTACGGCGAAGCTTCCTTAATGGAGAATTGAATGGAGTGAAAGGTTGAAGTGGGCAGAAATAGAGGGCACCCCCATTCCCACTGCATGTCGCAAGGTCATGTCTTTTCTTGTTTCTATTTGTCTTGCAATGGGGAAGTCCAGTACCTACATTTAAGCTCTTCGTGCTATTCACACGTACATTCATTGTAGCTGATTGTTAATATCTGGCCAGTTCTCTTTTTCTATAGATGTAAATTTTGAGGACTTTGTCTTCCAAAGGGCTAGGATATAGTATTATAGTTAAGGGAAAAGTCATGATTAATCTAACAATAAAAAAGATATAAACGATATAATTTACATTAATCAAATGGAAGATGTAAAAATAATAATTTAATAATGAATTAAGAAATTAAATGTAATGAATTGAAATTTAATTAGTTATAGAATTGGCGTGGGTGAGCGAATTTGATGTTGTATTGACGATTGTTATTCTAATATGAAAAAATGAATTATTTTGATATTCTTTATTTTGCATTTTGTGTAAGAGTAACTATTCCTAGCTATTTTTTGTAGGTTTAGGTCACTTCCACAAGCTCATCTATTTGATGGCATGTGGATTTGTTCTAAGCAATTTCAAACTTATGTTCCTCAATGTATCTCAAAGTCTAACTCCTCACCAATATTCAATAGTTGATTTATAATCGCCTTAGGTTGTCAAATCACTAGGGTCAACTTAGACTTAACCTATTAGAAGTGGCCAAATTTATGAGCAATGTAAAGTTTGGAAAATAATAGTAAATAGTGCATCACTCGAATGTAAATTTGAACATAGAAATTCTTTAATTAATGCTCTTTGTAGTGATAAAAACTCAAATGATGCTTGGATGTTAGTTAATGTCCAAATGCATATCTTTAAATATCACTGTGTATAAAAATAATCATGCAAAACATCTATAATGTTGTCTTATGGTGACAATTGTATGGGTAGATGTTAGAAAATTTTGATTTTTAACTTTTTAATTTTAGATGTCAATTCCTCATGATGTAGGATTAACTCAAGACAAGGGAATTGCAATATATGCATGCAAAATGAATTTTTAGACATAGGAGTTGTAATAAATGCCAAGTATATGGGAATGTGTACACATAAATGATATAAGGTTAATTGTGTGAAAATGGGTATGAATGGAGATGGATAAAATATCAATAAATTAGCCCAACTTCATACAAAATTGCATTATTTGTCAATATGTAATTGCATTAATGCGTCCTCTCAAAATGGTCACAAAACTAAATGGGAATTGGAATATAGGTATACAAATTTCACCATTAATTTTTTCCCTAACCATGAGGTGCCTGTGAATCCTAGATTGATAATATATCTCAACATAAATGAGCAATCCCAAGTATACATGAAAGTAAATGCTCAGACATAGAAAGGATACTAGATCCATATAAAGTAATGTAATTCAATACATATCATTATCAATTCATCATCCTTAACATGAATTCTCCATGCAACACAGATAAATTGAGAAAATATGTGCATTTAGAAGATTTTATTTTATGTACATGAACTAAGCATTTAAACTATAAACATTATTAACTATTTAGGACATAGGAAATGAGAAGTGTTAGGGTTAGAAAACTCTACCTCTATGAAAGGTGATACAATATGTTATCATGTGGCATATAAAATAATATCATGTCATGTGTTAAAGCTTCACTACAACATGGTAATGAGTCTTTGTATATAAAGTATTTCTATTTTGAACAAATAGGAATGGTGGTGACACATTATATGTCCCAAGTTTAATTTGCTACATATATTATGTGTAAGGAATTGGAGGAGAGAAAAAACATAAAATTAAATGTAATCTAAGGATCATAAAAATGCAAGCATATGAATCATGTAAAGTTGATGTAAATAATGCATTGTATAATAGCTAATCTAGTAAGTATCAAATGATAGGAATGAAAATTACACATACTACAAATAGACATTTAGGAAATAGGGTTGACCCTAGTATATGAATATGAAAAGGGTTATGTGGCCCTAAATGGTTAAAAATATGAATGTTGATACATAGGATATTAGGAGGTATGTGCACAAAGATATGGGGTCAAAAAGTGGCAATTTTTTTAGGAGGAAAATTAGTAGATAATGCACTTGTATTGTAGCATGCTTGCAAATATAATATTGAGTGTGTTATGGCCTGCAAATATAATATTTAGTGTGTTATGGCCTAGAAAAATTATGAATGAGCTAGCATATTTAGGCTTGGTTAATTTGAGCCAAAATGTACTCATTAACTATAATATATTTATTTTTAGGTATGATGAAAATAAAATTAAAGGTGTAAGGGTATAGCTCATATTCATTTTATCTTATATACATAGAGTAGAAGATGAGTGTGGAATTATGTGTGCATATTTTATAGTCATCTAATCTCCATTGGTAATAACTCTTAAAGTGATTTTTTTCTTAATTTTGTTTTGATTAGTTAAATTTTTATTTTTAGTTAATTAAAAACCTCCTCTACCACCTTGAAACCATCCTTCTCTACCTCAAAATCTCATTTTCCTAATAAAGAGCATGATGCAATTTTTTTTCTTGAAACCTCTCCTATAATTCATTTTAGTTTGATCTTAGCTAGACTTAGGAAGGTATTCTTAGAGGTGTTCTTAATAGGAAATCTAACCAAATAAGATGAATCATGAGTCATATAATATTAGTGATACCCAATGCATAATTTGTCACTAGGTCAAAGACTAACTATCTACATGTAAAACATTTTATTAAACCAATATCTACTTGCATTGTATATTTACCTTTAGATGATGGTAATACTATATATACAAGTACAAGGAGTAGGAATTCATGACATGATTATATAACAATCTAGGTGTTTCAAGTTACTCAGAATGTTCCCTATGCTATAATATTTGAACATGAAAGAATGTAGAACCCTAATACTTTCCTAATCTACTAAGACTAAAATGATGATTAAATAAAGGATGTTTGACCTCTCACCAATAAAATTAATACTTACTCCATTGGATATTAGAATCATCGCCTACAAGGAATAAGGGGATATACAAACAAATCATGAAACTAGATGTGTATATGCATGTACAAATAAGATATAACACATAATACAACTAGATATGCTTAATAATCCATCTCAATATTGCAAGAACCCACATGGAACAAAGGATGAACCATCATGAAATGGTTAAATGAGTTAGAAGCTACCACATATTCAACTAACCCATTTTACATTCATAATATAAACTACGGCAAGAGAAGATCTAGAACTAGGTTTGAGCATCCCCTAAATAATTAAAAATTACCAAATGTTGAGACAACAATTATAATCCTAGGTTGTATCCACCAAGAAATTATTCAATGACATTAGATATAAATGATTCAAAAATCTAGAATATTGTTATAGATGAAGAAGTGGAATCTATAAAAAATAATGATATATGGGATCTTGTACCATTACCTGAAGGATGAAAAAATGT
Organism: Sequoia sempervirens; assembly: GCA_007258455.2. Classification (NCBI taxonomy): domain Eukaryota; kingdom Viridiplantae; phylum Streptophyta; class Pinopsida; order Cupressales; family Cupressaceae; genus Sequoia; species Sequoia sempervirens. The sequence goes on from VDFB02086081.1 coordinate 244,099,725, forward strand.
TGGTTGCAAATCAATATTTAAGAAAAAAATGGGTTTAGATGGGGGTATAGAGAATTAAAAAGCATAGTTAATTGTGAAGGGTTACTCGTAGGTTTAGGGTGTTGATTAAAATGAGATATTTTGCAAAAATGGCATCCATTAGATTCATGATTTTTATTGCTACTACTTATGATCTAGGAGTTGAGAAAATGGATGTGAAAATAACTTTCCTTCATGGTGACCTAGAGAAGGATATTTACATGACACAACTAGAGCACTATGTGGTGAAGGGTAAAGGTAAATTTGGTTTGTAAATTGAAGAAACTTGTGTATGGCCTCAAACAAAGTCCTAGGATGTTGTACTAGAAATTTGATACATATGTGGTGAGTTTAGGATTTGGCATTCTAAATCATATCACTATGTTTCTTATAAATTTGACGATGATTATTTTCTATTTATTGCATTATATGTTGATGCAACATCAATTATAGGCCACTAGTGTGGTCTATGTCAATAATATTTTGGATGATAGGCTTCTAGGGACTATCATTTAATTACAACATCAGCTTCAAGACTTTCCCAAAGATAATATTGTAAAATATATGATATTTTTTAGCTTGATCTTCCATAAAACATGGTCATTTTGGAAAAAATATTGAGGTGAGATTTCTAATAAGATCATAAAACTTGGTTTCCTTTCTACACTCTTCACTACGAGTGCAAAAGCTACCAAGTGGATAGAATTGCACTATGTTATTCCTAGCTTTCCATCTTTAGATCTCTATAGTGTTCACCAATGGAGGGTGCAAAATGTAAACAATAACCTTCATTTAACTTATATATACATGTATCATAGATTCACTATTTTTTTGAGGAGGTGTTGGAGAGGCTTTTGGGTGCAAAGGATTGCTAGTGTAGATGAGATTCTTATCTTTTTATCCCATCTTGTCCTATGCATTAATTGCTAATGTTTATGCTTATTTTTGTTTGTCTATTACTACATGTGGATGGGTAGTATTAATGTTATGCCTATATTCATTGCCTTTGTTGGCTCCACCAGGGGCCTAACCTTAGAGTATTGATTGGACAAAACTAAATGTTGGAATAGGTGTTGTGTAATATATCAAGAGTTAGATCTCCACTTGGAACCCATGAGTTGCTAGGGAAAGAAACATAATATTACATAGGTCTATTGTACATGACCCTTAGTTTTTGGATACAACTAGAATCCTAGCAACTAATGCTTTTACAAACTTTGTTTATTTATTGAACTATGTTAAATGCCACACAAAATGCACTAAAGATACATTCTTGTATAATATTGTGTCACCAATTTTTTTTTTGGGATTTATCAATAGAGTTATCTATGATTACTTTTTATGGAAAACATATGAAATACATCCCCAATCATAATGATGAAAGGTTGAATATCCACAACCCCACAATTCTTTCTATTTGGCATGCAAATATTGACTATTAGCCTATTCTTTCTTGCCATGTAGTCCTCGAATACATTAAAAAATATGCTACCAAAGATAAATTCCAATCATAAACCTATCATGATAAACTTAGTCATATCTCCGCTATTGTTGAATCTTACAAGTTAGCAACAATCATGTTTTGCAAGTTCCTGAATGAGAATGTGGTTGATCATGATATTAATTCCTAGGAGTGTTGTCCCTTTTTGGATCTACATTTGCTAGTATGCAGTAAAATCTCATGTCTTTGAATGTGAATAATTGTCATGTTAATTCTTATGGTGATGGGTAAGTTGTAGGTTTCATGTTTACTAATGATTACATAGATCAACCATCATCATTGGAGTCCTTTTCACTAATTGATGTTGCATAGAATTGGATGTTTGTTACGACTCACTCAAATGGTCAATGAAAGAGTTACTCAACTCCAATAATTATTTGAGTAACACCTAGGTTCAAAATATTTCCTACTATAGACTTGGATGCATTTGTGTCCTATTGGAGTGAGCTCTTTTGTATAAACTATTCCATACTACTGCCATTATATTGGGTCATCTTTACAAGAAATTATGTAGAGTATGGAGAGGATATAAGGCATTTATAATGCATGGATTGTTAATCACAAACTAGTAGATCATAATTCCTATCCTAATAATGACTTGCCTCCTAATAGAATAGAAACATTAAATGATATTGAGCCTAAAGAGTGGAAACTCCTTTTCTCACTCTACCTAGGAGATATTCTTAACTTTGTTGATCTTGGCATGCTTGAGAGATGTGAATAGCTACAATTGTTATACCACCCCCACTTCCTTGTAAGTTTCAGAAACATATTTCATAGATGCCAACTAATCAATGCACTAGCTTCCTAGTAACATGCAATCATAAGCCTTGACTTATTGAACCTTTTTGTTAAACAATATGTTGTATTTGACATTATTATTTCTCGTTATTCAAGAATCGATATGAAAAATACACTAAGGATGATTGCATAGGGTACCACTAGCACTAGTAAGTCACACTTGATTCATAAATAAGACAAATAATATTTGCAATCATTCCTCCATCTTAGTCACCAATATTAGTGCTTTCTCCAACTAGTGTTGTAGGGTTCAACATCAATGCAACTGAAATTCATGTTTCACTATGCATACCTTTAAAAGAGATAAATAGTTTGGAGGGGAAAATATTGGAAACACTTTGAGAGCATACATTTTGTTAAATGTGTCCTTGCTGATGAAATGGGTCTCATTATTCATGGGTTGTTGGCTCATATTGATACCCATTTGTGTGAAACATTTCTTATGGATAATTATCTTTCTTAAAAATTGGTGGGAATTTAATTATCCTTGTTGGTAATTTGGACTAGGTACCTCTTGTTAAAGACATACCTATGTATGTTGGTATTTGTATGAGGTAACATTGTAGTGAAGCTTTGACATAGTTGTTACTTTGAATAATATATTTTGGCAATAAGGTGACAAGAATCTTACTTTCAGTTTTGAGATCTTCTTGGAAGTGTTAGAAATGTAGAGCCAATTTTTTTTATTAGTAGTTGCTCATGTCATGCATTGATGCTTACCTTTCAAATGAAAAGAAAGTTACATTCCACTCATATATTCATTTATTTCCAACAAATGAGTTTTTTTCTACCCATAACAAACATATGTTAATTTCCTCATAGGTCCCTATTGCATAATGTATTATTGAATAAGCAAGAAAGAGAGTTTTTATAGATATCAAAGATGAGTAGTTTCCTCAAGAATAGTCCTCTTCTACATTGGGTAGTGAGTTATGCTCACTTCCAGTTTATGGATTACTATAGGGCTTGTTAATGGAGTGCTAGGGAAACTTGCAGCTATTGTTTACAAATATAGATGTAGGCCCCTAGATCTACCAAGAATTTTTGTTGTGAAGTTTGATAAAATTTATGTTGGTCCTTCAATGGGATGACCCACATCTTGTTTTGATTGCCACTAAAAATGACATTGGCTTTGACAATCCATAAATTATAGGGGTTCACACTTGATAGAGTGTCAATAAACATTAGTGATATTGATTGCCATGGTTTAAAATTCACTAGCACTACCTCATGGGTTCATCACTTTGCAAACCTAAACATCTCCCGAGTGTTTAGCTTCTAACAATATGTGAAGATGCAAGACAATGCATATATAGCCTTGAGGAGAAAGGAAGAGGCTCGCCTAAAGACTTCTGACATCTTCCTTTGAGTAGGCTTCCCTATTGCCTAGAAGCCCTTTCTCCTCACACTTTTTATTTCATGTTTTCTATTTGATTCAATAAAAAATTGGGTTGTGCATTAATTCTATTCCCCCTCTTTACAATTTCTACAAAGATTTAAGAGATATATCTTAATTAGAAATATTAAAGAAATTCACATTCAACTAAACACACCTCTTTTAGGGTGAGTGTCTTGATCCATAATAAAATCTCATCTAGAGTGCAAAGGAAATAGTAATCCACCGAACACCCAATGTTTGAATCCCTTTTAGAAGCCAAATGCACAAAATGACATTGTTGGACACGTAGCATCTAGCTTCTATATGTTCCTCTCTATAGGCGACCAGTTGGACTCATTTCCCACTGCATGTAAAATTATGAACCATATTAAAATTTGGCAAGTCACAAGACTCCTTATAGTTATCAAATCCTTGACTAACAAAGAATAAACTAGCACTTGTACCCAATAAGGTGCAATACTTATGCCGATAGGCTGAGCCCACATTATTTACGACCATGAAAAGCAGTGGACGATGTGAACAAAGCAGTGATCTATCTCACCTATCCCTCTCTACCTCTCCCTCCCTCCCTCCCTCCCCCCTTCTCTCTCCCTCTTGCTCTCTCCTTCCCTCTCTATTTCTCTCTATATCACATATCCCTCTCTACCTATCCCTCCCTCCATCCCACCAATTTCTCTCACTCTCTCCTTCCCTTTCTACTTCTCTCCCTCTCTCACTTATTTCTCTCTACCTCTCTCTCCTTCCCCCTCTAATTCTTTGTATCTCCTAGGTATCACTCTCTACCTCTACCTCCCTCCCTCTCTCTCTCTATGGATCTCTCTTTCCTTCTCTACTTTTTTCTATCCCACCTCTCTCTCCCTCCCTATCTCTATCTCACTTATCCCTCTCTACCTCCCTCCATCCCTTTACCCTCCCCTCTCTCTCTTTCTCTATCCTTCCCTCTCTACTTCTTTTCCCTCCTCTCTCTCTTTCTATATCCTTCCCTCTACTTCTTTTCCCTCCTCTCTCTCTCTCTCTATCTTTCCCTCTCTACTTCTTTTCCCTCCTCTCTCTTTCTCTATCCTTCCCTCTCTACTTCTTTTCCCTCCTCCCTGTCTCTCTCTATCCTTCCCTTTCTACTTCTTTACCCTCTCTACCTCTCCCTCCTTCCCTCCCCCATTATATCTCCCTCTTGCTCTCTCCTTCCCTCTCTATTTCTCTCTATATCACATATCCCTCTCTACCTATCCCTCCCTCCATCCCACCTATTTCTCTCACTCTCTCCTTCCCTCTCTACTTCTCTTCCTCTCTCACTTATTCCTCTCTACCTCTCTCTCCTCCCCCCTCTAATTCTCTATATCTCCCCTATCCCTCTCTACCTCTCCCTCCCTCCCTCCCTCTCTCTCTCACTCTTTCTGGCTCTCTCTTTCCTTCTCTACTTCTTTCTATCTCACCTCTCTCTCCCTCCCTATCTCTATCTCACTTATCCCTCTCTACCTCCCTCTATCCCTTTACCCTCCTCTCTCTCTCTCTCTCTATCCTTCCCTCTCCGCTTCTTTTCCCTCTCTCTCTTTCTCTATCCTCCCCTCTCTACTTCTTTACCCTCATCTCCAATTCATTCCAAAAACAACACTTCCTATACAACTTTAGTTTTTCATTTTTCTATTTGTTTATTGTTTGGATTTTATAACACATAACAAATTATAATTTTAGTAAAAAATTATTATATTATTTTATTTATTTTATTTAAAGAATCATTTTTATTTTATTTATTATATAAATTATTTTATTTATATTTTATTTATTATATAAATTATTATTATTTTTTCATAGGTAAGTACCTTCAAGGGGGACAACTCCCATAAAATACTAATCCAAAAAGAGATTAAAATCATGCCCTGACAATAGGGGTGCAACACAAGATGACCCAAAATGGACATTCCAAACCAAAAGCATACATGATCAGCATTAAATCTTTTTCTTTGCAGAGCTTAATGTCATTCAGATAGAGGGAAGAGGTTTCTTTCGCCTAACTTCAGTCCAACCTTGTTATGTCTCGGAGGCAGAGTTAGGATCAATACACTCGCTCCCAATCTTCACATCATCATTGCAAGTGGTTGCAGGAGAAAAAGTAGAAACCTCAACTTTGTTGAGGAGGCCCGACTATGTGATCTTTGGAAAAGACAAGGAGACTTTGGCCATGCTAGCATCAGAGTCTTTAACTTGTGAAATGGTCACATGAGGGGAAGACAAAGTGTTGGCATTTTCCAATGATAGGGGAGGATCTACAGTGCCAACAACCATCAAGTTAGGGGACGAGGGAGGAACCAAGCACTGAGAAGTGGGAGAGGGAGAAGTTGTAGTCTTTGAAGGAGGAGAAATAGCATAGTGGCATGAATCAACTCCTTCCCACCATGAGGGTTTGTGAATAGGAGCATTGTTGGCTTGCACCTCCCCATGCCTACGCCTACATTGAGCAGTACCATGGTCTGTAGCAAAGCAAATTCTGTATCTAAATGCAATCTTTTCATAGTCTATTGGTTGGCACCATCATCTCTCACCTACTTTGAGATAAATTTCTGCCAGAAGACCTTTTGAGACATCCATCTCAACACATAAGCGAGCAAATGTCGAATTTTCATAGTTGATTATCTCCTTTGAGATGCTATGATATTTCCCCAATCCATTGCCAATCGCCTTCAAGCAACCAATTTCCTAGAACTGTAATGGGAGGTAGGGTAAACATACCCACAAATAAGCTATTGAAAAAGTCTCTATGCGTGGATCAAATGAGGGGAATCATGGCTTCATGCATAAAAAATTACCATGGAAAAACCACGGGCTAGTCTTGAGCACCATTTCTCTGTCATCCTCATATTAGAATTCTAAGATAAAGAACCCCTTCACACATGGATACATATTGATTTCATCTTCAAGATAATCTTTCCAATTCACATCAATCCATGAATGTAGATCAAAAAGTTTAGGCCAAACCTTCATAAAACGACAAATTAGAGCATGTTCCACCAAAAAATCTTCTCTGTCGCAGGCCAATTCATCAAGGCAAATCTCCAGAGTAGAGGCTGAATGCCGAACAGGAAAGGGTGGGCGAACATAAGTGTTGTTGAAAGACAAAGGGGTATCGGGTTTAAGCGTGGAAGGGGACACACCAGATACCAAAGATTTGCTTCACTGAGGAAAGGGGCGCTCAGCTAGGGCATCTGCAAAACTCTTCTTTGAGCCACCCCCAGACGAACTGCCAACACCCTTATTCAGAGAGCCAGACACCACAGAGTGAGAAGCCGTCAATCTCATACCACTGACATCCAGACACCGACCAACATCCACTAAGTGTTGTGAGTCTAGAAGAGCATCAGATCGATGAGGTAAGCCATTGACTGCTTGCAAGTGCACAGGCGCGGCCAGGGGAGCCACAAATTCCACATTCGAGCAAGCAAAAGACGGTGACGCACCCACAGATCCGCTCAAGATATGGTCTATCATAGATGAAATCGCGCATTGATCCAATTCGGAGCTCACAGAGGATGTGGAGGTTACAGAAGTCGCAGGAATTTTTGGAGCAGACAATGCCATTGTTCATATAATGATTGATTTATTATTTTTTATTATATAAATTATTATTTATTTTTATTTATTTTTATAGTATATACAAGTTATTTTATTTTTATTAAAAAATTATTATATTATTTTAGTATTTTATTTATTTTATTTAAAGAATCATTTTTATTTTATTTATTATATAAATTATTTTATTTTATTCCTGCTCAGACGAGGAAAAGGATTACACAGAAAGAGGGCCTGCACCTCTGTTTGAGTCAGGGGAGTTTAAGTCATGGTGTTTCTGGAGAGTAGGGATTGCAGAGTTCATGGCAACTTTCCTCTTCCTCTACATCACCATCCTCGCTGTCATGGGCGTGAAAAGATCAAACGATGTGTGCTCAACTGTGGGTATCCAGGGCATCGCCTGGGCATTCAGAGGAATGATCTTCGCTCTTGTTTACTGCACAGCTGGAATTTCAGGTACCCTCAAGGGCTCTTCTGGGTTTAGATCTAATAGTTTTGTGGGTATTATGGAATGATGTAATGGCTTTGTGGGCATGTGGGCACATCAATCCGGCTGTGACTTTTGGGTTGTTCCTGGCGAGGAAGCTGTTGCTGCCGCGAGCTGTTTTCTACATGATATGCCAGTGCTTGGGCGCCATCTGTGGAGCAGGAGTGGTGAAGGGGTTCGAGGGCCACCACAACTACGAAATGCTCGGGGGCGGCGCCAATTCGGTGGCTCATGGCTACACCAAGGGTGACGGTTTGGGGGCTGAGATTGTGGCCACCTTTGTTCTGGTTTACACTGTTTTCTCTGCCACTGACGCCAAAACGGGGGCACCGGTAAAAATCGGTCAAGTCTTCCAACCTTTGGAGAGTGGAGGCCGCTCCAAGCTTAACGGCTTCCTCCTTTCCTTCCATTTTTACTCTCTTTTCTCTTGAATTCAAAGGACTGCAACTGTAAATAAAATGAAATTAAATGCCTGAATTGAATAGATGGGGTAGTACCACCACTTAAAACAGATGGCTATGGATGCTGGATGCTGATTGTACAATGTGATGATGATAACTGATAATGGCCAGCAGGGCATGGTCGGCCAGTCTACAGAATTCATAGCCCACACTCTACCAACTCTTCTCACACCACGACTTCAGCTTCTCTTCTTACCGTACCCGTGACTCCCTCCGACAGTTAACGACTGTCTGAACGATTTTATCCCTGCCGTAAAGTTCGTGGGGTTCCCGCCGGCGTCAGACTGGGGGAAATACCGGTGGGGTTCCCCCGAGTAGAATAGCCTATCGGCTACTTATGCCCCTGCAGATGTAGCGGATGGCTCTCAATCCCTGCAATGCTTTTATCCAGCATTACCGGCTGCACAGTGGAATTGAACTTTGATGACTTTGATAACCTATCCTCATCAGAGAAGTATTGTGAAGAGGAATTGAAGTTGATAACCTTATCCTCATCCCTTTCATCGGAGAAGCCTTGTGAGGAGGAGTCCCAGTGTAATTAAAAGCAAAGGACGGATTGTCAGGAAAATTGGTCTTATAAATCCTCTTCATGGGGTCAGAGTAATATGATTTGCAGAAGAGCAGTAGTGGGCATGACAGAAGGATATGATGTTGATGGAGGCTGTGAATTTGGTATTGTTGCGAGCTACACAGGTCTAGCCATTTGGGTAGGGGTTTTGCCTCAGGTTCATTGTGAACAATATTTTGCTGTCTATAGTCTGCAGCCCTGCTGCAGGAAATTGTGTGTTTACCAAGGTTTTATCTTCAAGTTATGATCCATCAAAGCATAATGTTAAGAGGAGTTCTGTCAGATGTTGTGGAACTTCCCTGGTAGACATGGAAGCATACACGATGCAAGTGAACTGTTTGACAGAATGCCTCAAAGAGATGTCTCATGGAATACAATGATTGCAGGGTAGGCAGAAAGTGGATTTATTGGCAAGGCTTTAGAAACTTATTTTTTAACCTTTACAAATGATTTGAACATTTCATTTTGGGCCTTAAAACGACCTTTTGGCGCTAAATCTCCTTTTATTGTTGTTTCTATTTAGGGATTTGCATGGCTATCACCAACAACTACATCTACTAATATAAACAATCCAATATGGAAAAATTACTAATATTAGTAATAAAAAATAATATAAAAGACTTTCGTGATGAGATTAATTTTGCTTGTTTTGGAAGTACTGATTTTATTATTTTGACGCTTCTTGTGTTTTACTCTCGCAATTTTTTTAAACTGGTGTTTGTTTGTTTATTATATTCTCCTGAGCCATTGGCGACTCTTACTAAAAAAAAATATTAATTTGAAAAAAAATTGAATAGGAAAACCATATTCACATGTCGTTTTCCATTTTTTTTCAATTTTGTTCAAAGTCACGTGAAAAATGTTATATTCAGCCTTAGAATAAGGTTATATTTGAATAAGGTAAGAGAATATAATCTTATTCTACACAGTTGTTCATTTGACTTCGAACAAAATTGGGTCACATCAAAAGCATTATATAACTAATAAAAAGATTGAAAGGGAGATCTCGAGAATAACTAAACCAGATCAGTATGTAGAGAAAGGGTGTGAAATGAAATCTTGGGCTCTGAAAGTAAACAGCCCACCGTTTAGTGGGCCCTCAACCGCCATTGTTGACTGATCAATGTATATACAACCACTCAGTGTTGACAGCCAGTTTGTGTAGCCCCCTTCCTTTAAATCTTACAATCAAAGTGTGATTTGATGTTTATGGAAATGTCAATATTAGCTGTGTATTTATATTGGAACAAATGGGTTCTCATGGGAGTAGTAGTCACATCCCTCTTGGTAAGTAGCTATAAAGATAGAAATATTAAATTTTATATAATAATGCAAATATATATAAATTCAACTATCATCCTAACTTTCCTTAATATCAAATATTACATTTTATTATTATCCTAACTTTTCTTAATATCAAAGATTACATTTTATTACATCCAAGCATTCTCTATTTGAAAAGGATCAAGTTAAATTGGTAAATCAATGATTTATGTTTTGAGAAAAACATGCAAGACGATTGCACTGTGTATAGCCGTCCAATCATTTGCCACCAATTTTTTTGTTTCACATTCACACATAGTTGTGCAGAATATTTAGGTAAGTCCCTCACAAAAATTTAAATGGTTGTCTTCCTCCACATAGCGTCTACTTACATTTGGCATCACTCGATTGTTGTGTTGGTAGATATGACTTTCCCGCCGTAAGGTTTGGTAATATTTTACTTGCAATCTCTTCCCCTTCTACACCAATTAGGGGAGAGGGGCTAGTAGTCGTGCAGGCTAACTTTGTCAGCATGTAGTGATTGATTGGAATATCATAGAACCTTTGTTATTTTTTGAAATGTGGGCTAGCCTCTTATCTATCTATAACTAAGGTTTCGAGGTGCGACTCATCATGCAACTCGCCACATCAGCAAATCTATTGAGAAGTGTCTAAAATTTGGCTTTTTAAAGATTCTACCAAAACTTAATCATGGGACCCCCAATAATTGAACAAAAAAATATCATATGTTGCTTGTAGAATATCATATTTTTATTTGAAATAAAATTAATATACAACTAAATGGACCAAATACCTATTGGTAACCATAAAACTTTGATATCTCTAGCTTTTAGATTCAACACATATGGACCAATAGTTGAACACAAAAAAATTATTTGTTGTTATAAAAACAACACTTAATTATTTAAAATACAACTTATATCAAACAAAAATGGACCAATAGTTGAATACTAATTTTTTTTGTAAATCCTTCACATTTAGCCTAATAGTTGTACACATAAGAACAATAGATGTACACATAAGAACAATATTTTTTCACTATAATAACAATACTTGCTTAAATGAGTGTCTTATTTTATTAAATGAGCATTTTATTTTTTAAATGACACACTTATAGTGGATAGTTATGATATTTTATTTGAGACAAAAAATACTTATTTCACTTCTTCATGAATATATTTATGTTTTTAATATATAAAATTTAGAGGTTCTTATGTGTTCAAGTATGGGTCCACTTTTGATCAACATTTGGTTTTTTTTTAATTACATGTGTTCAAGTATGGGATCATGTTTTCCCTTGCACCTCTTCTCTTCTCTACTTTTCATTTATTTATCATGTGTGGATTAAATGCCTTGTTCTTGTCCATAAATCCTTCCCTGTAACATGATCTACTCTCATGTGTTCACCCTATCCTTTTACATAATGTTCCTTATCCAACTTGTTGTACCCCTACATCAAACTCCTTAGGTGTGAAATAATACATGAATCCTTATTCACAAATGAGATGAAGTGGTAGTTTCGTGCTCTTACAAATTCATCAATATTGTCTCATCCTTCCCTAGACACTCATACTTTAGCATGATTAATATGTTTTTTTCCTTATTTTTTCCTCAACCTCACCTACATGGCATACACTAACCTACTATGTCCAAGTCCCAACTTTTCGCTATGAGATCATGTCTTATTTTCTCCCCCTTGACCTTATTGAATATATTTCCAATTGTATAATTTGTTCCATGGAATTCTTATGTTCAAGAATCTTTGATTTCATTTGTCCAACTCCACTTACAACATCATCTTTCACTTTCTTTGCTTGCATGTAACTTCATATGCAATACAAAACCTAGTGACTTTAAATTCATTTTTCCTTTTCCTTATTGAATCTATTTCCAATTGTATTTGTTCCATGGAATTCTTAAGTTCAAAAATCTTTGATTTCATTTGTTCAACTCCACTTATAGCATCATCTCTCACTTTCTTTTCTTGTATGTAAATTGATATGCAATACAAAACCTCTTGAAAAGTTAAATTCATAAATTTCCTTTTCCAAGTATTGAATCTTTTTCCAATTGTATTTGTTCCATGGAATTCTTAAAAGTTCAAGAATCTGATTTCATTTTTTCAACTCCACTTATAGCATCATCTCTCACTTTCTTTACTTATGTATGTATTTATTCATATGCAATACAAAACATCTTGAATTAAATTCATTTTTCCTTTTCCTTATTGAATCCTTTTCCCATTGTATTTGTTCCTTGGAATTCTTAAGTTCAAGAATCTTTTAAATTTCATTTGTTCAACTCCACTTATAGAATCATCTCTCACTTTCTTTTCTTGCATGTAAATTCATATGCAATACAAAACCTCTTGACAAGTTAAATTCATAAATTTCCTTTTCGTTATTGAATCTTTTTCCAATTGAATTTGTTCCATGGAATTATTAAGTTCCAGAATATTTTATTTCATTTGTTCAACTCCACTTATAGCATCATCTCTCAATTTCTTTGCTTATGTATGCAAATTCATATGAAATACAAAACCTCTTGACTTAAATTCATTTTTCCTTTTCCTTATTGAATATTTTTCCCATTGTATTTGTTCCATGGAATTCTTAAGTTCAAGAATCTTTGGTTTCATTTACATTCAACTCTACATATAGCATTGAATCTCTTGAACTTTCTTTGCTTGCATGTAAATTCATATGCAATACAAAACCTCTTGACTTTAAATTCATTTTACCTTTTCCTTATTGAATCTATTTCAAATTATATTTGTTCCATGAAATTCTTAAGTACAAGAATCTTTGATTTCATTTGTTCAACTCCACTTATAGTGCATCATATCTCACTTAAATATTTTCTTGCATGCAAATTCATATATACTTAGGTTTGATCCTATGTGGCTCAAGATTGACCATAAAATCTAATTCAAAATCAAAAAATTAAAATTGTCTTTTCTTCTTAGCTCTTAGGAATTGACCTAACTTACATGTTTGCATGAATTATTTCTATTTCTTGGTATTTAAAGACATTCATTTGTGCAATTAATTACATCCATTTTTTAAAATACAAAGATCAATCATTCTAGGAACATTTTTATTTAGATCATGTTTAAAATGAGGACCTAAACTACATCTCAAAATTTGTCATCACCCTTGTTAGCTCTCAAAAACGCAGGAAGAATGCCTCAAGAGGCTGCCAATCTCTTGATACGCTTTAGGGTAATAGAACAAGGTTTGAAACAACCAAACCTCCTACTCTTCTAGTGTTGCAAGACCAAGGTGGGTGTACCTCTCTTGAACAATGCAGGCTTATCATATGATTATCCTTCTGGAGTGCTTTGTCCACAATGGCAGATAACAGTGAACAAAATGAAACCAAACTTGATAGCAACTTGCAGATCTAAATCCTAAGATATTAAATAAAAGAGATTGAATGAATTCAAATAATGGAATTGTAGAGACCAGTGCCTTGTTGGGTATGCGGAGTCGAATGAAACATAAATGGGCAACTTATTTTGGCAGAAAATCAAATTGCAGGCATATGATCTGTTCATAACTTGTATGAACAATACAAAATTATGACTACCGAGCTCTTCTTTAATAATCCAAATGAATCTTCCTGATTACTGTGATTGTCGAAAAGGATTTAATCCCTACTTGAGAGAACCAAATCGATTAACCACACAAATGCAACAAATGTGCATAGATAAATCAAAAATAAACTTGTTACATCAATTTAAATAACCAAAAAGAATCAACATGGAGACAGCTTCAGCAATGCTTTTCAATAAACTCGTCACACAATTGACACCAAAACAAAACTACCACACAGCTGAATTTCATTGAAACCACCATTTGGAATCATGCACATAGTCTCTAAAAAGAGAAAGTTATCCTACTGTAGCCATCTGACTACCTACTATCTGTGATCTAAAATCTCCTCTTCTTTAATTACAATCCGGGTCCCTATAAATACACCAGCATTAGAAATTATATCGTTTCAAATTCATATCGGTCCACTGTGGAAATCGGGAAAAAATCATGTCGGCCACAAGATCTGGAATTCTATTATTACCAGTGACAATCGACAAGACAGGCTTGAAGGTATGCCGAAGGCAAAATATCGCTTGTCGCTGTCTGCCCGTGTTCCCGTGTTATCCGCCTTCGTTGTGACCATCCGCATATTATATCGAAGTGCATTCCTCACGTGTTTTCCATTCGCTTTGTTCATAGTCGCTATAGCATATTGCTCTCGGGGAGACCTCATATCGGATTTCAATGTCAGGCCGAAGATCCTTATATAGCCTTATATCGTAATAGCCATCCAATTGTCCTGCCGACAAAATAAACAATGCACTCCATTTGGCAAGACCTTGCAAAATCGGGGAGACGTCCCATAGAAGACTCCAAGTCACACCGATAGTCACCCCGGGACCACATGCCGAAGTAAATAAGTCACACCAAAATGTATCCTTCACCGGCTGGTCGGTGAGACAAATACATATCGCCAAGACCACCACCTGAAACCTCCAACTTATATCGATGTGTATATCAAAGTAAATCAACGTGTAAGGTCGGCGAGACCAAAGGTCATTTGCCAAGACCTTACACCGATAGCTATAACTTATACCGATACACATCCTCCGCTCTTTTGGGTTGGCATGACATAACAAAGTTGTTGAAACCCCCTTCCGAGGAATCCAACTCTCACTGAAATGACCACTTAGGCACTGGTCGGTAAGACAAGAGAAGATCGGGGATACCTCAACCCGATAGCCACAACACATGCCGATAAAGTTCCACCCGCCAATGTGATCGCCGAGACATGTGAGAAGTCCTGTCGACCACCCTAAAACATAGAAGTTAGCAAAAACGAGTTGGGGAGACAAAGAAAATGTCACACCAACCTGAATCATGATGTAAAATATGCAAGACTCAATGGATTCAATGGGACAAAAGGGAAAAATATGAGTGGAAAATGCACACGGTAGGATCAAATCTAGAAGTTTATGAGTAAAACTAATATGTGAGATCATTAGATTTTTACAGTTCCAACAGTGGCTCCGTCTAGGGATGATTGAGTGTAAAATCAATGCAAGGATCCAGAAACATGGGTGAGCAGACTAGACCGAAAATGATAAACCAGTGAGCAGCAATGGAGGAATGGAAATGGAAAAGAGTGTGAAATAAATGCAAAGTGGATGCAAAGTGGAGATGGAGCAGAACCCTAAACTATTGTGCATGGAAAAGAATTTCAAAGAGGATAAATAAGAGTCGTCCATGCACTGGCAACCCTTAATCCTCTGTGTTGTAACTTCACCTGTCTTGAGCTGATACAATCTGAAACTTGAACCATACCTTCCCCTGTAAAATACCTGATTTTGTCTTGAGTTCATCAGATTTCTCCTGAAGATATTCATGCAATCCATCCTGTCACTGAAAGTTTTTAAAGAATCATCATGCTCAGCTTGGACCAACTTCCCAATAGTACTTAGCAGTTTATATTCTCCATCATTAAATAAAACTTTGTTATCTTCAACATACAAAATGTATACATGTGAAATACAACATTCCTCATTATCTCCCTCACTGTTATGTATTCTGAAACACTCTCCCAGCTGTATTAAAAATTCATAATCACAGTGCTTCACTTGAGAAACAAAATGTTCTGTTATACCAACACTTTCTGAAACACACAAATCTGAAATTCTTTACACCTCTTTAATATCATCATTTGGAATTAATATTAGATTATAACCCACATCTCCAGTTTCTAACATATATGAATCAATCAAATATGGAATTCTAGCATCCTTGGCATGCAAATAAATGTCTTCTTCACATGGATTAGAAAATTCAAAACCACATACCTCCTTCTGAACAAACACAAACTTTTGATCAACACCACCAGTTTCACCATCATTCCAAGAAATACACAGGGAGTCATAAGAATCTTTACACAAAGAATTTTCACTGTCAAAACAAAAGTAAGCTGGAGACAAAACTTCAAAATCTTCATCATGAGCACAACCTTGGAATTTAGAAGTAAAAAAATCTACAATCTGTTCACTGACAAGTGAACAAGTCTCAATATTTTCATCACTACAATTATACTCCTCACTTTTGTCATCATCAAACAGAAATCCAATTCCATCAGAAAATGGGAAATCAGAAACAACATCAGTGCAGTTATTTATTCCATCATTTTTCTTGTCTAAAATTGTTCCCTCCTTTTCATAGAATGGATTTGAAAATATCTGAAACTTACTCATTGACACACCTTGGCAAAAAATTATCTGATTTTCATTTAACTCTTCATCATACAATGAGTTTGAAAAAATTTGGAAATCACTTTCAAATGTACATACCTCTTCTTCATCAGATGTATCTTCATAATTTTCAACTGCAGCCAGAGGTATTGCATACTTACTATCTGATGAATCAACATCTCCCATTACCTCTTCATCCCGATCTTCATAAGAGGTGAAGGAATCCCTTGACTGCAGATCAGAATCCTTAGGTTCATCATCATAATTAGAATATTCACAACAAACACTACTCTCTTTGTGACAATCTGTTATGCAAGAGAAATATCTTGCACCTTCATTTTTATTGTGCAAGCCATCACAGGAATCATCCTGACTTGCATATATCTCATCTTCTACTGGTTGCATGATCTGATCAATCTCTTTACACTCATCAAAAATACAACTATTGGATTCAACATTGATAGTGTTCTCATACCTTATCCCTCTATTTCCTTCCTTTTGATTAGTAACAGTTAGTTTCTCCATCCCTTCTTCAGTAAATCTCTTCAAACTGTATTGAGCAGGGACCTCAACAGAATATGGCTCTATAAAATCTTCTTCCTGCTGTTCAACCATATGGACATAGTATTTCTGACTTGAAACATTATGCAGATAACCTTCAGTCTCTGAAGGTGAGTTCCTCTCCACAACATGGTGAAAGGTATCTGAAGCTAGATATACTGTGTGATCTTCTCTATTGTCTCCCATTAGCAATCCTTCTTCTTGCATTCTCTGGGCTACAACACAATATTCAAGGGAATGTGGCTTATCACAAGCCTCACAAAAATAATTGTTACTTACCATATAGGTTCCTTTTTTGCTCAATGGATCAAAAGCTCCCTCACTTACAGGCCTAGCTGTTATAGGTTTGCTGTCCCTCCAATCTGTATTATAAGGCATGTTATGCAACCTCGGCCTTTCGTTCCTATATGTGTTGCTTTGCTGAGAAACCCTAGGAATAGCTCTTTTACCGATTATCCCAGCAGCCTTCCTATTATTTTCAATTGTTTGTGCCATCTTCTGTGCCTCAGCCAAACTTCTTGGGAATTTATTTCTCAGCTCATACCCTGTCTTTGGATAAAATGCATTCAAATAAATACTCAGTGCTACAAAATCTAGCAACTTTGATCCAATAGGTATTTTATTCTACAACTTATTGAATCTTCGATTGAAATCATAAATTTTATCACTTTGATCTTTCTGAATGTGCAATAATTCACGAAGAGAAAAATCTGGTGCACTTAGATTCCCAAACTGCTCGAGGAATTGATCTTGAAATCCTTGGAGAGAATCAATAGAGACAGCTAGTAAGCTGTTGAACCAATCCCTAGCATCTTCAACAAGTGATATCATGAATAGTTTCATGCGTAAATCTTCGTAGGGCACATCCAAATATTGGATGAAAGCATCGAAACTTCTTAAATGATCTTCAGCAGTGATTGCATTACACCCTGTAAACTTTGGAACAATACCCCTCCAACTGCCATCCATTGGATAAGGGGATAATGGAATCCCTAACAAATCAAACTGTCTAATCATGTTTGTATATTGATAAGGGGGAGCATTATGTGGGTACGAATGCTGGTACATCGGACCGTAGTACTGTGTATGATAATATGGCACATACTGCTGACCATGAGGAGCTCCAACATGACCTCCCCTGAACTCAAATCTTCCTCCATTCATGTTTTAAAAATTGCAAAAAACATTTCAGAGTCGCCACCTACTTTTCCAAAAGTAGGAAAATCATTATTTCTGATCTTTTCCCAGCAGAATCACCCTTTCTGAAATTTCTTAAATTACAACTTTTCCTCCAATGACTCTATAATGTGGTCTTCAACCGAATTTTCTGATATAATCCCCAGCAGAGTCGCCAATTTTTTAGCTCTCAAAAATGCAGGTGGAATGCCTCAAGAGGCTGACAATCTCTTGATACGCTTTAGGGTAACAGAACAAGGTTTGAAACAACCAAACCTCCTACTCTTCTGGTGCTGCAAGACCAAGGTGGGTGTACCTCTCTTGAACAATGCAGGCTTATCATATGATTATCCTTCTGGAGTGCTTTGTCCACAATGGCAGATAACAGTGAACAAAATGAAACCAAACTTGATAGCAACTTGCAGATCTAAATCCTAAGATATTAAATAAAAGAGATTGAATGAATTCAAATAATGGAATTGCAGAGACCAGTGCCTTGTTGGGTATGCCGAGTCAAATGAAACATAAATGGGCAACTTATTTTGGCAGAAAATCAAATTGCAAGCATATGATCTGTTCATAACTTGTATGAACAATGCAAAATTATGACTACTGAGCTCTTCTTTAATAATCTAGATGAATCTTCCTGATTACTGTGATTGTCGAAAAGGATTTAATCCCTACTTGAGAGAACCAAATCGATTAACCACACAATGTAGCAAATGTGCATAGATAAATCAAAAATAAACTTGTTACATCAATTTAAATAACCAGAAAGAATCAACATGGAGACAGCTTCAACAATTCTTTTCAATAAACTCATCACACAATTGACACCAAAACAAAACTACCACACAGCTGAATTTCATCAAAACCACCATTTGGAATCATGCACATAGTCTCTAAAAAGAGAAAGTTATCCTACTGTAGCCATCTGACTACCTACTATCTGTGATCTAAAATCTCCTCTTCTTTAAGTACAATCCAGGTCCCTATAAATACACCAGCATTAGAAATTATATCATTTCAAATTCATATCGGCCCACTGTGGAAATCGGGCAAAAATCATGTTGGCCACAAGATCTGGAATTCTATTATTACCAGTGACAATCGGCAAGACAGGCCTGAAGGTATGCTGAAGGCAAAATATCGCTTGTCGTTGTTTTCCTGTGTTCCCGTGTTATCCGCCTTCACCGTGACCATCTGCATATTATATCAAAGTGCATTCCTCACGTGCTTTCCATTCGCTTTGTTCATAGTCGCTATAGCATATTGCTCTCGAGGAGACCTCATATCGAGATTTCAATGTCAGGCTGAAGATCCTTATATAGCCTTATATCGTCATAGCCATCCAATTGTCCTGCCGACAAAATAAACAATGCACTCCATTCGGCAAGACCTTGCAAAATCGGGGAGACGTCCCATAGAAGACTCCAAGTCACACCGATAGTCACCCCGAGACCACATGCCGAAGTAAATAAGTCACACCAAAATGTATCCTTCACCGGCCGGTCGACGAGACAAATACATATCGCCAAGACCACTGCCCGAAACCTCCAACTTATATCGATGTGTATATCAAAGTAAATCAACATGTAAGGTCGGCGAGACCGAAGGTCATTCGCCAAGACTTTACACCGATAGCTATAACTTATACCGATACACATCCTCCACTCTTTTGGGTCGGCATGACATTACGAAGTCATTGAGACCCCCTTCTGAGGAATCCAACTCTCACTGAAATGACCACTTAGGCACCAATCGGTAAGACAAGAGAAGATCGGGGATACCTCAACCCGATAGCCACAACACATGTCGATAAAGTTCCACCCGCCAATGTGATTGCCGAGACATGTGAGAAGTCCTACTGACCACCCTAAAACACAGAAGTTAGCAAAAACGAGTCGGGGAGACAAAGAAAATGTCACACCGACCTGAATCATGATGTAAAATATGCAAGACTCAATGGATTCAATGGGACAAAAGGGAAAAATATGAGTGGAAAATGCACACGTCAGATCAAATCTAGAAGTTTATGAGTAAAACTAATATGTGAGATCATCAGATTTTTACAGTTCCAACAACCCTTATGCAAATTTTCAAATGTACCAAATATCATAGTAAACTAGGTTGCAAAAGTTTCAATGCTTACAATATATATAATCTGCACCTCAAAGGATGATTCATGCATTAATCAAGATAAATATTAAAATTTAATATGTACTCTTGAATTCAATTGAACATATATTTAAGAAAAAAATTAAGGTTGCTAAATAAATGAAATTAGAAGGTAGAACTTGCTAAATAAATAAGAACCATAATGTGATATAACATGACATGTGACAAACCATAATGTGATGTAAACCATAATGTAAAATTTGTATATATAATGTGACATCACAAACCATGTAATGTGATGTACAAACCATAATGTGAAATGTATGTAATGTGATAAATCCTAACAAGAGTTCGAACCATAATAATGTACATACATATAACATGACATGACAAACCATAATGTGACGTAAACCATAATGTAAAATGTATGTAATATGATAAATCATAATAAGAGTTCAAACCATAATATTGCACATACATATAACATGACATGAAAAACCATAATGTGATGTAAACTATAATGTAAAATGTATATATATTGTGACAAATCATAATAAGAGTGAACCATAATGTCTAGATAGCACATGTGTGTGCATATAAAATAACTCAAAGAGAAGGATATCTAGTATGGATAGATGAATATGATCCTTTCCTTGATCCCTGTCTTGATCTCTATCCTGATCCAAGCTCTCTCGATCCCTTGTGCCCTATCCTAATCCAAGCTATCTTGATCCTTGTCCTGTCCCCTACCTCAAGCCTTGCACAAGTTCAAGTACATGAAAAATTTAATTTAATATACATGTGTACATATAATTTATTATCTAAAACTTACAATGTACAAGTTCAATGTGTGAACATGTATCAAGTAATTTAAATTTATTATTTAATTGTACCTCACGTGAATAATGCATGGGATCACTAGCATATGCTCCAAATCTCCAAAGTGTGAAAAATCATTATATTGCTAGAAGTTTTCAAATACATGATTTCAATCAAGATTTAGAACAACATGGAGTTTGTAGAGGACGCATGTTTCAAAAGTATGTCAAGGTTTCTTTCTCAAGAAAGGAGCATAGGTCTAAGCAGATCCTAGAGTTAGTGCATTTGGATGTGTATGGAATAATGTCAAGAGGATCAAATGTAGGAAGCACGTTCTATGTTTCTTTCATTGATGATTTCTATTGCAAGACATGGATCTACTTCTTAAAGACCAAGGATGAGATATTTAGTAGGTTTTAAGAGTTCAAAGCTCTAGTTGAGAACCAAAAAAGGAAGAAGATCAAGGTATCAAGAAAATTTCTACAAATCCCTTGCATGTCTATCCAACAATAGTTGAGTTTAATTAATAGAAAACACTAATATACCCCAAATAATTCAAAATTTCTTAGTGTTTATCATGCACAACCATCTAATAATCATCTCATGTTCTCTAACTTAATCATTTTTAAAATTTAAACATAGGTGAAGAAAATCCGAAATACTTCTAATTCTTTAGTGTTTTTCATGCACATCGATCTAATAATTAGCTCATGTTATCTAATTTCAAGTCAATTTTAAAATTTAAACATAGGTGAATAAAATCATGTTTTTGATATTGAAACACAACTGTACTACAAATATAAACCTAATAGGATCTCAACAACAAGAATTACCAATATAATCAACAAATTTATTTTTAAGACATGGTGCCATTTTTTATATGCTTTATTAGCAAATCATAATAAATCTCACTATCCTATATACACATAGGTAAAGATTTTATAAGTTTAATATGATTGAGGGTATTGGCAAAGAAGTAGATATGGGAATTAATGTACCCAATGCCAATCAACCCATACTGAGAGTGTAGGATAAGCTAATGGGGGAAACTCACATTGCCTTAACATGTATCGACCTATACATTTATCATTAGGGACACTATTGCAAAATTTAGTGACAATGCTATCCCATTTAAAAAAAATTAGTTTCATGTTATAAGTATATTAATCCAAGTCAATTTAATAGGTCCAAAATGTAATGGATGTTTTATACCATCATACTAGGCTGAATGCTAGGTTGTTTGTGAGTTCATCTAAGTTGTAAATGTTGTGATTAATTCCTCTCAAGCTATTGGCTAATACATGTAATATGTATACATAGAGGAATGTAAACACCTTGCATCTTTCATCTAACTAATTGATTTCTTGTAATATAGATTTATATGACTTTGTGAAAAATATGCATAAAGTTATTGTGTTGAACCCTATATCACTATTGGTTTAAAAGTTATAGTCTTCTATTTCAATGAATACACACAATTATGTGTTTGCAATAGAGTAGGGAAAACAAAGTAAAAATAACATACTTCTTGTCATGAGTTTTGTTAGGTCCTCAGTTTCAATTTTCATAGGGATCATGTACATTTGTTGACATACTATCGTTACCAATGCTTTAAAGTGTTTTAAACTGCATACAACCTTAATTGCTATCAACATCCTTGTAAATGAATTTTTATAAACATTAATAATAGTACACAACTAGAAATATGGATTCTATCAACATCAATAACAATATATGGCTAGCAGATAATATGACAATGCCCTCATTTTTTGTTTGTAATAGTTTCATTGCAAACTTATTATTTTGTTGCATTTAAATAATAGCCAGTCTTTTGGAAAGTTGTAATTTAATTATAGATTGACCATTCTTTCAATGTAAGAAAACAATTAAATTTGTAGTGAAACTTTTACAAACAAAAAATGAGGGTATTGCTTTTCCACACCCTTATTTAAGGTTTGCTATGTAATTTATAATGGCCTGAAAAAAATACCTTATTTAAGGTCTAAGAGGGAAAAAAATTGCTTTGGTAATTTATAAGGGCTTGAAAAAGAAATACCTTATTTAAGGTCTACGAGGCTTATATGCCCTTATTACTAGTTTGCTTGCTAGGAACTTAAAAAAATTGTTAGATTTGTGAGATTAAAAAATGTTTCACATCAAAAATTTGTGTTATCAAATCTTAAAACCCATTCATTAAAATAATAGTATATAACATAAAAATTACTTTCCAATCCATAATATCAACATAGACACTTCATTCCACTGTCAAACTCTTTTTGAAACCCTACAACGATAATAATAACACAACAATAGCATTTCATTGATATATTGTGCAAACTTCAAAATGGGAAATTGCTTCAAGTGCCTATTCAAATGCCACATGAGTGAAAAAAACTCCATATCAAGCCAAATGTCACAAATCCATTTCAAACACAAAAAAATGAAACCAACATTAACTGAACCATGCACTGCCCATAGACTATGACACACAAGAGATTGCACAAAAGAGAGAAAATGTGACCGAGGAACTTGGTTTTTTTGTTTTTTGTTTTAAATAGCCACACAAGAAACCCTAGCTCTTGATTGAATCCCTCTCACCCTAAATTATTCGGCTGAACACACAAAAGTGGGTCAAGCCACTTTTTTAAAAAAAATTATATTTAATAATTTTGGTCAAATAGTTTCCAGCCAGAAGGGTTTCAATTGAAACCTTTTCGGCCGAATATAGATTGCCACGTTAATGCCACATAGTTTTAGTTGAAACATGCTCAGTTGAACCTTATCCAACTAGAAATGGTTTAATCAGAACTATTTAGTTGTTTGAAAGTGTGACACAACTTTGTGCTTTTACCCACATGCAGGTGTGCAAGTATTCTTTTATGATGTAGGATGTTTAAGATGGTTAGAGGTGTTATGGTGATTGCTTGAGGTGTCAGATATGAAACATTGTATAAGCTTGTTGCATGCACTATTAAGTGCAATAGTACTTCTATGAAAAGAAAGTTTGTGGTGACTTTATTAGAACAGGCGAGGGTTTCATTTTCAGCAGTGGTCATGGATTTTGGATACCCTAGGGTGCTCTTTCTTTTGAATCAAATTTACTTATAGGAAAAACTATGTTATGGAACCAAAGACATGTCCACATTGGAGAAAAAGGTCTAAGAACCACAAAAAAAACCTTATTGAAGATGTTATTTGATTGTAATCTTGAATTTGATTTCTATGAGAATTACATTTATGGAAAATAAAACCGCCTTCAGTTTTACTAGTTCTCATAAATCTTGTGGTGTATTGGATCTTATTCATTCTGATGTGTTTGGTCCTATAGATGTTCCTTTGATTAGAAAATCCACATATTATATTTCATTTATTGATGATTACAACAAAATGACATGGGTATAT
This sequence comes from Sequoia sempervirens, assembly GCA_007258455.2. Classification (NCBI taxonomy): domain Eukaryota; kingdom Viridiplantae; phylum Streptophyta; class Pinopsida; order Cupressales; family Cupressaceae; genus Sequoia; species Sequoia sempervirens. The sequence goes on from VDFB02086081.1 coordinate 244,124,155, forward strand.
TTTCTAAAGAGTAAATATGATTTTTTAGTCAATTTAATGAATTTAAAGCAATGGTTGAGTTACAAAATAGAAAAAAATAAAAATATTTGAGGATTGATAATGGTAGTGATTTTTTCTCTAATGATTTGGATAGATTTTGTAAAGATTGTGACATTTTTTAAGATAAAATACAACTTCGTATTCTCCACCAAAAATAAGAGTTGTAGAAAGAATGAATAAGACAATGATGGAGAAGGCTAGGAGTATGTTGAGTGGTGCTAGTCTAGAAAAAATATTTCGGGCTGATTTTTTTGTCATTGCTTGTTACCTTATTAATAGGTCTCCTACATCAACTCTTATTGATAAGACACCTACAAAGGCATGGTCGGGTCATAATCCTTCACTGATATATCTTAGAGATTTCAGTTGCGAGACATATGCACATGTGACAAAGGAGAAGAGTAAAAAAGTGGAGGACAAGACTATGAAATGTATCTTCATTGGATACAGCTATGGTGTGAAAGGATACAAGCTTTGGGATCTTGTTACACATAAGGTAATATATAGTAGAAGTGTTATTTTTTAGGGAAAATAAGCCTTCTTATATTATATTGCAGCCAAAACAAACTAAGTAGGAAGATGTCATTCAACCTCCCTCTACACCCAAAAAAAATGAGTTGAGACCCCTAGATAGACAAGAAGTTGAGGAGAGCTCATCTATCTCTGAATCTTTAGAAGAGGAGGAAGAACCTCCAAATCAGCTTGTTCGAAGGTCTACAAGGAATAAACAACCACATAATAGGTACTCACTTGATGATTAGGGATTGATTTTTTCTTTGAATAGTAATATTGATGAACCCATATCTGTAGAAGAGGCAATAGGTATGAATGATGCAAAATCCTAGAAGATTTCCATGGATGAAGAAATAGACGATTTGAAAAGGAATGACACATGGGATCTTGTACCATTGCTCGAAGGACAAAAAATTTTGGTCACAAATGGGTGTTTAGAAAAAATATTGGTTCAAATGAAGGTATTGAGAATTACAAAGAAAGGATAGTTGCAAAAGGTTACTATCAAGTTGAGGATGTTGACTACGATGAGATATTTTCTCCTATTAAGAAAATGACATCCATTAGATTTTTTCTTTCTATTGTTGTTGCTTATGGTTTAGAGGTTGAGAAAATGGATGTGAAAATGACTTTCTTTCATGGTGATTTGGAGGAGGATATTTATATGACACAACTAGAGCACTACATGGTGAAAGGTAAAATTGATTTGGTTTGTAAATTAGAGAAATCTATGTATGGTTTTAAATAGATTCCTAGAATGTGGTACTAAAAAATTGATACATATGTGTTGAGTTTGAGATTTGAGCATTCTAAATTAGATCACTGTGTTTATTATAAAATTGATGATGATCGTTTCTTGCTTATTGCATTATATGCTAATGATATGTTATTTATTGGTAAAGGGAAATGAACGATCTTGGAACTAAAGTCTCAACTTGCAACTAAATTTGAGATGAAATATCTTGGTGTAGTTGTGCACATTCTTGGGATGGAAATTAGAAAAGATAATGAATATACAACTATGGATTGGGTAGAGTAAGTATGTCAATTCAGTTTTACATAGGTTTAACATGCAAGATTGTAGACCATGTTGTGTGTTCCTTTTTTAGCTAGAACAAAGTTATCTATTTTAGATTGTCCAACATCCACAACAAATATAGAAGACATGAGCATAGTGACTTACCATAATGTAGTTGGAAGTTTGATGTATGCTATGGTTTGTACTAGACCATACATTTCCCAAGTAGTGGGAGTTCTTCCTAGATATATGTCTAATCTTGGTAGAGGTCATTAGGATGAAGTTAAAATTATTTAGATATTTGCACTGTACCTCATAGCATTCCTTGTGTTATCATGGTAATTTCATAGGAGAAAATATTTCCCTTGATATACATGGTTATGTGGATTTAGATTGGATAGATGATGTTGATAGTAGATGATCCACCAGTTCTTGTGTCTACTTTATTAGCTGGATGAGTAAGCGACAAGCTGTGGTTACTTTGTCCACTAATGAAGTTGAGTATTTGACAACTAATCATGCTTGTAAAGAAGCCATTTGGCTTAAGATATTTTTTTTAGATGTTGGAGTAAAACAAAGTGCAATAAAAATTTATTGTGACAGTCAGAGTGTAATCTACCTAGCTAAAACCCCAACATTTCATGCCAAAACCAAGTATATTGATGTATAATATTATTTTGTTAGAGAAATGGTTGAGTATGGTAGAGTGAAACTAGTTAAGGTAGAGACTTTAATGAATGTTGATTATTCTTGTAAGAGAGGGGGACCAACCACACCAAGGCTCCAGGTCATGGAGAGTCAAGAGAAGAGGGCTGCCCTAACTTGTACCTCGATCTAACAGATGTTTTGGGATAAGGATTGAGAATGAAGAGCACTCTCAAGTGCTTTTGTCACTATACACACCTGAAAATCTGGTTGGGGCTAGATGAGCTAGTTTTTGGAGTCAATATTGCACCTCAAACAACTCTCTGTCTAAGGATGATAGCATGGCTCTAGGACAATAGCGTGACACACTGACATCTCTCTGGTGCGCTGGCATCCATATGGCCAGAAAATGTAAAATACAATAAAAACACTAGAAATTGACTAAAGAGCCTAGCTGACTAATCTTAACAAAATACATAGAATGATAAAGTACAAAAGATAAGTACATAAATGATAAAGTAAATAGATGAACACAAGGGTGACAAATACCAACTCACAAAGGTGCCAGCTCACCAACAAGATCCACACACATGTTCACCTACACACAAGCAAGAGGGGAAATTTTTTGGGACCTTGTATAGGGGTTTACCTCAGTCAAACTCCCGCTTTGGTGTTTCCACCTCCATGGATAGCCAAAAAAGAAATGGAGTAGAAAGTGTGATAAAGGAAATGGAAGAGACAGAGAGATTGTTGAACACTACAAAAAAATACTTATTCTACTCTATCAAACCACAAAAGGAAAAGTGAATCATTACCATCTCCACCCAAAGGCTCTCAAGGCCAATGAAGGGAGAATGAAAGAAATTAATTTGGAAAAGTCACCACAACCGCAATGGTGATGAAGGCAGGTATCACAAGACTCCAAGCTTGCAAGTTCTATGGTAGCCTCACATGTATGCAAGTGAAGTTGATGGAGTATAAAGTTGTTGCAATGCTCAATCAAGTTGTGTAGATTGTTGGAATTATGAGATGTGAAAGATGGAATGAAAATGCTTAAGGATGTGAAGGAAATGAATGCCCTTGAAGGCCAAAAGGAGTTGTTTTGGGTCGGTCGGTTGCACAAAGGCATTACAATTCATCCCCAATGAGGAGTGTAACATCCTTGCAGACTCCAGAGGTAGGAATTTGTTAGGGATGGCATCACGTCCCATATATGTCCGCATGTCATGCTTGTGTCCCTGATGAAAATTCTCTCACCAATGCACAAAACATGCACCAAGTGGATGGAAGGCAGATGGGTGATGTGGAATTTCTCCTTCAAGTTTGATTTTCTAAGGTGAGGGTATGCAAAAGGGGAATTACACAAGGGGTGAAAATTCACTCCTATACATTTACCCCCACTTTAGCAAGCACGAGTGTTGATGAGTGTTCAGTAAAGTAGATTGAAGAGTTAGAGATGTATACATGAACTGTTGAGGAATTAGATCACAATTTGGCAAGCTTGAAAGCACAGGGAAAGCAAAGGACTCCATAGGTATTCTCTCTTGAGGAGGTTCAAACAAAGGACTCTGTAGCTCCGCGGAACTACGAAGTTGCATAAAGTACATCGAATGCCCATAGACCAATGATGGAAAAATCCCTCAGGATGCAAGTGCTTCACAGGCCCTTGAACCTACAAAGAAGGCATTCCCCCAAGTACTCTCTCACGAAGGAAGCCCAATGAAAGGGGACTCTGCAAAGTCGTATTGGAAAGTGGCTTCACAAGTGCACCTAAAAAGCAACATGTTAATCCACAGATAAAACATGTTAGAAAAAAAAATAGCAATGCAAGCAAACAGACAGATAGTCACATAGACAGTCAAAAAATAAAAAATATTTCAAAGGGGTCCCTCGAGAACCCTCAAAAAGTAAAGGGGTCCACTCAAGGGATGCCCTATTTGAGAGTGTTTTTTCTCAAATCAATTTAACATCAAGGAATCCTTTCGAAAGATGTTCACTTCATCAAGGAATTCAAAAGGAAGAAAATTCCCCCTCATGAGGGGAAGGTCGAGGCTTCTCCCACAGGAAAGGTTGCTCCCTCCTTGGAGGAAATTTCTTCAAGTTCTTTCTTTGCAAACCCATGACGAAGGAGACACATTTCGCTAGGGGGTCCTTGTTGAGAATGCAATTTCTAAAAAAGGTTACAAGGATTTTTGAGAAAAGATTTGTTGGCTACGAATACATTTTCTAAAAATCAAAACATTATGAAAGTGACGTTCTTACACAAATGAGGGACAACTCAAGAAAAGAAGAGAGAAAGATAACCAAGATTGCAAAAAGAAACAATAACATCACAGACAAAGGGTACAAGGGTGATCTGATATTTTGGGGTCAGAGCTGCTCATAAATATATATAAGTATAGTAATAGTATATAGACGAATTTTCAACAACCCCCTATTATATCAGACCATGTGAAGAATGCATGAGAAAACAAAGTAAAATAAAAAATTGGGTCAACATGGAAGGGAAGCCTAAATTCCCCAACACTTTGCATCATCCCCAATTTTCTGAAAGTCAAAACAAATAACAGAGGAATTTTATAACACATAATCACTCTTGTATCCAAGCACCTATGAGGGTGACAAGGGTAATCCAAGAACACATAGCGTAAGTACGAGGGAACACATCACAACAAACACACACCTAATCTGAAGGTAAAGAAGAGGCACCCCTAACACTCATTGACCAAGATGGCATTTGCTTCCCAATCTAGATCATTAGATGGGGAAGGTGGATGAGCCTGTAGTGGTGGAATATTAAGGGGGGAGCTTCTGACCCTCTTGCAACAAGGACCAAGGACGAAGACTCTTCGAGGTATCTTCCACTCAGTTCTTGTGGAAAAATGGTTAGGGACTAAGCGAAGATCACTGACAAGGCCATGACCTCATCCAAAGAGTTAAACATGCACTTCATGGGAGTGCCATGTGTGACCTCAATGAGTGAGGGAGGTGGCATCAGTGCCTATGCCTGAGATTCACTGCTGGGCTCACCGAAGGACTCAGAAGTAGTGAAAATATTAGGGGACACCAAAAATTGCTCTGTCACTAGGATAGTACAAGCTAGCACAAAACCACCCTTTGAAGAAGGTGGGCTCCTCTTACGCCCCCCATTGCTAGAAGGGCCAACCTCCACTTTTTGCTTCATTGGAGGGTGTGAACTACCCATGGATGAGGCAAGAGGTGTAGAGGAGGAGGAGAGAACTACGATGGACACCACCGAGGTGTTCAACATATCCATAGGCTTCAGGAATGGTGAGATGTTCGAAAGGGACATCAAAAGTGGTGGCTTGACTAAAGGAGCAATAAACACCTACACCTTTTTAGGGCCAGGGGAGTTCACACTCGTAGTAGGAGTCAGGAGCATAACCAAGGAAGAGGGGACATGAGAGGAGGACATAGTAGGAGGCCATAGAACATGGGTGGTCAGATCTTCTTCCTTCCTCTACATAGTGTTCTACTCAGCTGCTAGAGCCTTTTGTTGACGCTTGTGCTCACGCATAAGGCAGTTTTTGCAACTCTTGGAGCTAGAGGCTAGGAGGTGAGAAGGAACAAAAGGTTTCTGCTTAGCCATAGGAGTGTCCACCATAGCCGTTTGCAATGGAAGGACAAACTCTTGGATGGGAGTAGGAGGAGGAGATTGAGAGACACCGAGGGGAGTTGGCTCTAGTGCCTCGGCGGTAGGCCTCTTCCCATTCACTTCTTTATGAGTAGGGGTGGTAGGAGGCAGTGGATGCTGAGACAGAGGATTCCCCATGGGGATGCTTCCCCCTACCATCAGACTTCTTATGTGGAATCCAGGAGTAGACATCCCAAATTCTTCTTTAGAAATAGGAGCAAAAGAGGCACCCCAAGGATGAGTAGGCCTTTCCTTTCCCTTTCAAGAAGAGGAGGTAGCTTGTTGTTGCATTACTAGAGGGGTCAATTTTGGCTGTCCCTTTCCCTTGGTCTTTTACTTCACATAGTTTCGGTAAAGTAAGTCCATTCTCAAGGGAAGTGGACCGACTGGGGTAGGCCAGAAGTGATCCAATGAATAGCCCCCACGAGATACCAATGTTGATATCCAATGTAATGCACTACGTGCACAACACATTCATGGGAGAATTTTAAACACTTATGAATTACAAAAGCGATTTCATTCATGGAAGCTAGCCATGGGATGCCTAACTTCATTCTGAACAAATCATATTTTGAAATAACATCAAAGGTAGTATCTACAGTTCTAGGTCCAACTAGGATGGAAAGAGTTATTGGGCCATATGGCTTGAGAGAGAGGTCATCATGCATAAAAATGGTGGAATTTGTTTCTTCATACTCCTCTCTTTACAATGAATTCAACCATAACGTCTCTTTGTAATAACATTCACTCAGCTCGCAGGGTCAACTAGGACCCCTGTCACAATGTTCCCATTAAAGTGGGTGGGAATGTAGAGGGAAGATGGCTTGTTATTCAAGGGCATGTCTTGCAAAGTGAATGTCACATCTGGTGAACTAGTCATAGGGTGTGGGGAAGGAGTAATCGTGACCCTATTAATGTATGTCGAGGGTTGAGTAGAAGAATCAAAGGGGTCAATAATCAAGTTAGAAGAGTGAGACAGAAATAGGTCCATGTAGATCTATAACTCACTATTGGATTTCACTATCAATTTATTCACATTTTTTTTCATCCAATCGAGATGAATGATACCATCATCAATGTGATCCTATATCTCGTGATGTAGGTGCATAGAACATTCAATATTATGGTTGTTAACTTGATGGTACTGACAAAAAGAATTCACATCATACCAATCAGGATAAGGTTCCTTGAGGGGTCAAGGGTTTTCCAAGGTTATGATCTTATCCTTCAACAACTTTTGCAAGATGGAAGAATAAGATTCTGCTAACTTTGTAAAACTTTTGTTGCATCTGGGGCCATTGTCGTTTGTCGTAGAAACTACATTCACAATAAATTTACCTTTTCTTGAGATACATAAAATAGATTCTCCTCTTGAGTGGGAGCATGAGGAGGATCCCCCAAACTGAACTACCATTTACTGATATTCATGCAGCATGGCACACAAATTCACAAAAGAAGGGTATTTCATTAGAGAAAATTTTTCCTTCCAAGCTCTTTGCAGGTTACTTATGAACACCTTTTGCATGTTAGAGTTGGGTAGTGGGTACAAGATCTATGAAAAGAGAGCTTAATATTGCACTATGAAATCAGTTATCTTCTCATTATCCCCTTGCTTACATCAGACAAGATCCAAGAAGGCCATCTTTGGATCGATGTTAGCTTGGAACTATCAGAGAAACTAATTTACAAGTTGATCAAATGAAAATATAGAATTGTCGGGAAAGGAACAATACCACTCGAGTGTTGTATTTTGAGAGATTGAGGAAATAATTTTTCCATCAAAGCGTCATGATGGAAGAAATCTATACACATGACATTAAAGGCTGACATATGTGTTTGAGGATTCCCTTTACCACCATACTTCTCAAACTTGGGAATCTCCATTCCTTGCAGGAATGGAGTACTCAGGATTGCTACCAACAATGGGCTATGTTGGAAGAAAGGTTGAAAGATAGGCTAGGCAGAAACCTAGGAAAGGCTCGCTAACTAGTTTTGCATTCGACCCATGTTCTAAAGAAGGGCATTCACAACTAGGTTAGAAGATGACAAAGGACTAGTGGAGCCTCTAGAACCACCACCACCAGAGCCACCTTCGGAGCCACCTTTGGAGCCACCGCTATGACCACCGCCAGAACCACTACCACCATTATGGCTTTCACTGGAGCCTCTCCACTATGAAAACCACCACCATGGACTCCACCAAAGCCACCTCCACCAATACCAACTCTGCTACCAAAGCAACTGCTAACCATTCCACTAGATCCCCCACTACTAGAGGTAGTAGGAGAGGTGAAACTAAAACCAAGGGGTATTCTACTCACCTTAAGAGTTTCTTTCCCTTTGAGAAGCAGAAGAGACACTGATCGAGGGCCCTATTTTGGCCATGCATACAAATGTGGTGGAATTGAAACTCCTATTTGTCTTTCATAGGCATCAAGAACTCCCCCTTGGATGGTACCCAATCTAGGCCTATACAAAGGGATATAAGCTTTAGTTAGATCAAGAAGGCCTAGTAGAAATTCTATGCCTACCCGATCCTTCCCTAACAAATGTCTCACCTCACTAGTAAGCCTAGTAGCTCTTTCCATGCTCGAAACTTTCTCTACATAATTTACAAGATCTAACAATCTGTTATCTAATGCCAAAAGGTTCTCCGTAGGAATATGGACAAAGTCATCCTCATCTACAGACAAAGCCATAGGAGATGCTGGAGGGGTAGGCACATGAGTGGTCTCTTCCATGAAACCCATCTCATCAGCATAACCTATAGGAAAACCAATGGTATAGTCAGTAGCTAAACTAGTGGAGAAACTAGACATGAAACTAGAAGTGGCATTCATCTTTTCTATCGATAGGTGTTGCATGCTTCTTCGAAAAATGTACCCAAAAGTTGTGGATTGGGTTGTTATGCTCCTAAAATTTTACAACACTCAGGATCACCACAGTCACAAGGTGCATGGAAAAGTTTAAACGCAGGTGAATGGATAGACATTGTTCACGTCAAGTTCACCAAAAATGTAAGAGAGACAAACCAACCACACCAAGGCTCCAAGTCACAAAGATCTGAGATCGGAGGGATTCCCTAACTTACCTCACTCTAATAGATGTTTTGGGATAAGGCTCAAGAATGAAGAGAACTCTTAAGTGCTTTTGTCACTCTATGGACCCGAAAATATGGTTTGGGCTAGACGAGTTGGTTTTTGGAGTCAATACTTCACCCTAGACAACTCTTTGTCCAAGGATAGTAGCACAAGTTTGGGAACGATAGCGCTATGCGCCAACATCTCTTTGGAATGACCATAAAATGTAAAGTGCAGTAAAAAACACTAGAAACTGACTAAACAGCCTAGTTGACTAATATTAATGAAATACACAAAATGATAAAGTATGAAAGATAAGTACAAAAATGATAAAGTAAATAGATGAACACAAGGGTGAGGAATACCAACTCACAAAGGCACCAGTTCCCTAGCGAGATCCATGCAAACGTTCACCTACACACAAGCAAGAGGAGAAAATTGTTGGGGTTGTATAGGGGTTTTCCTCAGTCAAACCCCTGCTTTGGTGTTTCCACCTCCACAGACAACTGGAAAAGAAAAGGAGTAGAAAGTGCGACAAAGGAAATGGAAGAGAAAGAGAGATTGTTGAACACTATAAAACAATACTTATGCTACTCTATCAAACTACAAAAGGAAAAGTGATGTTTTACCACCTCCACCCAAAGGCTCTCAAGGCCAATGAAGGGAGAATGCAAGCAATGAACTTGGAAAAGTCACCATAGCCACAACAATGATGAAGGGAGGTCTCGCAAGACTCCAAGATCACAACTTCTATGGTAGCCTCACATGTACAAAAGTGAAGTTGATGGAGTATCAGGCTGCTGCAATGCTCAAAGGAGTTGTGTAGATTGCTAGAATTGTGATAAGATGTGAAATATGGAATGAATATGTTTAAGGATGTGAAGAAGATGTAGTGAGTCTGAAATGAATGCGCTTGAAGGCAAAAAGGAGTCATTTTGGGTCGGTTGGTCACACAGAGGTGTTAGTATTCATCCCCAATGAGGAGTGTAACATCCCCAAGAACTCCAGAAGTAGGAATTTGTTAGGGATGACATCGTGCTACATAGACATCTATGCGCCATGCTTGCGTCCCTAAAGAAAATTCCCTCATCGACACATAAAACACATGCCAAGTGGATGGAAGGTAGATGGGTGATGTGGAATTTTTCCTTCAAGTTTGATTTTCTAAGGTGAGGCTATGCAAAAGGGGAATTTACACAAGGGGTGCATATTCGCTCTGATACAATTCTTAAACTAAGCTTGTTTTGTCTTGAATATTTTTCTATACAATCTAGATACCTTGCATCTATCCTCATGAGACAATGAGGAGCCAATATTCTCATAGGAAAATTCCTTCATCTTAGCATCTTCATCAATATCTTCTTGTGTTCTAGCACTTAAAACACTTTTCAAATCATTAGAAAATTGATTGTTAATCTTACCAAGGATGGTATTGAATGTTACCATATACTTATGGAAAATTTTCAGTAGTGGCACTCCCAAAAGGCTATTTTGCATTTGAATTCACCTGCAGGGAGGATATCTTGGCAGTAAGAAGTGGCAGTCCATGGGTGATAGGGAAATCCTCCCTGGCTCTTAAAAAATGGTCTTCAAATCTAGATCTTTCAGACTCTTTTTGAGAATGTCCTAGTCTGGGTCAGACTCCCGGGTCTTCCCCTGGAATACTGGAACGAAGATGTCTTTTATGGAGTTGCAAGCTCTTTTGGAGAGCTTCTTTCTATTGATTCTATGACAGCTGCTAGAAAGAGGTTGGTTTTTGCAAGAATATGTGTAGGGTTCTTTCAGAATGCTAACCTTCCTTCATCAGTCGAGATTCTATCGAAGTTGGGTTCCTGGTCACAGGATATTGAGTTCAAAACTATCCCTTTTGCTTGTTTCAAATGTAGAAAATCTAGGCATTGGGCTAAGAAATGTCCTTTAAATGCCATCAAAGATAAGGAGAAGCCAGCTGGAACTTCAAAATCTGTATGGAGAAAGAAATCTGAAGGAGAAAGCCTAGAGAATAAAGAGACTAATATTCAAGGCACATCAAATGAGGCTGGTAGTGATATGGGAAGTAAGGGTGTGGTACCACAGGAACTCCAGCGTAAGGATTTTGAGGACACCTTGAAAACTAAGGAAAAAGAAGTTAATGTGGAACATGGGTTTGGTGAAGAAAAGCAGAGTCAGAATGCTGACCCTTTATCCCACGAGAGGAGCCCAGTTGAGAATATAGAAGGGAACCCAGGTTTGGAGGACATACCTATCCAGGGTTTGTCCTTAGAGCTGAACATTCCTCTTCAACTCCCTTCCTCAGAAGGTTGTTTGACTTCAGGTGTAGATCCCTTTATGCATCCTAATTCCTCAGAACTAGTTAAGGACACCTATGATAATCTAGACCAAACTATTGAAATTTCTAGTGACTATTCAACCTTTCATCTGAACGACATCATGGATAATTTACCCTGGGAGAAAAGACTTCTAACTGATAAGGAATGGGAATCAAGTAAAGAGATGAAGAGTCAAGAAGATACAAACAGAGAAGAGGTTCTATCTAAGAAAAAGAAAACAAAAAAAAAACAATGGAAGACTCCAAGCTGTATTTCTACTAGTTTAAAAGCTAAGGCAGATTGTGGAGAAACAAAGAACTCTCGTGGGAAAAAATCTACTAAATGGACAAGAGAGCATAACAGTTTTCAGGATATTGCGGATGGTTTTCAGAAAACCATCCCGGAGTGCCTCCAATCCCTAGGTAAATCATGCAGTTTATGTCATGGAACATCAAGGGACTTAATAATCCCCACAAGAAGGATGTACTATGCAATTTTGTGAGAGATCATAAGCCTGATATTCTCCTTATTCAGGAAACTAAAATGTCAAAGGAAAAAGTGGAAAAGCTGATGAAACTGTTTCAGTATTGTAGTATACATGGCAATAACTCAAATGGTGCTTCAGGAGGTATTGCTACTTTCTAGAATAGTCACATAATAAGAGGGGATCCAATCTTGGAAGATATGAACCATATTGCTACTAGATTTACCCATATTAGGATAATTTCAGCTGGATTCAATCAAATATCTATGCTCCGAATGGAAAAGGTTTCAGAAAATCTTTCTGGTTGGAGTTGGCTGCCTTCTGGAGGATTTTTATTAGTGAGTCCTGGGTAGTCATGGGAGACTTTAATACTCCATTACTGAATGAAGAAAAAATTGGAGGATCCCAGATCAATGTTGAAAGTAAGGAGGATCTTCAGAACTTTATTAACAGTCAGGCGCTGATTGATCTGGACTTGCAGGGAGCCTCTTACACCTGGTCGAATCGCATAAAGGGTATGGATCTAATCCAGGTTAGATTAGATAGATCTTTAATCTTTGATCAATGGTTCTTAAATTATTATTGTTCTCTTAAAGCCCTTTCCAGGATTGGTTCTGACCATTTCCCCATAAGTTTTGTTGCGGATCCTTTAAAGATTAAGAAAAATATCCCCTTCAAAGTTGAAAAAATGTGGCTTTCCCATCCTCTTTTTAAAGAGGAAATTAGGAAATGGTGGAATATTAATATCTCTAGTACAACTATGTTTAGAGTGGCTAAAAAATTAAGGGAAGTTAAATTTAATTTAAAAAAATGGAAAAAGAGTCATTTGGGAACATTTTTAGGATTAAATCTGATCTTTAGATGGAGCTGGGGGAGATCCAATATAAAATCTAGAAGGAAGGATATTTGAATGATATTAAGGAAAAAGAGAATGAGATCCTTATTAAGATGCATGACATCATTGCAAAAGAAGAGGAGTTCTAGAGACAAAGATCTAGAGCTTTATGGTTATCGGCTGGTGACAAAAACACTAGGTACTTTCACTTGTCGGCTTCAAAACATAGGGCAATCAACAAAATCTCTCATATTGATGTCGATGGCAATAGGTGTGAGGAGGAGGAGGATGTCAAAAGGCATGCTATTATCTTTTTCAAAAATCTTCTTTCTGAGAATGAGGAAAATAACCAAAATGATCAAGATCATTTGATAGAAGCTATACCTAATGTGACCAATCAGGAAGATAAATCTATGTTGACTACCATTCCTTCTAGTGAGGAAGTTAGGAAGGTTGTTTTTTCCTTTGAAGGGAGTAAAGCTTTGGGTCTTGATGGCTTCCCTATTTTCTTCTTTCAGAGGTTTTGGGAGATTGTTGGAGAGGATATGGTGAATGCTGTAAAAGAATTTTTTGGGTCTAGAAATCTTCTAAAAGAGTTGAATGCTACTTTCTTGGTTCTTATCCCTAAAAAGCCTGGAGTTGTGAACTTTGATGCTTTCAGACCAATCATCATCTATTAATTGATCTATGAAATCATCTCGAAGGTTTTGACTTCCAAAATTTTAATTCTTTTGCTTACGCTGATCTCACCTCAACATAATGGATTTGTCCCTGGTAGACAGATCCTTGATTCTATAGTCACAATGCATGAGAATATCCATTCCCTGGTTGAATCTAAGACAAAAGGCATCCTTTTAAAGCTTGATATCTCAAAAGCCTATGATAGAGTTGACTGGAAATTCTTGTTTAAAATCTTAAAGGCGTTTGGGTTCTGCAACAAAGTTCTTCAATTGGTGGAACAACTTGTGTCTAAGGCTTCTATCTCTGTTTTTGTTAATGGATCCCCCTCGATTTTCTTCCATAGCTCCAGAGGTCTAAGACAAGGAGATCCTATCTCTCCTATTTTATTCACTATCATGACTGAAAGTCTTGGAAGAAATTTGAAAATGCTGATAGATCAAAGATCCCTTGCTGGTCTTAAACCGTCCTCTAACAATTTGATATGTTCTCATCAACAGTTTGTCAATGATACCATGCTCTTAGGCAAATCTACCATTTCAGAAAGAAATACTTTCAAATATCTGCTGGATGCATATGGGAGGGTGTCTGGCTAGTTGATTAATAAATATAAAAGCTCTCTCTTCTTCTTTAATACTCCTGAACATAGATAGAATAAAATTGCCAAAATCCTTGGTTGCAGGGTGGAGTCTTTACCTTCCACCTATCTAGGTTTACCTTTAAGCCTTAAACCTTTGGAGTCCTTTTGGATTTCGTTGGTTGAAAGGTTTAGGAAGAAGCTTGCTGGATGGAAAGGAGCTTTGCTAAGTCAATCAGGTAAATTACAACTCCTCAAAGCTACTCTTCATAATCTACCGATTTATGCTTTAAGCCTCTTTAAAATCCCTGCCAAGTTTACGGATGCCATTGAAAAGATTCAAAAAAGATTTCTTTGGTCGGGTGTTGAAGAAAAAAAAAGGTTTCCTTTAATAGGGTGGGATCTGGTGTGTAGACCTAAAAAGGCTGGTGGTTTAGGTCTTAGAAAAATTAGAATGGTTAACAAGATACTTCTAGCTAAACAAATTTGAAGAATATTTTCATCCTCAGGGGAATGGACTGATATCTTGACAAGCAAATATTTGGAGAATAACAGATCTCTTATTATTAAGATGGAATCCCATCTTCTACCCAGAGGCTCAACATGCTAGAATAATTTGATTACTCGAAGAAAATTTGTTGAAACAAGAGTGGGTTGGCAAGTCAGGAGTGGAAACCAAACTAGATTCTGGGAGGATAAATGGTTGTTTAATGAGCCCCTTATTAAAATTAAACCTTTTTGTGGGTGGGTTGAGATTTGTAAAGCTCTATTTAGTTTGTATGTTAAAGATTATTGGTTGAATGGAAAATGGGTGGATCTGAATCTTGTAAGTCAGGCTCTTGCTCTGGTTCATTCATCCTTGTTGGCTGTCAGACTTTGCCATGATCAGTTGGAAGATCGTCTTGTTTGGATCGATGAACCCTCGGGTAATTATTCTATTTCGTCGGCTTTTTCCAGGCTATCTTTTGTCCAGGATCCTCCTCCCTTCTGGTCGAAGGCTTGGTTCAAACACCTGGTCCCTAAAGTCAACATCTTCTTCTGGATTCTTCTTCAAAATAAATTACTCACGGTTGATAACCTACGCAAGCGCGGCTTTCAAATACCCAGTAGATGTTATCTTTGCAAGATGGAAGCTGATTCAGTATGTCACTTGTTTCTTCATTGTCCTTTTGCTGCCTTGATTTGGGAAAAATTCCTCTGTTACTGGCAATTATCTTGGGTTTTCCCCTTGTCAATTGAAGACTTCTTTATACAATGGAAAGCCCCGACACGCAATCCTGCTCTTGGGAAACTGTGGAATTTTTCTTTCCCTCATATTGCCTAGGGTCTATGGAAGGAATGAAATAATAGAATCTACAGAGATAAAGAATCTTTGGTGGCCATTGTGTTTGATTAAATAATCAGATTATTGAAAGAAAATTTCAATACTATCCCCCAGAAGGTTGGAAACATCGAGAAAGTGGCTTGTTCATCCTATGATCTCATGGTAGCCAAGGAATGGAATATTAATCTTGATATTTCATGTGTCCATAAACATGCTAAGAAGGATAGTGAGGGTTTCTGCTGGACTTTTCTGCCTAATGGTTGGATCAAAGACAACTTTGATGGGGCGGCTAAAGGTAATCCTGGGGCGGCAGGATGCGACGGAGTTATAAGGGATTCTTTTGGAAATTTCCTCGGTGTGACTGCCACTCCCCTTAGTTCTCAAACCAATCATCATGCTGAGACTACTGGAGCTTTTCATGTTCTAAATTTGGCTCATAGTCTGAATTTTAAAAACCTTTGGCTTGAAGGGGATTCTAAAAATATAATTGAATGTCTTTTAGGTAGGCCCCCCCCTCGTGGACCATAAAGTCTTGGATTGATGAGGCTATTTCAACTTCAGCTAAGTTTGATAATATAAAGATTTCACACGCTTATAGAAAAGCTAATGCTGTGGCAGACTTTTTTGTGAATGAAGGGGTTACAAGTAAAGGATAGTGCACTTGGTTGAATATTAGTGATTTAGGTGCTAATGTTCGAGCTTTGTTGAACTATGATGCATCACATGGGAAAGATGCATGTCATCTCATTAATGATGATTGAACGGGGAATTTACATCACTATCATTAGATTGTATGGGACCGAGCCAATTTACTTATCCTGTAAGTTCGCTTGGCATGCTTTATGGGCTCACTAGTTTGGCAGGACCATTTCGAGTCAAGATTTTGTATCTGTTTGCTTTACTGTGCTTGCTAAAATGGGAGGAGAAAGAAAAAGAGTTGAGCTGGACAGCTTTGAGATGCACACAAGAAACACTAAAGCGTGGAACAAAGTCAAAAGCGGGGGTTTACTCCCTTTTCTGGAAAAACTCCATGGGTCTAGTCAGGAAGCTACAGAGCATTTTGAGAGGAATTAGGAAAATGGGGAATTAACCCTTTTTGGTAGGAAAGTCTAGCTCGATGAAAATCTTATAGCTGAAGTGATTGGCATGTTCACTAAAGGACACAAACTTTTTAGGGACAGGGTTTTCTCTGATGAAGTTGTGGTTAGATTTCTGAAGAAAGATAAGGAAATATTGAAATTGGTGAAAATTTCTAACCGTTTCTTTGAGGTCGACACCATTAAAGATCTCTGGAGAAAAGTGCTTCATGTCATCATGGAGTATATAACTTTGGATGGTCATTTCACTAGGGCCTACGACTATCACTTTTCCTTGCTCAACCATTTTCCTATAAGGTTAGGGTTTCTCTTCCCCACTATCTTCTCTATTCTTTAAGAAAGAGTCTGGATGATCATAAGAAAAACCCAAAAAGATATCCTATTTTGCATACTGGTTTTATTAGGTTAATCGTTGAACATTTTCAAAATATGCCGGCCCCTGCTAAGTTGGTTGCTTCCCTGGAGTCCGAGGAGGATGATACTGAACCTAGCTGTTTGGGGAATTTTCCCAATTTTAGCCCAGTGAGGATGGTCATGAATCCGCCCTCTGTTAAGGTTGGCAAGAAAAATCTAACCCTTAATCCCCAGTCTGCTCAAACCTGCCCTACGTCTAAGCCTGGAAGCTCTACTGTCAAAAACCTTGTCTCATATTCTGAAGACTCTCCCGAGTCTGAGGATTTTGGCGCTAACAATAATTCATCCTCTGCTGTCCCGTTGCCAGATAAAGATGTTAGAATTGGATCCCTTGGAGCCTCCAACCCGGCAAAAAATTGCTTCAATCTTGATAGGGAACCCTCTGCTGACTACCTGGGTATAGCTAGGATTATTGCGATGGACCATTTCAGAATGTTGAAATAGGGTTTTCATTAAATCAATGATCTGAAAATAAAAAATTGGGCCCTCTAGAGTAAATTGGAAGAAATGAGAGATAAGGTTTCTACATTTAGCAAGAAGAATGAAGAGTGTAAAGATCACAGTGCTAGAAAAGAGATTCAGGACAATGTGGGCAAGGACAAAAGGATTGAAATAGATTTGGAAAAAATGAAAAATACTATGAAGATAATTGCTGAAGAGAACAATAGGATGGCAAGACATAATGCCATCATTATCAACGCTATGACTGAAAAATTGGACAAAGCTCAACAGGGGTCCTTGGTGATTGACTTGGAAGAGGTGAAAGATAAAAACCAGGAAGAGGACATTGGGATTTCTAAGAGAACCAGGGCCAATCTGAAAAGGAAGGCACCTCCTACACCACAGATGATTCAAACATTCAAGAAAGGGGTTCAGGATATGCAAGACTTGGAGGCTGAGATCGAGTTTGTCTTGAAGACTCTGGGTTAGTTGTTGCTGGATTTTTCGCTAGCATCCCGGCTGGTTTTTTGATTGACCTTCCTGGTATTTTGTGGTTGGCTGTTGCTTTTTCTGGTACTTTCCTTTTTTGTAGCCTATTTTATCCGATGGACTTTTTTTTCCTCTTTCTTTTGTTGTAAACTTGGTGGTTTTGGGTCCCTATAAAACCCATTTTTTCCTTTATCAAAAACAATAACCTCTTCTATGGTTTCCTTATCTATATTATCTACATCCAGATACATTGTAGCAGTTTCCTTCAGCATATCAAACTCTACAATCCCATTGAACAATGCCTCTAACTTCATGGGACTATACTCCCTAACCAAATGGATCCTCTCTTTCTTCTTTCCCTCACCTTTAGGTGATTTTTCCTCTTTTCTAGAACTCTTTTCCTTTCTTTTAAAATTAAAAAAATTATTTTCTTTTTCCACTTCCTCTTCACTTTCTCTATCTACCACATCAAATTTTATTCTTTTTGCATTGGTCTCTTCTTGAGAGACATGAGACTTCTTCCAAACCAATTTTCTTTTCTCCTCTTCTTCTTCTTCTTCTTTATCCTCACAACTGATGCATTTCTCCTTGGTAGCCTTTTTTTTCCTTCTCCTCTTAGGAGTCTTCTCTTGCATAAAGGCGCTAGATATTTCTTTCTTCTTGGAACTCACTATAGGCTTTGTTCTAGAGGACTTAGGAATATTAGGAGAGGGGGAAGATGTTGTGACTAAACTTCTTATACTTGGAGTAGAATATAGAGAAATAGATGTGGCTTTAGATTTCTCTGCAAAATCCTTGGGCTAGTTCACCATCTCCTCCAACTTAGCTTTCATCTTCTCAACATTCTCCTTAATATCCTTCTTCTTTTCTAGGTTTACTTGGTTGTATTTCTCTACATATGTTCCAAGCCTATCAATAGTTGAATCTCTAGGCTTAACACAATCTCTACAAGACTAGCGAGCTCAGCTTCTGTTACTTCATATCCAAGCTTCAAAACCCAAATAGTTCTGGGTTCAACTGCTTCCATAAAGCAATGGTCTCTACTCACCATGAAAGTTATGCCATTATTATATTTATCCACAACACTTGCTAGAATCTTGTACCTCTTTTGCATCTTGAATTTTTTAAAGAATGCCCACAAGGCTAACTTCCAAGACTCAAAACTTGGAAACCTTCTTAGGAAATCTCTTATTTGTATAGAAATAGGAATACTATTATTCCATATAACATTCTTTGTTTTGGGAAACTCTCCAAGAAAGTAAAATAATAAGCAGATAATTAGGGTACCATATCAGAAGGGACACCTTGATTCTTTTGTCTTGTACAAATTCTCCATCAATTGGAGTCTCAAGAGCTCACACAAATCTCTATCTTCACCTTCCTTCACCATTTTGTGAGCTTTGTGAATTCTAGTGGCCAAAACAAAGCTCTTTTTTTTTGCATAGAAGATCTTGTAACCTATCACCATTGAAGCATACTTTATTGTTGGATCATCAATGTCATTTACCATTAGGGAACGTTTGTCAAACTTTTCTCTAGTGAGCTTCATCACCATATTGTTCTTCACAAATTTCAATGTCAAAACTATTCCATTAGAGCACAAAATGGTTACAAGCCTAATTTCCTCTTTGTTAATCATGTGCAACATTTCCAAACACATGAATTTATAATGAATTCTACTAAGCAAATACTTAATCCACTCATCCTTGTAACAAAAATTGGGGAAATTATTCCATACATCCAATTTATTCTTTGTTAGACTCTCATACTCTAGTTTTAGCTCTAATCCATCTCCAGTCAACACCTTCTCCCAATATTCCATCATCTTTAAATCACATACTCTTCCATCTTCATATGGATGTAGATCCGCACATCCTTTGTGTGCATTACACCACTCAAAACCCTAGAGAATGCACCTTCAGGGTCCATCTCCATAGATTTATAAGGGTACTTCTTGAATTTAGGTCTTGGTCACTGGAGCACATCAATCACTTGAGGAATAAATTTTTTGAATCTTTACATAACTAGGGTTTGTATGAAACTGATAAATACCTTTGGAATTCCTCGATAGGGTTTCAAACAACACTTCATAATCGCTTCAACACTTGTTTTCTCTTCTCTCCACTTCAAATGCTCAATCAAAAATGACTTTAGAAAACTAAAAATTAAATATAAAACCTTTTCTAGTGACCTAATATGCATTAATTGCAATAGCGTAAAGTCAGGTTGAAAAGCTAGAAAACCCTTATTATGTTGTCATAGGTACCGTCAATCACTCTATAAATTTTTTCAACAAGATATTTTACATTGGAGATACCACCAATAGATCAAGAACAACTAACCAATATGTTGAAGATATCAACATCACATCCTTGGTAGGGGCTTTGAAATTTTTCTGTTAAAAACTTCCCCTAAGCCAAAGCTCTCTATCTAGTTTTCAAAGGAAACATTTGCACTAGGAGTTGGAACATACTCATTCTTCACCTCATTCTCTTCCTTTTTCTTCCATATCTTGTTCATTTCATTAATCTCAACTAGATCAAACTTCTTCACCAAATCAACCTTCTTCTGTGAAACAGAGGGTTTCACATTCTTGATTCTACAAAACTTAGCTATGTGTCCTGGCTTATTACATTTGTGACATATGACACCTTTTTGTTGAACAAAATTCTTGCCATTTTAGATTTGTATTCAAAAGCCTTATGCCCAAATCCATTACATGTATAATAGTAACCATTGAATTATTGTAACATCATACCATTATTGTAACCATTCGTCATCTAACTTCTGCATTCACTAGATTTATGACCAAATCTATTGCATGTAAAGAAATGACTGGAAAATGATTAACATTCTGATTCATTCCGCTTCTACACTCTACAACTCTATGTCTAAATATTTTGCAAGAATAACAATAACCATTAAAAGATGAATACCTTTGTGTAGCTAGTTGTTTGATAGGCGGTCTTTTGAAATCTTTCTTCTAGTTTTGAACCTGTCTAATATTTCTATTCTTATCTCTAGTCTTGCTTTGTTCACGATTCTTCTTTTTAGCATTGTTTGAAGTCTAATTTTCCTTTTAACTTTCTCCTCTTTCAACTCTTAAGCCTTCTTTATCCTTAGAATCCTTCTGACTAAAAATAATTTTATCAAGCAAGGTGGAGGTCTTCTTGAAATTTTCTTCTTGAATCTTTTCTTTCTCCACATTTTATCCTTTAAGTCACAATATCTTGTTCAATCTTTGAACATTCTACATATTTTTCTTTTAATTTGGTATTCATGCAATCTTTAACTCTTTTTCCTTCTTCAACTTACACTTTCAGATTAGTGATTATCTCATTTGATTGTTTAAGCTACTCATTTTTTCCTTGAGTCTTTCTTTAACTTTATTTATTTGATCCCTCAACTTCTTAATGCACTCATATTCTTGCTTAATATATTCTTTCATATCTCTATTCTCACATTCTACTTTATACAAACCATCAAGGGCTGATTTGAGTTCTCCTTTCCTATCAACTTCATTGTCTTCTTTAGTAAATTCTTCAAGGATAATCACTTCCAGAGGAATAGGATACCTCTTAGTACCCATGTGTTCAACCTACAAGATCTACTTGTTGAAAGTATGAATGAGTATGGTGGTGTTGTCATTAATGTTGTCAATGATGTCAACATAATATAGGTTGTTGTAGAGAAAGGAAACAAGTGATTGCAAGTGGTGTAACTATAGTTGAGATATTATAGAAATTTTGTGAGTACATGGAGCTATCTTTATAGTGTTACTGGTGTTATGATATGATGTGTTACCAAGTGCTTTTGAGAAAATTAATAAATAGTGAAGACAAAATTGAGTGTGTGTTCAAAATGTGCTCCACATTTCTTCTGTGTTGATCCTATGCTTGTGTGGATTTTAAGTGTTGTTTAAGGGAATCCTTGGGTGATATATCCTGGATTATAGCTTCTGGTTTGATGAAGAGTGAAAGTTGAGTTCACCGGTTTGTGAACTAGTCTAACAAAGTTGTTTGTCTATGGACTGGGAGAAATGTATCTATTCCACAATCCTCTGCTGGTTTGTTTTAGGTCTTGCAGATCTAGAAGAAGGCTTGTAATGATGTTATCTATGTTCTATCAAAGGTGTTCATGGTTTGGTGCTTCGAAAGACTAGTTTCAGAGTTACTATGTGTGTTTGTACAGTTTGGATGGAATGATGGAAAATGTTTTGTGTATGAAGGTTGGTGCAATAGTTGCGGATGAATCTAAAGGCATCTAAGATGTGTTACAGTGTATTGTGAAGCATGTTGTGTGATCTACATGTTAT
Organism: Sequoia sempervirens; assembly: GCA_007258455.2. Lineage (NCBI taxonomy): Eukaryota > Viridiplantae > Streptophyta > Pinopsida > Cupressales > Cupressaceae > Sequoia > Sequoia sempervirens. The sequence goes on from VDFB02086081.1 coordinate 244,146,068, forward strand.
CTTCTTGTTACAGAAGTGTGTACTTCAAAGCTCATTGGTGTTTTCATTAGGTTTGGCCGACTTGGTGTTTACACATCATGTGAAGGATAAGTGTCAATTAAGGAAGCATGTGATTGTTCCAAGATGTTGTTTCGGGTCTTGGTTAAGTGTTGGATTGGTCCACTCTTATTCTCATCCACCGTGGGAATTTTGAGTTACAGAAAGTTTCTAAGGTTGAAGATGGTATAAATACAAGACAAGATGTTAAGGATTGTATTCCAAAAGTGTGAGAAGCAAGGTAGACGTGAGATATCGTGTGAAAGTGAACTAAGGCAGTGAGGAATTCAATGTGTTAGACTCCTGAAAGAAGTGAGCTGATGGTGTCTACAATTCTATAATTAAGGTTGTGGATGTGTGCAGGTTGTTATGGTGGATCTTCTGTTGCATTGAGATAATGTTCTCTGTGTAACATTCTTCTATCTATCTTTCTGTATCTATAGGCAATGAGCCTTTTTTTTGGACAATGAGTCCTATCTTGGGTAGTGAGCCTCTTTGTAAATGGTTTTACAATTACTCTTATATTGTGAGTTAATCCTCATCCTAGTTTTTCCCTTACTGGGTTTTCCACGTAAATCTAGTGTTTCTTGTGTTTGCTTTTTGTTATCTACTCTTCATCCTCATACTTAATAATAGATTAAAATGGATGTGAAATTATTTAAGATATGTGGTGAATGTGATTGGTGATAACTAATTCACCCCCCCTCTTAGTTGTCTGTGCATTTCAACAATTGGTATCAAAGCTTTGGTTCCTTGAAGAAGAGCTTAACCACTTGAGGTAGATCTGATGGTGCACAAATTGACAATCCCTATGTTTGATGTATCTGGCTACAATTTCTAGAAAGTGCAGATGAGAGGTTTCTTGGTCTCTCTTGGTTCAAGACTTGGAAAGTTGTTGAGACAAAATATGTTGAGTTAGCAAGTGGTCCTTCTTCTGTAGATGATATTTCTGCCAATGAAGAAAATGAAAAAGAAAGGTATGCAATGTATAGTGCTTTATCTAATATTGAGCTAACAAAAGTTATTTCACTAGGCACTGCTTATGAATTTTGAGAAAATTTGAAAGATATCTATGAAGGAAATGATAGAGTCAAATTATCAAAGAAGTTATCAGCTAAGTGTAGATATGAGAACTTGAAAATGGAAGGAGGTGAAGACATTGCAAGCTACTTTCAGAGGGCTGACATTGTAGTAAATGAAGTCAAATATCAAGGTGGTACTCTGATAGATGAAGATGTAATGGAGAAGATTTCAATGACCCTACTGGAGAGCTACAATGACAAGGTCTTAGCTATTGAGGAAGTTTATGATCCAAAGAAATTCACTAAAGAACAACTATTTGGCACCTTGACCGCATTTGAAATGAGAAAAATTGGAAAAGAAAAGGAGAAAACGAAAAAAAAAACTTCAAAGCCACAAAGTCAGAAGATGATCCAGATAGTGAATGTTCAAAGGAGTTGGAAGAAAATTTTACAATGAAATTGAAGAAAGGTATTGGAAAGTACAAAGTTATGTTACCTTTTAAATGTTTCAGTTGTGGAAATATTGGTCACTATGCTTCAAGATGTCCAAATAGAGCCATACACAATAAGAGCAAAGACAATAAAGACAAAAAGGATGAAAAAGTTCAAGAATTGTATTATGTTAGAGAAGATGCTAGAATTTTTGATGATCAATCTGATTTTGAGGATGATAAATATGAATGCTTGTTTCTAGCCTTAGAGAATAAATTAGTGTCTACTAACTAGGGAAGATGTGCAAGGGAATGCGGTCTGGAAATCAAGAAGGAAGAGATGGAAGGTACTTTGGTTACTGCCTTTCATGCTATACAAGACTAAGATTATTGGGTAATTGACAGTGGTTTCTCAAATCATATGATCAGAGATAAAAGTAAGTTTACTAAAATTGAAAAGTATGATGGAGGATTAGTCATGTTTGGAGATGATTCTGGTGCAAAGATTGTTGGAAAAGGAACAATTAGTTTTGATGGAAAACACAATAATGATGATGTCTATTATGTTAAGGGCTTAAGGCATAATCTCTTGAGTATTGGGAAAATGTGTAGAAAAGGATTTAAGCTTGTGTTTTAGGAGAATACTTGGGTATGTGCAAGATCATGATGGGCCAAAAAGTGGTGATATGATGGGTATGTGTAGGGTATGTGGCTGTTGACTTTTTTTTACCCAAAATTGATGAAACAAAAAGGGTTTTTAAAGGAGATTCTCAGCTTTCCATCAATATAAATTATGCTTTACTTTGAATTTAATAAATAATTATTATTCATTTTGTATTTGAATTATGACTAAAGTCCTGATTGATAGGTTGATTGAAAAACATCTATAGCTTTCAAATGGTATCATATTCTTTGAATCTGAAACATGCATCCCATTCTATGCTTCACATAATATAGGATTAAAAAAAAATTGAATTTCATGAAGTTTTGACCAAGTTAAGGTGGTCAGACATACGAGTTTTTATATTTTTTAAAAGTTGTAATAAAAAAATCATAATTAATTATTTACTTGGAAAAAAATTACAAAAAAATATGCATCACATCAGGACATGAGTGCTTATATCTAAAATCTCATAATTTTTTTTTTTATCATTTTATTGTGGTTAGGGTGGTCAAATAGACACCTACTTCTTATTTTTCCCCTGAAATTTAAGTGCTACTACTTTGAAATTTCAAATTTTCACCAAATAGTTTAAAAAAAAAAAAAAAACCTAGTAGTTTAAAAACTACATTCAATTTGATAAAGATTCTATTCTTACATATTTTGGAAATAATATAGATAACTTATTCAAATTTTTACGTCAAGTTTCCTAACTTTGATTTTTCTGAATTTTTCGCCACTTAAGGGTTTGTTTTTTCCAAGATGATCCTGCACATACCCACTTGTGAGATTAGAAAAGGATCCAAAACTATGGTAGTTGTAGGAAGAATATATGGAAACATTTATTACCTTAAGGGTGCTGATGGTTAGTGTTTTGTGTCTCAAGTTAATGAAATTTGGCTATGGCATTAGAGGATGGGACATGTAAACTTTGACAACCTAATCAGGATTAGTTCAAGAGAACCTGTCAGGGATTTTCCAAAAATCACAAAGCCTATCAATACTGTTTGCAGAAGTTGTCAGTTGGGAAAACAAACAAGTTGTAGCTTTAAAGGAAAGGAACAATCAATTGCAGAATGTTGGAATTGATTCATATAGACCTTTGTGGTCCTACAAGAACAATAAGTCTTAATGGTGACATGTATTTTATGCTTTTAATTGATGATTATTCTAGAATGACATGGGTTACTTTTCTTAGGGAGAAAGCTCAAGCTCTAGATAGATTCAAGGTGTTCAAGGCTATGGTAGAGAATGAAGTGAACCTAAAAATAAAATGTTTAAGGTCTGATAGAGGTGGAGAATTTACCTCGAGTGAGTTTAATATGTTTTATGAAGAGCATGGTATAAAGACGTAACTTTCTACTCCTATAACACCTCAATAGAATGGAGTTGCTAAGAGGAAGAATAAAACTATTCAAGAAGCCACAAGGACTATGATGAAAGAGGAAAATGTATCTAAAGTATATTGGAGAGAAGCAATTCACACTACTATTTATACTTTTAACAGAGTTCAAATCAAAAGTAATAACACAAAGACTCCTTATGAACTGTGGTATGGAAAAATTCCTACTGTTAAGTACTTTAAGGTGTTTGGAAGTAGATTCTATATTAAAAGAGATGATGAGAACCTATGAAATTTTGATGCAATATGTGATGAAGTTATTTTCCTTGGATATTCAACCAAAAGAAAAGATTATAGATGCTACAATAAAAGATTGAGAAAGATTGTTGAAAGTGCAAATGTAAATGTTGATGAAAATATGCACAAATCAGTTGAAATGAGTGAAGATGAACAAAATGAGCCTATCTACGGACAAGAAAAAGAAAATAATAAGGAAGAAGAAGAATAGATTGAAGAATAAGAAGCTCTGGAACTGGCTCCTAAGACTCCAAAATATGTACAAAAAAATCATCTAGAAAAACAAATAATTGGAGACAAAGACAAAAGTGTAATGACAAGAAGCAAAGTGGCAACAACTGAGGTAAATTTGTGTTTACTTTCCAAGATAGAACCTAAAATAGTGTGTGAAGCATGCAAAGATGAAAATTGGGTTGGAGCAATGAAAGAGGAATTATAGCAGATAGAGAAAAATTAGACATGGGAATTGGTTCTTAGACTGGTAAACAAGAATATAATTGGTACAAAATGGGTATTCAAGAATAAGCTGAATGAGAATGGTGAAGTAGTGAGAAACAAAGCAAGGATTGTGTGCAAAGGTTATTCACAGGTTGAAGGGATAGAATTTGAGGAGACATTTTCCCTGATGGCAAGAATGGAGGCTATTTAGATGTTTTTCGCATTTTTTTCTCACAAAGATTTCAAGGTATACCAAATGGATGCTAAGTCTACATTCCTGAATGTAGAATTGGAAGAAGAGGTCTACATGGAACAACCAGAAGGATTTTAGTTATCAGATCAATTGGAGATGGTTTGTAAGTTGAAAAAGGCACTATATGGACTTAAATAGGCTCCTAGAGCATGGTATGCAAGATTGTACAAGTATTTGACTCAGCAAAGGTTCAACAAAGGCTTCACAAATAGTAATCTCTATTTCAAGGTTGAAGGAAACAAAATATTGATATTAGTAGTGTATGTTGATGATATTATCTTTGGAGGAAATGAGGGTATGTGCAATAAATTTATAGAGGAGATGCAAAAAGAGTTTGAAATTTCTATGATCGGTGAGTTGAATTTCTTCCTTGGAATTCAAGTGAATCAAACTAATAAGGGAATATTCATTTCACAATCAAAGTATGTTAAAGAATTGTTGAAGAAGTTTGGAATGGATGACTCCAAACTGGTCTATACCCCTATAGTGGCTGGATGCAAATTAAGGATGATGAATCTCCTAAAGTTTATCAGAGCAAGTACATATCTATGATTGGTGTCCACTGTTATATCTTACTGCTACTAGGCCAGATATCATGCATGTAGTATGTTTGGTTGCTATATTTCAAGTAAAACCTAAAGAAACACATGTTATAGCTATAAAAAGGATATTTAGATATCTAAACGAGACTCCAGATTATGGTTTGTGGTATCCTAAGGATACTAATTTTACTTTAAGTGCTTACATTGATGCAGATTGGGCTAGTTGTGTAGATGACTAGAAGAGTACAAGTGGTGGTGCATTCTTTCTTGGATGCAGGTTGGTTTCATGGCTAAGCAAGAAATAGGATTTAGTTTCTTTATCCACTGCAGAGGATGAGAACATAGCAACAACATCTTGTTTCCAACATGTACTATGGATGAAACAAACATTGAAGGATATAGGAGTGATGTGTGATGAGCCTATCTCTATTTTCTATGATAATACAAGTGCAATAAATATTTCAAAGAATTCGGTAATGCATTCAAGGTGTATCATAGAAAAAAGGGTCTCTTGCTTGATATGGGATTAATTCATGATAAAATGAACTTAATGAGGTTTTAATCTAGTGTTGTGAGGCATTTTATGCATCCACACTAGGTCTTCGACCCTTGAAAATTGAATAACATGCTTTTAATAATGCCTTGTAAAGGTGTTGTAAAGTGTTGTAAAGGACTTTCACGCTTTTCTAGACTTAATGAACCCACTTCTCTCTAATTCAACATTATAAAATACATATCTAATTGTATCTTCACATCAATCTAGAAGATTTTTGAATTAAAATTAATGATAAACTAGTGTTGTAATGTGTCTTGCACATTCACATTGGTTCTTGTGCCTTCCTAGGTTGTGTGAACCTCATTTTAATGTTGTAAAGTGTATTTAATCACACTTTCACATTGGATTCTATGTACCAAGGCCTAATTGATCTTTACATCATCACTTATAGGCCCCTATTAACCCATCTTGTGCATCCCAAGGCAATAATTGATAAAATACCTGACAAAGTTACAATATAAACCTTATTTCCTTATCTCCTGACACCTTAGTTGTCGAAATGGTCCCTATGAGACCCATTCGCCATGCATGGAAAATCAGTCCCATCTAGGTGGGACCCATTTGCCATGGGTGGCGAATGAGTCCAATTTGGCCCAATTTTGACCTTTGAGCAGGAAAAAAGTGAAATTTAAGTTTAATATTACTTCATGTCGGCCTATGATGAGGTATTAACAGGTGAAATAGGTGAATTGCCTATAAATATAAGTATTTTAACCCTAATTCACATCTCTTATCTCTTATCATTCATTCATTCACCAATCTTCTATCTCAAGTCAAGCAACTTAGGGTTTTATCATTTCAAGACATTAAGACACCAATTTTCAGAGATTCAGGGGCAGATTCTTCATGTTTTGCTGTGGAATTTCAAGATCAGACATAATGGAAAGGTAATCAATTACATTATTGCATGTTTCATTACATTCTTTCTCCATTTTGGTTTAATTACCTAAAATGGGTTTGACCAAGGAAAACCTCCATGCCTTAACCTTCAACATTTCTCTCTTTTGCCTTATATGTTTGCAGATTTAGGTCTCTTGGAAGCTTGGAAATAATTAAGAATCAAGTTAAAAGGTTTCTCAAGTCTTATATTCATTCAGCAAGTCAAAATATCAATAAAAACTCACTTTTAGGTTTGGAAATCAAAGTTTCAGAAGGAGACACCTGTAGAGAATCAAAGTGCAAATCAGAAGCTCTGGATTCCACTTTTGAATATTTAGAAATTCAAAAGTGGACCCATTCTCCATGAGTGGTGAATGAGTCCCACTTCTAGGTCAATTTTGAGTTTTCTACATTTTTAGGTACCCTTTTGTCTGAAACAATTTCTGGCACAATTTTGCAGAACTGGAACTGATTCACCCAGAATGGCGAATGAGTCCCAGTAGGCCTAAAAATTAGCATCAAAAACATTCCAAAAGCCATTTCCAGTTTTCATCCACATTCCAGGTGCACACTTTCCATTTGGTTCATTTCTGTTAAGTTTTGCATTCATTTCTAGTGCATTTCTACATAACACATGTGTTTTCAAACAAGTAACATTTCTTAGGTTTTGCAAATTTAATCAATCAATTTCTTAGCTTAGTTACATTTAGACCATCTCATTTAGCCTAAATAACATCATACACATCTTAATTTGAGTGAACCTAGTGTAGATCTTTTGTGTGGGGTTTATCTATCTCCTTCTAGGTGAAACGTCCTAAGAGCGCAAGAGTAGCCTATAAACCTGATGCCCAAAAATATACGATTCATTTTGGTGAACCTACTTTTTGAACATCTTATTTTATGATTTGGAGTCCATTTTCATCCTGGTCCTAGCTTGCATTGAATTTGCATTGGTTAATTTGCATAGATAGGGTTTCAAATTTTTGCATTAGAAAAAAGTGCATTTAGCTTGCATTTTTGTATCAAATTTCCTTAAAAATTTCTGAAATTCTACATCTCAATCTTAGGTCTTCATCTTACAACATTAAACACATAAAAAAAACTTCAAATTTTTTGAAAATTTTGCACAAAACCAGTACTGGGACTCATTCGTCGTATTGGGTGAATCAGTCCCTGTCTAGATTTTTGATTGTTTGTTACTACATCAGAAACTTCATTTTTGTGCTTCCTAAGCCTCATAGTATCATATAGTATAAGTCTGGATAGTTTCTAGAACATTTTTTTTATGCATCTAGCTCAAAAACATAATTTTAGATTCCTCATTCTTCAAATCACTTCAATTGAAAATATTTTTACATATGAAAATGCTTCTATTTCTGCAATTTTGCATAACATTGATAAAAGTACTTTTCACTTTTGCATATACAATGTTTCTATTCATAAAAAAATGCACTAGTTTGGTAAAATTACTTTTCATTCTTGCATATACATTATTTTCATTCTTCAAATCTTGCATATATTGGATAAGAATGTTTCGTACCTTTGCATATACATTGTTCATATTGCTGAAACATTGCATGAAATGGTTACATGTGATTTTCATTCTTATTCAAACAATCCTAGTACCTTACATATGTAAACATGTTAAGAAACATTTCCTATCCCCTCCCTATGAGAGTGTTTTTGTGAAAGAGACTACAACCGTTGACATTCCTAATGATCATATATGTTCTTCTCCTAATATCTCTCCTCTTGGTGACAAAGATATTTTGGTAGAAGAATCAATTCATGCAAGTTTTGAGAATCCTAGTTGTTTCTCTCCTCTTACCTCTCTTAGTGGAGAAGACATTGATCAACAAGACAATACAACCACAGGTAATCATGACAACAACATTTCTTCTTCTTCTAGTATCTCTCCTAGTTGTGAAGTAGATACTTTGATGTTAGACAACACAATCGATGAAGGTCATGAATATATTAGTTGTCCCCCTTCACCTCACGACACCCCTCTTGAGAGACAATATTCAACCATTGATCATTCCCCTACTTGTGATGAAGTCCTTTTAGAATGACCAACCTATGAATGTCAACAAAATTTGGCTTGTTGTTCTCCTAAAAACTCTCCTCCTAGGGAGAATCTCATGGTGCAAAATCATATGAACATTGACACATCTCCTTCAACCACTAAACCTTCCCTAGGTGATGATAATAAAGTGACATTTGAATCCCCTTCACCAACATATCATACTAATAAAGAAAAAAGTTGAGTTTATGACAACACAAGTGGGATCTCCTTTAATTAGTGAGCTTCCTAAGTCACCTTCCATTAGTGAATCACACAAAAAATTTAGAGATGTCTTGAAATCCATCATGCAATCTACTCATAACAATGTTTTGCAGCCGCTAAGTTGCAAATTAGTGACTCAAACATCTAAGGGACCACACAACAATCCTACACCATTACCTTTTCCTCTAAAAGTGCCTAGTGTTGAAGATCTTAAAAATACTCCTGGTAATATATCTATATGGGAACTCATTCAACTCTCACCAATAGTCAAACTTTTTTTTCATGAAATGTTGCAAATATAGAGGGAGGAGATCCAATCTTACATCAAACCGAATCATGTAACAACCTCCTCTTGACCCATTCCACCCACCTAGTCACATATCACATTCCCTAGACATGAATTAACCCCACTTGAGATTCAAAACAAAAATGATCCCTTGATGGTAAAGGTGATAATTAATGAAAATTTAATTAGGCACACTCTCATCGATAATGGAGTAGAAATTAATATTTGTAGCATGGACCTCCTACACAAACTTGGCATGGACAAAAAAATCATTCAACTTAATGATGTTCATATTTGTGGCTTTGACAATGTTTGTAGGAAACCACTTGGGATGATCACATTACCTATTGAGGTCAAACCTGTAGTGTTGCCTACCTCTATTCATATCATGTAAGGATCCCTTCCATACAATCCTCTCCTAGGGAAACCATGGATTCATGTTATGAAAGGTGTCCCATATACCCTTCACTGTGTAATGAAATTTGAATACAACAACAAGATATACACGATTGATGTAGATGAGTGAAGCTATGCGTCAACTGATCACAACACTTCGAACTCCCCTAATCCTTCCATTCCTAGTTCAAAACTTGAACCTATACAAGTTGGTCCTAACTCTTCACCTACAACAAAACTCTTTCATGATAATTTGGGGTCATTAGATTCTACACCTCCTTTCCACAACATTTTCAAAATCTCACCTTCATGTTCCAAAGAGTCATATACAAAAGATTCAATTTTAGACACAAGTTCTAGTAGTGCTTGGAGTTTCACACCTACCTTTAAGGGAGGGTGTGCAATATCCCAATCTGAACCCAAACAACCTTGTGTTCCATTTTCTCAACTTAGTTCTACCCAATCACCCCATGGTGGTGATGGCGACTATATAACTCCCATCCCTCATGAAGCAGTGACACATAAAATTAAAAAGGATTTGTGTAAAGGCACCACTCCTTAGAAATACACAACCCCTTCATCTAACTTGGAAGATTGTTATGGTATCGGTTACAATCTTCCTCCTATACATGGATGCAATGAACACATGAACAAAATCAACATATCATACTCTTTCAAGAAAGATCTAGGGGTATCTCCCTTATCTCCACTTTCATCAAAGACTTTGCACAACAATAACATTAAATATCTCACAGAGTGTGGTGCTCTTGTGCTAGAGCACCTAATTCATCTACCTGATACTTCCTTTCATACATTCTAGGCTCACCTTTGTCCTGCACTAAGTGAGGGGCAAGGGGTTTGATAGCCTTGTCCCCATATGTCATTTATCATTGTCTCTTTTGACTCGTCATTAACCTTTCATGAACATATAGGAGTAAGCTTGGGATGTGGATGACATTTCTTAAGATTGACTAGCATGTGACATACTCCCTTTCTTCATGACACGACTTATCGAAAACATATGACTTGGCATAGGGCTTTTCATAAGCACTCATACCCTCTTCTAGTTTAAAGCAATTGCTCACAGTACTAGTGTTCACAACTGCTTTAAAGTGGGGGGCATACATTACCACTCACATTTCATTGTGCAATTTATTTCTTCTTGCAATGCGTCCTTTTCTTGGCGGAGTCATTGGGATTGATTCCCTCCAAGAGTGTGATACTTATTTTGACTTATCCTCTCTTGGATACATTGAGCATGATGTTCCCTAAGATGAGACCTTGCACGAATTAAGCAAAATCCCTTTAAACATTTCTTACACTATTTTGCATTAACAATGTCTATGACTGTCAAGCATATGAATTTTTGCTTACCTCATAGAGCTCGAAAATCATTTTCTTTTGTGGCACCTTATTAAAGTTATCAGGAGGTATAACTTTGGTATGGTTGAGTGGGAAGCCCATTCCGTGACACAAATTTCCCCATAGCCACCTATGTGTTTGAGTGCATACCAACTAGTGTATATTTTTCAACTTTTGGGATTTCTCACCCTGTGGACAACCAAAATTTTTGTGGTCCCAGAGTGAGTATACTTTTGGGATTTCTCACCCGACAGACAACCAAGAGTTCCGTCACCCTAGAGTGAGTACACATTTCTGAACAAACAAGCCTAGATCTGATCTACAACTAGTTGGACAAATGATCAAAGCTTGATCCACCATTTAATTTTCACCTTTCTCTTCTTTCCATTGCATTATTTTGTATCTTTGACAATTTGAATTAGGATCTTGGATCCCGGGGGCTTGACTACCTTCTTGATCTTTTCATTCTCTGTAATTTGCATCTGTACACTTGTATCTCTCTTGAATGTCTACTTTAGTGTGAGTTTGAAGCAAGTTCATCCTCTCACTAAAGTGGGGGCTAAATGAACCATAGAATAAAGGGTCTTAGGCTTGACATGAGATTAATTGATGATAAAAAGGACTTAATGAGGTCTTAATCTAGTGTTGTGAGGCATTTTATGCATCCACACTAGGTTTTCGACCCTTGCAAATTGAATAACATGCCTTTAACGATGTCTTGTAAAGGTGTTGTAAAGGACTTTCACACTTTTCTAGACTTAATGAGCCCACTTCTCCCTAATTCAATATTATTAAGTGTATTTAATGGCATCTTCACATCAATCAAGAAGGTTTTTGAATTAAACTTAATGATAAACTAGTTTTGTAATGTGTCTTGCACATTCACATTGGTTCTTGTGCCTTCCTAGGTTGTGTGGACCTCATTTTAATGTTGTAAAGTGTATTTAATCACACTTTCACATTGTATTTTGTGTCCCAAGCCCTAATTGATCTTTACATCATCACTAATAGGCCCTTATTAAACCATATTGTGCATCTCGAGGTAATAATTGATAAAATAACCAACAAAGTTGCAATATAAACCTTATTTCCTTATCTCCTAGCACCTTAGCTGTCAAAATGGCCTTTGTGAGACCCATTCGCCATGCATGGTGAATCAGTCCCATCCAGGTGGGACCCATTTTCCATGGGTGGTAAATGAGTCCCATTTGGCCCAATTTTGACCTTTGAGTGGGAAACAAGTGAAATTTAAGTTTAATAGTACTTCATGTCAGCATGTGATGAGGTATTAATGGGTGAAATAGGTGAATTGCCTATAAATATAAGTATTTTAACCCTAATTCACATCTCTTATCTCTTATCATGCATTCATCCACCAATCTTCTATCTCAAGTCAAACAACTTAGGGTTTTATCATTTCAAGGCATTAAGACATCAATTTTCAAACATTTAAGGGAAGATTCTTCATGTTTTGCTACAAAATTTCAAGATCAAAAATCATGGAAAGGTAATCAACTCCATTATTTCATGTTTCATTACATTATTTCTCCATTTTGGTTTAATTACCTAAAATGGGTTTGACCAAGGCAAACCCCCATGCCCTAACCTTCAACATTTCTCTCTTTTGCCTTGTGTGTTTGTAGATTTAGGTCTCTTGGAAGCTTGGAAATAATTAAGAATCATGTTAAAAGGTTTCTCAAGTCTTCTCTTCATTCAAAAAGTCAAAATATCAACAAAAACTCACTTTCAGGTTCATAAATCAGAGTTTCAGAAGCGAACACCTATAGAGAATCAAAGTGCAGATTGGAAGCTCCAGATTCCACTTTTGAATATTTAGAATTCAAAATTGAACTCATTTTCCATGAGTGGGGAATGAGTCCCACTTCGAGGTCAATTTTGAGTTTTCTGCATTTTTAGATACCCTTTTGTCAGAAACAAGTTCTAACATAATTTTGCAGAACTGGGATTGATTCCCCCAGAATGGCGAATGAGTCCCACCAAGCTTGAAAATTAGCATCAATAGCATTTGAGAAGCCATTTCCAGGTTTCATCCACATTCTAGGTGCACACTTTTAGTTTGGTTCATTTCTGTTAAGTTTTGCATTCATTTCTAGTGCATTTCTACATAACACGTGTTTTCAAACAAGTCACATTTCTTAGGTTTTGCATATTTAATCACTCAATTTCTAGCTTAGTTGCATTTAGATAATCTCATTTAGCCTAAATAACATCATACACATCTTAATTTGAGTTAACCTAGAATATATATTTTCTGTGGGGTTTATTTATCTCCTTTTAGGCGAAACATCCTAAGAGCGCAAGAGCAGCCTATATTTACCTCATGCCCAAAAATCTATGGTTCACAAGGACAAAGTATATATCTATTAGATATAATTTCTTAAGAGAGAAGGTATTGGAGAATGAAGTCATGCTTGAAATGTGCCTACAAAGGCTCAGATTGCTGATATATTTACTAAGGCTCTTCCTAAGGATACTTTTGAGTATCTCTAGGAGAAGTTGTGGGTTACTGCCCCTCCTTCTTTGAACTAGGTGCACATAGAGGTGGACCAGTCTAGTGGATCTACAAATTCATCATTTTTCTAGACTGATGACTGGTGTCTACTCCTCATGGGGAGTAGGAAGTATCATTGTTGTTGTATGAGATGTGTGTTGTCATGGGTGCACTCCTAAGGGGAAGTGATCATAATTATGTAAAAACTTTTTGTTCTTTTCCATTGATGTCAAAGGGGGAGAGAGATTCATGTGAAAAAGAATAGTGAAATAAAAAGGATATTATTGTCTTTGATGGTTTTATACATCATGTGTTGTCATCAATGATGAAGGGGGAGGTTTTTACAAGTATGAATGAGTATGGTGGTGTTGTCATTAATGTTGTCATTGATTTTAACACAATATAGGTTGTTGCAGAGAAAGGAAACAAGTGATTGCAGGTGGTGCATGTATAGTTGAGATACTATAGAAATGTTTTGAGTATATGGAGCTATCTTTATGGTGTTACAAGTGTGCTGATATGATGTGTTACCAAGTGCTTTTGAGAAAATTAATAAATAGTGAAGACAAAATTGAGTGTATGTTTAGAATGTGCTCCAATATATGCTTTGCATTTCTCCTATGTTGATCCTATGCTTGTGCAGATCTGAAGTGTTGTTTAAGGGAATCCTTGGGTGATATATCCTCGATTATAGCTTTTGGTTTGATGAAGAGTGAGTTGAGTTCACCGGTTTGTGAACTTGTCTAACAGAGTTGTTTGTCTATGGACTGGGAGAAATGTATTTTCTCCACAATCCTCTGTTGGTTTGTTTTAGGTCTTGTGGATCTGAAAGAATGCTTTTAATGGTGTTATCTGTGTTCTATCAAAGGTGTTCATGGTTTGGTGCTTTGGAAGACTAGTTTTAGAGTTACTATGTGTGTTTGTCTAGTCTAGATGGATTGATGGAAAGTTTTCTATGTATGAAGGTTGGTGCAGTAGCTATGGACGATTCTAAAGGCATCTAATATGTGTTTTAGTGTATTTTGAAGCATGTTATGTAGTCCACATGTTATCTTCTTGTTACGGAAGCATGTACTTCAAAGTTCATTGGTGTTTTCATTAGGTTTGGTTGACCTGGTGTTTACATGTCATGTGAAGGATAAGTATCAATTGAGGAAGTGTGTGATTGATCCAAGATGTTGTTTTGGGTCCTGGTTAAGTGTTGGTTTGGTCTGCTCTCATTCTCACCCATCGCGGGAATGTTGAGTTTCTAATTGAATTTTAATTTGTAAAATGAAGCATGTGTAGTCGACCTTGGAGAAAGTTTCTAAGGTTGAAGATGGTATAACAAGACAAGATGTTAAGGATTGTATACCACAAGTGTGAGAAGCAAGGTAGATGCGAGAGATTGTGTGAAAGTGAATTGAGGTAGCAAGGACTCCAATGTGTTAGACTCCTAAAAGCAGAGAGCTGATGGTGTCTGCAATTATCTAATCAAGGTTGTGGATGTGTGCAAGTTGTTGTGGTGGATCTTCTGTTGCATTGACATAATGTTCTATGTGTAACATTCTTCTTTCTATCTTTTTGTATCTATAGGCAGTGAGCCTTCCGTTTGGACAATGAGTCCTATTTGAATAGCGAGTCTTATCTTGAGCAATGAGCCCTTTCGTAGTGAGCCTCTTTGTAAATGGTTTTTCAATTAATCTTATATTGTGAGTTAATCCTCACCGTGGCTTTTCCCTTATTTGGGTTTCCATGTAAATCAAATGTTTCTTGTGTTTGCTTTCTATTATATGCTCTTCATGCTCATACTTTATAAAAAATTAAAGTGGATGTGAAATTATTTAATATTTGTGGTGAATGTGATTGGTGACAACTGATTCAGCCCCCTCTCAATTGTCTTGCACATTTCAACACTACTTTAGTGGTTAATTCAATTGAAGGAACCAAGCTATGATACCAATTGTTGAGCACCTAGAATAATGAGGAGGGGGGTGAATTAGTATTCATTGAAATTCATTTTCATTAACTTAAAAATACAGTCAAAGCATCTCATCAAACTTGTAGAAATAGAAAGGAATAATTAAATAATTCATCACATCAATAAACACAAGGACACCATATTTAAGTGGAAAACCATTGAAAGGGAAAAACCACGATGAGGATTAGCTCACAATATATAACCAATTAGAATGGATTTATAGAATGGTGGACTCATTGTCTAGAAAGAATGGCTCACTACCAAGGGCTCACTTCCCATAATATCAAGAGATATAGAAGAAAGGGTGGCTCACTACCAAGGATGAATTGATAATAATGCATTTGTAACATGCATAAGGCATAGTTCCAATTAAGCTCAGAAAAATGACTTTACACACTTCATACTTCACCACTATCACCTTTCACAGTTCACACTGCATTAGATCTTGCACACACTCTTAATTACATCCAACACACTTCATCACACAATGAATTAACCTTGTATCTATATCGCAACCAACCAAAACATCAATTAGGTCAGCCTAATTAGATAAAATGTGCAACATAATAACCTGTCAGCACAAAAAATCCAACACACATGCTTTGCAAAGGGAAGAAAAATGTGTACAATCACCAAAATAGGTCAACATGACCTATAATTAGTCCCATGATTCTGCTCTATATACAATTCAGCTCCACACGACCCCAAAACCTCTAGGTCGGCACCGTTGGTGAAGCAACAATTGAATGAACCAACTATTCATTCACAACTCAACACGTGGACCACCAAATCACTTGCAACTTGGGGTGCACACACATCTACCACCTTCCAACACTTTCTCAAAACTACACAACATAATAATTCATTTGTGGTGGAATGCAGGGCATGCCAACATGCACTTTGCACCTATAACACTGTGATTACTAAGCCCAATACATTGTTAACAAGATATTCAACTATGGAAGACATCAAGCCCAAAAATTTTGGATTTAGAAACACCCAAAATATACCATAAACACCTCAAAATTGCATGACAAGATTCTACAAAGTGGAGCAATGCGAACCATAAAACTATTCCTTTGATCATTGAATATACACACTAGAACTTAGTCGATTCTATAAAAACACTTGGTATTCTCCAAACCAACACTTATGCATTTTAGAAATGCCATCAATGACAACACCATACACCATCCATACACCATCATGCTCATGTTACTAACATAAGTGATGCAAGATATAAGATAATGATGAATAAATGAATTTTTCTAATCAAATATTAAATAGTGAAAGCTATAGTTAGGGAATGGGGTGGGTAGTGATTATTAGATGGAAAAGTGATAATTTGAGATGAAAAATATGCTCTTTGATTTTTGGTTATGCTAGAAACTAAAAATATAAATAGAAATCCTTATATTGATATAGAAAATGGACAATATGCACCAAGATATAAGGAACTAGGGTGGCATTATATCACTTGCATGGACTTTGACTATACAAAAAAAGGAATATTCTTATTTATACTAGGCATATGAAAACCTTATTTAAATGTGTGAGAGAATAAGACTTAAGATATGATAGTTCTAATGTACAAAAGGTATGAATGACCTGATATGCAGAGGATGTTTGTTTATGCAAGAAGCTACCTTAACACACACAAGGTAAGTATTCACCATGCTTGTATCATAATAACATCCCACAAAAATAATATATGAAATCAATGGCCATGGCCCATTCTCTGATTCTCTTAAGAAACCAAGATATTGAAATATCAAGGTGGTCTTAAGTAAGCATTAGAAGGGGATGAAAAGATAAATAAAAAAGAAAAAGACCAACTAAAAAACTAATCAACAACCATCATATCTCTTGCCAAAGAGAACTTTGTGATTTGGATTGTGCCTATTATAGGAATGATATATTTGTTAAGAAACATTTTTCTTATGATGATAATAAAATGATTAGGAAATAGGTATGTAGGAAGTAGGTTGATTCAATAGTGGTCTGCAGCTAACGATTTTTGTGAAAGTTCTATGTTTTAATTGATACATAATTTATTTTTTCTTGACTGTCAATGATGGATTGTGGTGAAGAATGAGTTATAATGGGTGACTATTTTATTATGGATGGGTAAATTTATGTAGGTGTTGGTTTATTTTTGGTATTTTTGGAATATTTGATGTTTTTGAAATTTTGGAATATTCGATACTTTTAGAATTTTGGATTATGCAATTTTTTTTTCTTTTTTTTGAATATTTGATTTTTTTAGATTTTGGATATGTGTTTTTCTTAGAATTTTCAATTTAAGGCAATAACAAGGATTCAATCTAATGACTAGGACAAGGAAAATGCCCCTAGTTAAGTAAATGATATTTTTTTTGAATCTTGCTATACATGGCACCTGTAAACATGTTTTCACCATGGTACTTTCCCAAGGAACCACCAAAATGGTTTTCACCATTAGACAAATTATTTCTCTTTTTTACTTTACATGTGATACCTCAGTGATCAAGCATAAAAATTCTTGAGATGGTTATTGTTGATGGGATAATCTAGAGGATCACCTTTGGGTGTTGCAAGTTTGAAGGCTCCTAATCCATAACTTGTTCTAATAAAAAATGGTCAGAATTGATTAGACTCAAAATTTCCTTTGTTGTCTTGGCCTTTTTTTTAATTTATTTATTTTAGGACTAGATCACCTACTTCAAATCTTTAAGTCTTGATATTCTTGTTGTAACTACAACCGAGATGATTTTGATAAGCTTGCAAATGATTCAATGTATTGGGGTTTATTTCATCTAGTACAACTCTAACCCATGTAGTATGCATACTTGGTACTCTTCATTGTCGATGAGATTTTGTGAGGATACCTAAGTTAAAGAAGGAAGTTCAACCTCAATAGGAAAAATAGCTTCGATGATAAAACCTAGTGAATATGGGGTAGCACCTATAGGTGTATGAATGTTGGTGGTGTAGACCCATAAGTTAGAGTTGAGTTGAAGGTTCCAATCACAACAAACTTCACTAATTATATTCTTTAGGATTTTAAGTATGGTTTTATTAGCAGCATCTACTTCATTGTTTCCTTATGGTTAATATAGAGTAGAAATGTGATGTATGTGGGTCAAAGCACAAACTTGTGTCAGATTTTCAGCCAACTAAATAGTTTTGAGTAAAACAATTTCACCCTAAAATTTTTCAAGCAGAATAGTTTCACCCTAAACAGTTTCAAGTGAAATATTTTTTCCCAAAACTATGTGGCCTGTATGTGGCACATAAAGTTTCAAGAAAAACCCTTTCATTTGAAACAACAAAACATTTCTTTCTTTGTTGATTTAAAATTTGACTCAATTTGCAAGTAAGTTTGCAACTGAAAGGGTTTCGATTGAAACCATTTCACTTGAAACTACCTATGAGGCATCCTTGTTGGTAGCCACTTCATCATTTTTAGAAATTTCTAAAAATTTCCACTTCAACATGATATTTATTTAATCAAAATGATTTTTTTTCTAAAACTGAAAAATACCCTTTTGTAGAAATCGAATTCAAGAATCTTTTTTTTTGTTTTTGATAATTTGATTATTTTTAATATACTTTTTTAAATAATGCAATAAGTAGGTTGTTAACATAAAAAGGAGGCTTTAATTAGAAATTAAAAAAATACTAAAACATATTTGTAGTGTAGTAAAATGCACACCCTTGTATTTTTACACTTGTTTGGGCCTGGCTTGCTTTATTTATCCCTATTTATGTCTTAATTGGTCATATTTTGCATCCATAAGCCCTATAAACTATATCTTTTTATGGCTTATCCCGAAAAACATCAAAAGATAAATGATCATTTAATGATTCTGTCTATGTGTCTCTGATTTGTGGATTGGGACTAAAACGCTATTTAGAGCGTCTTTTACCTCCATGGGTCGTGGGACCCTAATTTTGAATGTACGTGAAAAGGTCCCTTTTTGGAGTTTGTGCCCCGAGATTTGAGCCTTGGGATTGAGATGCCACCTAGGGCATCTTAAACCTGCTTGGCTTATTTTTGGGATTTAATTTCAAATTCTAGTGAGATTTAACCTCCTTTAAATAATGATTTCATATGTTGGCCTGTTTTGGTGTAATTTCAGGATATTAAACATAGATAGGTATAAATACAAGGCTCCTCCACTCATTTTCATAACAAGCATTCAAGTATTCATTCCTAAGGAAAGTTTATGCATTCAAGAGCATTTCATCAACCATTTGGAGCCATCATCAAGATTCAAGCATCATGTCAAGGTTTTAGTTCATCCATTCATATTGTTGAGCCAAGATTGTGGATGTAGCATTGAAGATATGTTTGCAACCATTGTTCACATCATATCCAAGGATCCAAGATATACATTCTTCATGGCCACTACATGGTAGATTGCATATTTTCTTCACAAGACATCATACAAGGTGATATCATCTACATATTTCATGTTGCATGCTTCATTTCATTCATTTCATCATTTGGTTTAATTACCTACAAGGGGTTTGACCAAGGAAAACCACCATTTACTAAAAATCAACAAGTTTTTCCCTCTCTTGCATATTTCTTATTGTAGATCTAGGTTGAAGACTTGAAGATCATTTAGAATGCAAAGTTGTCAAAGTTGCAAAGTTTCATTGCAAAGTTGACATCTTCACGGAAGCTCACCTACAAGCCAAATTTGAAGGTTTCAGACCCTGAGATGAGAGAAGAATGGAGAGAAGACATTAAGCCTTAGGACCACACTCAGAAAATTTAGAAATTCAAATTGGGACTAAGACAATAGTAAAGGCCTCTTAGTCCTCCTAAGGGTATTTTTTAGAAATTCTTCTAGATCCGGTTCCAACATCTGAAGATTCCACATCTGCCCTAAAAAATAGTAGCAGGACTAAGACAACAGTAAGTGCATCTTAGTCCTCCATAACACTTTTTAACAACTTATTTGCATTTATGGAATCCTCACAACATCTCTAGACTTTCCAGGTACATACATCCTAACTCCCTATTGCATAATTTTATCATTTGCATCCTTCATTTAGCTTGCATTATTAGGTTTTGTGAGTTGAATGCTTATTTTTCTTTTCCAAGCTTTTGCTTGGTGGTGAACCCCTTAAAATTTGAAAGAACCCCCTCCTAGGTCTTCCTTGTTGAGAATTGAATCACCTTACGAGGTTGATAGTCAATCCAATTAGGACTCCTAGGACATTATTGAATGACCTAGATAGAATAGGTGATCACCCACCTATTTTTATCTTTGGTTCATTTTGGTGAACTTGACCCTTTTGAGCATTCATTTTTTTTGATTTGGAGTCCATTAAAATCCTAGATCTAGGTTGCATTCATTCTTGCAGTAGTGAAATTGCATCTAGGGTTTCTCATATTTGCATTAGTGAAAGTGCATATAGGTTGCATTTTTGTTTGCTTGCATCATTTTATCTCATTAAAAAACTGAAATGTGCATTATTCATCATCCTAATTGCATTTAGGAACATTTTTATTGCATCCAATTGCATTCAACTTTGCATCCAATTTCTTGTCACTAGTTGTAGGCATCCATTAAAATCTGCAAACACTAAACTTCATGTAGGCGTTAGTATTTCACAAATCCGTCAAAATGCCCCTATGAAATACCTTGTAAATGATTCAAAATGCAACAAATGACAAGAGAAAACTAAAATCATCATGAAAACAATTAACAAGTACCTATTCCATAGTGGATTGGTGTCAAATGTGCAAATGACCCTTTTCCAATCCTTGCTCAAAGCTAAAATGATGCAAATGCCAATATGATGAAGAGCAAAATTAGTTCTCAAACCAAGAAAGTGACTTTGCATAAAAGTTGTGGATGGATTGATGAAGATTGAGGCCTTATTTTATAGATTTTCTTGATGAGAGGTTGGCCAAATGGGTGAATGTGGGACTAAAGATCCACCAATGAGAAGAGGCCACTTGTCAAGTGGTGATAGGCCAAGGGATGTGCAAGATTTGGGAAGTGTGCCCATGAGAGGGAGTTTCAAATTCAAATTTGGGCAATAAATTTTGAGAGGGGGACAAGAAAATGAGAAATAAATGCAATGTTGGAGGGACAAATCGACTTGTCATATTTTTCAAACTTGAGGGAATATTCCCCATAAATGCCATGTTGAGTGAAAATGATGATTTTAATAAATCAATAAATTGATTTATTTGTGCAAGTGGCATAATCTAGAGAATGCAAGTGGTTAGGATTAGTATTTGATCATTGTTAGGTTAGCTTAATGATGATTAGGTGAGTTTGACTTTCATGACTTAAATATTTGATTTATTTAAATCAGAAAATGATGAAATATGGATTTGGAGATTTAATTAAATAAAGTTTTGGTTTATTTAATTAAAGGGATGATGTTTGATTTATTTGATTAAAAGGTTGATGATAATGTTTATTTAATTTTAAATTAATGACCTTAGGAGATGGAGATTAATGAGATTACCTGATGAATGGATGAAGGTGAACTTGATTAATTTGATGAGTGGATGAATGCTAATTTTGCATGTCTACATTTTGCCCCTCTTTGAAGCAATGTACTTGTTGTGTTGGTTCAAAGAATAAACTTGCCGCGATCAAAATTCAAAAAAATTCTAATTTTTTTGGATGCCCCAGCGGAAAGTACACCGGTACATTGCCCCCTCGAGAGATCGAGGGAAAAGATTCGATTTGAGGGTCGATCTCATGATAAAGAGGTTCAAAATGGATGATTATGGATGATGATGCAAATGAGATGATTTTAAGATGCTTAGAATCACAAATCTATATTATCCTAAACAACTTAAATGATGATATGATGTGAGATGGATGAGATTAATGATGTGATATGCTATGATTATGCAACAGATGATTTATGCAGATGCTTAGACTAACAGATCTATATTATGATGATGATGCAAATGTAATGCATGTGAAATGATTGATGTTTCCTATTATGTATGATATGAATGATATGTGGTATGCTGACGGTTTGTAGATGCAGGATGGATGCATGATGGATGCATTGGTGATGATGATGTTTGTGCAGAAATGAGATGATGACAAGAGGATCCCACAAGTCCATGATTTGATGAGACTTTATTAGATATGATGATGATGAGAGATGATGATGATGATGATAAATGTTGATGATTTGCTTATCAAGGATTGGGATTTTAAAAGGGCTACTTACCTTATGTTTGATTACACATGTAGATACGATGCATCAAGGTATAAAGAACCAAGATGGCGTTGTACCTAGTGCGATGGACTTTGACCCAACAAACAGATAGGAGTATTCTTGTTCACACTTGACATACGGAAACCTTGCTAGGATGTACCTAACAAAGCAAGTATTCGCCAAGTTATTTTACAAGAACATCCAACATGCACAGCAGATAAAAGGATAATGATCGTTGCCCCATTCCTATTTCTCTAAATCCTTCATTCAGATATCATCGAGAGGTCCTTGGAATGAGCACAATAAGATAAATCAAAAGAAAAGATCAAGTACGCAAACAAGCCAATGTTCTTCATATCTCTTAGCCAAAGGGATTTGTTTTGATAGGATAAGAATCCAAGGTGATATCCACAATGTTGCCCATTGTCAGAACGATATATCCTAGGACATGCATTGTATAGGATGATGATGGGTTGATAAGTTGATTGATAGGCTGTTGATATAAGGTTGACTTACATGTTTGCGAATGATCAAGAGTTTGATTTTGTTTTAAAGATTTGTTGTTTGCTTTTGATTTTACGATTGAAGCTTGCTTTTGCTGACTACTATGATTGTTTCTGTTTGTATTGCCAAATGATGAAGGTGATGATTTGTTTATTATGGATGATTGATTATCGTGGGTGAAAGCAAAATGATACGGATGGATTTTTTCAAATATTTGGATGTTTTTGACGTTTTGAAATGTTTTGAGGCTGTTTTTGGTGTTTTTCAAGATTTTTTAAATGTTTTGATTTTTTTTATTTTCCAATGTTTTGGGGTTTTTCTAAGATTTTATGAATGTTTTTGGATTTTGATGTGATTTTGGATGTTTTTAGATTTTTGTGTCTTGGGGGCTGATTAGAGATTAGCCTTGCCTACATTTAAGCTCAAAGACGACGTAGTTCGGATTCCATGTTTTTGATGTTTATGTTTTCGACTTGTTTTTGGATTTTGATATAATTTGGATGTTTTTGGATTTTCGCATGATTTGGATGTTTTTGAATTTTCTGATTTTCTGATGATTTTGGATTTTTGCATGATTTTGACATATTGGATATGGACATGTCTGATGATATTAGTGCTTTGTTTAGGATTTTTGTTGAAAACCAAGCTAAGGTTGACTGATCAGATCGATGGATTGATGATGATGAAAAAATTGTTGAGGATACACAACAATGCAAGGACAGGATTGATGATGATTGATGATGATAACATTGTTGAGGATGCACAACAATGCAAGGATAGTATTAAGCAACATAATGATAGCCTGAGATGATGATTTTTGGATTGGATTTGATTGATCATGATTGATGAAGCTTGATTTGGAACAACAGCTGTTCAAATGATTTGATGTGACATTTGAAGGGTGCGTTAGATGCAACTGATAATGATTGTTTGGATTAATGTTCGATAAAAGATGAAGACTGATAAGGAATGTCTTCTCGTCAAAATATGCCATGGGCTAGTGATTTGGATTTTTTTTCTCACAAGTTGTTTGACCAATTTGGTTTCATGTTTTCCAATGTTCGGATCGCCACATAAGTTGGAGGATATAGATCAAGATTTATTCCCGAAGCAAGATCCAAATATTTGCCCCCAATGTCTAGCAATGTATGGAATGTGATGGATGAATGCTCAGATAGGTGTATGGATGGATGGATATGGTAAGTACGCCAAGGATTCCAAGGATTATCTTGCGATAAAATAAGCTGTTCAGATAAAGAATGCTCATTGGATAATGCTTCATGGCTCAGATAATGCTGCATAGGATAAGCTCAATGAAAATGACCCATGTCAAGATGTTTACCATAAGCAAGCATAAAGTGTGCACCAAAATTTTATCAAGATCAAGATAACTAAGATGATGGATGCAGATATATGCGAATGGATTGGATAAATGGTTCATGGATGAATGGATTTTTTATGGATAAGATGGATGGAATGCTCGATTTATTACGGATGGGACGAGATGCTTTCACCTAAACTGGTGCACGTAGATGCTCGATTCTACACATGATGCCTATTTTCCAGGTTTTCATCATGGTCTTTCCCAAAGCGCTGCACATGCGGTTTTCACTAGAGGACGATTTTTTATCTTTACTATTTTCAATCTATTTTCTGATTTTTTTAATTTTTTTTGGATTTTCATATTTTTTGATTTTTTTGAGTTTTTTGAAAGATTTTAAACTCATGCTGAATCACAAGGTGTTGCTGATGTAGATGCCCGTGTCATAATGTGCCATCAATATCCTACTTGAAGAAGTTGCTTTGCTAAGATACGTGCGCTTGAATGCAACTTTTGGGATTCTTGATCTACTTTATTGATATCGAGGTTAACTCTGTCTCTGTGTGCACATCTTGATAGTGTGCCTTCTAAATCCTTATGATGAAGGGTCATTGCCAATACATGGTCAATGTGAGAATTGGATATCATGCGTGGAGGCGTGGATGGAGTGTGTTTAGGGATAGGAGATGGATTGGTTGACAGTTTGGAACCTTTGACTCTCCAAACTTGGGAAGATGAGCAATGATGGGTGGATACAAAAGTGTGTGTGGAATTAGGACCAACTGATTGATACACTTTATACATCGCTTGAAAATCCTGATTTTGCTTTTGTATACATCTTTGATGGATACATTTCCCTTTTTGATTCTGCCCCATAGTTTCTTTGACTGATGGAGTTTGATAGGGATAATCTTTTCTTGTATTCTTTGGTATCCATGTGTATTTGATTTGTTTGATATGCTTCTTAGCTTCTTTTTCTTTGATAACATCCTTTGTGCTTTGATTCAAAATTTTCCTTCGAAGTTGGTCCCAATTTGTGGATTGGGTGATGCGTGGATGAAGATTCATGGCGTGGCTGGTTGTAGTATTGGCAATGATTTCACCATAAGGATTCTTCTTGCTCCCTATGTTGACGTTTGCTTGAGACGAAGTTGCCCCTAGTATGGTGGTGGTAGTACATTTATGCTTTGATTCTGCCTATTCTGAGGTGTCTTGTTCAATAAACATGCTCTGACAAATTACCACTGTAGATGACATTGTTTCAATTTGCCGCTCTGCTAACTCTAGATTATACTGTTCTGTCTAATTTGCTTCCTTGAGTGGATAATGTTCGATATCTTTATTCATGATGTCCTCAATCTAAGTTTGGGACATATTTGATCCTGATGTTGACAACTTCGTTTGATTGTAGGAGTTAAGAATCTACTCTTTTTGTGTAACAAAATCTTGTTTTAGATGAAGATCATCTACGTGTCCATCCATAGAAAGCATCTTATGGGTAGATGGAGGAGTCAGTGCTATGTGGATATGATCATCTTGCATAGATAAGAGAGTTTCCATTAGATCATTGTAGTATCTTGGAGATACAAATTTTTGATCTTGATTTATTTTGGGATTTATTTCGACATGCTTTGGGTCAAGTTCCTGACATGTGTCAGTTTCAAAGGGTGGATTGCTTACAAAGGGTTCTTGGATGCCGTCATTAGACATGGTAAGTGGTTCAATATCCTCAAGTGTCGAGTTCAAGGTTCCTTTAGTATCTGTAACCATGAGGTCGAAGGATGTTAGTATGTCTTGGAAAGGGCCATTGCTAGACCTTGGTGAAATATTTTGATCATGCTTTGGAATAAATTCTTGAGATATGTCCTCTAACTCATAAGGTGATGTAGAGACATTTTCAACATGATCATTGGTCGATGCCTCGTTGGATGAAGCGAAAATATCTTTATTGATGGATAGATCTTGATCATTGTTTTCAACAATTGTGGTGGAGGGATTTCCAATGTCTTCAACCATAGGGTCAAATGATGTTGAAATTTCTTGAATTGGATCATTGTTGGGTATTGTTGGTGGATTTTGATCATGATTGAGAAGTGACTCTTGACATATGTTCATTTGATCATTGGATGGAGTAGACACAACTTCAAGCTGCTCAGTGATGGATTCATCTTTCTCCTTGTTCTCCACAGTCGTGGTGGAGAGATTGCCAATGCTATCAATGCCCCCAATAGTGATTATCTTTTGATCAATCAGGTCTTGGATGAGTTTCTTGAGTTGAACACAATCTGATGTTTTGTGTCCCTTTATTCTATGATAATCACAAAGGTGCTTCTCATTACACCCTAGCGGTTTTATGGCTGGTTCTTGATAGTTCACATAAACGGGGATTTTGATGAGATTTTCTTGTACCAATTGTTGTAGGACTGATTCGATTGGTCTCCCAAGTGGTGTGTATTTTTTCTTGTTTCCTTGTGAGATTTGCACTTTAAATTGACCTTGTGGTGATTGATTTTGGAGGTGTGGTGATTGATTTTTGAGATGTGGTAATTGGGTTTGTTGTTGATGTTGTTGATCTTGATATCTGACTTCTTGCCATTGGAGATGTTCTTGATGCAATTGTGGATATAACTCAATGCTTTGATGACATAGTTCAACCAATGGAGGAATGTATTGATTTTGGAGAGAAGATATCTCTTGGCTCAATAATTCAATTAGTTTGGCATGTGAAGCAAGTTGTTCTAGTGAAATTTGATCTTGATTTTGACTCCCTTGATTTGGCTTTTGTTCAAGCAGATTTGGGATGTACACTTGTGGTGTTTGAATGGGATCATGGACAAATCAATTTTGGACATTGTTCTGACTTGGGATGATGTTCATATTTGGCATGATAGGTTGAAATTGAACATTGTTGGTGTTGGGAATCACATTGCCTTGACTTGGAGTCATTAACATTTTGTTTGGATTTTGAATCATATTTATCCCAAAGTTTTCCGGATTCATGTTTTGAAAACTTGTACTTGGTACATTCTCGTTGCTCGTTTGGAGGCTCATGCATTGATTGTTCGTTTGAAAAACTTGTAGGTTTGGATTTGGATCTACCATCGGGAAATGTGTTCAAATCTTTGAGTTGGGCATACTCACACTTGTTGTGCCATTGACATTTGTAGAAAGTAATGATCCCATGTATGGATTGTATAAGTGTGAGTGTTGATAATCCATTGGTTTTGGAAGGCTTTGATAGCTTAGTTGACTTGGATTACTCATGATGTATGGATCAAGTTTATATTCCATGTTCGTCTTGTGTTTTGACCTTGTTGCAACAATGACCTCTAAGGTTCTTAGGACTAATGACAAGATGAAGGATGAAAAGGGGTGAATGATATGAGTGATGAACGTTTAGGGACTTTGGATCAATGCTAGACTTCGGGTTTGATTTTGATTGGTTTGATTTGGATAATGAACTTGTAAACCCTAAGATGTTGGATGTGATCTTAGGATGAACTTGTTCAAAGGAGTGCTAATTCAATTAAATGTATGAGAAAGGATGCATTCCCCCACATCTAACTAAATGAGGTGATTTTGATTTTGATGACTTACCTAAGGCTAGAATGATGTTTCCAAAAGCTCTAAAGTTGTTTGGTGGGATGGATTTTGATAAAAGTTTGGATGGATGGAGTGTTTGATTTGATCCTAAATGAACCTAGGAAGGACTTGTTTACTAGGCCAAGATAGTGAAAAACATGCCTTTCTCTAAGAGTAATTCAAACCAAAAGACCTATGTTTGCATGAAGACCATATGACCAAAAGATGCCAAGCACATGTGTGGGGTCCAATTGATTCAATCTTTTCTTAATGGATTCTTTTTACCACAAAAACACTCTTGATTAGAGTTTGAATCTAGATGTCTATTAATGTCTCAACTTTCCCCTTATCCCACAAAGTGTATTATGCAGAAACCAAGGAAATTTGAGGGAAGAGTTACCTAAAGTTGACTTTAGTAGAGGCAAATTGAGATGAAATCCAAATGTTTAGATGCCTCTAAGGATACGAATCCCAAGGGCAAGCAATAACATGTGAATTTGTTGAAGGATATTTGCCTTTCCTAAAGGGTTTGCAATTTTTATGATTTGTTGAATGTTGGTTTTCCAATGTTTTCAATTAAAGCACCGTGTTTTCAAACTGACTCACATGCAATATAACATCCTAGCTCAATTGGTACGTTTTTCTTGGTGGGCTTGCCTCATGCCCTTAGTAGTAGAAGAGATGATTTTACATGCAACCAAGGATAAAATATAAAGGTATGTTAAGAATGAAGTCTTAACCTCTATATTTCAACCAAGATCGGACATGGCAAGTAACTTCTTGGAATCTAAGTTCTAATGCACCACTTTGATAAATTCGTTGGATAGACTAGATGGCTACTACAAACAAGGTTCTTAATGACACAACATCGGGGACATGGCACCTTGCGAGCATCCAACAAGCCACTAAAGGCTTTAATCAATCCTACTAGGGGCTCTTATACGTTTTACGGTAGTACCCCGTTCTGAAAGACACTATACGGCTAATGCCCAAATGTAGGCATCCATTAAAATCTGCAAACATTAAACTTCATGTAGGGGTTAGTATTTCACAAATCCATCAAAATGCCCCTATGAAATACCTTGTAAATGATTCAAAATGCAACAAATGACAAGAGAAAACTAAAAGCATCATGAAAAAAATTAACAAGTACCTATTCCATAGTGGATTGGTGTCAAATGTGAAAATGACCCTTTCCCAATCCTTGCTCAAAGCTAAAATGATGCAAATACCAATATGATGAAGAGAAAAATCAGTTCTAAAACCAAGAGAGTGACTTTGCATAAAAGTTGTGGATGGATTGATGAAGATTGAGGCCTTCTTTTATAGATTTTCTTGATGAGAGATTGGCCAAATGGGTGAATGTGGGACTAAAGATCCACCAATGAGAAGAGGCCACGTGTCAAGTGGTGATAGGCCAAGGGATGTGCAAGATTTGGGAAGTGTTCCCATGAGAGGGAGTTTCAAATTCAAATTTGGGCAATAAATTTTGAGAGGGGGATAAGAAAATGAGAAATAAATGCAATGTTGGAGGGACAAATCAACTTGTCATATTTTTCAAACTTGAGGGAATATTCCCCATAAATGCCATGTTGAGTGAAAGTGATGATTTTAATAAATCAATAAATTGATTTATTTGTGCAAGTGGCATAATCTAGAGCATGCAAGTGGTTAGGATTAGTATTTGATCATTGTTAGGTTAGCTTAATGATGATTAGGTGAGTTTGAATTTCATGACTTAAATATTTGATTTATTTAAATCAGAAAAGGATGAAATATGGATTTGGAGATTTAATTAAATAAAGTTTTGGTTTATTTAATTAAAGGGATGATGTTTGATTTATTTGATTAAAAGGTTGATGATAATGTTTATTTAATTTTAAATTAATGACCTTAGGAGATGGAGATTAATGAGATTACCTGATGAATGGATGAAGGTGAACTTGATTAATTTGATGAGTGGATGAATGCTAATTTTGCATGTCTACACTAGTTACTTTTTCTTGAATTCATTTGCACAATTTTTGTTTCCCAACATCAGGTCCCTGGGTAGGCAATTTGGGAACACTGTTAACAACTTATAAGTTGATATTTTTTTGATAAAAACCTCCTTTGGGACAAAAATTCCCTTCCTAGTGTCTTAGTCCCTCTCAGGGTTTCTACCTGTCTAAGTTGATTGCATTCTGTTCTGGTTTCTGGAACCTTAAAATTCCTTTAGTAGGACCAAGACGCCCTTATTGGAATCTTAGTCCCTGTTGAGTTTGAAGCTACAATTTTTAGGACTTAAATCTGATTTTTTTGTGCTTCCTAAGCCTTCTGGTAACATATACTATAAGTATAGAAAGTTTCAAGAACATCTGTTTTATGCATCTAGGTCAAAAACATCAATTTAGGACACTCATTTTTTAAATCATTTCAATTACAAGCATCATTAGATCTAAAAATTCTCACATTTATGAAACTTTTCATAATATGAATAAAATAACTTTTCACATTTGCATATACAATGTTTACATTCATAAAACTTTGAATAAGTTTGATAAAAGTGCTTTTCATTTTTGGATATACATTTTTTGCACTCTTAAATTTTTGCATACATTGGATAAACTTGTTTTTCATATTTGGATATACATTGTTTACATTATTAAAGCATTGCATGAAATGGTTAAAAGTTCTTTTCATTTTTGGTCAAACAATGTTAGTACCTTACCTTTCTAGGCACACTAAGAAAAAGTTCGTATCCCCTCCCTATGAGAGTGGTTTAGTGAAAGATAATACAACCTTGGAAAATCCTAACGATTATATTCGTTCTTCTCCCAATATCTCTCCTATTTGTGAAGAAGGTATTTTGGTGTTAGAAGAACTAATAAATGAAAGTTTTGAGAGTCCTATTTGTTTCTCTCCTTCTACCTCTCTTAGTGGACAAGACATTGATGACCCTCTTTGTGATCCATCCCCTACCTATCCCATTAGGGAACAAAGGAATGAAACCATAAATGATCATGACAATCACATTTGTTCTTCTCCTAGTGTATCTCCTAGTTGTGAAGATGATACTTTGATGTTAGAAGATCTAATCGATGAAGGTCAAGGGAATCTTGATTTCCTCTCTTCCCCTAGAGAAAAAATTCTTGAACAAGACAAAAACTTTGATGAACAAGACAATTCAACCATTGATCATTCCCCTACCTTTGAATGTCATGAACATTTAGTTTGTAGTTCTCCTAAAAGTTCTCCTCCTAGGGAGGATATCATGGTGCAAGAAAATTTGAACATTGACACATGTAATGGGGCTTCCTTAGATGAAGATGATGAAGTGACATTCGAATCCTCCTCACTAAGAGATAATGCAAATAAGCACAAGCTTGTTGAGGTTATGATGACGCAAATTGGATCTCCTTTAATTAGTGAGCCTTCCAAGTCACCTCCCATTAGTGAATCACATAAGAAACTAAGAGATTTCTTGAAATCTACGATGCAATCTAACAATTTTTTGCAGCAACCAAGATATAACACAATTGCTCAAACATGTAGGAGACCACAAATCGCTCTTGCAACATCATCATTTCCTCAACTTATTGTTCCTAGTGTTGAAGATCTTAAAAAGATTCCCGCTAATATATTTGTGTGGCAACTCCTTCAACTATCACCTATATACAAGTGTCTATTTCAAGAAATATTGCAAATAAAGCAAGAGGAAGTACAATCTTATATGAAATCAAACAATGTAGCATCCTCCTTTGATCATATGCAAGTTACACAATACAAAATTACATTCGCTAAACATGAATTTCCCTCACATGAGACTCAAAACAAGAATGAAGCCTTGATGATAAAGGTGATCATTAATGAAACTGTAGTTAGGTGCACTCTCATAAACAATGGAGTAGAAATTAATGTTTGTTTCATTAAAATCCTAGAAAAATTTGGCGTGGACAAGAGACTTATTCAACTTAACGATATTCATATTTGTGGCTTTGACAATGTTAATAGGCAACCACTAGGAATGATCATATTACCTATTAAGGTCGGACTTGTAGTGTTGCCTACCCCTATCCATATCATGCTAGGATCTCTTTCATACAATCTTCTCCTAGGGAGACAATGGATTCATGCTATGAAAGGGGTCACATCTACTCTCCACCATATAATGAAGTTTGAGTACAAAAACAAGATATACATGGTTGAAGTAGATGAATGAAGCTATGAATCACATGATCACAACACTTCCAACTCTCTTAATACTTTCATTCCAAAATCAAAAGTTGAACCTATACAAATTGATGTGAATCCTTCACCTACAACAAACCTCTTTAGTGATAATTGGGGTTCGTTATATTTTACGCCTCCTTTCAATAGAGAATCCAAAATATCACCCTCAAAATCCAAAGAGTCATATACCAACAATTCATTTTCATCTATACAAGTTCTAATGATGATTGGGGTTTTACACCTCCCTTTATAAGAGAGTGAAAAATCTCAGAATCTAAATCAAAACAACCTTGTGTTTCATTTGCTCAACTTGGTTCTACAACGTTACTTCATGGTGGTGATGGGTGCTATTTAACTCCCATCCCTCATGGGGGGATAACACATAGCTTTAAAAAGGATTTGCGTTCTCATGAAGAAACTAGCCCTTCTTAGAAGCATAAATCCCCTTCACCTGAATTGAAATATTGTTATGGTATTGGATACAATCTCCCTCCTACACATGGATACAATGAACACACGAAGCAAACCGACATACCATACTCTTTCAAGAAAGATCTAGGTTTACCACACTTATCTCCACTTTCATCTAAAGCCTTGTCATTTAGTGTGTGTATGGCATCTTGCACAAATAAAGGTACATCCTCTACTTTTGATCAAGAGAGTATCTTGTTGAGATGACTCCAAGATCATTTGATATCCCTTCCTCCAAAAACTCGAAAGAAATTCTACTACAAACATTCATTTTGTGCATATAATAGAGTTCATGGTCATTCTACTAATGAATGTAATGCTTTAAATAAAAAAATTCAACACCTCAAGGAGTGTGGTGCTCTTCCTTGTGTTGAAGCACCTCATTCCTTTAACTGATACTTACTTTCATCCTATTCGGCTCACCCTTGTCCTACACTAAGTGGGGGAAAGGGGTCAGTTAGCCTTGTCCTCGTATGTCACTTGTTGTTGCCTCTTTCAGCTAGTTGACCGCCTTTCATGTACATATAAGAGGGTGATCCCACAATACTAGTTTATAATTTTTGGCCAAACTGGACATTGAACTGATTTTTTAAAACTAAATCTTCACTTTTGCGCACCTATATAGCAGCTAAACCGCGAGGAATTTGAAAATGATACAAACTAGTGATTTGTGAAATTTTGTTTGTAGATTCTAAATATATTTTTTTCAAAATTTTTGGAATCAGATTGCACTTCTTTTTCCATCTCCTTTGAAAACTATTTTTTAATAGTAAACAACATTTTTAAAGAGTGACATTACTGGCTAAAACAAAAAAAAATTCTATGAAGGATAAAATTCTATATTTTTTTTAAATTTAGATTTTTAGCTACGATATATAGTGCATGGGATTGGTTTCATAGCATTTCATTGAATATTTTTTTCCTAATTAAGTTTCAAAGTTAAACTAGTTACAATTCAAACATGATTTACTGTCGAAAACATAAATTTTTTTGTATGTATCAAAATTCAAATTTTTTTTTGTTCGATCAGGGACATGATTATCTAGTGCATTGATATTTTTCATTTTTTTTTGATAATTTGCTATTTTTCCACATGTGCAAAATAGAGAGCTTGATTTTTGGTGAAAAACCTACATTCACAAGAAATAAAAAATAAATTTAATAATCAAATTAAATATATTTAAAATTATACTTTTTGGGAAGCTTATAATAATGACTATATAATTACAAAAAATAAATTTTAAATGAATTCATTTGATCCTCCAAAAGGTAAATCAAAATTGGTTTTTTATCAGCATTTTGATAGGTGTAAAGGAGACTCTATTATAGGTATGGTTTAAAACTAGCAGGGTTATATCCAAGGGGGTTTGATATAAGGTGGTTTGATCAAAGCCTCTTCAATTGGAATCCTTTAAATGGGGTCACTTTTCAAGGCTTAAATGATTATATTTTCTAAAAATATGTGATTTCAACATAAATCAGAATGTCCCAAATAGTGTAAATCACTATTGTGGGATCACCTGAGAGAAAGCTTGGGATGTGGATGACATGCCTTAAGTTGGCTCACATGTGACATACTACCTTTTTCATGACATAGCTTATCAAAAACATATAACTTGGCATAGGGCTTTCCGAATAAGCTCTCATATCTTCTTCTACTTTAAAGAAATTGCTCACAACAGCGGTGTTAATATCCGCTTTAAAGTGGGGGCATACATCGACACTCATGTTTCATTGTGGGATTTTATTTCTTCTTGCGATGTGTCCTTTTCTAGGTGGTGTCATTGGGTTTGATTTTCCCTAAGAGTGTGATATTTCTTTGACTTGTCCTCTCTTTGAGACATTAAGCACACAGTTCCCTAAGAAGAGACCTCACATGAACTAAGTAAAATCCCTTCAAACATCCATCTTTATTGTTGCATTTTTCTTTTTGTACCTTATTAAATTCACAATGGTATGGCTTTGATATAGTCCCTTGGGGCTCACCTAGTGAACACCTAGCTTCACTAGCCCTTGTGAGCATGCATTTTTCCTTTTTCCCTTATCATAGTCATGGGGGTATGAATTTGATATGGACTTCCTTGGGCTCACCTAGTGGACACCTAGCTTCACTAGCCCTTGTGAGCATGCATTTTTTTTACATAGTGGATAGTGCATTCCACTTGTATACCTTTTTCAACCTAGACCCAGTCCACAACACATTAGACAACTAGTTGAAGCTTGATTCGTAGCATTTTTCTATTTCCTTTTTTTTGTTTTCCTTTTGCTTTTTCTATCTTTGATGGTGCATGTTTATGATCTGGTTATGGTTTCATATATCATCCGCAAGCGTGTTCCTTTGTGCTTATGATGGTCTGTCATAGGATCTTGATCCTGGGGGCTTGATCATCCCTCTTGATTATTGTCATCCTATCTTACTAACATTTGTACATTTGAACCCCTCTTGATTGAGTGGTAGGCTATTTTAGTGTGAGTTTGTAGCAAGTTCATCCTCTGACTAAAGTGGGGGCTAAATGTAGTGTAGTAGAATGCATACCCTTGCATTTTCACACTTGTTTGGGCCTTCCTTGCTTTATTTATCCCTATTTATGTCTTAATTGGTCCTATTTTGCATCCATAAGCCCTATAAACTATATCTTTTTATGGCTAATCCTGAAAAACATCAAAAGATAAATGATCATTTAATGATTCTATGTGTCCCTGATTTGTGGACTAGGACTAAAACACCACTTAGAGTGTCTTTGTCCTCCATGGGTCTTGGGACCCTAATTTTGAATGTACCTAAAAAGGTCCCTTTTTGGAGTCTATGCCCCGAGATTTGAGCGTTGGGACTGAGATGCCACCTAGGGCGTCTTAGTCCTCGGCTTATTTTTGGGATTTAATTTCAAATTATGGCGAGATTTAGCCTCCTTTATTAATGATTTCATATGTCAGCTTTTTGTGGTGTAATTTTTGGATATTAAACATAGATAGGTATAAATACAAGGTAACTCCACTCATTTTCATAACAAGCATTCATTCCTAAGGAAATTTTATGCATTCAAGAGCATTTCATCAAGAATTTGGTGCCATCATCAAGATTCAAGCATCATGTCAAGGGTTTAGTGCATCCATTCATGTTGTTGAGCCAAGATTGTGAATGTAGCATTGAAAATCTATTTGCAACCATTGTTCACATCATATCCAAGGATCCAAGATCTGCATTCTTCATGGCCACTACATGGTAGATTGCAGATTTGCTTCACAAGACATCATACAAGGTGATATCATTTACACATTTCACATTTCATGTTTCATGCTTCATTTCATCATTTGGTTTAATTACCTACAAGGGGTTTGACCAAGGCAAACCCCCATTTACTAACAATAAACAAGTTCTTCCCTCTTGCATATTTGTGATTGCAAATCTAGGTTGAAGACTTGAAGATCATTTGGAATGCAAAGTTGTCAAAGTTGCAAAGTTGCATTGCAAAGTTGTCATCTTCATGGAAACTCACCTACAAGCCAAATCTGAAGGTTTCAAACCTCGAGATTAGAGAAGAAGGAAGAATAGACATTAAGCCTCAGGACCACACTCAGAAAATTCAAAAATTCAGATTGGGACTAAGACAACAGTTAAGGCGTCTTAGTCCTCCTAAGGGTATTTTTCAAAAATTCTTCCAGATCTAGTTCCTACATTTGAAGATTTTGTATCTTCCCTGTAAAACAACATCGAGACTAAGACAACAGTAAGGGTGTCTTAGTCCTCCATAACACTTTTTGACAACTTCTTTGCATTTCTGGAATCCTTTCAACATCTCCAAAATTTCCAGGTACATACATCCTAACTCCTTGTTGCATAATTTTATCATTTTCATCCTTCATTTAGCTTACATTATTAGGTTTTGTGAGTTGAATGCTTATTTTTCTTTTCCAAGCTTTTTCTTAGTGGTGAACCCCTTAAAACCTTAAAGAACCCCCTCCTAGGTCTTCCTTGTTGAGAATCAACTCACCTTATGAGGTTGATCTAGTCAATCCAATTAGGACTCCTAGGACATTATTGAATGACCTAGATAGAATAGGTGATCGCTCGCCTATTTTTATCTTCATTTCAATATTAAAAAAATTGAAAAATATATGGTGCACTGGAGGAGAGAATTTGCTCCAAAAAGCGTATAATTTGTTTTTTAAAAATGATAAAAAAAATAGACAATAGATGATGTCAAATTAAAACTATCAAATTATGATATGTTTGACTTTAACATATTACAAGGAAAATATTCATCCATTTAATTATTTTTTCATTCACTATATATTGAAGTTATCTATTTGGGAAAAAAAACAAGGGAAAATAAAATTATTTTCTATTTTTTTCTTGATGTCAACTCAACATCACTTTTTCCTAAAATTTTTAGCAATTCAAAATTTTCTCTTAAATTTATAAAAAATATCAAAACAATTTTTTTAAAAATTGAAAAATTATAGGATTAAACTTGATCAAGAGTTCTACACTTCATTAGTTTACATCGTTTTGAAATTCAAAATATAAAGACCACTTTTATGTGGTTGAAGTTGAGAATTTTTGTTTGTGTTGGTTGATTCCTTTATAAAAGTGTGCCACATGCTTTTACTTTTACCCATGTGGAATTGGTTGCAAAGGTTACAAACATCTTGGTTTTGAAAGGTGTACCATTTTCTAGAATAATAGTGTGGGGAACACCATACCAAAAAATAATGTAATTGAGGATACAATTTTCTATCTGTTTACTAGTGATGTATGTTAAGTGAATGGCTTCTATCCAATTTGTAAGGTACTTAGTGGTGACGAAGAAGAATTTGTGGTTGCTAGATGAGGTAGGGTGAATTTTTTCTATAAGCTCAAGGCCCAATTATGAAAAGGGGCAAGGAGTGGTAATCAATTGCAACTCTTGAAAATGTGCATGAATTAGATCTTTGTGTTGTTGACACTGAAGACATTAATCTCATGTGCTTTGAAAAGACCCCAATCCAAAATTTTGGAAATAAAATGCAAAATTCTACAACCCACCCAAATAATTATTTTTTCAAAGTTGAGTAGGATGACAAAGGGACCACTCTATTCAGCATCTTATTATTTAATTTCTATATTTTTATATTTTACTTTAGTGTATGTATATCATTTAGTGATATTAACTTGCTAAAGTGGAGACAAAATGTAAGATTGAAAATTGTATACCCTACAATTTTGACAATATAAATTATACTTATTTTATTGTTCATTCCCATAGCATTTTTAGGGATCATTTTTCCTAGCCCAAACTTTTTCCTTCATTCGATTACCAAATTTTTATATCACTTTCTAATTCTTCTTGCTAACTTGGAACCACTCATAAAATTTTGATCATTTCCTCTTAGATCGTAGGATGACATTGGATGATTGTGTGATGCACTAGTATCTCATGAGTTTGTAAAATTTAATTTTTTCCCTCTTAGTTTGGAGATATAACCTATTGTAATAATATTTTGTTTAAAAAAAATGGCTTCTACATCTAAATGTGACTCTTCAACTTCCCCATTAACCTTTTGGAAAAAAGTAATCTTTTTAATTTTAACTCTCTAACACAAGCAATATTCTCTTGGCTACACTTTGGTAATCAAGCATCCATTGTTGTTGTTTTCTAAAGTTAGATGCTACAAAATTGTTGTAGATAACTTATATTGTTCATTCTCCTCTTCTACATCATCCGAATAATATTATTTTAGTAGGCTATCATTATTACATTGGATAATATTGCAACTATATTCTTTATCATATTTTATTCTATATTTCTCTTGGAAGCCTCTTGGTTTTTGTTAGCACCATTTATTCAATATCATATGCATAGTAGGGTTTTTCTCCCTACAAACCATGATTAATGCTTATAGCTATATATTTTTTCTTATTGTTTCTCTTAGTCCTAGATACACATAGGTTAAGTGCACACACTCTCTAATATCCATTTTCTATTTTAATTTATCATGGAATTTAAAAGGTTAAAATAGGTGCTTGACCATTCTTAGTAATCTTCCAAGAAGTCACCAACAAATTTCTTGTCCCTAGCTATATGTTTTGTTGGAATTATTATCACATGGAGGTTTTGTTCTCTCTATTCCTTTTCATGTTCATTTCAATATTTCTTTTGGTTTAGTTAGTTTAGATTTTTATTTTATTTTATTTTTATATTATTTGGCATCCCACTCTTTATTAACGTTGTTCTTTATGTCTCTTATTATGTAGGAAGGCCTAAATCTATAAAAATAATTAATTTTCATAACTCTCTAGAATGATGTTAATAAAATATATGAAATCACATCAACTAGACTATAGCGCATACACAAGATAATATCACATAGCATTGAAATTCAAACAATGGGATATAGTTTGAGACAATGAGATTCTAAGGTTGCTTACTAATTATGCTTTGGATTCCTCCTCCTTGTTACGGAAATTTGTTTTTTATTTATGTTTACAAAATTATGGTAAATTACATTTTTACAACCCATCTCACATTTAATATAATCTAGAATTTAAGGTAATTTTTTTTAATTTTATAATAATATTTACATAAAGATGTAATGAAGGCATAAATGTAGGTGGAGCCATGATAAATGAACTTAGAGGTAAAATGACCCTAAAAGTTGGGGTAATGATTAAATAAATAAAAACAAAAAGGAAACCCTAATAAATATGCATCAATGGAACACCAATAGAATTGGATCCAAGCCATAATTGATTTTGAGATAAATAGAAAGCCATTGCAAAAAAAATTTAAACTAGTAATTTTGAAGGAATAATTCCATAGGATAAACTTTAGAGTAAGATAAATTAGGTTCACCAAAAATGATAAAGAAAATTAAAATAACTCTTGTTTATGTCATAGCATACAAATTAATTAAATATAATAATAAATCAAATGATCCTATGATATAAAATTGAGATCAAAACTAGTAAATAAATGCAATAATAAAAGTGGGGATTTTAATAAGCAAAACAATGAAAAATAGCTTTAGCTTTGATACTAATATGAGCATGCCATATCTTGCAAAATGATTTATCATTATGTTAGCAGTATATAATATGTCAAATGATGACCTCTAAATTAAAAGATTAGCCATTGAAAACTATAAGTTGATTTTTGCATTACAAAACCAATTTGTCTTCTATGAAATTGATCCTCTACATGCAAAAGAAATATTTTGGGCTTTATAGTCTAAAATTGGTCTTCCTAATCTCTCTAATATTTAGATATGTAATAATTGTTGTGCAGTGTTGATAAACATCTTTAAGGAGATTTTCAAGTGAGGGTCATGCTCTCTTCATTCAAACTTTTAGGTGAGTCAATTCAATATTTAATGAACAACAATTGAAGACAATAAACAATCTTTCAACATGTCTATTTGATACTAGGTATACAAATTTTGATGTTGAGTGTTGATGCAACACTTTTCAAATGATCTATCTTGATGTGTGTAAGTGATATCCCAATGTTTGCTCAATCATCATAATGGCTTAGGGCTTATTCTTAAATTACACAACATTATAGAACACAATTTGTAATATTTCACATTTGAATTGGTAAGCAATGACTAGTTGAAAGTGAATAGTGAGGGCTCTATTCTAAAATTTGAATTTAAAGTTTAGGAATTGATTTTGTGCTAAAATTCTAGTTGCATTCCATTTCATGATGTTATATCTAACTAGAGTCAAATTCATCATTGCAAAATCAAACTAATATAAGAAAATGATAAACTATACATTGAATGTAAACACTCAAGATGAAAAAAAGTTTAAATCAATAAATATTGAAATAATTTTTGTAACTTTAATACTAAATAATTATTGCACAAAAGACAAACCAAGTTAAAATGAACACATCAATATACAAAGTATGAGATAAACAATTTTTTGATGAATAAATTTTTTATATTATCATTTTATCTATTTTGAAAAAGAAAAAGAAAAAATGATACTTACAAATTGCACCCTCCCATAGAATATACAATTTTTTCCATTACAATTACTAAAAAAAACGATTTTTTTAATAATCTCATAAATTAAAACTATAGTAATCATCTATGTACATTCTCTGTAAAGTTTTGATTGGGGAAGGACTTCATAATATCGCCCTTTCCCTTCGTCATTAGCATCAACTCGTCACCACCAGTAAAACACACCTTGCTTGCTGGTTGTACAAACATGTTCTCATCATTTTCTTTAAATATGGAAAGGAATTCAAGTCAAAGAAGATATTCTGTAGATGAGATCAAATCAGATGTAGTAGGTTATTCCGACTTGCAACAAATTCTTGTTTGGAATCTCTAAAGCTGCCGTCATCTGCCTTGAATTTCTCTTGAGGAAATCATATGCATAGTTAACCACAAATCTCTTGAGCAATGAAGAATCCTTGCTTGCCCTCACCTCGCTGTGTCCAAGCAAGTACACCACGCCAGCTGCTCTGGCGTTTTCTAGAAAAACCAATTCCTCCTCTGCGCTCTCTATACTAGAATGCTCCATGCTTTCATCTTCCTCGCTATTTTTAGAATGAGAAGGCGTATCAACCCACAAACTCTCTGACTGTATAAA
The DNA here is from genome assembly GCA_007258455.2 of Sequoia sempervirens. Lineage (NCBI taxonomy): Eukaryota > Viridiplantae > Streptophyta > Pinopsida > Cupressales > Cupressaceae > Sequoia > Sequoia sempervirens. The sequence goes on from VDFB02086081.1 coordinate 244,187,190, forward strand.
CTCCTTCAGCGATTCTAACAACAGATTTTCAAATTCCAGACTACCAGTCGGAGTCTCGGTGTAGCCATACCTTACAATACTCCGGTACATCTTGGACTTTCTATCACCCACCCGTCTAAACAAAAAGCGTTCCTCTGCTGGAACGGTGTTCACGGGTAGACACTTGAAACAAACGAATACAACTACAGAATGCAAAGCTGGGAGATTTGTTATGAAGTGTGAAAATATAGCGGGGACCCCTTGTGCCAATTCTGTGTAGAGAAGCCCCATGCCTGCAACTCTGCTCACACCCACACTTCGACCAAGGCTTGTCGCGTAATCCACCGACATTTTTTGCTCCACCTCATATGCGTATCTCCTTGCATGCACATAATGCCATACGTACATTACAAACAATAATACAGCTGCAAAAGTTAAAGGCAGGTACCCTCCTTCCTTGAACTTCCACAGCACTGAAGAGAAGAAGATAAGCTCTATTGATCCAAATACGACCAAGTAGGCGCCCACCACTAGCAGCCGTGTCTGCCATATCATAAGCATTATAAGGGCGAGGAAGGCCGAGGTCACTATCATCACTGCGACGACAGCTATGCCTGCATCAACATGCCAAATTAGAAACTTACAAAAATATTTCTATGCAGTAGGAAAATGATCTTATCTTCATTATATCCTGAAAAGTCGCTGTATACCGTAAGCATTGCCGATGTTGGTTGTGTCTTTGAAAGAAGCGGTGACAATTACACATGCAACCATTAGAATGTAGTTGATCTCAGGGATGTACACCTGCCCTTCATATTTTGGAGATGTGTGGACAATTGTAACTCGAGGAAAGCATCCCATGGACATGGATTGCTTTATTATGGAAAATGTGGCCGATATCATTGCTTGACTCGCAATAATCGAAGACAAAACGGCGACAACAAACATGGGGATGTACAGAGGATCTGAATCATTAAAAAACATATGTTCAATACCTCATTCATCATAGTTCAAAGTTTCTTCTTCTACTATTTTGGTTTTCCGACATTCGTGAGTAAAAGCAATTATGCAATACTTTACCTGGAATTGACTTGTAAAAACAGTCTGATACATTTTCTGGAAACCTTCGAAGGTATGCAGCTTGCCCCACATAGGCACAGATCAAACAGGGATAAACTATTCCGGTAAATGCAATCTGAACAATTTTATCACAAGGCGTAAGTTAGTTTATGTGAACTTCAAATTCAATGCTTGAACAAAGCTTCTATGTCTGTCAAGAGTGGAGCTCACCTGAATAGATCGAACTGAAAAATGACCCAGGTCTGCAAACATGGCCTCAGTTCCTGCACGATAAATATGCAATCAATTTACTTTGTTTACACGATCAAAGTTACTGAGAAAAGAAAAAGTGGGTATGATATTACATACCTGTAATGCAAAGAACAATTCCTCCCAGGGAAATCCAGCCTTCTTTAGGATTTCTTCTAAAGTAGTCGATGATGTACATGGGATTGAAGGCACGGAGGACAGCCGTGTCATGTTTGGCCAAGTTGTAGACGCCGATCGACCCAATAAGCAAAAACCATAGTAATATCGCAGGGCCGAACATATACCCAACTTTATTGGTTCCGAAGCTCTGGACGGAGAAGAGAAGAACTAAAATAATCACAGAGATTATCACCACTACATCTGCAAAGAAAACATAAAGTCAGATACCCATGGATGACCCTTCTTGTCATTTTCAAAAGGTTATATGTGTGGAGACGTTATATACTCACCCTGGTTGAGCGACTTGTCGACCGTCTTGATTCCTCCCACTGCTGAGAGAACTAAAATATATAAACAAATAAGTGTTAGTGAGATTACTTGAACAGATGAGAGGGAAAAAAGTTATGTAATTTTGTACAATCTGACGGATTTATGGCGAATTAAGTAGACTACCGGATATGCAAGGGGTGAGGACGCCATCTCCAATAACCATGCAGGTTCCCACAAGGGCTAGTACTAACAAACTTCTCTTGGCAACCTTGCTTTGTTCCAGAGCTTCCTTTATCTTCATGACTCTGTTGGGTTGTCTGCTTCCAACTTCAAGCGTATATGAAGACAGTTTCCGGTCTTCTTCTTGGTGATTGGGTATCATGCTAACTTTTGCATGGCGGCATATCAACGAATAAAGAGCAAACGTTCCTCCTGCAACAGCAATCATCCCTTCATAGTTAGAACACAGATTTGTACCAAAAAGAAGGTATAATTTAGACCCAAAATGGAACCTAAAGTTAGTTACTTTCTTACCATCTCCATTATCATTGGCCCACAGTACAATGAAAACGTATTTGATGAGGGGCAAAAGAGTGAGAGAATATATGATCAAAGACAAAGCCCCAAGAACGTCATCGGGATGATGGATGCCATTCGGAAAAGTACTCGCATAGACATAAAGCGGCGACGTTCCTATGTCTCCATAAACCACACCAATACTCTGAAACGCCAGTTGCACAACTGCGGCCATGCTCAACATCTGAGAAACACCACAATCACAAATATCATCATAAAACTCTTTCCCATTCTAAGACCTGCCATCCCCGCCTGAATTCTATAGTCTATACCCACAAGGGCGTAACTTGGTAGGTGAATCTACAGTGTGACTAATCGGTTATGAAATGAGCCGACAAGAAGGACCAGAAGTCAATAGAAAACAGACTCGACTACAACACAAATTTGAAACTCTAATTTGAGAAAATTTTATAGCTACCTGAGCATGGCCCATTCCTGGAACTCTGCTGGACTCCACATCCAACGAGTCCACCCGAGAGAAGCGCCTCTCTTTGAGTCTGCCATGAGAGGCCTCCTCCTCTGCTCTAACTGTTCCTTCATCCCCATCAACCAATTCTCTCTCACCAGTTTCCTCAACAACTACCTCATCTGTGGATGCCATTGTCCCCACAAATCCCAAACAACTAGTATAAAAATATAGCTATTAAACTGTAAACCCTCAAGTTGGACCAGTTATGGACTGAGAAGAATGTATGGGTGCTTTCCCAATATGTAGGAATGGATGCAAAATGCGCAGGCCATTTTATAGCATACTTGCCGGTGGTCCATGGCATATATTTCCCATGAATATTGACCACGTGGCCAGGCAATTGTTTAGTCAACTCTTCTTTCTTAAATGGACGGTTTAAATTTGATGGTTGTATGAATGAATGAATGCTTTTAATTACATTCACGATAGCAGCCGGCCTGTGTTTGTATTCAGAAATATTTGTCAATGAAATGAAAGCAAAGCGCTTATATAAAATGTTAAAAATTATATGAAAAGTATCTTTCAGTGAACAACTGTCATAAAAAAGTCTATTTCACAGACATGAATATTGACTATGTGGCCAGAGAATTGTTTATTCAACTCTTCTTTCCATAACGAAGGCCCAAATTTGATGAGTATTTAAATTTAATTATCATTTTGAAAAGACTATTACATAAAAGATTGTATATAAAATGTGAAAAATTATACGAGGTTCTAAAACATGTTAAAACATTCGAAAGACAATTTTGAATGAACAACTATCACAAAAAGTTTACTTGGCAGAGAGGGTGGACCGTCAGATTTAGGCGTACTGTCTCTGGGATATTCTCTTTCACAAACGAATCTATGTCGGTGTTTAAGAGAAGGGTCCACTTTCCACTCTAAAAACAAAAGCCTTCTGGCATTTGCTGGTTTGTAGAAATTTGAGATTTCTATATTTCCTAGGCACGATGAAGACTTACCAGGCGGTGGAGGTCTCCATGGAAGCAGTTAGAAACATTTTTTCCACCTATGAAGTCATGTCAAGCGAAAGAAGGGTGAAAAGCATTCAAACTTTTTCTTTGAAAATTAGGTTTCAACATGAGGGCAATCTGGAAATTTCTTGGAGGCATCTTTGAACTCACGCCATACGTCCGGAAGTTCATATATAATAATCCCACGTGCATTGCCACTGTCCAACATGTACATTATTATATGTACAACAGCCAAATATATGCATTATTTTTATATATATGTATATGACAGTCAAAATCCTCTGAATCTGTATTTTCTTCGGGAAACCAATTTTTGCAGCTCACGTATCCTTCACCTACCTAACTTAATAGAGAATTGAATGGACTTAAAAGGAGGCAACTGGTCCGAAGAGTGTTGGAAATAGAGGGCATCCCTACTCCCAATGCGTGTCCTAAGATCATTTTTTTCTTTTTCCTTTTTTGTCTTGATTGCAAACGGCTTGTATGTATATTTGAGCTCTCTCCACGATTCAACAACTACATTCATTGTAAGTAGTTGCTGACATCTTGTTTTTTCCTTTTTTTCAATATATTAAAATTTTGAGTCATGTCGTAAGGTTTATTTTTCTTTATTTATTTTTATTGCAGTGGAAAAAGTTTGTATCTATATTTGAACTTTTGGATGAGCTCTTTGGATGATTCGACACCTCTGATTATTTCCTTTTTCAATAGATGAAGTTTTAGGTACTTAGACTTCCAAGAGACTAAATATAGTATTATAGTGTAAGAAAATGTCATCAAATTAATTTAGAATAAGAGATAGAATAATTGAGAACTAAATGTTAAGTCGGGAAATTAAATGTAATGAATTTGAATTTAATTAATTTTAGAATTGATATGGGTGAGTGAATTTAATGTGGCATTGAACTTTGTTGTTCTATTATGGAAAAATAAATAATGTGGCAATCATTTACCTTAGATTTTGTGCCAAATTATGACCATTCCGAAATCATTTTTGTATGTTTGGGTCACTTACATGAGCATAGATCTACCCTATGTCATGTATCTATTTGTTATGAGAAATTTCACATTTATGTTCCTCAATTATTCTCAAATTTTACTCTTCATTAAATATTAAGGGTTGATTTAGAAATTTCTTCGGAAGGTTGTTGGATCACTAAGGTGAAGTTCTCCTTGGTCAACCCTTTAGAAGTAGCTATGAACCCCTTGTTTGACCTACATGCAATGGATCGATAAAGATAACCAACCCAACGTCTCAAATAAATGGTCACACTTGTGATAGAGAAAACAGTGGAAGATAAATAACTAAAAAATACAAAGTAAATGAAGTGCATTATACCTCCATTATGATGTGTGAATGTGCTCCAATTTATTGAATGTCGATGTCCTTTGATAATATGTCTCTATTTTGATAGCATAAGGGTGTAATATACAAATGATTTGGTAGTAAAAATGATAGCATAAGAATAAAATGTAGATAAGAGATGAAATGAGGATGGAAAGACTCAATTAAATAGATTTCTTAAGAGAAAAATGGAGCGCTAAGATAGAGAGATGAAATGGAAGGTCAACATTGAGTTGCATGGAGAGGATTCATAGTCTTTGTAGCATTGGAAATTGGACTCCTTTTTAGGTGAAAGTATAATTTCACACTTTATTTGGGACCTACTTGAGTGGCCCTTGCATTAATGCATTTCAACATTCCTTAATCAGGCCCTAATTTCCAAAGTTATGCATTTTGTGGCCCATTTAATCATTTGCCAAAAAATTACATGTAGAAAACCCAAGAAAATATTTAATACTTTTCTCTTGACACCTTACACTCCGTAAAATGGGGTTGGGACCTAGTCACATAGGGAGAATTAGTTCCCCCTATTTAGCCTCATAAATTAAATATGTCGAGGACACCAATTTATCATTTGAATTTCAAATTTTGAAAGTTGGCTATCAAGATCTAATTTTGAAGAAAATAGATTAAATGCTAATAAATACCTAGTCTTTTCATCAGACGAAAACTAATTGAAAAAATGGAGAAATAAAAGAAGCAAGAGATCACTATATTCCACCAAATACATTTGAATTTGCAAGTTTTCAAGCATATTTTGTGATTTTATCAAGTCTTATTCAATGATTGGAGTTTGATGCCAATAGAAGGGCACAATGGATTCTAGGTTTGGAAAGTGCTCTTGGCCATTTTCTACAATCTAATGACTCATTTGCTAAGTGTTCTCATCTTCAACCTTCATTCTGCTTGCTGCCCAAGGTGAGGTATCATTGTGTTTTAGATTTACTAAGGATATTCTCTTTCTCTTAGGTAGATCTTGTCATTTTTCATATAGGAATATTTCTCTAATACACTTGAGTAGGGTTTTTATGCATTTTAGCTCATAACAACCTTAGGTACACTTAAGGTTAGAGCACATACACTTTTATCAATCAGCTCATTGGCTATTTGTGGAGGTAGAAATACCAAAACATGGGTTTGACTAAGGAAGACTTCTAAATAGCCACCCCACATTTTTTTTTTAGATTTATTATATTTTAGATTTGAAGAGAAAATTTTGTAAAGTAGGAATCAAAGGGTAGACAGAGAGTTATAGGTCTAATTTTTTAGATCCAAAACAAGCCTACAAGGACAAAGTCACCTAAAGTGACTCAATCCTGCCAAATCAACTTCAAACTTGCAAGACATGTGCATAGAACTCTGGCTTTTTTAGATCTGTTGCCAAGATTTTCTATTATTTAATTTCTCTATTATCAAAATCTTGCATTTAAAAATTAGGGCACATAGTTTAATTGGGTTAATTAAAGAAATTCAATTCCAATCAATTTCCAAGGCACAATAAGATCAGATCTAGGGCTAATTGACTCACCTTCATGGTTGAAATTCAACCTTATCTCCTTGTTGATTTGCATCATAATGTTCTCTTGAAACATGATTGATGTTAGTGTTTTATGCATTAAACATATGATCCCTTTTTCATCAAAATAGTCTCTTGACAAGGGTTAAGAGATGTAAGAAGACCTTTGATCAATGGAGGGGTTTTGATAAAAAAAATTGAGAGACAATGAGAAGAGACCAAGTGGAAGGTGAGGTAGAAGATCAAACATGCTCATATATGTGTGAGAATACTCACACATGTATGACTGTTTGAGGGGTGAGTTGGAAGTCAAAGATGCTTTCAAGATGGTATGCTCTCACATGTATGAGTAAGGAGTTGGATGAGTTAGTATACTCACACATGTGTGGGAATGAGGTGGCTAAGGATACATGTAATAAGGAGAACAGTTAAGATCTTGATCGATGAAAAATGGATTGGATGGTTAGTATTAAGGGACAATTTATTATATTGTCCATATGTAGTGACACGAACTTAAAAATTATAAGAAAATGATAAGCATTATTTAATTAGCCTAATCAGTTAACTAATTATGAATTAATTAACTAATTTAGTTGGAGGAATTGGGAGCTAAGGTTAACCAATTATATTGATATAATTAATTAATTTTAGCAAAAAACAAGAAAAATAATTGATTAGATTAATTAGTGAAGAAGGATTAACTATAAGGACAATTAATAAAATAATAGTTTATTTAATTAATTTGTAGTTCAAGTTAACATGAACAAATTAAGAGTGAATTTGGAGTGTCTACATTTACTCTCTTTGATATAGTTTTGTGACTAAGAGAAGTGACATAGTTTCAAAGAAAATAAAAGGTAGGAAAAAATAAAGCTTTTGTGGTAGGTTTCCCCGATTTCTTAGAAGAAAGAGGATGATGATGATAGATTGGATGCGCCCTTAAGATATTTGTAAGGCTAAATAAGGCTTGGGGAGGTCCCTTGAAAATCCAAAGTAAGATTAGATGGATGATAAGTAGATCCAGGTCATGTTGAACAAAAGATCATTTGAGATGAATACGTTGAGCTGATTTACACATAATGGTGAGAGGATAGATGATGGATAAGGATTGGGCTTGTTAATTAATGTCATTGATTTTATTAGATGATGTTATATTTCATGAATGTACATGTTTGATGATGATGTCTAGTGATTATTGATTATAGAGTTATGATGGCATGTTATTTGGGGATAAAAGATAGATGAGATGAATGAGGAGTTTAGAGAAGTGGATTAGAATATAAAAAGAAGGATGATTATATGATTGGATTATTCAAGAATGGGAAAGGGGAAATGAGGATAATAGAAGGATTGGAAATGATGAATGTTTTAGAAGTAGCATCTTGGGACAAGAGCAACCTATTATTGGCTATAACATTGACATTGTGCACTATGATATAATAGATCAATATGATGGGAATCATGTACATAAGGATGGACATGAAAACACACAAGTTACAAATATCATAGTGATTCAAAAGGAACATTGCCATGGCACACAATGATATAAAATATTATGGTGACCATGATGGTGTGCTCTATGGTGCAATAGGCCTATGGGTAATGACTAAACATAAATAAATGTAGATGATCAAATAGAAATGTAGAAAATACATGAAGTAGAAACCAATGTGAAATTTGAAGCTAGGTGGAGGAGATGGATGGGAGGATAAGGGTGAAATAGATACAAAGATGGTAGGGGGATAGTGGCATAGTCTAAACAAGGAGCAAACATGAAATACATAATGTCTTATGTCCTAAATGGTTAAAGGATGCAAGGGGTAGGGATGAAATGGAAGGCCATGGAGTGAGTGGTGGAATATAAATGTAAAATATTTTGAGAATGTTAGTTGAGTGGATCTCCATAATTAAACACAAAAATAAGGAAAGGAGAATATGCATTAGTGAAAGGAGATGCAAATGAAGTGAATAGTGAATTAATGGATTTATGAGAGGAAGGTGTGTATGGGAGGGGGAATATGGATGGAGGATCATTGAATGAGAAATATGGTGTATGATTGAGTGTATTTATGTAGGGAAAAAATGAGATGAGTGGAATATGGCTGTGTAATAGATATATGATGAAGGATGAAAGTGAACTTGAGTAAACCATCCAAGCTGAATGGGATTTGGGGACAAAGGAGGATTGAAATGGAGGTGAAGTGATGAATGATGAGGTGATGAGTGTGTAGGGATAAGAGGAATTTCTTGCTATCTAAGATGCCTATTTCTATATTTTCCAAGGTACCACTATCTAGGTGGTTTTCACCATTGGATGAATTTATATCTCTTTACTATTTAAAAAAATCTCAATTGTGAAAGGTGGTTGCTATGTGCTCAATAATAGAAATAGTTAAGATGGACAATATTCATAGGTTCGTCTATCTCATGGAATTTTGGTGTTTCCATCTTGTATTCTCTATATCCAAACTTAAAAATGATGGCATGAATCTTCTCTTTTCACTTTTTTTCATACTCTTCTAATTTTCCATGAGGAAAATCTCTCCATCCTATAATTCTCTAGTTTAAATTAATTTATTGTAGTTGTGATGTAATTAATTTTGGTATGCTTTTCAAGGTACCTAGTTGAGAGCATTGATAAGATGTTCATCAAGGATTTGATGTTTGTTCAAATGAAGAATCTTGATTATATCCACCATTAAGTATGGGAACCTTTTCAATTAAAACACATGTTGGTATGTCAAAACACACATGAACAAAAATAGCGCTAGAAAAAGAGCCATCAAATTTTAATATTAAAACTGTTCACAAGAAAAAATATTGTTTTTAATTTTTTAATTATCTTTAAACCTTGCTAAAAAATTTAATCAGAAAAATAAAAATAAAGTAAAATTATAAAATTATAACAGGGTGTGTGCAGGATCATCATGGAAAAAACAGGCCCTTAAGTGGCAAAAAATTCAGAAAAATCAGAGTTAGGCAACTTGATGTAAAAATTTGAATAAGTTATCTATATTATTTCAAAAATATGTAAGAATAGAATCTGTAGCAAATTGAATGTAGTTTCTAAACTACTACCTGTTTATTTAAAAAAAAAAATCTATTTGGTGAAAATTTGAAATTTCAATGCAATAGTACTTAAATTTTAGGGAAAAAATGAGAAGTAGGTGTCTATCTGACCACCATAACCACAATAAAATGATAACATTTTTTTATAGGATTTTAGACATAAGTAGAGGACTCATGTCCAGATGTGATGCACATTTTTTTGTAATTTTTTTCCAAGTAAATAATTAATTATGAATTTTTTATTACAACTTTTAAAAAATATAAAAACTTGTATGTTTGACCACCTTAACTTGGCCAAAACTTAATGAAATTCTATTTTTCTTTTTTTAATCCTATAGTATGTGAAGCATAGAATGTGATGCATGTTTTGGATTCAAAAAATGTAATACCGTTTGAAAGCTATAGATGTTTTTCAATCAGCCTATCAATCAACACTTTAGTCAAATTCAAATAGAAAATGAATAATAAATATTTATTAAATTCAAGGTAAAGCATAATTTATATTGGTGGAAAGCTGAGAATCTCCTTTAAAAACCCTTTTCATTTCATCAATTTTGGGTTAAAAAAGTTGTCAGCCACATACCCTACAAATACCTATCATATTGCCACTTTTTGGCCCATCATGATCCTGCACATACCCAACAACTCAAAAAAAAGAGAATTAAATGACACACAAGAAAAAAATTTAATGCAAAAATTCTCCACAAAATGAAATTTGTCAATCAATTTTCATGGATTAGATTGAGTTAGTTTGAATATGCAACCTTGTGTGTATATGTAGGAGTTTTTACTAAATCCTTATGAATGTATATAACTAGCTTATCATTTTCAATCCAAAGGTTGGAGAAAATATACTTGAACATGTGAAGGCGTGTAAGGATTTAATGATAATGACTCAAGGTAGACATGAGGATGTAACTTTATATTTGTTTATTAGAAAATTTAGTGATACAACCTATCATTGATAACAAAACTTCCATCAAATTCCATATACTCATGGGTTGAGTTAAAGAATTCTTTCTTAAGATAATTTGGGAAAATTATGGATCCAAAAGAAACATTCATTCAATGTGTAGTAGTGAGGAGACAATTTAATGATTTTATTTCCCAATCAAATCATATATAATTTTATTAAGTAGCATTTATGGGGATTGGATTTTCTATTTGTTGCATTAATTTTGGAAATGCTTTATGAGATAGATTTTGAAGAAGCTTCTTAGAGATCCCTAGATTTATTGTAGTTGAGTTATATTAAATAAATTAAAATTGAGTATCATATCAAGGGTGATCCCACAAAGTTGGTTTACAATTTCTGAGAGATTTTGATTTTTGCTAAAATAGCATATTTTTAGAAAATATAATGATTTAAGCCTTTAAAAGTTCCATTTAAAGCACTCCAATTGAAGAGGGTTTGATCAAACTACCTTAGATCAAACCCCCTTGGATAGAACCTTGCTAGTTTTAAACCATACCTATAACAGCTCGTCTCCTTTACACCTATCAAAATCCTGATAAAAAACCACTTTTGATTTACCTTTTGGGGGATCAAAATAATTCATTTAAAATTTATTTTTTATAAGTATGTATTCGTTATTATAAGCTTCCCAAAAAGTATAATTTTAAATAAATTTAATTTTATTATTATATTTATTTTTTATTTCTTGTGAATATAGGTTTTTCACAAAAAATCAAGCTCTATGTTCTATACATGTGGAAAAATAGCAGATTATAAAAAAAAAATGAAAAATATGAGTGCACCAGATATTGAATTCCTTGATCCAACAATAAAAAATAAAAAAATTGATACATACAAAACAAGTTACACGTTATACGGTCACACTATGTCTGAATTGTAATTGGTTTGACTTTGAAACTTCATTAAATAAAAAAATATCTAACCAAGTGGAAGCACTCGATATCGGAGTTAAAAATCTAAATTCGAAAGAATTATAATTTTATCCTTCATGGAAAAAAAGTTATGCATTATACGGTGAGTGTCACTTTTTAAAAATGTTATTTTTTGAAAAAAACCAGTTTTTGAGGGAGATGGAAGAAGAAGTGCAATCTGATTCCAAAAATTTTGAAAAAAAATATTTAGAATCTACAGAAAAAATATCACGAAACTCTAGTTTGCATCATCTTCAAATTCCTCACAATTTAGCCGCTATATGTGCCTGAAACTAAAGATTTATTTAAAAAAAAATATTTCAGTGTCCAGTTTGGCCAAAAATTGTAAACCACTATTGTGGGATCGCCCTCAACCAAATTGGAATAGGTATGAAACCAAAAAAATTAGAGTGAGACGTCATCAACTAAATCAAACAAGCTATCCAAACTAGCAAGGACAAATGAATCTTATGCTTCAACCAAAATAATTAGATTATATAAAAACTTGATATTTTTTAATCCTTAACCAAATCAATACTTCCAATTGTAAATGAACTTATAACTAGGAAATTGTAATAGTCAAATTATGCATACCTATCCATCACCTACCTTGAACCAAGACAAGTGGATGCATCAACTCAACTAAAAAACTAAACAAAAAACTTATATGTTATTCCTTTAGTAAGAAGTGAAAATCCTTATGGAACATATTCCACAATCCCAAGTGTCCAATGACAGGTGTCACAACCCATTTTTGGACCAATTTGACTATGCTATGTTAACGAACTTTACGTTAGATACTTTGATACATGTAGTTTAAATTATGGCACCAAAACTATGTTTGAAAATATTTATTCTACGATTGTTCTACTTTATTATATTAAGACATAAGAGATTGTTATTTAGTTATTGATTAGAAAGATATAAATATGAATTTATTATCTTTGTGATGTTAGTGAATGATTTATATTATGTTGTGATACTATGATTATCATACTAACTACCTTGTTGGCTGAATAAGGTGGATGTAGGAAATTAATTTCTCCCTCGGGTGATCCCACAAAGCTAGTTTACAATTTCTGAGAGATTTTGATTTTTGCTAAAATCACATATTTTTAAAAAATATAATGATTTAAGCCTTAAAAATTTCAATTTAAATAATTACAATTGAAGAGGGTTTGATCAAACTACCTTAGATCAAACCCCCTTGGATAGAACCCCGCTAGTTTTAAACCATACCTATAATGGAGTTTCCTTTACACCTATCAAAATGTTGATAAAAAACCACTTTTGATTTACCTTTTGGGGGATCAAATGAATTCATTTAAAGTTTATTTTTTGTAAGTATGTAGTCCTTATTATAAGCTTCCCAAAAAGTATAATTTTAAATAAAATTAATTTAATTATTATATTTATTTTTTATTTCTTGTGAATGTAGGTTTTTCACCGAAAATTAAGCTCTTTGTTATGCACATGTGGAAAATAGAAGATTATCAAAAAAAAAAATTGAAAAATATGAGTGCACCAAATATTGAAGTCCTTTATCCAACAAAAAAAAAGGAATTTCTATACATACAAAAAAAGTTGTGTTATACGGTTTGCCTATGTCTTAATTATAATTGGTTTGACTTCAAAACTTGATTAAGGAAAAAATATTCAATAAAACACTGTGAAACCAATTGGAAGCACTAGATATCATAGTTACAAATCTAAATTCGAAAAAATTAGAATTTTATTCTTCATGGAAAAAAATTTGTGTTATACGGTGAGCGTCACTCCTTAAAAATGGTGTTTACTAAAAAAAACTAGTTTTCAAAGGAGATGGAAAAAGAAGTGCAATATAATTCCAATTTTTTTGAAAAAAATGTATTAAAAATCTACAGAAAAAATGTCACAAATCACTAGTTTGCATCATCTTCAAATTCCTCACTGTTTAGCCGCTATAGGTGCCCAAAAGTGAATATTTAGTTAGAAAAAAGCAGTTCAGTGTCTAGTTTGACCAAAAATTGTAAAGGTCAATATTGTGGGATCACCCCCTCTTGAACAAGGAGGGAGAGCATCACCAAAGAGAGGGAAGTATATCTTGAATAATCACATGTGCACCATGACTCCAAGAACATACACACAAATTAGATGATGTCTTCTTGCATTTATAGTTATGTCATTTTCCTTGAGTTGTAAGTCAAATAGTAAATTTGTTGCAAAAATTATTTTAGTTTTATTTTTTTCTCATCCCTTTGGTCATATTGCCCTGATATGTCGTCTAATTCTAATACTTCTTATTATTTTTAAAGTAGTTATATTATATGTTTGATAGGATTTTTATCTCAAAAAGTTGCATTATTACTCATTTTGAAAGATGTTAAAATATGAGTTCAATTATGTGAATTGTTATAAAATAGGAATAGTTTTACAAGATGAATATGTATGCATGCATGTATATATGTATATATGTATATGTATATGTATATATATATATATGCATATATATATACATATATATATATATATGCATATATATATACATATGCATATATATTACACACACACACACACATATATATATATATATATATATATATATATATGCATATATATTACATATATATATATATGCATATATATATGCATATATATATATATATATCTATATATACATATGTATGTATGTATATATATACTTATACACATATATGTGCATGTATATATATGTATGTATATATGCATACATATATATGCATGTATGTATTTATGCATCTATACATACATGCATACACACACATATATGTATATATGTACATATATGCAACATACACATATACATATATATGTATATATAATTACTATATAATATTCCAATAGTTAATTATTATATATGAGACATATATTTACACACACATAGACATATATATAAAACAAAATGAATGTGGTAATAATGAATGTTAAATTTTTATTATTGATTTGGGAGCTCATTGAGTGGTTAAATCCCCTTAGTGGAGAGTGTAAATTACATTAATTAATTTTACTTCACATGAAGTGGATTAATGGGAGTCTTGAAGACTCGGGGAACCTGGAGGAGTGGGGAAGTTGTAGCATGTAGAAACTTATGAAAAAATCTAAGGACTTTAGGGGTTAAAGAAGAGGGAAGAAAGACAAATTGGGAAGGAGAATAGGAGAGAAGAGAGAGCTATGCAACTAGAATGAAGCTAGATGAGTGAAATTATTATGATAGATTGTGATTTATAAATTTTTATTTTCAATTGTTAAGGATAGAAACAAAGGAAGATTTCTCATACATTGAAATAAATTCTTATAAATAAACAAGAATGGTGTTCTTTCATAGTAAATTGCATAAGATTTATATATCCTTATTTTTGGGTTATTTTAAATACTCGAATAAGTTTATTGCTTTGACCATTGAGTCTACTATTATCCTATATTGGAAATGTTATGATGCAAAGAATAGATTTTTGTGAACCTCTATTATTTTTTATTAATCATATAGGTCTCTATGTCTAGATAATTTTGGATAACCCATTCAACCATACATAAGTCTTTGAATGTTGTAGGTTATGTTTATAATTGAATCACAAAAAGGTTTGTAACTTATAGGGTTTTATTTTATTTTTTAGACCCTTCAACCAACCTATAGCTCTAAGTTATCTATGAACATTGGAATTATTGTGTTGGAAGTTTGTGTTGTCATTGATGCCAACAGATCTTTGTTGTATTGATGTCAATCTATGGAGATGCTTTGATTGGTGGCAATATGTTTTCATTAGTAGTCTCACTGATGTCAACCACTAGTGTTTCCTTGATGAGCATATGTGTGTGGATGTTCAACCTCCTATGTGATTTAGATGATAAAAGGAGTGTTGCAGATGTTGAGATGGTGTTTTTGGTGCTTGGTTTCCATGTTCTTTTGAGAAAATTTGAATAAAAGAGGAAACAATGTGGTAAAGAGTGTTTAGTATGGCATAGTGGTGTTCAATGTTTTACTTCACATTTATTCATGGTTGAATATCTTCTTGTGTGGTTTAGATATGTTTATTAAAAGTGTTCAGAGGTGTTATATCTAGAGTTTCCTATTTTGGATCATTCGATAGAAGAATTTTTGTTCACAAGTGTGTCAACTATGGTGTAGTGGTGTCTAGGAGAAATGCATTAGCTCACAATATAAGTAATAGCAAAACCAGTACAAAGGGGATCACTTCTAGAATAGGACACACTATCCAAAAAGGCTCATAGCTAGGGCTTACTACCACATAAAGAATACTTGAGAAGATAGAAGAAGAATGTTATAGAAAGAAAAAACTTCTCAATGCAACAAGGAGTCCACCACAATGTCTCACACACTTTTGTAGTACTAGCCATTATACATTGAAATTTAAAATAGGCCAACACCTAAATATTCCTGTAGTGGATAGGAATTAAAGGCGGCCTACATAAATCATTAATTAGGATCCAGATAGATCCCAACACACTTCAACATGCTTCCACAAGCCTAACATGTAGTGTTAAACAAAAGGTTAGCCAACACCCATACAAAACACCATAGACATTAAGTACATGCTTCCTTAAATCAAGTTGAAAGTTTTGAAAAATATAATTTACTTGAGTTGAATCCAAAATAATCCATGAACCGCTTAAGATTTATCAAATACTTCATCCAATATTGCATCAATAAATACTTTAACTCGGAACAACTGATAACCCTTAATTGCATACTAATAAATGAAACTCTCACTGTACTGCACCAAATCAAGTAAAACCTTGAATACATAAAGATAAAAGAATTATAAGAATCTTCCCAAATTTGTACAACCTGAAACAAAATAGTGGAGAAACATAGAGCAAATGCATTTCTCCCAAACCGTAGAAAATATCACTCAACAATTGGTTCACACACTAGTGAAAGTATCTCGAACTGTACAATGATCCAGAAACCCAAATTCTAAATATAGCAACCTCTGACACCCTTGAATAACCTGTAAGATCCACAGAGGCATAACATCAATACTCAAAGAACATGGAGCACAATATCAAAGCACACTATGAACAACTGCACAACACTGTTTACTCTTTTTATTAAATTTTCTCAAAAGCACTTGGAAACCAAGTACTAGAGACATAATCTTGCATCATTACTTCATTCCAACTCATCTTTAGACTCTGCAACAAAAGAATAGCTCCATGTACTCACAACACTTCTTCAAGGTCTCAACTACAAATGCACATCCTATTTTCCTCTTTCCACAATTTTCTCAATATCCTCAATAGCTCCACCCTATATTTGACATCAATGATAAAAACCAGTGAGTAGACTTCCTGTTAACATCAATGACAACACCTTCATACTTGCAACAATCTCCCCCTTTTTCATTGATGGAAACACAAGATGTGAAAAGCCACCAAAGACCACAAAACGTCTCTAAATAATCTCTCCCTTTATTTCAGATTAGATAGCCTACACAACATTCCTGAAACTTCTCTTTTTCACATGATTCTCTCTCCTGAAGTAGATAAGTTCCTTTTTTCACATGATTCTCTCTCCCCCTTTAACATCAATGGCAAAGGATATTTTTTTTGCATTTTTCTCCCTCTTTGACACTAAACCAAAATCACCTACTCTGAACACTCTCCCTTAGGAGTACACATAACTAAATCAACAACACATTGACAACACATGGCACTACCTAATTCCCCTGAGAGGTAGCCACTAACATCAATCTAGAAAAGGGATAGATCCATAGATCCACTGGACTAATGCACCTCCATATGCATCTAGTTCAAGAAAGGAGGGGAAATAACCCCCAACTTCTCTTGAAGATACTCAAAAGTATCATTAGGAAGAGCCTTATTTAAATATATCAACAATATGATCTTTTGTAGGAACATACTCACGCTTCAATTCATTCTCCATAACCTTCTTTATCAAAAAGTGATACCTGATAGATATACACTTTTTCCTTGAATGCATCACTAGATTCTTTGAAATTTTTATTGCACTTAAATTATCATAGAAGATAGATATAGGTTCATCACATACAAATCCGATATCCTTCATTTTTTTCATCATCAATAATACCCGTGTACAACATGATATTTCTGCAATATACTCAGCCTCTACAGTGGATAAAGAAACTAAATCTTGTTTCTTACTTATCCATGACACTAATTGTAGAAACTCAAATAATCCTGACACAGTGCATCCAATTCTGATCAATTATCATCAAATTCTTCTGTTAATCAAATAAATCATTTTATTAGATTAATTCACCAATGTTCATCATGTTGATTTAAATAAATCAATCAAATATCTCAAGTCTTCTCATCTGATTTAATAAATCAAATTATTTAAATCAAATGTCAAATCCCCTAAATCCCTTCAAGTTAATTAATCTAAATTAACCCCTAATTCCCATTACCCATCCTCTAGCTTTTGACTCAATCTGGGTCAAACCAAACCCTTGATTAACTAACCCACTTCCACATGAAAATCAATTCTTTTAATTAACTAATTACCCCATTTTCCCTCACAAAAGCATATGCTTTGGGAATATTCCTTCATTAACTCCATTTATTTGACTTTCTTACCCAAAAAATTTCCCTCCAAAACATCTCAATCGCATTCATTTAATGCCTCTTACAAATGCATTAATCTCTCTTATACCCCTCTCACATCTCAATTGCATGCATTAACTATGCACATTCTCGAAAATGTGCTCCACCTTCATCCATTAGCCATGTGACTTAGTGTCACAATCTCATTTTCTCTCTTTTAGTCCCACATTCCTCCCATCTCTCGATTCTTCAACCCTTCAACCTATAAATAGAAGCCACTTCTATTTAAAATTCATCCACAATCTCAAGCATTTGCACTATAGGCACTTTCATCTCCATCACTTGCATCTTTTCATCTTCATCATATTTTGTTCATCATTTTGGAAGCTTATCAAGGGGGTGGGAAAGGGCATCCTTTCCACATCAAATAAGCACCACTCCCACTATGGGATATATTTTTCACATGCTTTTTATATGATTTTAATTAGTTTCTTTGATCTTTTATGGTTTGGTTTGCACTATCAAGTATGTTTGAATATCTCATTTAAGGATGCTTATTTTGATTTGCTTAATTTACTAGCAACACTAATGTTTGTTTGTGTTTGAGCAAGTGTAGAAAAGAATCCACATTTTTGGACTAGAAGGAGGGCCTTAACTAATGCATTTCATTTCTATTTTGCTTGTATGATTTACAAATTTACTTACATTTCTTATGGAGTTCAGAGAATTTTTACTCTTGAAATTCTTAGTTCTTCAAGGTTTTTGATAAATCTGTTGGTCTATATGGTGTAAATCTCATTGGTTATCTACAGATATGCATTATCTATAATTCTATTTGTCTATAGTGGGCCTACAATCCTCTCCATCACTTGGATAGACATGACTGTGTCAACAAGCGTATTGACACGTTAGAATCTATGTTGTTTTTATTTATAGAAAATAATCAAAACTTGTGTGATGGTGTCCCTCATGTTTGTATAGGATTCCTCCCACATGGTTTCCCACAAAAACCATGCCCACTGGTTTTAAGTTTTGTATACAATGGTGTAATTGGTTGTTTTGGAAGTTGTACAACTCTCATCTGTGTTTCTTCCAAGCAGTTTCCATTTGAGATTGGTCTCCTCGTACAAATACTTAGCATGAAATCTCCTCAACAACCACCCTTCTTTCATTCCATTTTATTTTTTATTATTTTTTCCTATCAAAGTTCAAATATATTAAATTTGTTTGTCTATATCACCTTTAATACTGTAAGGAAAGCTTAGGTGCGGAACAAACTCTCCTAACGCCAAAACCTCAAGGAAGAATGCAGATAAGACTTTAAATTTTGCAATTACAGTTCATTAAGATACACAAGAAAAGAATAACAAAAAAGAGAAATAAAGACATACGCAATTGGACACCAGATTTACATGGGAAAACCCTTACGGGAGAAAAACCCACCACACCAAGACAATTCTCTTTGTATTATAGTAAAGAAAATTACATACAGAGATCAACTTCACTTTTTGATGTCAATTATTACAATAGCCTCATTCACTGATCAACCTTATAAAGAAATTCTCTCTGCAACATCCAATGAATTCACTTAGATCAATCTGTGTTCAATCGAGCAACACTTCGTTATCTCACACTGATCATCGTCATCCACCATTGCAGAGTGTAATACATTTTCTTACGGTTTGTTCATTTTCCACACAAGAATAGTTGCAACTATTCAACTATAGACGGTTCTCATTCTGCTTTTTTGATTGGTTCAAAACAAACTATATAGGATAATCGTTCGGTCAAAAAAGTTCAAACTGAATCGCATGTCGGTGAGACACTAGACTATGTCTCCCTGATGCCAGAACGCCCAACTGTCCTTATCAGCAAGAGTCACCACCATCGTCAAGAGTCATATCGAGTGCAAACCTATCGGCCAGACTCACTCTATCAGCAAGAATCATATCGAATACAAACCCATCGGCCAGACACACTCTATCTCTAAGACTTCACATTGATATCCATCTCGTATAGATCTATCAGCAAGAGTTTCGCTATTGCTGAGAGTTCACAGCGAACAGTAATCCATTAGTGAGATATCCTCTATCGGCAAGAGTTCACACCGATCACAAAATAGTCAAAGATACCAATGCTATCGACAAGAATTCTCACCGAACACAGACCTGTTAGTGAGAGGGAAGCCATCGACAAGAGTTCTCACCGAAGTTGTATACCTGTCGGCTAGACTACAACCATCGGTAGGAGATCATACTGAATGCAAATTTGTTAGCAAGACCAACACTGTCAGCAAGAGCTCATACCGAAAGTATACCCACCAGTGAGAGGAGAACCATCGGTGAGACAGGCGTTGTCGGAAAGAGTCTGAGAGTCTCCCTGATGTCCAATGTGAACAGAACTTTCATCATGAAAAACACTGTCAGAATCTGTCTGACAGTCTCCCTGATATCTTATGTCGCCAAGAGTCTCCTCGATGACCACTAGGAACCAACCCGTCGGCAAGACAGAACCAAAGTCTCAGCGACTTTAATCTTTTGAACATAGTTGCTGGTCGGTAAGACATTCAGAGGGTCTCACCGATTTTACTCTTTTAGGAGTTTCATGTCAGTAAGCTTGAGGCACATTTTCCAACAATCTCCCACTTGATGAAGATCTTACTGACACCTCCAGAGCATAAAAAAACTACTGAAATTCATGGGCACTAAGGCCCATCGAACTGGCACACCACCTAAACTTGTCTGTGCTCACTGGTTTCGTCAATGCATCTGCAACATTTTCCAGAGTATCCACTTTTTCTAAAGAGACCTTTCCATCCTCCACCATATCTTGTACAAAATGATATTGCACATCAATATGTTTCATCCTGGCATGGAAAGTAGGATTTTTTGCTAAAAAAATAGTAGTCTGACTGTCATAGTAAATTGTAATTTTCCTTGCATCAAACCCAATGTTAGAACACAAATGTTTTAACCAGATTGCTTCTTTACAGGCGTGTGTTACTGCCATGTATTCTACCTCTATAGTGAACAAAGCGATTATAGCTTGCCGCTTACTCATCCAACTAACTGCACCACCATTCATCATGAAAATATATCCATTGGTGGATCTTCTGCTATCAATGTCCCTTGCCCAATTAGAATCCACATAGCCTCGAATGCTGAGAGTCCTCTATGATTCAACCAAATTTGCATGGTAACACAAAGCATATTCTGAACTGCCCTTTAGATATCTAAACACTCTTTTCATAGCATCCCAATGTGTCCTTCCAGGATTTTCCATAAAATGACTAAGTACTCCCACTACTTGGGCAATGTCTGGCCTTGTACAAACCATTGCATACATTAAACTGCCAACTGCACTAGCATAAGGCACTCTGGTCATGTCCTCTATCTCAGTAGGAGATTTTGGACATCTTCAACAGATAGCTTCGTTCCCTACAAAACTGGAACAACTAGTTGCTTGCAATCAGTCATACAAAATCTCTTCGAACAATATTAATATACTTACTCACTGAGCCAAAGTTTTCTACTCTTCCTATCGGTTATTTCCATTCCCGAATATACCGGCTGCACCAAGATCTTTCATTTCAAACTTTGCAGACAATTGAGATTTTAGATCAGAAATCATTAACTTACTATTGCCTATGAACAACATATCATCAACAAAGAGAGCAATAATAAGAACACGATCATTTTCAGCTTTGAAGTACACACAGTGATCAAATTTTGATTTTACAAATCCCAATGACAAAACAAACATGTCAAACTTCTGGTACCACATTCTAGGAGATTATTTTAATCCATACAGAGATTTTTTCAATTTGCAAACCAAATTTTCTTTACCTTTTTCCACAAAGTGATCAAGCTGGGACATATAAATTTCTTCTTCAAGATCACCATGAAGAAATGTTGTCTTCACATCCATCTGTTCAATCTCTAAGCCATACATTGTTGCAAGTGACAAAAGAAATCTGATAGACGTCAACTTTTCTACAAGAGAAAAAATTTCTCCATAATCAATTCCCTCTACCTGGGAATACCCCTTCGCAACCAACCTTGCCTTATACTTTTCCACACTGCCATCTAGACCTATTTTCTTTTTAAATACCCATTTGAAGCCAACAAATTTGCTGCCTTCAGGAAAGGGCACCAAACTCCAAGTGTCATTCTTTTCTAATGATTCCATTTCTTCATTCATGGCTTCCAATCAACAGTTTGAATCAGACATTCTAAATGCCTCTTTCACAGTCCTAGACTCATGAATGCTAGAAATTAAAGCATAGGCACAAGTAGAATCTAACAAAGAAAACCCATACCTATCAGGTTTCTTTCTTTCATGTGTTGACCTCCTCACAGGGTGAGGCTGATGTTGATCTTCTTCTTCATAACTCTCATAACTACTTGAGCTCTCCTCAGTTTTAGGTACATTTTGAATATTCAATCCTCTTTATCTAGTGTCAGAGGAATTTCAACTACATCCTTTTTATCTTTTGATTTTGTTTCTGACTGTAGATCCAAAGTAGAAGGCTTCAACTCATGAAAAATTACACTTTTGTTGTACAAAACCTTCTTCATATCAAGATTCCAAAGCTTGTATCCTTTTATGACAACACTATAACCAATAAAAATACATTTAAGAACCTTGTTTTCCAATTTAGACCTTTTTTCATTTGACACATATGCATATGCCTCACAGCCAAAGACACAAATGTGTCTAAGAGAGGGCTTCTTTGCAGACCATGATTCCAAAGGTGTTTTCTCAACAAGAGTAGAATTCAGAAAACGATTTATTAAGTAACACGTTGTTGCAACTGCCTCGGTCCAGAACTTCTCCTCCAAGCCAGCACTGCTTAGCGTACTTTGTGCTCTTTCCATCACTATCCTGTTGAACCTTTCAGCAACTCCATTTTGTTTGTGGAGTGTAGGGTGTAGTTTTATGTCTTTTGATTCCATGATCTTTATAGTACCTTTCGAACTCATCAGAACAAAACTCACCGCCATTGTCAGTCCTTAAACATTTTATTGTTCTTCCAGTCTAATTTTCCACAAGGTTTTTAAATTCCTTAAAACGACTGAGCACTTCTACTTTACTTTTCAAAAAATAAACAAATGCCCTTCTTGAATAATCATCAATGAACGATACATAATATCTTGATTTAGACAAAGAAGGAACATTTACTGGACCAAAAACATCTGAATGTATGTAATCAAGTAAAATAGAATATTTGTGAGGACTGGAGTAGAATGAAACATGGTGTTGTTTACCATATATTCAATGTTCACAAAACTCAAATTCGAGGTTACAATCGTCAAGCCCTTCAACCAGGGTCTTATTTTTCAAGTTTTTTAAACTTTTTTCTCCACTGTGGCCAAGCCTATGATTCCAGAGCATAGTCTTTTCTATTGGAAGTTTAACTTCCATAGAGTTTGCACTATTAGGAACTTTTTCCTCCTTTTCTCCATGAGTATCCTTCTGTGACTTTGCATAGACACTATTGCATTGCACAACATGTGCATCCAGCTTATACAAGGTACCAATACAAGCACCCCTAGCTAGCACCATTGAGCCTCTAGTCATCTTGCAACCATCTCCAGAGAATGTGACTTGCACTCCAACATCGTTCAGCTTACTAATAGAAAGTAAATTTTAAGCCAGACCTGGTATATGTATTACATCATTGATTCCCTTCACTCTTCCATCGGGGAATTGAATTATGACTCTTCCACGACCAACTATTTCCAGAGATGAATCGCTTGCCAAATACACCCTTCCACCATCATACTTTTCATACTTAGTGAACCAGTCTCTATGAGATGTCATGTGGGAAGATGCTCCATAATCAATCAGCTAGACATCATCTGATGCTTGAGTAGCCAAGGTTGCAATGAAAGTGTCTACATCACTCTGAGAAGAATCATTATTGGAAGAATACTTCTTCTTCTTTTTCTCCTCTTTGCAATCATTTTGGAAATGACCAGGTTGTCCACATTTCCAACACTTTACCTTGGACTTCTTACTAGGAGACTTTGATCTCCCCTCTAATTTGGATTTGGACTTCTTGTCCTTCTTCTTTCCATTTTCTTTCGATCTTCCTCTAACAACAAGAGCCTCCTTCACCATCTCAGAATATTTTCTTCTCATCTCTTTTGATAAAAAAGAAGCAACAATATCTTCCATCTTAAAAGAGGAAGTAGTACTCGAAATAGACATCACCAAGTGATCCCAAGAATCTGGCAAAGAACATAACAACATATAGCGATCTTCTTCATCAATCTTCACACCCATAGATGCTAACTAAGCAATCAACATGTTGAAAGCATTCAAATGATCAGCAATAGACGCTCCTTCCTGCATTTTCAAAGAGTACAACTTATTCCTCAAGAACAACTTATTCACCAAGGACTTTCCCTTGATAAATAGCTCCCAGTCTTTTCCACAAAGAGGATGTTGTCTTTTCTTCATGAAAATTTAGAAGAACAGAGTCTGCTAAATAGAGCCTTATCAACCCCTTTGATTTTCGATCTGCGAGGTCCCAATCCTCTTGTTTCATGCCTGTAGGCTTCATTCCATACACAACAAGCCAAAGATCATAATCAACCAACAAATATTCCATTTTGAGTTTCCACAACTCAAAATCACTACCATTGAATTTCTCAATTTCAATCTTTCCTGACGTGCTTTCCATCTTAATCTGTAATTCAAATTACCAGACTTCTACAAGACTCCCACTGAACAGAATTGACACAAAAAAACCCAACATACCCATAAGGATAACACAACTAGCTAGGCTTTGATACCACTTGGGTGAAGCCACAATAGTGGTTTACAATTGAAGTGAGGAAGGAAAACTCACAAAAAATGAATGCATGGCAAAAAACTTGATTTTAGGGGTTCGTATGAACCTATTGGTTTGACTGAACCCATTAGGGGTTTGCTAGAACTTGGGTTTGGGCGAACCATTAAATACTTTCCACCAAAAAAGCCAAAAAAACCCTTATAAAAGGGGGGTTCGAATGAACCCTGGTTCAAACTAACCCCTAAGGGTTCGAGCGAACCCCTAGGGGTTCATTCGAACCCCCCTTATTCCTCATCCCCCCCCTAAGACACAAAAAAACCCTGAATTTTGGCACTTCGGAGCTCGGGTTGAAGATGAAAATGGAGGAATCTTCACAAACTCAACTGGAATCAGGTAGTTTTCAGAATGAGCTATCCAATGAATATAATTTAATATGTTTTTCTTTTATTATGTATTTGTTTTTCTAGTTTTGTTAAACATAGGTTTTTCATCAAAAATGAAGGTCTTTGTTCTGTACATGTGGAAAAATAGCAGATTATCAAAAAAAAAAATTTAAAAATATGATTGCACTAGATATTGAAGTCCTTGATCCAACAAAAAAAATAAAATTGAATTTTGATAAATACAAAAAAACTTATACATTATACGGTCGCGCTATGTCTGAATTGTAATTCGTTTGACTTCAAAACTTGATTAAAGAAAAAATATTCAATAAAAAAATTTCTAACCAAGTGGAAGCACTAGATATCAGAGTTATGAATCTAAAATCAAAAGAATTATAATTTTATCCTTCATGGAAAAAAAGTTATGAGTTATACAATGTGTGTCACTTTTTAAAAATGTTGTTTTATGCAAGGCAATGAAGATAAGGAGTGAATTGATGAGTTGGTTGAATTAGTAAAGAATTTTTCCACCAAAATAACCCATTTGGGGAACCAAAATAACCAGCTACAAGCATCTTAGAGGAGCATCTATGCTAATTTCCATAGAGATAATCGGGATTCTGAACCATCTTCAAGCCAAAATTATGAACGAGGCAAAAATTTTAGGAAAAAAATTGAAAGAAGACAACCTCAAAGGTAGAATAGGACGTGGAATACCATACCCAACAATGGAGGGGTTCCCACACCTCTTGATCCACCTAGAGGTAAAGAAAAATCAAGAGGTGGAGTCTACTTGGCTGAGGTAGCCCTATCTGGATGGTGTAAAATCCATCAAACAAATAGGCATTCTGAACTTGAGTGTCCGGAGTTTCAAACCACTGCTATAATCTTCCAAGTGGAGGTTCAAAATTCTATTGACAAATCAAGTTGTAGAGAAATAGTGCACTCAGAGCCATATGATTCAATCTTGGTTGTCAACTAGGTGCCCTTCCCTCAAAGTGACAAGAATGAGCCTGAGAAAGAGGTTGCAAACAAGGCGATTGAATCAAAAAAGGTATGTAATAGAGAGACCCTATCTCAAATGTTTGATTCAGTAGATAATGGACATAAAGACAAAGAAGATCAACATGAAGAAGAGGTTCATATGTTTCACCAACATGCCACCCCTTAAAATTTGAGAAATAGACAAGTTGGTGGTCCCCTTATGACCTCCATACCACCTAGTAAATTCAATACACCCCCTGATCCAAATGCTAGCAATAACCCACCTTACCCTAAGGTTCCTTCCTAGTACTTCAACAAGAATAGGCAGCCCTATCCAGCTAAAGAACATCCTACTAATCCTGCCCAAGGTAGTTCCTCTGAAGTAGATGTTGAACAAATGAGAGAGTATGTACTGAAAGAGTTAAAGAAAGTAAAATTGAGTTTTCAAACCTTTGAGTTGCTGTGAGTACCTGCTATTAAGAATGTTTTCTTTAGATCATTGAATGGAACAGTCCCAAAAAAATATGCTCAAGAGGTAGGTACAAAGAAAGTCTCATTTGACACCTCTAGTATTGAGCTAGTGATTAGACAAATCCTAGGAAAGAAACTTGATCATCTGCCCAACAAAAGTAAATAGTTAGATAAGCAACCAACTAAGGAACAAAATTAGGTGCAAGCAAAAGATAAACGTAATGAAAAGGATCAAGGTTAGGTAGCCCAAGCAGATGCATTTGTAGGATTGTTTCAAGAAAGGTTGGAGACTCCTCCTTTCCTACTGACCATTCGAATATCTGGAAAAAATATTCACAATTGCTTATTAGATTAAGGAGTTTCTACAAATATCATGCCATTTACAGTTTTCCAAGCACTAGGAATAACCCCAACCCCATCCAAATGTAAAGTGACACAACTGTACAAGACTAAAGTAAATGTGGTAGGAGAGTTAAATAATATCCCTATGAAAATTACAATTGATCCAAGGGTACAACAAGTTATTGACATCCAGGTTGTTGATATTCCTGACACTTATGTGATCATATTGGGAAGATACTTCACCTGAGAACTCAACGGGTATACATCAACTGATTATTCACATATGTGGTGACCTTGGAAATGGTTTCCCAACCAAATTTGTATCAAGCATGATCCTAGAATAAGATTCATGATTACAAAATACAACAACATGAATGAAGTTCTATTCATAGAAACAAAATTGAGAAATTATCTCCTAGTTGCATACAAAGTTTCAAAAGAAGAGGTAGAAGAAGTTCTTGTATTGTGTCATACCTCTCCCAAATTGACTACTCTCACTAACAACACAGAAGCACTAGCTGAGTCCAATAATGAATATTTTCAAGAAGATGGTAATCTAGGCCTATTTGATGGTTTCCAAGAGTTCGTGCAGAAGTGTGTACAAGATTATTCACATATGTGGCTACCTTGGAAATGGTTTCCCAACCAAATTTGTATCAAGCATGATCCCAGAATAAGATTCATGATTACAAAATACAACAACATGAATGAAGTTCTATTCATAAAAACAAAATTGAGAAATTATCTCCTAGTTGCATACAAAGTTTCAAAAGAAGAGGTAGAAGAAGAAGTTCTTGTATTGTGTCATACCTCTCTCAAATTGACTACTCTCACTAACAACACAGAAGCACTAGCTAAGTCCGATAATGAATATTTTCAAGAAGATGGTAATCTGGGCCTATTTGACGGTTTCCAAGAGTTCGTGCAGAAGTGTGTACAATATTAGCTCAGTCTAGGAGCTAGAATGGATTTCAAGGAACTTCTACTGCCTAGCTGGCACACAATACATGGCACCTCCCATTCCAAATTTGAGTGTTGATTATGCCAAATAGCTATGGATCACATCAAAAGGTAGATTAATCTAAAGGAGGTTCTGAAGGAACGAAAAAACCAAATCTAACCTGAGTGCCAACAGTCCAAAAGAGAAAAATAGGATATGTTGCCCACACCAAAGGTATGTTCAATCAACTCCAAAAGTAAAAGTCCCTTTAAGTTTTGAAAATTTCACTTCGATGGATCTAAATCCAAGCAAAGAGTGGTAGTGGGCTTTGAGTTAATTAGTCCTTCAGGTAAGAATTACTTTGCTACTCATAGGTTACAATTTTATTGCACCAATAATATAGCTGAATATGAGGCTTTAGTTCATGGGTTTCTCATGGCATTAAGGAAAAGGGTCAAAATGTTACAAGTATTTGGGGACACTGAGCTAGTTGTCAAGAAAGTTAGGAAGTTATACTCATTTCATGATCGAAGGTTAGCTAATTATAGACATAGAGTATGTGACCTCATAGAGGGGTTTGATGCATTTGATATCCAACTAATTCCTTGTGGAAAAAATTAAACTGTTGATTCCTTAGTGCAAGTAGCCAACACCCTACAATCATTGATCAACATAAATAAATTCACTGTAGAAATCACTCCCACCTCGTCAGTGCCAGAAAATGTAACCAAATTCCAAGTGTTTGAAGATGAAAAACACATCCTCGACTTCATCACCAACTTAGATGTATTTGCCTCCCAAATCATAGATGAGGTAGAGCCTGAGGAAGCAAGCTTGACATAGAAGGGGTAATCAATTTGAGAAAAAACACAATACCTAGGGGTATGGTGCAATTAGAAAGAATATTTTACCTTGACCACATAAGAGATTAGGATCAGAAAACTAAGAAGGAATCTATAGAAAACCAGTGTGATGCTCATAATCTTGGAACTGCGGAAGACATTAAGAATGTTTTTATCAACAAATTTTACATCCAAGAGGAAAGTAAAGGAATCATTGACACCCTATATAATATAATGATGTGATAGCTTGGGGATATGAAGACCTAAAAATGTATGATACTTCAATTATCACTCATACAATCCCCCTCAAACCAGATGTGAAGCCCTTTTGGTAGCGATAACGTCCAATCAATGTGTTGCTGGAACACATTATCTTCAAAGAGGTGTAGAAGCTATTGTTTGCATGTATCATTTTCCCTATCAAACACTCCACATGGGTGGCTAACTTAGTCCCAATCCACAAGAAAAATGGAGAAATTAGGTTATGTGTGGATTTTAGAAACTTGAACAAAGCTTATGAAAAGGATAATTATCTAGTGCCCTTGCTGGACGAAGTGCTGCAAATTGTTAACAGTTCACAAATGATGTCTTTTCTTGATGGCTACTCAGGGTACAATAAAGTATTGGTGTAGTATGAAGATAGGAACAAGATGGTGTTCATAAAAAAATGGGGAACATTTGCATATAGAAGGATGTCATTTGGGTTGATTATTGTAGGTGCAACATTTTAGTGTGTCATGGATATAGCTTTCAAAGACCTCATCGAAAAATGTATTATCATCTATATGGATGACCTTACAGTGTTCTCAAAGAAAAGAGGGGACCATGTCTTTGACTTATGTAAGGTGTTCCAAAAGTGCAGAGAGTTTGGCATCTCATTGACCCAAAGAAGTTTTTATTTGGGGTAACTGAAGGAAAACTACTAGGAAACACAATTTCATAAAAGGGTATATTAATTAATCTGGAGCATATTGAGGCCATCTTGAAGATTCAGCCTTTGGGAAGCAACAAAGAAATGAAATTCTTTTTTGGAAAGATCATCTTTGTCAAGAATTTCATCATAAGGTTTGTTGAAATTGTGAAACCCCTAAATGCTATGCTCAAGCAGGACACTAAAGTGGAATGGATACCAAAAGCTAAGAAAGATTTTGTTGAAATAACGAGGGCTATTGAGATGCTCCTATGCTATTCAGGCCAATTACTCCAAGCCATTCTATATTTATTCATTTGCTTCAAACCACTCATGTGCTAGCACGCTAACATAATGAGATGATGAAGGGAGTTAGCATCCTATTGCCTTTAAGAGTGGCCCACTAAAGGATGCCGAATTGCATTAGCGTAATGTTGAGAAACAAGCATATGCCCTAGTCCATGGAGTCAATAAATTTAGGAATTACATTATGAGAAATAAAGTGTTTTACATTGTACCAAACCCTGCTATTAAAATATTATTGATGAAAAATGAGCTAGGGGAAAGACGAGCTAAATGGGTTACAACTGCAAGAGTATGACATGGAGATCCAACCAATGAAGTTGGTTTAGGGATAGGATCTTACACGAACAATAGCAAAAATTGAACCAGAGCTCACAGTTCAAAAGTACCACCTAGAAGATGTCTCTCTAGATGAATGGTATGATGGCATTGTGTACTGTTTACTAAGAAATAAATGTTTGTCATGTCTACAAGGAGTCCAAAAGTAAGCCCTCAGGCTGAAAACTAATAGTTATATGCTGAAGGGAGCCATATTATATAAAAGAATCATGAAGGGATCTACCTGAGATGCCTAAGAAAAACAAAAGCAGTTGAAGTGCTGAAGGAATTCCATGATAAATTTGAGATGAAACATGGATCAGGCTCATCAATAGCCCATCAAATTTTGCAAGTTGGGTATTATTGGCTAACATTATTCAAAGATGCTCACAATCATGTTCGATCCTACCATGTCTGCCAGACTGTGGCCACCAGGGAGAAGTATGCTGCTATTCTGCTATAGCCAGTTGCTGAGGTAAGACCATTTTCTTAGTGGGGAATTGACTTTATTGGTCTAGTAATCCCACCATATTTTGTGAGTCACAGGTACATTCTAACTACAATCAATTATTGTACTAGATGGTTGGAGACAATTTCTTGTAGGCAATGCACAACTAAGGTAGTTGTTAATTTTTTGGAAAGTTTCAATATTATTCGCTTTGGATGCCCATTTTCATTGGTCTATGATAATGGTCATGCCTTTTACCTCCCTCAAGTTTGCGACTTGGGCCTTTGATTATGGAATTATGCTCAAATTTTCATCCAATTATTATACCCAAGGTAATAGATTGGCTAAATCCAAAAACAAGAACTTGTTGAATATCATCCATAAGTTGCTAGATAAGAACCCAAAGGACTCGAACACCCAATTACAGTTTTCTCTGTCAATCGACCATACCCGACATAAGAAATCCTTAGGAACTTCCCCATACCAACTTGTCTATGGTTTAGAACCTAATTTCCCAATCCACCTCAAGATTCCCATGCTATAGTTTATCAACACTTATTATGAGGAGGGAGAATTCCTTGAAGCCCGTTTAGTTGAGCTCCTCCATTTAGAGGAAATACGTGATGAAGTTAGAGAAAATTTTGTCAAACATTAGGGCATAGTCAAAAGATGGTTCGATCGTAGAGCCAAAGTCAAGACCTTTAGAATTGAGCTAATGTAGTGTTCTATTGGGACAAGGCCCATAAGAAGAAAGGGGGACATGATAGATTCACCAAGCTCTGGCTTGGCCCCTTTCAAATTTTCAAAATTCTGGGAGATAATGCCTTTCACCTAAAAAATTCTTACTAGAGAAGATGCCACATTGCTAGTCAATGAGCGGTACCTGAATCATTATTTCCTCACCTGATTTGTTCCAGCTCACTCTTGTACATAGTTAGAGTAGGTATTTGCTTTCCATTTTTCTTGGCTTCATTTTCATTGGTTTTTCTAGCCCTTATTTTTGTTGAGGGTGTTGCTCGGTCTTGATGCGGTGGCTATGCTCCACCCACTCAAAGGGCCTGCTTTGTTGCACGTTCCCTTTTGTTCCATGGATAGGTCTTCATGAGTTACCAAGGATTTCTTCACGCCTCTCTAAATTAGGTCTCTTCACTTGAACTCCAGCTTGACCTAGAATAGAACCCTTATTTGAATCCTCTCACACTTGTCTCAGAATTCACATAACACACATTTTTAATACCCTTGATGAACTATACGATAGTTATTGTGAAGCCTTGGAAAATGAAAAATATTAGATCTACTCCAGTGACAACTACAATCTCCAAACCCACTATGAGCTTCAATGCTTATTCAGTTGAGAAAAAGGGTATAGAGAAAATATAAAAGAAAGAGAAAAGGAAAAGGAAATATTGAAAAATAGGAAACTATGTGGGTGTGTGAGCAAATCTATTAGGGCTACGAATGTCTGGCTAGCAGTAGAGCAATGTTTGTGGGGATTGCAATGACAACTTCATTAGGGCTATGGATGCTTGATTGGCAACAGAGCAATGTCCAAGTTACTTTTGGAGTTAGATTACTTACGTAGCTTTTCTTGGTTGATTGGTCATTGTCCCCTATGGTTTCAGAGGGAGGGGAATAAACTCACTACAAACACACTTTTGAGGTATTTTGTGACCCAATTCAATTAAGGATTTTGTTCTCCTTTGAGCCTTGAGTTTTTTTGATGATGCTTGCTTTTGGTTTGTGAAACCAAAGATTCTGGGTTGCAGATGAATCCTTATCCTTGGAATGCTCAGGAGCATTCTCCTAGCATAGTCACCATTTTTTGTGCCTATTGCACACATGCCCTATTCAGATTGGGGACCCCTTCTTTTCTATTTCACCTTCGCTAGGTCAGTTTTCCTTTATCTCAATTTTTGTGCCCGTATTTTTGGGCTTAGGTTGGTCAAATTCCTTAAAATTTTCTAAATCTATCTTGGCCAACTCATTCACCCAAGTTTCATGAAGTTTTAGGCTTTTTCTGAAATTACCTTGTGGGTTTTCATCCTTCAAAAGTCGCGTCATCCATCACCATTTTTGGGTTTGTCATTGTGGGTTTCCTTGTGTGGATCTCCATGTACGCTCCGCCACTTCTAATGACATTCTCCATGTGTCTTCCCACAATGAAATTCCCACGTGCAACTTTCATATTCAACATTTTCGCATGAGCTTCAATTCGAGGCCCTTGGCGGGTTGGATTTCCACATTCCCACCAACCTCACATATGGTGAGTGTGCAATTAATGCCCTAAATTTATGACCAAGTTGACTATAAATATAGACTTCGTAGCTATCATTTTCACTGACCAATTTGAATTTGGGAAAATCAAAAGGAGTTGTTATGCACACAAGAGAACTCGAACACTGAGGTAGTCATTTTCTCTCTCTCTGTACGATTCAGGTATGTGCCCAGACTTTGCATTTTTGTTTCGGTGGTTTGAGGTTTGTTAATGGGATCATGTGTTTAGGGATTTTGGAACATAAAACTATTTAAGCCCATAGATTTAAACCCCTACCTTGGAGTTGGGTTTTAAAACCTCAGACTCTTTTCATAGGTCTCCTTATTTGGGGAAAATTTGCATTATCAATTCCATCCAACTCGACAAAAAGTGATGGTGGCCCCTGTATCCTTTGGCTCTACCCTCAACACACAGTCAAAAGTGAAGATATTCATCATAGTGAATTGGGATTAATGTGGGCCCTCATGCAGAACTCCACTCCTCCAATGTCATGTCTAAAGATGAAGCCTTTGGGGCTACCTGTAATGTTAACCCCGCATCGTCCACTTTTGTGGACCACAACCTTGAGCACCATTATCAAAATCCCCAAGTCAAATAACCAATGTAAATCCACCCTTGCGAGCTACCACGTATGGAAGTTTGTCTCACCAACGTTGTTCCAAATAGTAAATCAAACACAACACCCCTCCTTGTGTTTCCTACACACCAATGCTGATGTTAAAAATCTTCAAGGTTAGAGCCTCTACGAGCACACTCTTGCGGGTCTCTGCATGGGGATCTCTGCATTCCCTTGACTGTTGCTATTGACAAAGCATTTGCATCCTTCCACTATGTAGGCCCCATATTTCGTACTTCCTTAAATGATAACTTTAAACTTAAATGACGAAACCTCAAGTCAAACCATCTTCTATAGGTTTGCCATTGCAGGCCATCGTCTGCGGAAGGCCATCATGCCTCATCCGTGACTAATGGAAAA
This sequence comes from Sequoia sempervirens, assembly GCA_007258455.2. Lineage (NCBI taxonomy): Eukaryota > Viridiplantae > Streptophyta > Pinopsida > Cupressales > Cupressaceae > Sequoia > Sequoia sempervirens. The sequence goes on from VDFB02086081.1 coordinate 244,221,318, forward strand.
ACCCTACCACCTTCCCACCTTGTGTATCCCACACTTATCATTTCCACAAATACAACAAATGAATCATTAGTAAAAATCACAAGTTGAAATGTCCTTGTGGGTCTACCCATTTGGACTACCGTCCGTGAAACCTTGATGGAGAGTCCCCTCTTGGCTTTCGCATGCCCCATCTCCGCAACACAAAAAATCAATGACATTTCCAAGTAGGGCATCCAGACATGATTTCTCTCATATGCTAAAAGGACTTTAAATGAAGTTGAGGGAAACAACACCATGTGGATCCCACCATGTGGAACTCCACTTACGAAATCTTGCCTTGCTTTGGTTGTCTCCTAACAGTGAAACTCCAACAATGGCCCCACTCCTGGCTTCTGCATCACTGATGCTTGCATGAACTTAAAAGAACACTTTAGCCAAGGGGAATAACCCTAAGTGCTTCCACCATAAATTTGCACATGTGCCTAATGCTCTTACCCAAGATTTGCTCAAACATTCAAGCCTTGTGAGAATTCCACATTTGAACTCCACTTGTGGAATTTTGTCCTCCCAGTACCATTCCTTACAACATTTGTCCTAATGGCTTCCATGGAGGAGAAACCCACACCTCCAAACCCGCATTTTTGTAAACTCCACCAACGAGCTGAAAATGATAAAAGTAAGTCTTTCTTAGGTTTATGGGTGCATTTAATGTCATATTAGCATGATTTAACTAATGATTTGCACCCTCAATTTGTCAAGGCACTTACTGCATTTTTTTTTTTCAAGATTTATGGAATCAATAGAGAAGCTAGTGGAGAAAAATGACAAAGGAAAGAAGCCCGCGAATACTCTAGGAGGGAAAAAAGAGAAAGCTAAGATAAAGTATGAGTTCCATGGTGTAGAGTGCACCTCTAAAATCAGTTCTAAATGGAATAAGGTCATTGAAATAGACCTAGGACATGTTAGCATTGATGAGTTTAGGTAGAGGTTCATGGTCAACCCCAAAACCAAAGAGGCCTTGAGAATTAAGAAGAGTGGACTTGAAAAGGCGGTGGGCTTTCCTCTTGCTCTAGTTTCTCTAGAATTGGTTTTTTCTTTTCAGGAGTTTTATTATCCCAAAACTAGAAAGATAGTCACTAGAGATGGAAGAGTGCTGGCAGACCTGACTTTGATGTCTATTTGGAAGAAATTGAGAAGGATTTCACATTGAATGTTTGGAAGGTAGACCTCACCGACTACAAAAGAAGAATTAACCAAATGTGGCTACTTGAAAAGAGGAGAAGTGTTAACAAGGTGCCCTAAACATTTTACAAAAGTGATTTTGTAGAGGAAACTAATGACTTAGTGACTCTCCTAAGTAGAGTATGGGCCTCCCCACTTCTTCACTCTTCGATTATTGGATGTTCTATTTTATTGAAGAAATCTTGAGAGGAGAGGCCAAGTTTCACTAGGCCAAGGTTATCAGTGAAAATAGATCTACATAATCAATTTGTTGTGGTAAAGAAAACTTTGAAGTTCTACATGACCTCTTATTTGGTATACAAGTTTTGGATTTTAAGTTCCCTTCCAAAGGATTATACTGTGCTAGGACACTAGGAACTAAGAAGGGATAGAATCGGTTGTATGATTGTTACCCACAACTCCAATACAAGAATTTTAAGAAAGATTACAGGAGGGTTAATGATGATTTCATTGGACATATCATTCGCACCTTGGTAGGAGATTACCATAGAAGAGTGTCCCATTGTTCCAAGGTAGTGGCAAAAGGTTTCAGGTATTGGTTCATCTAGTTCCCTAGGTTTACATATATTAGAGCAGAAGGATTCTCAAGGTTCCCATATCGAGTGCCCCGATACCCCAATGATAGAATTATATTGTTGGAGCTTACTTGACAGTTGTAGAATTTCCACACTCTACTACATAACAAGCATCGTGTTGGGGTCCCATACCCCATTACCTTTGGACAAGGGATGTACTCCTGCCCTGCTACCTTGTGCACAGAGTACTCTAAAAAAGATCTTGTAGAGTATAATTTTGAGCTACATATAGAGAGAAGAGGCTTGGACCCTCTCAAAAAATTAAAGAAACAAGGTGTAAAGCAGTATTCCCATAGGCCACATATCAAAAAAAATTGGGCCAACTGTGATGATGACAATGGGGTATGAAGGCAACACTATATGAGGATGATTTCCAAATTCATGAAGGCCATCAATTTATACCTAGTGCCAAATAAAATTGTCAAAGATGAAAATGTTCTTGATGAAAAGTATAATGCTTTGATCAACGTGCCACTACCTGTGATTGATTGGGCTGAGCCAGAGGTCAAAAACCTGAATGTTGTCACCCATCTGATAGAGTAGAGAACCAGGGAATGGCTAGATGACCATATAGCCAAATTACAGGAATAAGGTGTAGAGCTAAGCTATGGGGAGCTCGAGGATGATATAGAAAGTGATATAGACATTGGTTTTGTTGTGGGCTCTTCGGGCAAGGCTTCTAAGTCTCCACCCATTACAAGATCAAGAAAGAGGAAATACACCTCTAAGCGATAGCCAAAATAGAAAGTATACACCAAGAAGGATACTGATGGGAGAGGCAACTAAAGAAACCGAAGAGGACAAGAACCTTCATTCTTGATATTCCTGCCATACAAGAAGAGGGGTCTCCACCCCAAGAGGAGGAAGAAGTTGAACGACCTCACTCACCACCACCCACCACTATACTACCACCAGCCAATTCCATTGCACCATCCCCTTCCACCCCTCAATCATTGCATGTCTCTTCTCCACGGACTATGGAAACCTCTGTCCACCTCACTTTCACCTCCCCAACTGCTCCTGTGGTGGTACTTGATTCTTCTTCCTCCACCACTTCCCTGTTTTCATCTTCCTCACTTCTACCTTGGTTACCAACTACTTCCACCCTACCACCTTCCTTTCCAACAACTTCCATGGAACCCCTCACCCTACCAAATTCCTTTGCATCATAAATTTGTGAAACATGTCACCTGAGCTCTTTGAGGTAATCCTAAATCCACAAGTTAAAGTGTTGATGGCCCAACTTGTTGTCGCCTTGCCTCTCCCTCCACCTCCTATTGAACCACCCAAGGTGGAAGCTAAAATGCAAATTTTTCAAGAAATGGAGAGGCTAAGTGTGGAGCACCCTAAAGAAATAACTACTTCGATCATCCTGAGGGAGGAATAAGAGTTGATTTGGATGAAGTAGCCTCTAATAAAGAAGGGCAACAAACTCCCGTGTGTGGAGATGGAAGTAAGTTTGATGCTTACTATTATGTTGAAAATTTTGATTAGGAACCCGAGGGAGAATGTCCTGAAGAGCACAAGGGAAACGAAGCAAGCCCAAAGGAACATTGTCCTAGGGAAGGGAAGGATGATACTAATGTTGATGTGGAGACAATTAATGAGCATCAAGAAACTAGACAAGATGAGGGCCTACAACATGAAGAAGTTCCTCTGGAAGGAGAGCAAGAGAAAGATAAAGAAGAAGAAGAGAACATAGAAGAAAAGGATGTTGAGCCTGATAAAAGTGTTGAAATTCAACATGAAGAAGACAAAAGGGCTACGCACGAAGAAAACATTGATGAAGAATATGTGGAGTTTCTCGAGCCTAACAAGGGGGAGACCATAATGCAATAAGAGGATTAGAGTAAAGGAGAGGAAAAACATCAAATATTCTCTTGAGTATGAGAGTGAAGAGCTATCAAAGTAACAAGAGGAAGGAGGGAATAATGAATCCCTGAGCCATCAAACAAAAGTCCCCTCATGGCTAGAGCAGTAGCTACAAAGAAAGGCTACTATGCTTGCAGACCCCAAGGCTCGATTGGAAGCTATCTTGGCCAAAAAATAGGTGATGACCAAAAAAGAGAAGAAGCCGAAGATTAGGTCACACATCACTACTAATGCTTCTGAGTCTAGAGTATTAGAAGTGGCCACCCCAAAACCTAACAAAGATGCAAGCACTCTTTAGGGAAAAGATTACCAGGTGACCACCATAAATTTGGGCCCAACCTCTTAAGCTCAAAATATTGAAAAATTTCAAGGGTCAATGTCCACCATCCTCCAACAAATGAATAAGGATCAATTGACAAAGGAGGAGCTGAAGGTGGTAGAACTGACTACCTATATACAACAATGGAAAACATCATGAGAGGAGGCTCCAATCGAATTTCCTGCACCCACTTTTCTCTCAAAGGAGGAGGTTAATAAAATGGAGAAAATGAGGAAGTAGACAAAGTCTACCTCATACTGGTTCAAAAGAGTCATTGACACGAGTGATAGAGGCATCCATTGTGCAACCAAGATGCACAACAAATATTGGGTTTTGTAGAAGGAAGTGAAGCAAGAGATGGATATATGTAAAGAATTCCTTGAGATCTATAGAATTATGTACCCCAAGCTGGAGACCATTCTCAATCTCTCTCGAGATACCTAGGAAAAGGAATTGGCGCTATCAAAAAAAGGACCATTGGCTGCCCCGAGCATTGCTGCTAAATTTTGAATATAGAAAAGGAATTCTAGAGAAGTCCCTACTAGAATTGGAGGCCAATCATGAGTGGATTGTAGATCACTAGGTTGAGTGTGATGAATTCTTGAAGCTAATGACAAGATATGAGATGCTACACTGGAGCTAGATTGAGAGGCTATAAAGCACAAGTTTCACAAAAGAATGGAACAAGGGGCTAGTGACACTTTTTTGGTGGACTTCATGGAATTTGTTTTACGATCCTTCTTGGATTCAGAGAAAATGATCAAATCAAGGAAAAAATGCATAGAGCATCAAGACCAAATGATGGAAGGATTCAACAGGATTGCTTTCTAGATCTTAAAATCTGACCTCTCCAAAGAAAAGAAGTTGGCCACCATTGTCAAGTTCGTTGAATATGCCACATTGCAAAAGGAAGTTGGAAATCCCATAATAGATGATAAGCATTTGTTATAATAGTTAAAGGGCCAAAATTAGCTAGAGGACAAAATATACTACAAGATAAATTAGGTAAAAGATAAAATAGTCTATTTTTATATTGTAAATTTTGTACTTCTATTGGGTGATGTGAAAACCCTAAAATAAAATGAATTTGAGCCATTAATTGTAAAACAATATTTTCCATTCATTCCACTTTTTGAAGACTATAAATAGGGGCATCCTCTCATTTTCAAAGAGAGAGATGAGTTGTTGTGTAAAGGAATTTTGCTACAATATATGAAAAAAGAATTTGAGTTGATGGTTTCTTATGTATTGTTCATTATGTGTGCATGATTCAACCTCCAAATGTCTACTTTAGCATTGTTCTTTGAAGTTTAATTTTATTTTCTGTTAGTAGTTCTTGTTCAAATTTAATGGTGGATGTATGTAGCATTATTTGATGTATTTCTAGCTCATAATTTTTGTAATTTGTTGATGAAAATTGCCATGTAAAGTTAGTTTGAGTTTCATTTTGTGCTGAAATTAAGTTCAATTGTATGCACATACTAAATAGGTGAATGCACAATCTAAAAATTTGCAAAGAGCCTTAGAAGATTGCACTAGTTTTGTGACACTGTAGGCTGTCCTTGGTCAAGAAAAACTCAGTTTGGGAGTTTAACTACTACAACTTTAGCCATTGTTACTATTGATCATAGTTCTAGAATTAGGAAAACTTGTAAAACCTTTAAGCTTTTGAATTTTGAAATCTGAGTCAAGCATTTCTAGACTATTGTCATAAAGCTGCTCTCATTATTCATTAGTTTCCAAAATTCTAAAACTTAGTTATAGACCCATGAAACTCCATGCTTAGTCAACCATAAAGGCCCCTTGTGATTACCAGTAAATCACAACAAACAATTGAGTTGTTTTTGAAAAATCATGACCTAACACCCGAGAGACCTTGTGGTGAATTTTTGAAACTTAGTTGCAGATTTTCACCTTTCAAGAGAGATATAACATTCATTTTTTTTCTGTGTTGAAAAGTTTAAAAACACCCATCAAAATATCCAATCTCGCATCAACAAATAATTTAAGTCAGAACAACTGATAACCCTTAATTACATATTGATAAATGAAACTCTCATTGTACTACACCAAATCAAGTAAAAACTTGAATACAAAAAGATAGAAGAGTTATAAGCAACTTCCCAAATATACACAACCTGAAACTAAATAGTAGAGAAATGTGGAGAAAATGCATTTCTCCTAGACCACATAAAACATCACTGAACAACTAGTTCACACACTGGTGAAAGTATCTCGAACTGTACAACGATCCACAAACACAAATTCTAAATATAACAACCTTTGAAACCCTTGAATAAGCTATAATAACTACATAGGAATAGCATCAACACTAAAAGAACGTAAAGCACAATATCAGAGCACACTATGAACATTTACACAACACAGTTTACTCTATTTATTATTTTTTCTCAAAAGCACTTGGAAACTAATTGTCAAAGACATCATCTTGTCTCATTACTTCACTCCAACTCATCTTCAAAATCTACAAAAAATTAATAGCTCCATGTACTCAACATTTCCTCAAGGTCTCAAGTACACATGCACAACCTATTTTCCTTTTTCCACAATTTTCTCAATATCCTCAATATCTTCACCCTATAGTTGAAATCAATGAGAACACCAGTCAATAGACTTCCGGTTGACATCAATGACAACACCTTCATACTTGCAACAATCTCCCCCTTTGTTATTGATGACAACACAAGATGTGAAAAGCCACCAAAGACCACACAACGGCTTTGAATACTCTCTCCCTTTTTTTATATTAGAAAGCCTACACAACATTCCTAAAAATTATCTTTTTCACATGATTCTCTCTCCCTGAGTAGATAAATTCTTTTTTCCACATGATTCTCTCTCCCCTTTTGACATCAATGGAAAAGGATAAAATGTTTTACATTTTTCTCCCTCTTTGACACTAAACCAAAATTACTTTCTTTGAATACTCCCCCTTACGAGTACACCTAACTAAATCAACAACACATTGAAAAATAACGGCACTACCTACTCCCCCTAAGAGGTAGCCACCAATATCAATCCAGAAAAGAGATAGATCCATAGATCCACTAGTCTAATACACCTCCATATGCATCTAGTTCAAGAAGGGAGGGGAAACAACCTCCAACTTCTCCCGAAGATACTCAAAAGTATCCATAAGAAGAGCCTTAGTAAATACATCAAAAATATGATTCTTTGTAGGAACATACTCAAGCTTCACTTCATTCTCCATAGTCGTCTCTCTCAAAAAGTGATACCTAATAGATATATCTTTTTTCCTTGAATGCATCACTAGACTCTTTGAAATGTTTATTGGACTTATATTATCACAGAAGATAGATATAGGTTTTTCACATACAGCTATGATATCCTTCAATATTTTCCCCATCCATAATACCTATGTACAACATGATATTGTTGCAATATACTCATCCTCTACAATGGATAAAGAAACAAAATCCCATTTCTTGCTCATCCATGATGTCAATCTACATCCAAGAAAGAATACACCACCACTTGTACTTTTCATGTCATCAACACAACGAGCCCAATCTACATTTGTATAATAATTTAATGTGAAATTAGTATCCTTAGGATACCACAAACCACAATCTGGTGTTCTTAAATATCTGAATATTCTCTTCACTGTTGCATATGAGTTTCTTTAGGATCTTCTTGAAATCTAGCCACTAGAAAAACTTCATACATGATATTCAGTCTAGTAGAATTCAAATACAATAGTCCACCAATCATAGATCTACACTTGCTCTAATAGGCCTCAGGTGAATCATCATCTTTGCTCAATTTACTACTAGTCACCATAGGAGTACATACCGGTTTGGAGTCATTCATTCCAAACTTCTTAAACATCTCTTTGACATACTTATATTGTGAAATGAAAATCCATTTACCTGTTTGATTGATCTATAGCCCAAGAAAGAAATTCATCTCCCCAAATGTATTGAGATCTCAAATTCTTTATGAATTTGTTTAGAAAATATCTTACACATAGCCTCATTTCCACCAAAGATAATATAATCCACATATAAAACTACTATATATATATTGTCTCCCTCAAATTTAAAGTAAAGATTACTATCCATGAGATCCTTACTAAACCCTTACTATATCAAGTACATTTCCAATCTTTCATGCCAAGCTCTAGGAGCTTGCTTTAAACCATATAGTTTCTTCTTCAACTTACATACCATATCCAATCGATCTAACAACTGAAATCCTTTCGATTCTTCCATGTAAACTTCTTCAAGTCCAATTCTCCATTCAAAAAAGAAGACTTCACGTAATGCCCCGTCCTGCAAACCCCAAAGGACATCAAAACAATAATTACCGCACAATTTTTTTTTTTAAAAAGTAAGTCTAAACATACATCAGATGTGCATTGAGTCATAAGTCATAAAAAAAATTCACTAACACTTACGTCCCTTGGGGTACACTAGGAGTCATTAGGAAACTTAAATCCATACAACAACTATAAAGTATGAAAGTCAATGTAATAAACCATGATCAACGTGTACGATTACAATAGAACACATACTTCAAAATTTGTCAATAGGAAACCATACACTTAAGTAAACGCAACATATAAAATATTGACATTATCAACGTAAGAACTCAATGGGGCATATAGCATCTTCCATGGATCACACAAAATTTTACCAAAGATTAATTGATACATTACATCCATTACAATACATTACATTGTTCAAATAAACCAATGATACAAAAGTGTTCCCTAATGTGATCAAAAACCATATAACAAGATAAGATGATACATCAGAAAGATAAGTACAAAGTAACATGGCTAGCACCAAGTCGGGTACAATCTGGAGTCTCTATAAGTGGCACAATTCCACACCTCTCTATCCTTGACTGGAGACCCAATGGGGTGCTTAGCACATTCCACCCGACCGCGTGGGTCCGAAGACCCACCCCTCGTGCTAGGGAGCTAACAAGAAAGAGACCTCAACCAAGAACATCCAAATAGGGAACCACAAGACTCAACATCATACAAAACATCATATTATCAATAACTCCAAAGGCAACAACAGAAGATTTCGTAGATCAAAACCAACAACAACCAAGAACCAATCAAAGTAAACACAAGACCATAAAAACACATCATAGATAAATGAAAAGTATCAATCATAATCACCAGCAAAGTAAATCCAAGATAACAAACATAACACACTTCCAGAGGCAAATAAGAAAACAAAGCATAAGGGAAACTAGTGGAGAGTGTCATCGCATAGCCATCATGGGTTATCCTGAACCTTCCTCCAACCTGAGGCGCCAGCCCCCATCTAAGGTTATCCTGGCCCTTCATCCTCTTGAGGCGTCGGCCCCATAGGGTGACTCATGTGGAGCGGTCAACCTCTCATGAGGACGAGGTTACGACTTTGCCGACCACAGCCTTCTCAGCCTTGAATTAGTCTGCGAAAGCCCTAATGAAGACGAGGTAACCACAATTTTTAATCTTGTTATGTGATTACTATCCATCGCTCCTAAATTTATTTATTATGTTTTCACTTAGTTGAAAAACTCATTTGTGGGTTATCCTATGCACTTCCTCTTAACCGAGGGGTCGGCCCCCACAATGAGCCACTCCCTAGAGACCCAACAAACACAAACCAAAAACCAAGGGTTGTACCCACAAAGAAACATGATATCCAATCTGAATAGAAATACATGTGAGGCATTACCCATCTTGCCAAAATCACAATACAAAATTTCCAATTACATGGTACAACCCAAGCATAAGTTCAAAATCACCATTATGATCAAAATCTTGGCAAAATCAGATCAATAAAGAATCAATATGAAACAAGTATTCCCTTACCTCTGGAAGACTCTCAAAATGTTAACACAAGGGTTCCTATCAGGAACTGGCAAAAGTAACAAGATCTCAAGAAACTATTTTCAATTCACAATTAACAATACAACAAGTGATGACATCACAACGAGATCTTCAACTAAAAAAAAAACCATTATAATCAACTCAGGAACCATCAAGGGTCAAGCAGGCTCTCAAAAGGGAAATAACCAGAATCAACTAAAGATCAAGATCCACCATAACACTAACATCATCCATAAAATTTCAAACATGGACACAATACCCAAAAAAATGCCATAGTTTACAATGCAAACAACCCTTACAACATGACATAAATACTTCTTAGATCAAACCTCATTCCCACTTAGAAAATTAAACCAAATCAATTCTAACATGGGAGAATGTGATAAACCACATAACTCTATACCCAAAATACACCTTAATTGATTCACACATTAATAAATACAAACAACAAGTTAACAATGTGACCATGAATTACATAGTTTTCCACACAAATCACACAATGACCATATAGCACAATAATTTACAACACTTATTTCAACAATTAATTGCGATGTCATTACACAACTTAACTCATCTAACTTTTTTAATTTCCAACTATCAATAATGATGTAAAATAATTCACTTTAATAAATTACTCAATTCAACTAAATAACTAAATTTTCCCCTGATATAAATTCTAAATTAGAGTTAAATTTTCTAAGGGGATGACCTAAACGAATTTATCCAACAAAAACTACAACTGGTCCAATATCTCATTTCTATATCAAGTGGCATATACCTATTCCACATGAAGATAAAAGTCAATATTAAAACAAAAATTACACATATACTGTACTAATAATCATACCACTCAATTCCTAAATCTCTAATCCTAGTGATATTCCCCAATTTTATTATAAATTATATCCTAATACATTTAATTTAATCTAATCTATAGAATATATCCATTTAACCATTGTTCATTACCTCAAAAGATATCCCAAAGTCAAAAGATATGAAAGACTATTCATTTTATTCAATGATGATATTTCATTTCCAAATCTTCTATTCAATGATGATATGAAAGACCATTCATTTTATTTGAACGATCTGTAAAAGTAACCCTAACAACTTTCCACTTTTACTAACACATCGAAGAAAAAAAAACAATAAACTACAAGAACAAATTAAAATCACCTTATAAGCTTCACTAAAACCTAATTATATTATAAGTCTTAAGAATATTACAAGAACCATTTTAGTAATTGGCTACTTTCCATTTCTATTCCTAATATCAATATAATTATCACTAAAGAAAAAAAATATATATAAAGAAATTAGTCTTAAAAATATATATTCATTTCAAATTAAGCTCATGCATATATAATTACTTTCTAAATGGATGTGTACTTAACTAGTCTTAAAGAATAAATTAAATTACCTTAAAATCTGAAAAGAAACTTTTATACTAGAATTTTTAAAAAAAAATAAAAATATAAGGAAAACACATTTCATTTATAAATTTCCTAAATTTAAACCATGAAACTTCCTCACTGATAGCTTTTATATTATTGTTATTTAAAGAATCTATCACTTACCTATTAATTTTTACCCTAGAAGCATTCTATTTAACAAAGAGATTAAAAGCATCATCTAAAAACGTGAAAACATTATCTTACCCATTCTTCCATACTTAGAGTTAAGATGCACTTTTCCTTAAGGAAGGTTCGATGTTATTTAAGCTTTTATCTCCTAATCTTTAGGCTTAAAAGAGGGACTTTCTTTTCATAATGTTTAACATTTGAAGTGGTCACGTTGCAAAAGATTCGGGGAGGTTCTTTAAATCTATACACCCTACCATGTTCAAGTACGTCTTTGTGACAGGTTGCAAATTGAATCAGAGAGTTTATTTAAATCTATACACCCTACCATGTTCAAGTGTGGTGACCCTATAACCGATTGCTGATGAATTCGTGTAGGTTATTTATACTGTGACAATATTTTGTTTTTTAAGTGTTGCAGCTGTGGTGGATTGTTAACAAAATCAAGGAGATTATTTAAACCTTAAAAATTATTCTAGACAGTGAACTATTTTCCAGAATGCCAGAGATAAATGTTATGACTACAGGATATGCACAAATGCTATATCATGGGCAGAATTTAGAAAACTTTCAAATAAGATACGATTAGCAGGTGCGAGGAAAATCATGAAACGTCGACCAATTCAACGCTTAATTACATGAAACTTAATAAGGTAATAACTGGAATCAAGAAATTCCCTTAAGGAAAGAAATAATATATGGACATTAAAGCTAAAATCAGTAAAAGGGTTGATAAGTTTCACAAGTAAATCAAATACCCATCAATCGAACTGTTAAGAATTTTGAGGATAAGGCAGGTTCATCAATTTTTTACACACAAATCTTCAAGAACACATAATGATTGATGAACATCTGAGACACATAACAAAATATAGACGTCGATATAAGATAGAATCATTCCATGTATGGAATCGCAGTCAATGGAAATCGGCTACTGCAAGTCACGGCAAGCATAAAATAGACAGTACCAATTTTATCCCCACAACAAAATCAAGAGGCACAAGAATTTGGATACTACACAACGAAAAAAAGTGAAGACATAAATAATAAATAAGACATATGTTGTGAATTAAGATACGCCAAACAATAGTGCATTTGGAAGTACTAAGGGAAAATTACTATCGAAAGAACTACGTGCAAAGATCAATCATAAAAAGAACACACGAGCCAGGTAAGAATACTACGAAGGCTTCAAAAGGCACAAGAGAATAAAGTTAAGATCTGACCTTAATCGGATTCCCATGAGTTACATACTTCATAGTGATGATGATCGCCAAGTTTCCACAATCCACGAGATTCCAAGCTTTCATTCTTTTCCCTAAAAAAAAATAGACTATATTCTTTTCTGAACTAACTTGCCAGAGGCCCCTGAGCATCCATGCATCGTAAAAAGAGAGATTTTGTTTTCTTTTCAAGACTCCCCATAAGACAAGTTTCCTAAAACAACCACCTGATTCCACTTCCGTTCACAAGCTTATCTCCTTGTTTCTTTTAATTCACTTTTATTAAAATAATTATTTCTCCAATTTTGACAAGTTTTTATTTTAAATTCTGTTTGAAATCTTGCATGGCTTTCTTTTTATCTTTTCTTTTCTTTTATTATTTTATTTCCAGCTTTTCTTGTTTAAAAAAACTTCAGTTTTAAAATCTTATCCTTTTTATCTATTATCGCTTTGCTTTAACTATAGTTTCAAAACTTATCTTCTCAAAATGATAAATTACCAAATAAAATATAATTGCGAACAGTACTTTTATCTAAATAATTTAATCTTACTATTTATTAGTAACTTTTTATTATATTACTGTTTTAATTTTAATTTTATTTAAATTACCTCCCTTAATTAATTAATTGCACAAGGCCCTATAAAGTATTCAATAACACAATACACAATAATACACCAATGGGAACTTACTCTAAAACACTTTTAACAAACTAAAACAACATGACCGCTCAACAAGCAACTTCCTTGTGCTTCAAGGATGATAGAAACGAAGGGACACTACATCCTACCCCCCTTAGGCATCGACTTACTCCTAGAAGTCGAGCTCAAGCACAAACATGGTAACACCATAAGCTAACAGTAATATCAACAATCACTAAAGAGAATTGAACGGCATCAAAATAAAAGAAGAGAAACGGTACAAAAAAAAAGAAAATGGATACGGGGTTGCCACCAAACCAATTTTTCAAATACAAAGATTGGGTGGATGAACTCAGTTGGGGACACTTTCTTGTCTACTCCTATTTTCCACGTCAGACCCGTTGGGTGTGTAAGATGCTCGCCCTGTCCTGACTATGTAGGTGGAATCGAGGATTCGTTCCTGCAATCCTACATACAAACAAACGTTGTGCACAATATATATATCATAGACACGCTGTGAGAGGAAGTTGCAGCATAGTAGAGCACTCGCGAGCGAGTGATACTACACTATCCCTCTGACTAGACCACACACAATATTCAAACAATTCAAATATTTCATAACAATTTGCTACATATCAGTTAGGAGAACATTCACATAATCTTCCTAACCTTAAATCTATTTTTACATGCTATTTCAAAGGTCGATTACTAGTTGACATTAGAAATATCTATCTATATAAATATCAATTCCATTGCCTTTATTGCTGAATTTTTGAGCCAATTACCTTGAAATCATTAACTACCATAAAATAAAACACATTAGTATCAAGAATTCAAGCTAATTATTTACCTTAAAATGTTATATTTTCATAAAATTAAAGCATAATTGGCACCTTTTCGCTAAAACTCATCATTTACACACAAAGCACTCCACTTCCATCATTATACAACACCAAATATCACAACTTTAGCAAAAGGAAAAATTTTACACCTTCACAAATTTAGGGAAACATAATCCATCACTCAAGGACAACAAAATGGAAAATTCCATGCACACTAAACATATTCACACAGATAACTCACATCACTGGAAAACACTTCACAGAACGACACAAGGGTCCATAGTGCATCCTTGACAAGAAGGATATCAGTGTATTACGCACTACACCGAGGGTCCTATCCTTTCCATCAGTTTCCTTTGCCATTGACCCAACACCGGCTAATAGAAGAAACTCGGGTTCACAACAAACACAACAGAAAAGTGAAACTCAAGACTCAAGGAACTAAACACAAGGTTACATAGTGAGCGGACATAATGCCCATTGTATGAACCTATGCTCTGATACCATGTTGTAATGCCCCGTCATGCGAACCCCAAAGGACATCAAAACAATAATTACCGCAATTTTTTTTTTTAAAAAGTAAGTCTAAACATACATGAGATGTGCATTGAGTCATAAGTCATAAAACAAATTCACTAACACTTACGTCTCTTGGGGTACACTAGGAGTCATTACGAAACTTAAATCCATACAACAATGATAAAGTATGAAAGTTAATGTAATAAACCATGATCAAGGTGTACGATTACAATAGAACACATACTTCTAAATTTTTCAATAGGAAACCATACACTTAAGTAAATGCAACATATAAAAGATTGACATTATCAACGTAAGAACTCAATAGGGCATATAACATCTGCCATGGATCACACAAAATTTTACCAAAGATTAACTGATACATTACATTGTTCAAATATAACAATGATACAAAAGTGTTCCCCAATGTGAACGAAAACCATATAACAAGATAAGATGATACATTAGAAAGATCAGTACAAAGTAACATGGCTAGCACCAAGTCGGGTACAATCTGGAGTCTCTGTAAGTGGCACAATTTCGCACCTCTCGATCCTCAATTGGGGACCCAATGGGGTGCTTAGCACGTTCCACCCGACCACATGGGTCTGAAGACCCACCCCCCGTGTTAAGGAGCTGACAAGAAAGAGACCTCAACCAAGAACATCCAAACAGGGAACCACAAGACTCAACATCATACAAAACATCATATTATCAATAACTCCCAAGGCAACAACAGAAGATTTCATAGATCAAAACCAACAACAACCAAGAACCAATCAAAGTAAACACAAGACCATAAAAACACATCATAGATAAGTGAAAAGAATCAATCATAATCATCAGCAAATTAAATCCAAGATAACAAACATAACACACTTCCAAAGGCAACCAAGAAAGCAAAGCATAAGGGCAACTAGTGGAGAGTGTCATTGCATAGCCATCATGGGTTATCCTGGCCCTTCCTCCAACCTGAGGCATCGGCCCCCATCTATGGTTATCCTGGCCCTTCCTCCTACTTGAGGCGCCGGCCCCATAGGGTGACTCATGCAGAGCTGTCAACCTCTCACGAGGACGAGGTTACAACTTTGCCGACCACGGCCTTCTCAGCCTTCCATTAGTTTGCGAAAGCCTTAATGAAGATGAGGTAACCACAATTTTTAATCTTGTTATGTGATTACTATGCATCCCTCCTAAATTTATTTATTATGTTTTCACTTGGTTAACAAACTCATTCGTGGGTTATCCTGTGCACTTCCTCTTAACCGAGGCGCCAGCGCCCATGAAGAGCCACTCACGCTAGAGACCCAACAAACACAAACCAAAAACCAAGGGTTGTACCCACAAAGAAACATGATATCCAAGCTAAATAGAAATACATGTGAGGCATTACCCGTCTCGCCAAAATCACAATAAAAAATTTCCAATTACATGGTACAACCCAAGCATAAGTTCAAAATCACCATTATGATCAAAATCTTGGCAAAATCAGATCAATAAAGAATCAATATGAAACAAGTATTCCCTTACCTCTGGAAGACTCTCAAAATGTTAACACAAGGGTTCCCTATCAGGAACTGGCAACAGTAACAAGATATCAAAAAATGATTTTCAATTCACAATTAACAATACAACAAGTGATGACATCACAATGAGATCTTCAACTAAAAAAAAACCATTATAATCAACTCAGGAACCATCAAGGGTCAAGCAAGCTCTCAAAAGGGCAATAACCAGAATCAACTAAAGATCAAGATACACCATAACACTAACATCATCCATAAAATTTCAAACATGGACACAATACCCAAAAAAATGCCATAGTTTACAATGCAAACAACCCTTACAACACGACATAAATACTCCTTAGATCAGACCTCATTCCCACTTAGAAAATTAACCCAAATCGATTCCAACATGGGAGAATGTGATAAACCACATAACTCTATACCCAAAATTCACCTTACTTGATTCACACATTAATAAATACAAACAAGTTAACAATGTGACCATGAATTACATAGTTTTCCACACAAATCACACAATGACCATATAGCACAATAATTTACAACACTTATTTCAACAATTAATTGCGATGTCATTACACAACTTAACTCATCTAACTTTTTTAATTTCCAACTATCAATAATGATGTAAAATAATTCACTTTAATAAATTACTCAATTCAACTAAATAACTAAATTTTCCCCTGATATAAATTCTAAATTAGAGTTAAATTTTCTAAGGGGATGACCTAAACGAATTTATCCAACAAAAACTACAACTGGTCCAATATCTCATTTCTATATCAAGTGGCATATACCTATTCCACATGAAGATAAAAGTCAATATTAAAACAAAAATTACACATATACTGTACTAATAATCATACCACTCAATTCCTAAATCTCTAATCCTAGTGATATTCCCCAATTTTATTATAAATTATATCCTAATACATTTAATTTAATCTAATCTATAGAATATATCCATTTAACCATTGTTCATTACCTCAAAAGATATCCCAAAGTCAAAAGATATGAAAGACTATTTGTTTTATTCAATGATGATATTTCATTTCCAAATCTTCTATTCAATGATGATATGAAAGACCATTCATTTTATTTCAACGATCTGTAAAAGTAACCCTAACAACTTTCCACCTTTACTAACAAATCAGAGAAAAAAAAACAATAAACTACAAGAACAAATTAAAATCACCTTATAAGCTTCACTAAAACCTAATTATATTATAAGTCTTAAGAATATTACAAGAACCATTTTAGTAATTGGCTACTTTCCATTTCTATTCCTAATATCAATATATTTATCACTAAAGAAAAAAAATATATATAAAGAAATTAGTCTTAAAAATATATATTCATTTCAAATTAAGCTCTTGCATATATAATTACTTTCTAAATGGATGTGTACTTAACTTGTCTTAAAGAATAAATTAAATTACCTTAAAATCTGAAAAGTAACTTTTATACTAGACTTTTTTTTTTTAAATAAATAAAAGGAAAACACATGTCATTTATAAATTTCCTAAATTTAAACCATGAAACTTCCTCACTTATAGTTTTTATATTATTGTTATTTAAAGAATCTATCACTTACTCTTAATTTTTACCCTAGAAGCATTCTCTTTAACAAAGAGATTAAAAGCATCATCTAAAAAGGTGAAAACGTTATCTTACCCATTCTTCTAAGATGCACTTTTCCTTAAGGAAGGTTCGATGTTATTTAAGTTTTTATCTCCTAATCTTTAGGCTTAAAAGAGGGACTTTCTTTTCATAATGTTTAACATTTGAAGTGGTCACGTTGCAAAAGATTCAGGGAGGTTATTTAAATCTATACACCCTACCATGTTCAAGTACGTCTCTGTGACAGGTTGCAAATTGAATCAGAGAATTTATTTAAATCTATACACCCTACCATGTTCAAGTGTGGCGACCCTATAACCGATTGCTGATGAATTCATGTAGGTTATTTATACTGTGACAATATTTTTTTTTTTAAGTGTTGTAGCTATGGTGGATTGTTAACAAAATCAAGGAGATTATTTAAACCTTAAAACTTATTCTAGATAGTGAAATATTTGCCAGAATGCCAGAGAGAAATGTTATGACTGCAGGATATGCACAAATGTTATATCATGGGCAGAATTTAGAAAACTTTCAAATAAGATACGATTAGTAGGTGCGAGGAAAATCACGAAATGTTGACCAATTCAACGCTTAAATGCATGAAACTTAATAAGGTAATAATTGGATTCAAGAACTTCCCTTAAGGAAAGAAATAATGTATGGACATTAAAGCTAAAATCAGTAAAAGGGTTGATAAGTTTCGCAAGTAAATCAAATACGCATCAATCGAACTGTTAAGAATTTTGAGGATAAGGCAGGTTAATCAATTTTTTACACACAAATCTTCAAGAACACATAATGACTAATGAACATCTGAGACACATAACAAAATATAGACGTCGATATAAGATAGAATCATTCCATGTATGAAATTGTAGTCAATGGAAATCGGCTACTCCAAGTCACGGCAAGCATAAAATAGAGAGTACCAATTTTATCCCCACAACAAAATCAAGAGGCACAAGAATTTGGATACTACACAACAAAAAAAAGCGAAGACATAAATAATAAATAAGACATATATGTTGTGAATTAAGATACACCAAACAATAGTGCATTTGGAAGTGCTAAGGGAAAATTACTATCGAAAGAACTACGTGCAAAGATGAATCATAAAAAGAACACACGAGCTAGGTAAGAATACTAGGAAGGCTTCAAAAGGTGCAAGAGAATAATGTTAAGATCTGACCTTCATCGAATTCCCATGAGTTACATACTTCATAGTGATGATGATCGCCAAGTTTCCACAGTCCACGAGATTCAAAGCTTTCATTCTTTTCCCTAAAAAAAACAGACTATATTCTTTTTTGAACTAACTTTCCAGAGGCCCCCGAGCATCCATGCATCCTAAAAAGAGAGATTTTGTTTTCTTTTCAAGACTCCCCATAAAACAAGTTTCCTAAAACAACCACCTGATTCCACTTCCGTTCACAAGCTTATCTCCTTGTTTCTTTTAATTCACTTTTATTAAAATAATTATTTCTCCAATTTTGACAAGTTTGCATTTAAAATTTCGTTTCAAATCTTGCATGGCTTTCTTTTTATCTTTTCTTTTCTTTTATTATTTTCTTTCCAATTTTTCTTGTTTTAAAACACTTTAGTTTTAAAATCTTATCCTTTTTATCTATTATCGCTTTGTTTTAACTGCAGCTTCAAAACTTATCTTCTCAAAATGATAAATTACCAAATAAAATATAATTTTGAACAATACTTTTATCTAAATAATTTAAGCTTACTATTTATTAGTAACTTTTTATTATATTACAGTTTCAATTTTAATTTTATTTAAATTACCTCCTTTAATTAATTAATTGCACAAGGCCATATAAAGTATTCAAAAACACAATACACAATAATACACCAATGGCAACTTACTCAAAAACACTTTTAACAAACTAAAACAACATGACCGCTCAACAAACAACTTCCTTGTGCTTCAAGGATGATCGAAACGGAGGGGCGCTACATCCTACCCCCCTTAGGCATCGACTTACTCCTAGAAGTTGAGCTCAAGCACAATCATGGTAAAACCATAATCTAACAGCAATATCAACAATCACTAAAGAGAATTGAATGACATCAAAATAAAAGAAGAGAAACGGTACCAAAAAAAAGCAAAAACAGATATGGGGTTTCCACCAAACCAATTTTTCAAATACAAGGATGGGGTGGACGAACTCAGTTGGGGACACTTTCTTGTATGCTCCTATTTTCCACGTCAGACCCATTGGGTGTGTAAGATGCTCGCCCTGTCCTGACTATGCAGGTGGAATCGAGGCTTAGTTCCTGCAATCCTGCATACAAACAAACATTGTGCACAATATATATTTCACAGACACATCATGAGAGGAAGTTGCAGCATAGCAGAGCACTCGCGAGCGAGTGATACTACACTATCCCTCTCACTAGAGCACACACAATATTCAAACAATTCAAATATTTATAGCAATTTGCTACATATCAGTTAGGAGAACATTCACATAATCTTCCTAACCTTAAATCTATTTTCAGATGCTATTTCAGAGGTCGATTACTACTTGACATTAGAAATATCTATCTCTATAAATATCAATTACATTGCCTTTGTTGCTGAATTTCTGAGCCAATTACCTGAAATCATTAACTACCATGAAACAAAACACATTAGTATCAAGAATTCAAGCTAATTATTTACCTTAAAATGTTATATTTTCATAAAATTAAAGCATAATTGGCACCTTTTCGCTAAAACTCATCATTTACACACAAAGCACTCCACTTCCATCATTATTCAACACCAAATATCGCAGCAACTTTAGCAAAAGGAAAAATTTTACACCTTCACAGATTTAGGGAAACATAATTTGTCACTCAAGGACAAAAAAATGGAAAATTCCACGCACACTAAACATATTCACACACATAACTCACATCACTGGAAAACACTTCACACAACGACACAAGGGTCCAAAGTGCATCCTTGATAGGAAGGATACCGATGCATTGCACACTACACTGAGGGTCCTATCCTTTCCATCAGTTTCCTGCACCATTGACCCGACACTGGCTAACAGAAGAAACTCAGGTTCACAACAAACACAATAGAAAAGTGAAACTCAAGAATCAAGGAGCTAAACACAATGTTACATAGTCAGCAGACATAGTGCCCAGTGTATGAACTTATGCTCTGATACCATGTTGTAATGCCCCGTCATGCGAACCCTAAAGGGCATCAAAACAATAATTACCGCACAATTTTATTTTTTTCAAAGTAAGTCTAAACATGCATTAGATGTGCATTGAGTCATAAGTCATAAAATAAATTCACTAACACTTACGTCCCTTGGGGTACACTAGGAGTCATTAGGAAACTTAAATCCATACAACAATGATAAAGTATGAAAGTCAATGTAATAAACCATGATCAACGTGTACGATTACAATAGAACACATACTTCCAAATTTTTCAATAGGAAACCATACACTTAAGTAAATGCAACATATAAAAGATTGACATTATCAACGTAAGAAGTCAATGGGGCATATAGCATTTGCCATGGATCACACAAAATTTTACCAAAGATTAACTGATACATTACATTGTTCAAATATAACAATGATACAAAAGTGTTCCCCAATGTGAACGGAAACCATATAACAAGACAAGATGATACATTAGAAAGATAAGTACAAAGTAACATGGCTAGCACCAAGTCGGGTACAATCTGGAGTCTCTGTAAGTGGCACAATTCTCCACCTCTCGATTCTCAATCGGGGACCCAATAGGGTGCTTAGCATGTTCCACCCGACCACATGGGTTTGAAGACCCACCCCCCGTGCTAGGGAGCTGACAAGAAAGAGACCTCAACCAAGAACATCCAAACAGGGAACCACAAGACTCAACATCATACAAAACATCATATTATCAATAACTCCAAAGGCAACAACAGAAGATTTTGTAGATCAAAACCAACAACAACCAAGAACCAATCAAAGTAAACACAAGACCATAAAAACACATCATAGATAAATGAAAAGTATCAATTATAATCACCAGCAAAGTAAATCCAAGATAACAAACATAACACACTTCTAGAGGCAACCAAGAAAGCAAAGAATAAGGGCAACTAGTGGAGAGTATCATCGCATAGCCATCATGGATTCTCGTGTCTGTTCCACCAACCTGAGAAATCGGTCCCCATCTATGGTTATCCTGGCCCTTCCTCCTACTTGAGGAGCCATCAACCTCTCATGAGGACGAGGTTACGACTTTGTCGACCACGACCTTCTCAGCCTTGAATTAGTCTACGAAAGCCCTAATGAAGACGAGGTAACCACAATTTTTAATCTTGTTATGTGATTACTATCCATCCCTCCTAAATTTATTTATTATGTTTCCACTTGGTTAACAAACTCATTCGTGGGTTATCCTATGCACTTCTTCTTAACTGAGGTGCCAACCACCACGAAGAGCCACTCTCCCTAGAGACCCAACAAACACAAACCAAAAACAAAGGGTTGTACCCACAAAGAAACATGATATCCAATCTCAACAGAAATACATGCGAGCCATTACCCATCTTGCCAAAATCACAATACAGAATTTCCAATTACATGGTACAACCCAAGCATAAGTTCAAAATCACCATTATGATCAATATCTTGGCAAAATTAGATCAATAAAGAATCAATATGAAACAAGTATTTCGTTACCTTTGGAAGACTCTCAAAATGTTAACACAAGGGTTCCCTATCAGGAACTGGCAATAGTAACAAGATCTCAAGAAACGATTGTGAATTCACAATTAACAATACAACAAGTGATGACATCACAACGAGATCTTCAACTCAAACAAAAACCATTATAATCAATTCAGGAACCATCAAGGGTCAAGCAGGCTCTCAAAAGGGCATTAACCAGTATCAACTAAAGATCAAGATCCACCATAACAGTAACATCATGCATAAAATTTCAAACATGGACACAATACCCAAAAAAATGCCATAGTTTACAATGCAAACAACCCTTACAACATGACATAAATACTCCTTAGATCAAACCTCATTCCCACTTAGAAAATTAACCCAAATCGATTCCAACATGGGAGAATGTGATAAACCACATAACTCTATACCCAAAATTCACCTTACTTGATTCACACATTAATAAATACAAACAACAAGTTAACAATGTGACCATGAATTACATAGTTTTCCACACAAATCACACAATGACCATATAGCACAATAATTTACAACACTTATTCCAACAATTAATTGTGATGTCATTACACAACTTAATTCATCTAACTTTTTTAATTTCCAACTATCAATAATGATGTAAAATAATTCACTTTAATAAATTACTCAATTCAACTAAATAACTAAATTTTCCCCTAATATAAATTCTAAATTAGAGTTAAAATTTCTAAGCGGATGACCTAAACGAATTTATCCTACAAAAACTACAACTGGTCCAATATATCATTTCTATATCAAGTGGCATATACCTATTCCACATTAAGATAAAAGTCAATATTAAAACAAAAATTACACATATATTGTACTAATAATCATACCACTCAATTCCTAAATCTCTAATCCTAGTGATATTCCCCAATTTTATTATAAATTATATCCTAATACATTTAATCTAATCTAATCTATAGAATATATCCATTTAACCATTGTTCATTACCTCAAAAGATATCCCAAAGTCAAAAGATATGAAAGACTATTTGTTTTATTCAATGATGATATTTCATTTCCAATTCTTCTATTCAATGATGATATGAAAGACTATTCATTTTATTTCAACGATCTGTAAAAGTAACCCTAACAACTTTCCACCTTTACTAACACATCGAAGAAAAAAAAACAATAAACTACAAGAACAAATTAAAATCACCTTATAAGCTTCACTAAAACCAAATTATATTATAAGTCTTAAGAATATTACAAGAACCATTTTAGTAATTGACTACTTTCTATTTCTATTCCTAATATCAATATAATTATCACTAAAGAAAAATATATATATATAAAGAAATTAGTCTTAAAAATATATATTTATTTCAAATTAAGCTCATGCATATATAATTACTTTCTAAATGGATGTGTACTTAAGTAGTCTTAAAGAATAAATTAAATTACCTTAAAATCTGAAAAGTAACTTTTATACTAGACTTTTTTTTTTCTAAAATAAATAAAAGGAAAACACATGTCATTTATAAATTTCCTAAATTTAAACCATGAAACTTCCTCACTGATAGCTTTTATATTATTGTTATTTAAAGAATCTATCACTTACCTATTAATTTTTACCCTAGAAGCATTCTTTTTAACAAAGAGATTAAAAGCATCATCTTAAAAAGTGAAAACATTATCTTACCCATTCTTCCATACTTAGAGTTAAGATGCACTTTTCCTTAAGGAAGGTTCAATGTTATTTAAGTTTTTATCTCTTAATATTTAGGCTTAAAAGAGGGACTTTCTTTTCATAATGTTTAACATTTGAAGTGGTCACGTTGCAAAAGATTCATGGAGGTTATTTAAATCTATACACCCTACCATGTTCAAGTATGTCTCTGTGACAGGTTGCAAATTGAATCAAAGAGTTTATTTAAATCTATACACCCTACCATGTTCAAGTGTGGGGGCCCTATAACTGATTGCTGATGAATTTATGTAGGTTATTTATACTGTGACAATATTTTTTTTTTAAAGTTTTCAGCTGTGATGGATTGTTAACAAAATCAAGGAGATTATTTAAACCTTAAAACTTATTCTAGACAGCAAAGTATTTGCCAGAATGCCAGAGAGAAATGTTATGACTACAGGATATGCACAAATGCTATATCATGGGCAGAATTTAGAAAACTTTCAAATAAGATACTATTAGTAGGTGCGAGGAAAATCACGAAACGTCGACCAATTCAACGCTTAATTGCATGAAACTTAATAAGGTAATAACTGGAATCAAGAACTTCCCTTAAGGCAAGAAATAATGTATGGAAATTAAAGCTAAAATCAGTAAAAGGGTTGATAAGTTTCACAAGTAAATCAAATACCCATCAATCGAACTGTTAAGAATTTCAAGGATAAGGCAGGTTCATCAATTGTTTACACACAAATCTTCAAGAACACATAATGACTGATGAACATCTGAGACACATAACAAAATATAGATGTTGATATAAGATAGAATCATTCCATATATGAAATCGCAATCAATGGAAATCTGCTACTCCAAGTCACGGCAAGCATAAAATAGAGAGTACCAATTTTATCCCCACAACAAAATCAAGAGGCACAAGAATTTTGATACTACAGAATGAAAAAAAGCGAAGACATAAATAATAAATAAGACATATGTTGTGAATGAAGATATGCCAAACAATAGTTCATTTGGAAGTGATAAGGGAAAATTACTATCGAAAGAACTACGTGCAGAGATCAATCATAAAAAGAACACACGAGCTAGGTAAGAATACTACGAAGGCTTCAAAAAGCACAAGAGAATAAATTTAAGATCTGACCTTAATCGAATTCCCATGAGTTACATACTTCATAGTGATGATGATCGCCAAGTTTCCACAGTCCACGAGATTCAAAGCTTTCATTCTTTTCCCTAAAAAAAATAGACTATATTCTTTTCTGAACTAACTTGCCAGAGGCCCCCGAGCATCCATGC
This sequence comes from Sequoia sempervirens, assembly GCA_007258455.2. Lineage (NCBI taxonomy): Eukaryota > Viridiplantae > Streptophyta > Pinopsida > Cupressales > Cupressaceae > Sequoia > Sequoia sempervirens. The sequence goes on from VDFB02086081.1 coordinate 244,246,804, forward strand.
ATCCTAAAAAGAGAGATTTTGTTTTCTTTTCAAGACTCCCCATAAGACAAGTTTCCTAAAACAACCACCTGATTCCACATCCTTTCACAAGCTTATCTCCTTGTTTCTTTTAATTCACTTTTATTAAAATAATTATTTCTCCAATTTTGACAAGTTTCCATTTAAAATTCTTTTTGAAATCTTGCATGGCTTTCTTTTTATCTTTTCTTTTCTTTTATTATTTTCTTTCCAGCTTTTCTTGTTTTAAAACACTTCAGTTTGAAAATCTTATCCTTTTTATGTATTATCGCTTTGTTTTAACTGTAGCTCCAAAACTTATCTTGTCAAAATGATAAATTACCAAATAAAATATAATTCTGAACAATACTTTTATCTAAATAATTTAATCTTACTATTTATTAGTAACTTTTTATTATATTACTGTTTTAATTTCAATTTTATTTAAATTACCTCCTTTAATTAATTAATTGCACAAGGCCCTATAAATTATTCAATAACACAACACATAATAATACACGAATGGGAACTTACTCAAAAACACTTTTAGCAAACTAAAACAACATGACCGCTCAACAAACAACTTCCTTGTGCTTCAAGGATGATCAAAACGGAGGGACGCTACATCCTACCCCCCTTAGGCATTGACTTACTCCTGGAAGTCGAGCTCAACCACAAACATGGTAACACCATAAGCTAACAGCACTATCAACAATCACTAAAGAGAATTGAACGACATCAAAATAAAAGAAGAGAAACGGTACCAAAAAAAAATGAAAACGAATACGGGGTTTCCACCAAACCAATTTATCAAATACAAGGATGGGGTGGACGAACTGAGTTGGGGACAATTTCTTATTTTCCACGTCAGACCCATTGGGTGTGTAAGATGCTTGCCCTGTCCTGACTATGTAGGTGGAATCGAGGCTTAGTTCCTACAATCTTGCATACAAACAAACGTTGTACACAATATATATATCATAGACACACCGTGAGAGGAAGTTGCAGCATAGCAGAGCACTCACGAGTGAGTGATACTACACTATCCCTCTCACTAGACCACACACAATATTCAAACAATTCAAATATTTCAATGCAATTTGCTACATATTAGTTAGGAGAACATTCACATAATCTTCCTAATCTTAAATCTATTTTCAGATGCTATTTCAGAGGTTGATTACTACATGACATTAGAAATATCTATCTCTATAAATATCAATTCCATTACCTTTGTTGCTGAGTTTTCGAGCCAATTACCTAGAATCATTAGCTACCATGAAACAAAACACATTAGTATCAAGAATTCAAGCTAATTCTTTACCTTAAAATGTTATATTTTCATAAAATTAAAGCATAATTGGCACCTTTTCGCTAAAACTCATCATTTACACACAAATCACTCCACTTCCATCATTATTCAACACCAAATATCGCAACAACTTTAGCAAAAGGCAAAATTTTACACCTTCACAGATTTAGGGAAACACAATCCATCACTCAAGGACAACAAAATGGAAAATTCCATGCACACTAAACATATTCACACACATAACTCACATCACTAGAAAACACTTCACACAACGACACAAGGGTCCTTAGTGCAACCTTGACAGGAAGGATATCGGTGCATTGTGCACTACACCAAGGATCCTATCCTTTCCATCAGTTTCCTACGCCATTGACCTGACACCGGCTAACAGAAGACACTCAGGTTCACAACAAACACAACAGAAAAGTGAAACACAAGACTCAAGGAACTAAACGCAAGGTTACATAGTGAGTAGACATAATGCCCAGTGTATCAACCTATGCTCTGATACCATGTTGTAATGCACCGTCGTGCGAACCCCAAAGGACATCAAAACAATAATTACCACAGGATTTTTATTTTTTTTAAAGTAAGTCTAAACATACATGAGATGTGCATTGAGTCATAAGTCATAAAATAAATTCACTAACACTTACGTCCCTTTGGGTACACTAGGAGTCATTACGAAACTTAAATCCATACAACAATGATAAAGTATGAAAGTCAATGTGTACGATTACAATAGAAACATACTTCTAAATTTTTCAATAGGAAACCATACAGTTAAGTAAACGCAACATATAAAAGATTGACATTATCAATGTAAGAACTCAATGGGGCATATAGTATCTGCCATGGATCACACAAAATTTTACCAAAGATTAACTGATACATTACATCCATTACAATACATTACGTTGTTCAAATATAAGGGTATGTGCAGGATCATGATGGGCCAAAAAGTGGCAATATGATGGGTATTTGTAGGGTATATGGCTAACGACTTTTTTTTTACCCAAAATTAATGAAACGAAAAGGGTTTCTAAAGGATATTCTCAGCTTTCCACCAATATAAATTATGCTTTACTTTTATTTTAATAAATAATTATTATTCATTTTTTATTTGAATTACGACTAAAATCCTGATTGATAAGCTGATTGAAAAACATCTATAGCTTTCAAACGGTATCACATTTTTTGAATCCAAAACATGCGTCACATTCTATGCTTCATATACTATAGGATTAAAAAAAAAATTGAATTTCATGAAGTTTTGACCAAGTTAAGGTGGTTAGACGCATGAGTTTTTATATTTTTTTAAAGTTGTAATAAAAAAATCATAATTAATTATTTACTTAGAAAAAAATTACAAAAAAACATGCATCACATCGGGACATGAGTCCTCTACTTATATCTAAAATATTATAAAAAAATATTATCATTTTATTGTGGTTAGGGTGGTCAGACAAACACCTACTTCTTATTTTTTCCCTGAAATTTAAGTACTACTACATTGAAATTTCAAATTTTCACCAAATAGATTTTGTTTTTAAAAAATAAACCTAGTAGTTTAGAAAATACATTCAATTTGCTACAAATTATATTCTTACATATTTTTGAAACAATATAGATAACTTATTCAAATTTTTATGTCAAGTTGCCTAACTCTGATTTTTCTGAATTTTTTGCCACTTAAGGGCCTATTTTTTCCATGATGATCCTGCACATACCCATAACAATGATACAAAAGTGTTCCCAATGTGAATGGAAACCATATAACCAGATTAGATGATCCATCAAAAAGATAAGTACGAAGTAACATGGCTAGCACCAAGTCGGGTACAATCTGGAGTCTCTATAAGTGGCACAATTCTACACCTCTTCATCCTCGACTGGGGACCCAATGGGGTGCTTAGCATGTTCCACCCGACCACATGGGTTTGAAGACCCACCCCCCATGCTAGGGAGCTGACAAGAAAGAGACCTCAACTAAGAACATCCAAACAGGGAACCACAAGACTCAACATCATACAAAACATCATATTATCAATAACTCCAAATGCAACAACAGAAGATTTAGTAGATCAAAACCAACAACAACCGAGAACCAATAAAAGTAAACACAAGACCATAAAAACACATCATAGATAAATGAAAAGCATCAATCATAATCACCAGCAAAGTAAATCCAAGATAACAAACATAACACACTTCCAGAGGCAACCAAGAAAGAAAAGCATAAGGGCAACTAGTGGAGAGTGTCATCGCATAGCCATCATGGGTTATCTTGGCCCTTCCTCCAACCTGAGGCGCCGACCCCCATCTATGGTTATCCTAGCCCTTCCTCCTACTTGAGGCACCGGCCCCATAGGGTGACTCATGCGGAGCTGTCAACCTCTCATGAGGACGAGGTTACGACTTTGCCGACCACGGCCTTCTTAGCCTTCCATTAGTCTGCGAGAGCCCTAATGAAGACAAGGTAACCACAATTTTTAATCTTGTTATGTGATTACTATCCATCCCTCCTAAATTTATTTATTATGTTTTCACTTGGTTAACAAACTGATTTGTGGGTTATCCTGTGCACTTCCTCTTAACCGAGGCGCCAGCCCCCACGAAGAGCCACTCTCCCTAGAGACCCAACAAACACAAACCAAAAACCAAGGGTTGTACCCACAAAGAAACATGATATCCAATCTCAACAGAAATACATGTGAGGCATTACCCATCTTGCCAAAATCAAAATAAAAAAAAATTCAATTACATGGTACAACCCAAGCATAAGTTCAAAATCACCATTATGATCAAAATCTTGGCAAAATCAGATCAATAAAGAATCAATATGAAACAAGTATTCCCTTACCTCTGGAAGACTCTCAAAATGTTAACACAAGGGTTCCCTATCAGGAACTGGCAACAGTAACAAGATCTCAATAAACTATTTTCAATTCACAATTAAAAATACAAGTGATGACATCACAATGAGATCTTCAACTCAAACAAAAACCATTATAATCAACTTAGGAACCATCAAGGGTCAAGCATGCCCTCAAAAGGGAAATAACCAAAATCAACTAAAGATCAAGATCCACCATAACACTAACATCATCCATAAAATTTCAAACATCGACACAATACCCAAAAAAATGCCATAGATTATAATGCAAACAACCCTTACAACACGACATAAATACTCCTTAGATCAGACCTCATTCCCACTTAGAAAATTAACCCAAATCGATTCCAACATGGGAGAATGTGATAAACCACATAACTCTATACCCAAAATTCACCTTACTTGATTCACACATTAATAAATACAAACAACAAGTTAACAATGTGACCATGAATTACATAGTTTTCCACATAAATCACACAATGACCATATAGCACAATAATTTACAACACTTATTTCAAAAATTAATTGTGATGTCATTACACAACTTAACTCATCTAACTTTTTTAATTTCCAACTATCAATAATGATGTAAAATAATTCACTTTAATAAATTACTCAATTCAACTAAATAACTAAATTTTCCCCTGATATAAATTCTAAATTAGAGTTAAATTTTCTAAGGGGATGACCTAAACGAATTTATCCAACAAAAACTACAATGTCCAATATCTCATTTCTATATCAAGTGGCATATACCTATTCCACATGAAGATAAAAGTCAATATTAAAACAAAAATTACACATATACTGTACTAATAATCATACCACTCAATTCCTAAATCTCTAATCCTAGTGATATTCCCCAATTTTATTATAAATTATATCCTAATACATTTAATTTAATATAATCTATAGAATATATCCATTTAACCACTGTTCATTACCTCAAAAAATATCCCAAAGTCAAAAGATATGAAAGACTATTCATTTTATTCAATGATGATATTTCATTTCCAAATCTTCTATTCAATGATGATATGAAAGACTATTCATTTTATTTCAATGATCTGTAAAAGTAACCCTAACAACTTTCCACTTTTACTAACACATCGAAGAAGAAAAAACAATAAACTACAAGAACAAATTAAAATCACCTTATAAGCTTCACTAAAACCTAATTATATTATAAGTCTTAAGAATATTACAAGAACCATTTTAGTAATTGGCTACTTTCCATTTCTATTCCTAATATCAATATAATTATCACTAAAGAAAAAAAATATATATAAAGAAATTAGTCTTAAAAATATATATTCATTTCAAATTAAGCTCATGCATATATAATTACTTTCTAAATGGATGTGTACTTAAGTAGTCTTAAAGAATAAATTAAATTACCTTAAAATCTGAAAAGTAACTTTTATACTAGACTTTTTTTTTAAAAATAAATAAAAGGAAAACACATGTCATTTACAAATTTCCTAAATTTAAACCATGAAACTTCCTCACTAATAGCATTTATATTATTGTTATTTAAAGAATCTATCACTTACCTATTAATTTTTACCCTAGAAGCATTCTATTTAACAAAGAGATTAAAAGCATCATCTAAAAATGTGAAAACATTATCTTACCCATTCTTCCATACTTAGAGTTAAGATGCACTTTTCCTTAAGGAAGGTTTGATGCTACTTAAGTTTTTATCTCTGAATCTTTAGGCTTAAAAGAGGGACTTTCTTTACGTAATGTTTAACATTTGAAGTGGTCACGTTGCAAAAGATTCGGGGAGGTTATTTAAATCTATACACCCTACCATGTTCAAGTACGTCTCTGTGACAGGTTGCAAATTGAATCAGAGAGTTTATTTAAATCTATACACCCTACCATGTTCAAGTGTGGTGACCCTATAACCGATTGCTGATGAATTCATGTAGGTTGTTTATACTGTGACAATATTTTGTTTTTTAAGTGTTGCAGCTGTGGTGGATTGTTAACAAAATCAAGGAGATTATTTAAACCTTAAAACTTATTCTAGACAGCGAAGTATTTTCCAGAATTCCAGAGAGAAATGTTATGACCGCAAGATATGCACAAATGCTATATCATGGGCAGAATTTAGAAAACTTTCAAATAAGATACGATTAGCAGGTGCGAGGAAAATCAAAAAACGTCAACCAATTCAATGCTTAATTGCATGAAACTTAATAAGGTAATAACTGGAATCAAGAACTTCCCTTAAGGAAAGAAATAATGTATGGAAATTAAAGCTAAAATCAGTAAAAGGGTTGATAAGTTTCACAAGTAAATCAAATACCCATCAATCGAACTGTTAAGAATTTCGAGGATAAGGCAAGTTCATCAATTGTTTACACACAAATCTTCAAGAACACATAATGATTGATGAACATCTAAGACACATAACAAATTATAGACATCGATATAAGATAGAATCATTCCATGTATGGAATCGTAGTCAATGGAAATCGGCTACTCCAAGTCACGGCAAGCATAAAATAGAGAGTACCAATTTTATCCCCACAACAAAATCAAGAGGCACAAGATTTTGGATACTACACAACCTAAAAAGTGAAGACATAAATAATAAATAAGACATATTTTTTGAATTAAGATACGCCAAACAATAGTGCATTTGGAAGTGCTAAGGGAAAATTATTATTGAAAGAACTAAGTGCAAAGATCAATCATAAAAAGAACACACGAGCCAGGTAAGAATACTAGGAAGGCTTCAAAAGGCACAAGAGAATAAATTTAAGATCGGACCTTAATCGAATTCCCATGAGTTACATACTTCATAGTGATGATGATCGCCAAGTTTCCATAGTCCACGAGATTCAAAGCTTTCATTCTTTTCCCTAAAAAAAATAGACTATATTCTTTTCTGAACTAACTTGCCAGAGGCCCCCGAGCATCCATGCATCCTAAAAAGAGAGATTTTGTTTTCTTTTCAAGACTCCCCATAAGACAAGTTTCCTAAAACAACCACCTGATTCCACTTCCGTTCACAAGCTTATCTCCTTGTTTCTTTTAATTCACTTTTATTAAAATAATTATTTCTCTAATTTTGACAAGTTTCCATTTAAAATTTCGTTTGAAATCTTGCATGGCTTTCTTTTTATCTTTTCTTTTCTTTTATTATTTTCTTTCCAGCTTTTCTTGTTTTAAAACACTTCAGTTTGAGAATCTTATCCTTTTTATCTATTATCGCTTTGTTTTAACTGCAGTTTCAAAACTTATCTTCTCAAAATGATAAATTACCAAATAAAATATAATTCTGAACAATACTTTTATCTAAATAATTTAATCTTACTATTTATTAGTAACTTTTTATTATATTACTGTTTTAATTTTAATTTTATTTAAATTACCTCCTTTAATTAATTAATTGCACAAGGCCCTATAAAGTATTCAATAACACAATACACAATAATACACCAATGGGAACTTACTCAAAAACACTTTTCACAAACTAAAACAACATGACCGCTTAACAAACAACTTTCTTGTGCTTCAAGGATGATCGAAACGGAGGGGCGCTACACTTCACATCCATCTAAAAACCCCTAAAATATTTATTTGTTGCAAATCTAAAGAGCATTTTGATAGCTTCCATTCCATCCATAGGAGAAAAATTCTCCTCAAAATATATACCTTCTACTTGTGAGTAACCCTTACACACAATTCTTTCCTTGTTTATTACTACTCGATTCTCATTCAGTTTGTTCCTGAATACCCATTTGGTTCCAATTATGTTTTTGTTTTCCGGTCTAGGGACCAATTCCCAAGTCTAATTTTTCTTTATCTGCACAATTTATTCTTTCATTTCTTTCATCTAATGTTCATCCTTACATGATTCACTCACTTATTTAGGTTCAACTTCAGAAAGTAAACACAAATTTACATAAACTTCACCAGCTTTGCTTCTTATTAATACACCTTTCCTTTTTTCTCCAATGATTTGATCTTTGAAATGATTCTTTTGCACATACTTAGGGGTTTTAGGGGGGTATGTGTAGGATCATCATGGAAATAACAAACCCTAAGTGGCAAAAAATTCAAAAAAATCAGAGTTAGGCAACTTGACGTAAAAATATGAATAAGACATCTATATTATTTCAAAAATATGTAACAATAGAGTCTATAGCAAATTGAATGTAGTTTCTAAATTACTAGGTTTATTTAAAAAAAGAAAATCTATTTGTTGAAAATTTAAAATTTTAATGCAGTAGTACTTAAATTTTAGGGAAAAAATAAGAAGTAGGTGTCTTTCTAACCACCGTAACTACACTAAAATGATAATAATTTTTTATAAGATTTTAGATATAAGTAGATTCCACTCATATACCGATGTGATGCATTTTTTTTTGTAATTTGTTTCCAAGTAAATAATTAATTATGATTTTTTTATTACAACTTTTAAAAAATATAAAAACTCGTATGTCTGACCACCTTAACTTGGTCAAAACTTCATGGAATTCAATTTTTTTTAATCCTATAGTATGCAAAGCATAGAATGTGACACATGCTTTGGATTTAAAAAATGTGATACCATTTGAAAGCTATAGATGTTTTTCAATCAACCTATCAATTAGGAATTTAGTCGTAATTCAAATAGAAAATGAATAATAATTATTTATTAAATTCAAAGGAAAGCATAATTTACATTGGTCGAAAGCTAAGAATCTCCTTTAAAAACCCTTTTCATTTCATCAATTTTGGGTAAAAAAAAGTTGTCAGCCACATACCCTACACATACCCATTATATCGCCACTTTTTGGTCCATCATGATCATGCACATACCCAGGGGTCTTCTCTGAAGCTTCTTCCTCTTCATTTTACACTTCTTGTTCATCGTCTATTTATTCCACTTCTCTGAAATCAAGTTCATCTAACACATATCCATCTACTGCAATAGAATTCTACAAGTTTTCATCAACTTTAATATTTGCACTTTCAACTATCTTTCTCAACCTTTTGTTGTAACATATGTAAGATTTGCTTCTAATAGAATATCCAAGGAAGATACCTTCATTAGACCTTGCATCAAACTTTGGTAAGTTTTATTCTTCTCTTTTGATGTAACATTTGCTTCCAAACACTCTAAAGTACTTCACAATAGGAATCCTTCCATACCATAGCTTATAAGGAGCCTTTGTGTTGTTAGCTTTAGCTTGAAATCTATTAAGTATGTAAACAATAGTATAAATGGCTTCTCTATACTAGACTTGTAGTATATTTTCCTCTTTCATCATAGTCCTTGCAACTTCTTGAATATTTCTATTTTTCCTTTCAATAACTCCATTATGTTGAGGAGTTCTAGGGAAGACAAATTAATGCCTCTTTATTCCATGAACTTCACAAAATATGTTAAACTCATTGGAGGTGATTTCAGCACATCTGTCAGACCTCAAGAATTTTATTTTCAAATCCACTTCATTCTTAACCATAGCTTTAAATGTCTTGAATTTATTTGTATCAAATTTCTCTCTAAGAAAAGTAACCAATGTCATTCTAGAATAATCATCAATCAAAAGCATAAAGTACCTATCACCTTGTAGACTTCTCACCCGTGTAGGACCACAAAGATTTTTATGCACTAATTCTAGCAGTATGGTAGTGGATTGTTCCTTTACCTTAAAGTTAACCCTTGTTTTCTTTCCAAATTGATAACTCTCACAAACATCATTGATAGGTTTTGTAATTCTAGGTAAATGTCTCATAGCATGAACCAAGCTGATTCTTGCTAAATTATCAAAATTCATGTGACACATCCTTCAATGCCATAACCAACTATCATTAATTTGTGACATAAAGCAATGACCATCAACACCCTTAAGCTGATAGATGTTTCCATCTGTTCTCTTACTAGTAGCAATCAAAGTTCTAGACCCTTTTCAAATCTCACATTCTTCATCCTTAAACACAAGATTATACCCTTTGCTACACATTTTTCTAACAATCAAGAGATTATTTCTTAAGCCATTAACATAGTAAACATAGTCAGTATTATGCTTTCCATCAAAGTTGATTGAACCTATTCCACATATCTTTGTTCCTAAATCATCTCCAAATTTAACTAATCCTCCATCATACTTTTTAACCAAATTTACTTTTATCTCTGATTATATCATTAGAGTAGCCACTATCAACAACCCAATAATTCTTATTGTAGTTGACATGAAAATTAGATACCAAAGTATCTTCAACCTTATCCTTCATCTTTGGAACACTTTCCTTCACACAAATTTTAGGGTTAGCAGAACTAGATTCTTCTTTTATAGCCAAAAACAAAAATTCATTATCATCAAAATCTCCATAATTAGATTCATCATAAGAAATACTAGCATCTTCTTTCACATAGTAAGCTTTTTTAATCATATTTCCTTTATTTTCCTTGTTCTTATTGTTTAGAGCTCTCTTTGTACATCTAGAAGCATAATGGGGTGAGTGCAGGATCATGACATTTTTTATCTAAATTTGATGAAACAAAAATGGTTTATTGATTATTTTTTTAGCTTTACACTAATCTAAGATATGTCTTTTTTGGAATTAAATAGATAATTATTATTTATTTTCTACATGCATTTTGGCTAAAGTTCTAATTGATAGGCTAATTAAAAAAAATCTATAATTCTTAAATAGTTTCATATTTTTTGAATCCAAAAGATGCAAAACATTCTATGCTTCCCATACTATAGGATAAAAAATAGAAAAAATGATTTTCATAATTTTTTGACCAAGTTATGGTGGTCAGACAAACACATTTTAATATTTTAAAAAAAAAATTCTAATAAAAAATTCATAACTAATTATTTACTTGCAAGAAAATAATAAAAAATATGGCACATTTGAGCATATTCCCTCTACTTAGATTGAAAGTTTCAAAAAATAATATCATATTTTTCTTGTACTTAAGTTGGTCAAACATACACTTTCTTTTTATTTTTTTCGTCAAAAATTTAGTACTATTGTATTGAAATTTCAAAATTTCACCAAATAGATATACCTTTTTCGAAAAGAGGACTAGTAACTTAGAAACTAAATTCAATTTTTAAAAAATTTCTTCTTACATATTTTTCAAATTATGTTAATTACCTATTCAAATATTTATGTCAAGTTATTGAACTCTATTTTTTTTAATTTCCATTGCCACTTAAGGGCCTAGTTTGGACCTCCATGATTCTGCACTAGCCCAATGACCTATACCACCACAACTAAAACATTTGAAAGGTAATTTACCTTCGTACTTATTGGTGCCTTTTTCATCCTTCTCACAAAGTTAGCTTCCAAATTATCAAGATCTTCATCGCCTGAATCTTCAACCTTCTCTGATTTACTAGCCTTTAAAGTAATCTCTACTTTTGTACTTTTCTTCAATTTTTTCATTTCAAATGTAGTCATAGTTACAATCAACTGATCACTGGAATAATTATCAAAATTAATTGTTTCCTCAATAGCAAATCCCTTTTCACTGTAGCTATCTTGAAGAGATCAAATAACTTTCTTCACTACTTTAGATTCTTTAACTATTTCATCAAGACCTCTCACATTACTTACCAATTGATCAATTCTCTGTATGTAGCCTTTTATTGTTTCATCTTTAGACATATGCATCATTTCAAAATGCACCTTCAAGTTCTGCAACTTTTCTTGTTTGACCTTTGGATCTCCTTCATAAATTCTTTCTAACTTATCCCAAACTTCTTTAGCAGTCTTCAAAATCACAACTTTAACTAATTCAGTATTTGAAAGACTATTCACAATAATGTACCTTGCCCTAGCATTGATCTAATGTGCCTTGATTTTAGCACTTGTACCTAAACCATTCGAAGGAGGAGTGTATGTATTTTGATAAGACTTCTCAATCTCATATCCCTGAGCACACAAATATCCTTCCATCTTTGTCTTCCAGAATGCATAATCTAATCCATCTAATCTAGGATATTCTAAAGGAATCTTACTCACCATCCCAGATCTACCTCAAGCGATTAAGCTCTTCTTCAAAGAATCAAGCTCTAATACCAATTGTTGAAATGAACAAGAAAATATAGAGGGGAGGTGAATCAATTGTAGCAAATCAAACCTTCAAAACCCTCAATAGTAAAAATATCCACAAGCATTCATTAAACACTTATTCAGTTAAATTGATTAAACATGAAATGCAAATAACAAAAACTAAAATAAAAACACCATACACATGAGAACACCAAATTTACGTGGAAAACCCAATGAAGGAAAAACCACAATGAGGATTATCTTACAATATAAGTAATAGCAAAATCGGTACAAAGGGGCTCATTGCTAGAATAGGACACATTGTCTAAAAAGGATCACAACCAAGGATCACTACCAAAAAAAGAATACAAGAAGATAGAAGAAGAATGAGAAAACACTTCTCAATGCAACAAGGACTCCACCACAATTTCTCACACGCTTTCACAATTTATCACATGAAAGATATCAGATGCCTTCAACTCACTACCTTTAGGAACCCTAACATGAAATTTGCACTGCTCTGCTCAAATTTGCATCATCATTCATCATTTGCAACAATCTTGCATCTATCTTGCTTATTACTCTTTCGTACTCTCTTACATCAATAGTTCATGCATATTTATATCAAGTTCTACCTCAAAAAATTTCTCTAAAGTTGGTCACTAGTCGTTACACATTCAAATTCAAAATAGGTCAGCACCTAAACATTCCCACGGTGGATAGGAATGAAAGGATTGACCTACATAAATCCTTAATTAGGACCTAAATAGATTCCAACACATTTCAACATGCTTCCACAAGCCTCACATGTAGTGTTAAACACAAGGTCGGCCAACACCCATGCAAAACACCATAGACATTAAGTACAAGCTTCCTTAAATCAAGAAAAAAAAATTGAACAACATAATTCACTTTAAATCAATCCAAAATAATCCACGAACCACTTAAGATTCATCAAATACATCATCCAAGATCGCATCAACAAATACTTTAACTCAGAACAACTGATAACCCTTAATTGCATACCGATAAATGAAACTCTCATTGTATTGCACCAAATCAAGTAAAACCATGAATGCAAAATGATAAAATCATTATAAGAAACTTCACAAATCTACACAACTTGAAACCAAATAGCGAAGAAACGTGAAGCAAATACATTTCTCCTAGACCACATAAAACATCACTGAACAACTGGTTCAGGCACTAGTGAAAGTATCTCAAACTATAAAATGATCTACAAACCCAAATTTTGAATATAGCAACCTCTGACACCTTTGAATAACTTGTAATATCGACACAGGCATAACATCAACACTGAAAGAATGTAGATCACAATATCATAACACACTATGAACATTTGCACTGTAACATAGTTTACTCTATTTATTAAATTTTCTCAAAAGCACTTGGAAACCAAGTACCATAGAAATCATCTTAGAGGTATGTGCAAGATCATGATGGGCTGACAAATTTTTTTAACCCAAAATTGATGAAACGAAAAGGGTTTTTAAAGGATATTCTCAACTTTCCGCCAATATCATTTATGCTTTACTTTGAATTTAATAAATAATTATTATTCATTTTCTATTTGAATTATGACTAAAGTCCTGATTGATAGGTTGATTGAAAAACATCCATGTAGCTTTCAAATGGTATCACATTTTTTGAATCTGAAACATGTGTCACATTCTATGTTTCACATACTATAGGATTAAAAAATTAATTAATTTTATGAATTTTTGACCAAGTTAAGGTGGTTAGACATCGAGTTTTTATATTTTAAAAAGTAATAAAAAATCATAATTAATTATTTACTTGGAAAAAAATTACAAAAAAATATGTATCACATCAATACATGAGTCCTCTACTTATATCTAAAATCTTATAAAAAATATTATCATTTTATTGTGGTTAGAGTGGTCAGACAAACACCTACTTCTTATTTTTTCCCTAAAATTTAAGTACTCATTTAAATTTCAAATTTTCACCAAATAGATTTAAAAAAAAAAAACCTTGTAGTTTAGAAACTACATTCAATTTGCTATAGATTCTATTCTTACATATTTTTGAAATAATATAGATAATATATTCAAATTTTTACGTCAAGTTGCCTAACTCTGATTTTTTTGAATTTTTGGCCACTTAAGGGCCTATTTTTTCCATGATGATCCTGTACATACCCTCAGCTCATTACTTCATTCCAACTCATCTTCAACTAGTTCTACAACAAAAGAATAGATACATGTACTCACAACACTTCCTCAAGGTCTCAAGTACACATGCACAACCTATTTTCCTCTTTCCACAATTTTCTCAATATCCTCAATATCTTCACCCTATAGTTGAAATCAATGACAACATCAGTCAGTAGACTTCATGTTAATATCAATGACATCACCTTCATACTTGCAACATAAACAACATTGTATTATATAATTTAGTCAAATAATCACATCCACATCATCCTCTCACACACACAAAAAAAGGGGAATAAATACTTGATCTACCATTCTCGCTCTTCCATTGAGGTTTGTAGCCAAGTGGATATTGAGATCAATTTTAATCTTTATTGTCCCTAATTGGAAGAAGTGTGATTTAAGACCTAGATCCCAATTCCAATCAAACAATTCTAAATATATCATGTCCAATATGGGAACTAAGTTTAAAAGTAGTAAACTATCACATATAGACTATAATTTATCCCTAGATACCCTTTACCTACATTGCATCTAACTAATATGCAAACCTATAGATATTGTGAATTTTCAATGCATGTAGCACATATTATTTTGACTATTTTTTTTATTTTAATCGCTTTCCAATAGTGAATGTGCATGTCATAAGTTCACAATCTCTTTCTTGATTCAAAGCATAAAAATAGATAACATGTTATAACTTAGGTATAAATTGAGAACTTGTAATATACTATATATTCAAAAGTCTCAAACTACTAGCACACTTAGCCTCTAGGTAAGATTTTAATATTTTTCTATTTGATCACTAGTTTAAAATTTTTGACATGTAAATTTGTTCGAAAATAATATATATCTTATGTGATCACTCATACATTAGCATGTTCTCATGAACATGCTGATATAAAAATATTCAATTAAAATACTTAAAAATGGTAAAATAGAATTAGAATAATATTAATACAATCATTCCAGGTTTACCAATTTCATGTTTTTTCAAGAGTATTTTAACCATTGATAAAATAAGCAATTTTATAACTATTTCTTAGATACACACTACTAGTGCAAAAATTTAATATTTTCTTTTATAATCCTTAACAACTCTTTTTAAAAATAAATAATCATGATGTATATAACCAGTAATAAGAACTAGTAATTGTTTCCCACTTGGAATCTCATTAACGATTTTTCCAACTTTGGTTTGGAGGTTGTCTTGGGGGTTTGGTTTCTTGGCATTAATGCTCCATGTTTTTTTCCATCGTATTAAGGATGAGGCCCCCCATTTGTGGCCTCACTAGTTCATAGCTCTAGTCAAAAACATTAATCTATTAGAAAAAATAAAAAACTAAAAAAAAATTAGTAAAATTGTATAGTAGACCTCCATGTTATTATAAATTTATGATATAAACATAACAAAAAAAATTCATATCACAAAAATCTACACATTTTCCTCAATGTTATATAATAAAAATTTATCAGTACACATAATACGAAAAAAATATGTTAAGATATATGTAAGTATATACACAAGGATATCCAAAAGGAATACAAACTTATCCATAAGTAGAAAAAAGTAATAGGATACATAATAACTAATAAGTATTACACACACAATTCATAATTACATAAGGTATTATCAATATTTTTATTTTTTATTGAAAAAATATCCTTGAAGACTTTGATTTGGAAAATATTATAAATAAATAAGTTTATAATTTTCTATCCCAAGCAAAAATGGAAGTACTTTTGGAATAAATTAAAAGTGTATTTCAAGCATAATGAAATATCCTTCACTGAAGTGGAAAAATTACCTCCCTTCACAACACTATGAGTTGCATTAGCCTTGAAAACTAGGATTTTCTTTAAAAACTGTTTCCCCTCCTTTTTTAAATTCCTTTTTAATCTATTGAGATTTTGAAATCATTTACTAAATAAAGAATAGTTAGTCTTTTAAAATAAATGACTAAAAGACTTATTTGGTTCAATTCAAAAAATAAGATATTCATGCACATTGAGTTTCATGAACATAAAACAATACTCAGATTGAAATGATAAATGTAACATTTACTTGCAACCATGAAAATCAACATTGAAATGCACAAAGTCATAAACTAGAAATTTACACCTACAATTGGATGCTAAGTAACATCTTTTATTACAACACCTAGAAAAAATCCTAAAATACATTGTAAAACACATATGACCCATATAATAGTGCAATATATGGATTCTAGAAAGACATTGTATAATGGTCACTTAACCCTATTCTATCTCTCTGACTTATATTATACTCTTCCTCTTTGAATGAGAGATAAAAATACTCCAATATCAACCTTAGGATTATCAAATGGTAGTTTATAATTTTAATAAAATTGTAATTGTTAATTCTTATAATTGATATAATAACATTTGAAATACTCAACTCATGAATAATCCAAAACATCTCATGAATCAAATATTACAATAAATTTTTACCATAATTAATTGTAAGCAATGAGATTATGACAAACATAAGTACATTCAACTAAAATGACATTCATTTATATACATGGCTTGGAACACTCATAATAATGCATTTAATAAATCAAATTAAAATAATTAAAAATGGACTTTGACACACATTTGATTAATTCTCCTTGAACTAAAAATATTTTCTTGAGTTAAAAAACTTAATTCTTCAAGATGGAAACATACCAAACTATTGTATATAAAAAATTAAGTCTTCATATCCCTAGTTTAGGGATATAATTTTACTTTATGAATTCCAACATATTTGTTTGAAAGTTATATAATGATAAGAAAAAAAATATTGAATCACCATAATAATTTGATATATATATATATATATATATGAATATATATATTTTTTAAAGGTGCAATGCACCCATATTAATAGGGGTAAATCCTTTTGATTGGAGCTATGAAACGGGTACAAGAAACCACAAGAAACAACCAAATCCACGAGCACATTGGCCCAGCAAGAGTTTGAACCCTGGTGGTCGTCACTACAACCAAGTGACATGACCATCGAACCATACCCTTATCGTCATATATATGAATATATATGAATATATATTACATTTATATATATTATATGTATATGATATATAATATATATATGTATATACATACATATATAAATATATTATATATCTATATCTCTTTCCCTCTACATATAGACATACATGTATAACATGTATAATTTATATATGTATATTTTTATTTATCATTGTTTTTAATAAAATAGATTGAATGTTTATATACTATATTAACTTGTAATATATGTATATGATAGAGATTAAGAATACTTATCTACATTGATATCTGACAACAATTGTGTCTTTAGCTCTAAATAACATTCATTCAAATGAGTTAAGTCAATAAGTGGGTGATCTTGTGTGCAAAATGACACACCCTCCTAATATCATTAGAAAATTTGGTTGTCTACACTAAAAAATGGTGAGAATTAAGGGAAAGGGATTGATGGTGGGTAGGGTGATGTTGAGTGAGGGGTCCATGTCAACAACATTGAAATTGATCTTTTTTTTTCCCACATGCCTACATAGTCTAGCTAGCACTCCCCCATTTTTTTTGGAAAAATTTGAGAACATTTATCAATGTTTTCATACCATTTTTCGAAAACCACAAAACAGAGCCAAAATATGTCATCGATCAATAGTGGGTCATTAAGTCATGTAATATTGGTATGTTGATGTGGCATCACATTATTGGTCAATTTGTGCAATTTTTGAATTAAAGTGATTTGTAGTTGGATATTAAGTGTAAATTTATTGGCACTTTTATTGCCCAAAAGTGGGCCCCAAGCTATCCAAAACTATACCCACGATATGTCTTATGCCCATGATTGGCTCCTCTCCCTTATGTGGCAACTAATTTTTACCTTTATGTGAGTTCTAGTGTTATAACAATTTTATATTTGAAAATTGGATCGTCTTGTCCTATCTAGAATGTGGTTAACATATTTTAATTTTCTTAAATAAAAATCAGATTTTTTTTGCTCTCAGCATACAAGAAAAAAGTATATTTGATTTTCATTTAATAAAAAACTAATAGAACTGTCCTCACTAGGAAGTTGATTATAAAATTAATTTCCAAAGTATATGGACATAGAATGCATGAATTTTTTGTGTGGAAATTTTCTACTTTTGTTGAAGGAATTTTGCATTTTTGTATTCTATTAATATGGAGTTCTATGGAGGAAAGTAGAAAAATTTCTTTAGTATGAGAGATTTTAGTTCATTAAGAGTTGTTAATTTCTAACATTTCACACCTTTATATATCTAAAGGAAGATATGCATATAAAGTGGGATACAGGGGGGATGGACCTTGTATTTATCTATTATTTATTTATTATGTAGATAAAAATTAGATTGAAAGGATCTAAAATCTTGTACAATGGAGTAGACAAAAGGTAGACAAAGAAAATACCATGAGACAAACTAAGCAGTCCAAAAAACTGAATCAGAGTAATACACAACTGCAACTTAATTGCCACACACAATAACAATCAAAGAATAAACAACATAAGATCTTAGGGAACTTATTTAATTATTTTTGGACAACAAAATATAAAATAAATGGAAGGTGATCCTATAGGATGGATTCCACAACCATCAATCTATGGAAGGTTTAAAAAGGTGTTATTTGAACATACAACTAGTGAGTTGATGTGAAGAAATAAGGTATTCAAAGGAAATTAATGTAGATGGAATGGGAAATACAAGAGAAATATGGTCTATTATGACATGGTTGTGATGTATTGATATTAGTCATTCTTAGAGGATGATTATGAATATTGAGCCTCTTTCCCAAGAGCATGTGTCTATCTTCTCTATAGGTTTCCTTGGATGAGTTTATAAATATTAATTCTAAAAGATCTTGTAATTCTGTTCTTGTGTGTAAAGATTCTAAAATCCAATCCTATTCTTTAAACTAGGAGAAGAAAAAATGACAATAGATAAATAAATAGAAACACTTAGAGCTCTATATTATACTACATACAAAAATTTGCAACATATATCTCAAACAAATATATCTTGAACACATCAACTACTATTGAATGGGATTGCAATTTCTTTTCTAAAATATAATAGTTCGCTACATATCTAGAAAAGGAAAAAAACTAATAATACTTTTATTTACTCTACATGTGTTTAGCATGTAATAAATATTGCTTGGGGCTTCTAAAACTAAATACATGAAAATGAAAAACTATCTAACAAATTAGAAACTACACATGGCAATTAATTACATGGTAATATTTTATCATTGTGCATCAATTATCAATATACTCTCCCTTGATGCAGAGAGGGCTCAGAATATGATTTTGGAGTGTGAAAAGCTAGAATTGCACTTGGAACTAAAGAGATAGATCAGGGGATACTTGGTGGATTTTTAGCACCTGGAGCTAAAATAGTAGTGGGTTGATCATGATTAATATCATCGATATTACCACAATTCAAAAAAAAAATGACATCTCAACATAGCCTTTTTTATGAACATAAACTCCCCCTTCATCAAAACTACATCCATTGATATAGTAATGCTATTAGTGAGAGGATTATACAACCTATAAGCCTTATTTTTCTCATTATATCCAACATAATTTTTAGATCTAACTTTTATCTCTTTTCATTAGCTACATGAACATAGACTAAACAAAAATAAAATGAAATGATTAACATTAGGATTTTTCTCATACCAAGTTTCATAAGCAGCCATCATGCCAAGTGCACAAGTGGGACTTCAATTGAGAATGCACATTGTTGTAGCAACTACATCACCCCATAAATAATTACTCAATCCCTTGGCTTGTAAAATACTCTTTTTCATATGTTGTATGTAACTTTGGAAGGTAGGTTCAAAAGATTCCATGCCCACCATTTCCCTATGTTGAATCATTTCCATTACAATGTTAAGATGAATTTCACATTTTGGATTATGTCTTCTCTAGAGTAGCTAACTAATATTGTTCAAGTTAAAGGAAAAAAAAATGTTACACTAAGGTTTGATGTTTAGGTTGTGTCACTTCTAGGCAGCCCTAAACCATTCCCCAATCTCTATTAAAAAGAATTACCTTGTGATTGGTGACCCTGTTAAGCCCTTTGAGGGCCCCCCGTCACCCTTGTCTTTGAATTGACCCCGTCCCCCTCATTGCGAATAACTAGCCCATGAGAGGAAAATCCCTATCCATTACAGTCCCTACCCTTGAATCAAAAAAATTATCTCATTCTCAGACCCCACCAAAATTTCTATCTTTGATTCTGACAACTCAGAAGATGACCCCACCCTTATTGACTCCCTATTGACTCCCTTCTTATCTCCCTTTATGGTTCTCCTATTCATGAGGATCTCTTAGACATTTATAAATCTCCTCAATCCTCAAATCCCTTAGTCCCTAGAGACCCCCCACCCTCTGTGTGAATATGGATAATGCTATTGTGAAACCCTAGTTGGAGAATGAGGTCTATGCCAACTATGTCCCACTTAGACTTAAACCGAATGATCTCTCTGAAGTTTTCAATGTTTAGAATGATATCCTCAAGTGGTTACTATCCAAGCTCATCATGACCGAGGATAAAATTTAGGCGTTAAAGGAGAAGGTGCTTAAATAAAAGGTGAATTGGCCAAGTGAGGTCGATGATGAAGGTCGTTGGGGTTTGTGTTGACCCTGGTGGCATTTTGTTTGGCATTGTGTCAAATATGGTTGCAAGGTCTGATGGTGATGATATTTATATGTTCTTTATGGCTAAGGATTTTTTACTATGTTTGATGCTTTACAATGGCATTATATTTGGCATTGTGTCAAATGCAAGGTTTCAAGGTATACATGTTCAGTTTTGTGCAAGGTATTCATTAAAAAAAATTCCTGCAAATTATATGGTTGATCTTGTATTTATATTCCTTATTCCATGATCAAAAGAAAAGGTTGTTTGCTAGGCTTCTAGCTATAGCTCAATTGGCATTAATATGGTTTCTATGACAAAATAAAAGTTTTTTTTTAAATTATTTTCTAGGATTTCAGCCATAACATCCTTTACAAGGCATAAAAAGGGAAGCACTCCATCTCAATGCACTCCATATTCGTGGCATTTTTGGAAGACCTTGAGTCATAAAATACTTGCACATGTTGATTTGCAAGGTTATTATAATGTTTTGGTTCAATGGAAAAAGGAAGCACAATGATATTTAAAAGGGACATAGTGATAAGGGTGCCAACACATATTTTTGAGCACATGACAAAAGGAATTAGGGATCAATGGAAAAGAATGTTTAACATGTGAAACTACTCAAACAAAAAGACATTGTGTTAGTTATCATTTTTGTGAGAAGAAAACTCACAAGGAGTTAGGGTTTTGTAGGCAGTTGATGATGGTGTTTGCATGTACAAGACAATTCTCGATTCACAGTGGTTTTCCAAATTAAAAAAAGAATGGTTTTCAGGCTTCTTTTTCTTAGGTAATATTCTCTAGTTGTTTTTGCTGACTGAGAGTTATTTGGTTGATTAAAACTTGTAGAGAAGGTTGTATTCATTGTCAATTGTGTGTTAAGAGTTTTGGTATCTTTTTTCTCAGTTTTCTTAAGAGTCTTAAAAAAAATTGCAATTTGCATTTGTTAAGGGAAATGGATTATTTTTTCAGTTGTTAATGTTGTCTAATTTTTTGAAACCCATGTCTATTTTTTGGGGGCTGCAGTTTCCATTCACCATGTGGGTAAAGGTTTTTATTTTTGACAATGGGTAAATGGCAATGCTATTTTTTTATATATCAATTTATCATTCTCTTACCTGTCACTGTATATGGGTAGTTTGCAACTGAAAGGTAGTTCAAAAACAATAGAATACGATGACAAAAGTAGTTATGGAATTCCTAGTTGTTTTATTGATAGATGGAAAAAGTTAGTATCATTTTTGGATGTTATAAAATAGTGATTTGGTACTGTTATGAGGTCAATGATTTTATTGCAATATCATATACTATGTAAGAGTTTTCATTCCTAGACATAATGCATAAACTTGTCTTGTAAAAGTTGTATACAAAGGGAGTTAAAAATAGATTGATATATTTTGTGTTTTTTAGGTTCCAATGAAATGAACATGTATGACATAAGATATATTAGTTTAGTTGTAATGGTTTGGATTGTAACAGGGTAACCCCCTGATGTTATGTTTCTTCCTTCATTGGAGATTGGTCAGTAAGACCATGAAGTATATGCCAGTGAGGCAGATGTTTGTATGCTAGTGAGATAGATGTGTGTATTCCAGTGAGGCATTCTTGTAACTAGTGAGGTTCTTTGGTCAATGAGGCCATTTTTTCCAGTGAGGCATTTTGAATAATCTAGTGAGGCAAATTTTTTGAGTGGTTTTTCTACCCCATGAGGGTTTTCCACTCAGGACAAAAACATTGTTATAATCTTGTTGTCTTGACATGATGATCTTATTTGTTTAATTGCTTTAATGTTTCTTATTTTAGTTTTATGATTGCATTAAGTTCATGAATGTTTTAATCATTGAAAATTATTAAAAGCATACATTTTTTGAAGAATGTTAAAGGAAAAAATAATTTAAGACACTGATTCACCCTCCCTCTCAATACCTTCACCAATCCAACAAGTGGTATCAGAGCCAATCCCTTGATTTAACAATCCTAATTGGCTTAAGGTTCCTTGGTATTGGAGTGTTGTTTGTTATGGAAAATCTAGACAAGCCACCTATTTTTGATGGCACAAACTTTGTCTATTGTAAATTCAAAATGGAACGTTATCTGGCCTCTTTAGGATTTGATGTTCTAGAAGCTGTTAAAGTTGAATACACTAGAACAAATCTTACTACACAAGATGAAAAGAAGGCTTTTGGTCATGATTCTAGAGCAACAAATGCAATTTGCTCTGCTCTTAGTGATGAAATTCTTGTGAAAGTAATGGATTGTAAAAATTTAAAACTAATATGGAATAGATTTTCAAAGATCTATGAAGGTGATGATAATGTAAAGGAAGCAAGGCTTCAAACCTTCAAAACTAAATTTGAAAAATTAAAAAAATGATGATGAGAATGTGACAAATTAATTTCTTAGAGTTCAAGAAATTGTGAGCTCAATGAAAGGTGTTGGAGAAACTGTAGATGAACAAATTGTTGTTAAGAAGATTCTTAGGACTTTAACTCCTAGATATGATTCAAAATTTTCAATTGTTGAAGAAAGGGCTCCAACAACCCTTTCTGTATTAGAGTTGCAAGGAATATTTACAACCTATGAAATGAGAATCGACAGTGATGCCTCCTCAAGAAAAGAGGTAGGCTTTAAGACAACAAAAAGGGAATCTAACACAAACTCAGATTCAAAATTAGACAATGAAGATTAGTCTATTTTTGCTGGTAAATTAAAAAGAGGTTTAGGGAGATACAAAGGAAAATTTCCCTTCAAATTTTTTGATTGTGGAAAGGTTGGGCATTTTGCAGCCAAACGTCCTAACAAAGACACAAATAGTTATGCAGAAGACAATAGAAAAAAATATAAGAAACAAAATAATAAGAAAAATTTTAAAAAGAAGAAAAGTTTGTTTACTAAAGAAACTGATGCAACTGATAGTTGTACTGAGGCTTCAAGTGGAGAAGAAGGTGAGATTGTATTTATGGCCACAATGAATAAAATGGAACTGCAAGAAAATAAACTTGCAGAGACTTTTGCTTCTAATGAAGAATTGGGAGGTTTTGAGAATGAACTGAAAATTTCTCTAAGTGAAGTTCAAGATTTGAAAAAGGACTTAGTATATCAGAAAATTCAGATTGAGCAAGATACTGAGAATCTAGTAAGAAAGATTCTAATAACTAAAAAGGAAATTATTGACTTAAAACTTCAAGTTGAAATTTTAAGATCACAAGGATGCAATTAGAATTCAAGGAAGAAATTTTTTGTATCTTAGAAACTAAAATCAGCAATCTAAGAAAGGAATTTAATAAATTTACAGATATTTTGAATAAACAAAGGTTTTATGAAGTCAAGTCAGGTCTTGGTTATATGGATGATTCAAGTATTTTTCAAGATGTAAATGTGGAAGCCGAAGAGTCTTTGAAGTCTTTAGTAAGATCCAAAATGAGCTCAAACTCACAAAGAGGAAAAGCTAAGTGTGGCAGATCTAGACATGCTTCCTACAAGAAGAAAGAGAACAATCTTTCTAAGACATCTATGCAAAACAAAGTTAAGTTGGTTTGGATGCCTAAAAAGAGAAATGTAGAGCCAAAAGGTATTTTTAGTCAAACTGCATTACATGTTAAAGTTAAAAATACATGGATCTTAGATAGTGGTTGTTCTCATCATATGACAGGGGATAGAAGCAATTTTACTGAACTTGAATTTGTTGATTTTGGTTTAGTTTGGTTTGGTAATGATGATTGCATTCAACTTATGGAAAAAGGCACAATGGTTTTGGTAATAACATTTTCTTGCTAGATGTTTATTATGCAACAAGTTTAAAACACAATCTGTTAAGTGTGACACAAACATGTGATCAAGATTTTTGTATTCTTTTTTATGCTTGTGGGTGTCAGATTAAAAAGAAATCAGGATAAATAGTTGTTGCTAGTTCATAGACATAGGGAAATATCTATGAAGTGACTAGTGTAAAATTTCTTGATCAGTTGAGGAGGAGTCTCTTTGATCTTCCTCCTATTTCTTTTTACTAATCAATCTTTGTGATTGCAGGGTGTGCTTTAAATTTTTATCTTATATCCCTGAAAGTATAAACTGCAGTCAAACCTTTGCAATTTAGCTAGTATTTTTGGAATAGTTTTCAATTTCTCTATTACATGAAGGATTGTGTGTTAGTGTGCCACTATTATATTGTCTTGATTATTTCAACAAAGATATAAAGAGTCTTCTTGAGAATGAACAGTGAATTGGAAAACTTAGTTCATTTTTGCCTCTAATATCAATTGTTTTGTCTTCACAAAGAGGAAGGGTCTATGATATGAGAAGAGAAATTTTAGAACATTATGCCTCAGGAGATGGAGAAGAAAGATTATGTTATTCCTTCAATTCATGCATTTTTTCTACTTCATGAAGCAATGTGAAACAAGGAAGTGCAGTGCAGTGAATGTTGTTTTGCAGAGAATCTTATTATTGAAATGACAATGAAAGTTATAAAAATTTTGGTTGTTTATTTGCAAGGTTTCAAGGCTTCTCGAAATAGTCTTGTCTAAATACTCTTAAAAGTATGCATGGTCTTAGGGGGAGACTTCATGTCTATTCTACACCCCTGGTTCAGCTATTCTTGTGTATGCTTTTGTGAATTTATGATGCATACTAGTATATAATGATGATACACTATTATTTTACTAGTGTATAATCATTCTTATCTGTTTGCACCATTTGTTTCCTTAAGCATTGGTTCAATTCTTGGTTGCATCTGGTTCTTCTTAGTATTATCAATGTTCATCTTTGACATTCCACTGGATGGTGTTACATGTATTTTGGCATTGCATTATGGTTTGGATTGATTGGTATTTTGGTGATTTAGATTGGAAATTTAGATTGATTCAGGTTTCATGAGACAGTTACTTAAGAAAGGACAAAATTAGTGAAAGCAACATTTGTTGCTTGGACACATTTCAGTAATAAGCATTGCCTTTTGTGAGTAGTGATTGAATAGTGCTATATCATAGGGAGAGGTTTCTTGCATATTTCATTCCCATGGCACAAAATGCTTTTGGTGATTGGTTGTACTACACTTGTTACAGTTTGGTGATTTGTACATTCTCAGCTTGTCATTGATGTATGACATTAGTATTCATTACATTCCCAGTTTGTTCTTGGTGCTTGACAATGATATTCCTTTGTGCTTTTGATAGTGAGTTACTACTTGCATATTGTGCAATTGATGCATACATTGATATTTATGGTATTGATCTTATTGATGATATTGGAATTTGATCTCACAATACTTGATTTTATGAGTACTCTAGTGATTGACTCTATTTCAATGCTTTGGCTTCTCAGTTCTTGGATATTTGTTTTATAGTACTAGACATATTTTTTCTCCTTGAAGATAGTTTATTCTATGACAGTTTCATAGTGATATTTTGCTATGATGATATGCATATTTGATGTGCCCAACTTTCATTCTGACAGTGAATGTTTTCACTATAATAGTTTTTGAGATCTTTCTATAGGTGTTTGATGACTTTTTGTACCTCTTTTATTTTTGACATTGTTGACAATATTTACATGTTGATATTTCCTTGGTGTATAGTGACTACATATGTCAACTTTTTTGGCTTGCAAGGTAATAGTTATTTGTAGGTATTGTGACTTGATCACTACTAGCTACATGTTGTTGAAAGTGGTAGTTTGTTATAGGTTTTCCTTGGTAACAGTTACATAATGAGTATTTTGTTTCAATATGCCACTATTGAAAATGGTATCCCTATCATTTAAGGTCTTTATTCCTAAGGTTGATGATTCTTGACATTATTATTATTTCTTGCATTCCTATTAATATCTTTGAAGATGTTAGAAGGTCCCAAATAAAGGCACAATTTCCACAAAGAAAGTTAGCAAAAGATTCTCAAGGTGGAAATCAAAAGACAATGTAGTATCTTATCCTGGACATTATTTTATGATTGATATCTTGGGTTATGATCACATATTGATATCATATATCATTTTCTTCATGAAAAGGTGTTGGAAAATGATGTGATTATGAATTATGTGACTTCAAATGAGCAACAAAAGTTTCTCTTGAATCCTTGAGGGATAGACTTGGTGTCTTTTCTCTCAGTTCTCTACAATGATTTAACTCCCCTCCATGGGGTTAGGGGGAGCTTTTCATGCTTATTCTTACCCTAGTTGGTGTTTTTTTGGAATTGTTTATATTGTTGGTTATCTTGCAGGTTTTGCATTTTTTTGTTCTTCTTTGGCATTATTGTCAAAAGGGGTAGATAGTGCAGCTTGGTTTCAGTGGTTTCAAGATGGTTTCTATTGCTTAGATATGTGATGCTTGGTATTCATGATTTCATGTTCATTCTTGGTTATGTTTATGGAAATGGTACTAATGGTTGTGATTATGGTTTTAGGACTGTTGTAGGATTGCTTTTAAACAGGTTGGATTATTTGACACCAATGCCAAAGGGGGAGTTTGTTGAACCCAGTGGCATTTTGTTTGGCATTGTATCAAATATGGTTGCAAGGTCTGATGGTGATCATATTTATATGTTCTTTATGACTAAGGAGTTTTTACTATGTTTGATGCTTTACAATGGCATTATATTTGGCATTGTGTCAAATGTAAGGTTTTGAGGTATACATGTTCAGTTTTGTGCAAGGTATTCAGTAAACAAAAATCCTGTAGATTATATGGTTGAGTTTGTATTTATATTCCTTGTTTCATGATCAAAAGAAAAGGTTGTTTTCTAGGCTTCTAGTTATAGCTCAATTGGCATTAATATGGTTTTTATGGCAAAACAAAAGTTTTTTTTATTTTCTAAGCTTTTAGCCATAGCATCCTTTACAAGGCATAAAAAGGGAAGAACTCCATCTCCATGCACTCCATATTCGTGGCATTTTTGGAAGACCTTCTTGAGGTCATAGGTTCCTTAAGTCATAGAATGTTTGCACATGTTGATTTGCAAGGTTATTATAATGTTTTGGTTCAATGGAAAAAGGAAACACAATGATATTTAAAAGGGACATAGTGATAAGGGTGTCAAAACATATTTTTGAGCACATGGCAAAAGGAATTAGGGCTTGATGGAAAAGAATGTTTAACATGTGAAACTACTCAAACACAAAGACATTGTGTTAGTTATCATTTTTGTGTGAAGAAAACTCACGAGGAGTTAGGGTTTGCAGGCAGTTGATGATGATGTTTGCATGGACAAGACAATGCCAGATTCACAGTGGTTTTCTAGTTAAAAAAAAGAATGGTTTTCAGGCTTCTTTTTCTTGGGTAATATTCTCCAGTTATTTTTGCTGATCGGTACTTATTTGGTTGATTAAAACTTGCAGAGAACATTGTATTTGTTGTTGAAGTTGTGCATTAAGAGTTTTGGTATCTTTGTTCTCGGTTTGCTTAAGAGTATTCAAACAAATTCACATTTGTTAAGGGAAATGGATTTTTTTTCAGTGGTTAATGTTGTCTAATTTTTTGAAACCCTTGTCTAGTTTTTTGGGGCTGTAGTTTCCATTCACCATGTGGGTAAAGGTTTTTATTTTTGATAATGGATAAATGGAATTGTCTCATATATATATATATATATATATATATATATACATATATATCAGTTTATCATTTTCTTACCTGTGAATGTATACAAGTAGTTTGCAACTGAAAAGTAGTTCGAAAACAACAAAACACGGTGACAAAAGCAATTATGGAATTCTCAGTTATTTTGTTGACATATGGCAGAAGTCAGTATCATTTTTGGATGTTATAAAACAGTGATTTGGCACAGTTCTTAGGTCGGTGATTTTATTGCAATATCATATACTATGGGTATGTGTAGGATCATGATGGGCCAAAAAGTGGCAATATGATGGGTATGTGGCTGATGACTTTTTATTTACCCAAAATTGATGAAACAAAAAGGGTTTTTAAAGGAGATTCTCAGCTTTCCACCAATATAAATTACGCTTTACTTTGAATTTAATAAATAATTATTATTCATTTTCTATTTGAATTATGACTAAAGTCCTGATTGATAGGTTGATTGAAAAACATCTATAGCTTTCAAACAGTATCGCATTTTTTCAATTTGAAACATGCGTCACATTCTATGCTTTGCATACTATAGGATTAAAAAAAAATGAATTTCATGAAGTTTTGACCAAGTTAAGGTGGTTAGACATACACATTTTTATATTTTTTAAAATTTGTAATAAAATTTTTCAAAATTAATTATTTACTTGGAAAAAAAGTTACAAAAAGTATGCATCACATCGGACATGATTCATCTACTTATATCTAAAATATTATAAAAATATTATCATTTTATTGTGGTTAGGGTGGTCGACAAACACCTACTTCTTATTTTTCCCTAAAATTTAAGTACCACTACATTGAAATTTCAAATTTTCACCAAATAGATTTTTTTAAAATAAACCTAGTAGTTTGGAAACTACATTCAATTTGCTATAGATTCTATTCTTATATTTTTTAAAATAATATAGATAACTTATCCAAATTTTTACGTAAAGTTTTTGAAAAGGAAAAAACAGGTTTTACAGGGACCTGAAACCACAGAGTTAAAATAAACAAAGATAGAGCAAAAAAAGTTTGAACAAATAGACAGCTGTCCCAAAAAAGGAAACAACAGCAAAGAGAGACAACAGGGCCCAAAAAAAGGACCGCCAAAAAGCCAGAAACAACAACAGCAGCACTACTCCAAGGTGTTCATCAATTCCTCGGCTTCCTTTTCAACTTCACTCATATCCTGTAACCCCTGCTTGAGGATTTGAACCGTGTGTGGAGAAGCAGGGGCCTTCCTCTTCGTATTAGCCCGGGTGCGAGTCTAAACCCCTTCAACAACAGCTCTGCTACAACCTCTGTCCGCGTCCAAGTCCACGACCAATGAGCCCTTTTGATTTTTTTTCAACTTTTCCACCATAGCATTGATAATAATGGTGTTGTGCCTAGCAATTTTATAATTATTCACCACAGTGGCCCTGATGTTTTGGCCAATCTTGGACATATTGCTCTCTAGCTTTGTCAATCTTTCCTCTTGCAACTGTTGTCTTTTCCCCGATAAGGAGGTGTCCTGTCCATCCTTCTCATTGCAACTCCAGCTAACCTTCTGCTCCAAATCCCTGACTCTGTTGCTGAGATCCCTATTACGATCATTCAAATCATAAACTTCCTTCTAGTCCCACTTAAGAACAGTTAAAAAACCATCAGTACTTTTTTCCGCCACACCCATTATGTCCTCAGGCCTAAGGTTATTCAAGGCATAATTTTTACGTAAAGTTACTTAACTCTGATTTTTCTAAATTTTTTGCCACTTAAGGGCCTATTTTTTCCATGATGATTCTACACATATCCATGTACATAAGAGTTGTCATTCCTAGAAAGAATGCATAAATTTGTCTTGTAAAATTTGTATACAAAGGGAATTGAAAATAGATTGATATATTTTGTGTTTTTTAGGTTCCAATGAAATGAACCTGTATGACATGTAAGATATATTAGTTTACTTGTAATGGTTTGGATTGTAATAGGGTAAACCCCTAATGTTATGTTTCTTCCTTCATTAGAGATTGGTCAGTAAGACCATAAAGTATATGCCAGTGAGGCAGATGTTTGTATGCTAGTGAGGCAGATGTGTGTATGTCAGTGAGGAATTCTTGTAACCAATGAAGTTCTTTGGTCAGTGAGGCCAGTTTTTCCAATGAGGCATTTTGAATAAGCTAGTGAGGAAAAATTCTCAAGTGGTTTTTCTACCACTTGAGGGTTTTCCACTCAGGACAGAAATAGTGTTATAATCTTGTTGTCTTGACATGATGATCTTATGTGTTTAATTGCTTCAATGTTTCTTATTTCAATTTTATGATTGCATCCAGTTCATGAATGTTTTAATCATTAAAAAATATTAAAAGCATACATTGTTTGAAGATTTTTAAAGGAAAAAATAATTTAAGACACTGATTCACCCCCCCCTCTCAGTGTCTTCACCACTCCAATAGTTTTTTGTCATCCCTCACCAATTATTTTGATAAATGGTCTAATTGGGAGAATGAGGTTCAGTCAAGATGTCGGTCTCTCTAAGAAGAAGGGAAAGAAAGGGAGCAACTTTGCTTTTCTTGGTGCTGAGGAGGTTCAACCTACCCACAAGGGGATTCTATCCTTTGATTAATGGCCTTAAGTTGTTGGGTGACTAGTAGCTAGTCTAGCCCCTAGCAGGTTTTACTCTATGTTTTGCAGTTTCTATCTTTTGCTAGTCTCTACATAATTTCTCTATTTTTTTACTTTCTAGGTGTCTCATGTTCACAAGCCCCCCCACCCCCCCCCCCCACTTGGCCTCTATGGCCATTTTGTAAAGGGGTACGAGCCTTTCCCAACTTTAATCTAGTCGAAACATACTCATTTTCATTTCGACCACTATACAATTCTTCCTTTTAGTTACCTCTTTTTGTTGAGATGTGTAAGTAGTGGTGAGTTGTAAAGTGTAATGTGATCATATCACAAATAATCTAGAAATATCTTGAACAAAATTATCTTCCATGACCAATTATTAAACACTTCATTTTGCAACTACTTTCATTTTCCACAAGGGATTTTAAATCTCTTGAATTTTTCAAAGGATTCATCCTTTTAACCCAAAAATTTCATGATTAATCATGTAATGAAACATGATGACTTACCCAAAATCTTTGTTTGTATAGGACAACAAATATTAGAATGAACTATTTGAAGTGGATAATGGGCCTCCAAACATTTCCTTTAGAAAATTTATCTCTTGCACCTTCACAAACCTTCGTATACTCTTCAACCTTAGGAAAACCATAAATTAATTCTTTTAATGTTAGAAGCTTCAAACTAAGAAAATTCAAAAGCCCATGCTTGAGATGCCATAGCAATTATTTTTCCTCATCTGCAATATTGGCAAGATTGTTTCTATGTTCTCCAAAATTCAATGGGAACATCCTATTCTTTGAAATAAGCACACTATAACTATTGGAACACATTTTTTGTTGCGTCAAAGTATTGACCTATTAACACTCGATACAAATGCTAGAGATAAACTGATCCAAGGGAGGTGGTTAGTCTATATCTCGAACCCAAAGGGAGACGCTGGTGGTTAGTCCAATAATCCTTCCCTCAGCATCACCTGAGGGGATTTGAACCCACAACCATGTTTTTGATACCATTTTTTGGAACACGTTTGTCGTTGCACCAAAAGATCAACTTGTTAATGCCCGATACAAATGCTAGAGATAAATAGATCCATGGGAGGCAGTTAGTCAATGTCCCAAATCCAAAGGGAGATGCTAACGATTAGTCCAATAGTAAGTAACTTATTGCTTTGATTCTTTTTTTTTAGATTGCAAGAATTGGTCATGTATCTTTCCCCCTAGAAACTGCAGTGTGCCTAGTAAACTTTTTTCACGTGATCGGTAATGCTAGCGTGACACACCCTCTGATAACATGGGGATGGTGAGGAGACTAGACCTTGTGACCTCTTTCCTACAATAGGATGCTTTAGCTAATTGAGCTAGGCCCCCCGCCCGAACTTATTGCCTTGATTCTTATCATAAATTGTACGTTACTAATTTTCAAACATTGCTTTGTAATTATTTTCACATTAATACCCAAGACTCAATAAATTATTCTTTAATTATGGAGTGTAATAAATATATTTAATTTTTTTTGTACCTTCTTTAGTATGAACTTCCATAACTCCTTTTGTAGAAACCTCTAAGGTATTTTCATCACCAAGTTTGATTTTGGATTTGAAACTTTCTACCATCGTAGAAAAAAGATTACTATTTCCCGACACGTGGTTAGAACATCTAAATCTAAATACCAAGCATTTTTAATAGTACTTATAACTCTACTATAAGATATAAATAAATTATTTTAAGAATCCTCGTCATCCTCATAATCCTAATTAACACTTTTGTTGCTATTACTTACTTTTAATCTACAATCCATTTCAAAATGACCATATGTAATATAATCATAATACTATATATTTCTCTTGTCAAATCTACCTCCAGCTCTTCCTCTTGAAAATTTTGGATTTTGATCTCTACCTTGGCCTTGGTTGGTTTTAGTGCTAGTATTGACATCTTCATTTTTTGTAATTTATAATTTTTCATGAAAATATTTCTCATGAATTTCTCTCAATCTTTCTTCACGAAGCATAAAAGATCCACCTAGGTGATCAAATTGAAAGGTACTCAAATCCTTTCTTTCTTTAATAATTATAACAACATGGTTCCATCTTGGTCTTAGAGATCTCAACAAATTTGTAAACACAACTTATTTATTCATAGTTTCTCCTAGAGTAGTCATTTTATTGATCACATCATTTTCTCTTACACAATAATCACTCACTTTCTCAACTTATTGCATCTTCAAATTCTCAAATTCTCTGTTTAATGTCTACAACTTGACAACTGTAACTTGATCACTGCCTTGGTAAGCTTCTTGTAGAGTCTCTAGTAATCCTCAACTATTTTTGCTCTTGTTGTTCTCGGAAATAGGATCTTATTTAGAGCTGTTTGGATATAAAATAAAGCTTGAGCATTCTTCTTTTTAGCCTCTCTCTTAGTTGTTCTATCATTGGTTGTAAGAGTGTTTCAATCAATTGACTTTTCATAACTTGTTTGTACAATATTTTACAAATATTTTCCTATAAAAAAGATCATCATCTTGATGCACCAATAATCATTATCACTTCCATTAAATTCTAGAATGGACAGGAAGTTAGAACTTGACACAATGAATTTAACCCAAAAAAAGACCTACTCTAAAACCAAATGAAGATTCTAAAAATCAATGTTGTTTTTTAAACCAAAAAATTAAAACATAACATCTAAATAAATAAAAAACCCATACATCTCTATTATACTATATACAGAAATTTGCAACATATATCTCAAACATTTTTTATTGTATTATTTCAAATAAAAACTGTTTTCTATATATATATATATATATATAAACTATTTATTGAAGGGAACTGCAGCTTCTATTCTAAAACACAACAGTTCGCTGCATCACAAAAGAATTAAAAAACTAATAATACTTTTATTTACTCTTCATGCATTTAGCATGCAATGAGGATTACTACGGACTTCTAAAACCAAATATATGCAAACCAAAAACCTAACAAATTAGAAACTGCACATGGCAGTGAATGGCATGGCAATATTGCATCATCGTGCATCATTTATCAAGTGTGATTGTCTATAATCTCCCCTGACATTTGGACTACTTACTATAAACTGCCATAAACCGCTTAACATGTTGTGATCAATATACCAACGTTGGAGGATAGAGATTACCCTCAATATAAAATTTCCATACTAGACCATAAAATACTGGTAGTTTAAGCTATTCCACAGAGACAAACTCTTGAAGGTGGATTGCACCTATGGAGCTTGATGATTACGGTAGTACAGGTAGTGGGTCATGCTCCAGCTTTACTTGTACAATTAAAGCTAGATGGGACATGTGTTCTTGTTACAAATTTTCCATGTTCAGATGGAAAACTCCAGTTCAGTATTAGAAACTGTAGAAGTGTGTACAATGGATATTACGTTTCGCACATCCAGAAAGATAATCTTCCTACATCCCTTAACGTCTGTATAACTAAACATATTCCTCTTCTATGAAGAGAAAGATAGTTGTATTAAATGTTCGGAGGTCAGGCACTTTCTTTTTCAAGCATTAAACACCGCATGCTCTGCTCTGAATTTCATCCATTGTACAGTTGGTGGCGTCTTCTTGATTCAAATCAATAGCCTATGGCATATTCTCCCTCAGCAGAGTCATCCACTCCCTGGGGATTCCTCTTTTGCTACTTTGCCATACCATACTTAGCTCTTAACAGTTTGACGTCCTTTTTATTCAAATACTATTAATGTATTTGGTCTT
Source organism: Sequoia sempervirens (assembly GCA_007258455.2). Lineage (NCBI taxonomy): Eukaryota > Viridiplantae > Streptophyta > Pinopsida > Cupressales > Cupressaceae > Sequoia > Sequoia sempervirens. Next base: position 244,281,827 of record VDFB02086081.1, read on the forward strand.
CGTCGTATGCAATCAACATTCAATAGTCTGGCGCCCTTACTATTAGTGTCTACCTCATCATGATAATCTAAACTCTCGGGTTGAAAATTTTATAGTGGGTCTCCAAGATGAATCTTTATTGTTGAAGTGCATAATCTACGTGATGATCAATCCTACGAATTTTCAGTTGGAACATTAAATGTCATTTCCAATAAAGGTATTATCAAGAACGGCTCTAGGAAAATTCACCGCCAGTAATTCACTGACAGAAAATTTACCGTCAATAATTCACTGCGAGAAAATTTACCGTCACCAGCAACCGTCATGAAAAATTAACCGTCAAAAATTCATGCAATTAATTTTTCGCATAGTGAATTGTCATGGCGGTGAATTTTCCATTGGTGAATTGTTGGCGATGAATTTGCCGTATACCATCAAGAACATATGTTAAAATCAAAATAATTAACATACGTAGAATCTGCTATCAAATCATGCTTATGTCTTCTATTGATTAGGCATTCAATGGTTTTTATCATCATTTTTTTTTTAAGGATATGTGTCTCAACTGTTTAAAGCAGAAAATATAGTTATAATAAAAAATAAAAACGAGCATTATGTTTGATTTTTGTTGGTCATACGTGTAATATATTCTATATTCGTTGGTTTAAAGTAATGTTACTAGAATAATTAATTTGTCAGTATTAGAATAATTAATTTGTCAGTATTATTAATATGATAAAATTTTATAAAATAATTTCATAGATTAGATAGAAATTGTTGAACTGTTTTCAATTTTTTCTTCTAAATTATGTTTAAAAGTTAAAATGAAATAGCTTAATTCAACAAATATTAGAATTATATTGCAAATACTTATCAAAGAGTGGTAGTGTCAAATGAGAAATAAAACTCTAAATATGATACAATTTAACCATTACATTTGAGCATGAATACATTTAACTTTAAGATAATGAAAGATATTATAATTTGCAGAAACATAACATTTATTGAGTAAAGTATGAAGCAAACAAATATAAAATAGATATAAAATATAATTATTCGTTGTATTCTATTAAATATTTTTTTTCTTATTGTTATTTTAAAAAATATCTTATGAATTCTCGCAATTCCTCATTCTTATGTCTTTAAAACTAATATATGTAAATTTTATGTATTTTGTTACAAATAATTTTAATCACAATTTCTCATATTTTATATTTCACTTTTTCAATGATCATTATTATACATACACACTAAAAAAGTCGCTCCCATATCATTTTAAAAATGCACTCTATAATGATGTCCCACAACCCTTTAAATGCAAAATAATTCCTTTATTAAATGAGACATAATGCTAATATTTATGTACTAGTGGGCTTACATAATGTACTAGATATTCTAGTGTTATGTGTGGAGCTATTGTATTTAAAAAAGTAGTACATAATGATGGAATGAGATATAATAACACATTAATGATGGAATAAGCCTACATAGTACATAGATATTAGTTGATAGATTGTGCATCAATGTATGTAGTAGCCAACATATGAGCATTAAGGATGTTGAGTAGCAACACATGCGTTAGGAAGATAATCAACTTGTTCAAATTTACAATATAGCAAGGCTTCAATTTTTTTCATTTGGTGTGCATGTGAAATAACTTCTTTGTACATATCAGCATGTTGGTATGACATATTTTTAATTTCCTTGTGTGTCAAAAGCATTTCATTTTTGTTTTAGCTTATCATAAGATCATTTTTTTGCAATAGCAATGTGCCCTTATGTGAGGGAGGTTGTTGTGTCTCCACAAGTCCCAATTATTTAGATGTTGACTTTCTTCAAAAAAAAATTGTGGATGTTGCATTATGCATGCCTAATTGATGTAGGAGCATCCTTGGTTGTAAAGAAAACATGTATCAACCAAATTTTTTATTTTTTTTTTGCATTGTATTTAGTAGAAGTTTTAGTATTTCATTCCACATTTCACCATATTATTGTTTCTCAGCTCGCAGAAGTAGGATATAGCATCTAGACATCAACATCTATCACATATCAAGATTTCAAATAATTTGCATTTGTCTACTAAAATTTATCACTCTCATAATTTCACTGTAATTACTAGTCAGAGCATTTGGGGCCAAGTTGGTCTAGATTTTTTAGTGTGGACCTATTCCTGATCATGCGGAGCTTAACGGGACATCATACAAGAATTTTGGGTTCAATGGGACCTATCTTGGATATTTTCAATTCATTTCTTTTTGTGAAGGACTATCTCCTCATATTTTGAGTTGACCTTCATAGGTGATCACTCATCATTGGGTCACAAAACCTATGGTTGATGTGGACCTTTACTGGAGCTTAAGGAGTGTATTTATAATCACTCACGATTCATAGGAAGTTAGTCATAAGTGAGGAATGTTTTAGGATTCAAAAATTTTGCACCAACCCTTCGAGGAATGTAATTAGGCCTATGGCCAATTGTAATATTGAAGGTCCTTGTGGTAGGCCTGTGAGCCTTGGTTATTCACCCATGAGGCATATATTGCATGTAAGGTTGCTAATTCAATAATGAATCATATATTTACAGATCATTTTCTTGTTTGATTTTTGATGTGTTGACTCTAAGCTGCATGGTTTGGACTATTCTCTTTGAACCCTCCATCCATGACTACACCAAGTGGTACCAAAGTGAGTTTGTGAGTCATGAAGGAATTCCTTGAGGTGAACAAATCACTGACCTGAGGTAGACTGCATGTGTTTTCAACCAATCATCGATTGTGAGCCAGTTCAAACCCTTATAGCCAGATCACCAAATTGAGCCATTTGCACCAAATTCGAGGGGAGAGATGCCACCAAGGAGAGCACCTGCTATGGATAATGTTACCAAAAGAATGGATGAAATGTTGGAAATGATGCGTGAGATGCAAGGTTGATTAGATGCAGTAGAAGAAGACCGAAAGCGAAGCCTAAACCCTAGGCATGAGGAGGAAAGTGATGATGAAGCAAATCATGTTGTGTATCAATTTGCAGAAACCCTAGGTGAAGAAGAAGAAGAAGAATCAGATCATATGAATATGTTGAAAGCTATTTCAAGGATTGGAAAAAAACCTAGAGTTGAAATTCAAAATTACGTAGGAAATTTAAACCTAAAAGAGTTGATTGATTGGATCAATTAAATGGAAGAATACTTTGAATATGAGGAAATTGAAGATACAGAAAGAGATAGATTTGTGAAAAAAAAGTTGAAAGGTCATGTTGCTTTATAGTGGAAAGAAGTTCAATTGGACCGAAATAGAAGAGGAAAAGAGAAAATCATTAAATGGGATAGAATGGTGACAAAACTGAACAACCAATTCATACCAGAAGACTATGAACTTGAACTATTGAAAATATTGTAGAACCTGAGACAAAGGAGAGATCTGTGAAGGAATATACTAAAGAATTCTACAAGATTATCATTAGAACCAGTCATAGTGAAGCAAGCAAAGAGAAGGTTGAAAGATACATCAATGGATTGCAGAAAAACATTCAAGAAGAGTTGAGCTTGATAAAAATGCCATTAGTTGAAGAAGCATATCAATTTACATTGAAGGTGGAAGAGAAGTTGAACAAGAAGTTTGAAAAAATATAGTGAAGTGCAAGAGGAAGATTCTAGAGGAGTGAATCCTAATCTAGAGAAAGAAGACCTTATGTAGAGTAGAACAAAGATGTGAAACCATACCGAAGTGAAGAAAAATATCATAATTCATATTGCAGAGGAAGGGCTCGGATAGAAATTTATACCATAGTGATAGAGGAGGTCATAGTTCTTACCGCAATGATGGATGCTAGAGAGATGAAGGGAGATCTGAGAGAAGAACATTTAGAGGAACATGTTTCAAGTGTGGAGGTGAAGGACATAGAGAATTTGAGTGTCATCAAGGAAGTGCCAAAAAGAAAAATGAGCATATTGAATGAGAAACTTATGTGGATGAAGAACATGTTGAATCTCCTAATTTAGTTGGGAAATCAGAGAAAGTCGAATCATTGGTGATGAGGAGAGCTTTGATGCATGAAGAAGTGACTGAGGAACCACTCCAAAGGAAGAGTCTATTTAGAACAAGATGTAAGTCTGAAGGAAAGGTATGTAAATTTATCAGACAGTGGTAGCACTGATAATCTAGTCTCATAAGAGATGGTAACCAAGTTGAACTTGAAGAGTTTGAAACATATGAACCATTATAGAATAGCATGGATTCAAGATGAGCATAAGATACTAGTGAATGAGTAATGTTTGGTGAAATTTCATATTGGATCATATAAGGATGAGGTATTCTGTGATATTATGCCTATGGATGCTTGTCATTTATTGTTAGGAAGACCATGGAAATATGGTAAGAAATCAATTCATGATGGAAAAAGGAATACTAATATTATTGTTTCATAGAAAAATAGGGTTTTTATCAAGATGAATTGATCAAGATGATAATCCACTAGGTCTTTTCTATAAAACATACAACCATGAAGGCCAAAATGCATCAATAACAATCAAAAAATACTGCTAACTATTATAGAAAGTATGAGGGAAGTTTTGGAAGGCTGAAATGATGTGTACCTTAGAGAAAACTTGATGATTTTAGGTCACAAAGGACTCATTTTCCTTTACTGGCGAATGGGTCCTTGTTAGGGTTTTTGAAAAATTAGATCTAGGTTTTTTTCCTTGATTTCTACACTTCCAACTCCTCAGTGCTTAGCTCCCAAAAAATTGAAACAAATTTTGTAGCTTCATTTTTCGTGTTCTTGTAATATGGATGACAACTTTGCAACTTGACAATTTTGACAATTTTGCTTCAATCTTGTTCTCCACTTGATCTTCAACCTAAAAACCTACAAACACACATTAAAGGGGAGAAAAAATTGTTGATTATTAGAGAATATGGGTTTTCCTTAGTCAAACTCCATTTAGGTAATTAAACCTTATGATGAAATAATGAAATGGAAGCATGAAACATGAAACATGAAACAATGATACCTTGAAAGTTGTCTTGGAATGTAAATCTGCAAACTAATATGAAGTGGCCTTGTAGAATGTAGATCTAGATCTTGAATTGGATGTGAAACAATGCTTGCAAATAGATTTTCAATGCTACATCAACATACACTAGCTCAACAACATGCTTGATGCACTATGCCTTTGACATGATGATATGATCTTGAATTGCTGCAATAAAAATTCACTAATCTTCCTTTGAATGCCTCTGAAATTTCTCTTGAAGTGATCTATAATTCTCTTGTGAATGTACTCTTGATTGCTCATAAGTCTTAGGATTGCTTAGATGAAACTATGCAAATTAACCTTATACTTATACTAAATCTAATAATTAACCCCAAAATTCAAATAATCCAATCCAACATTAGATCTAATAATGAAAATCATTAAAATACCACCACAAATAAATTCAAAAAGGGGCGTCCTATGTGAGGAGGACCCATTCGCCACCTTGGGAAAATCGGTCCTAGCACAATTTACTAGGACCAAGCTTCAGAGGGATGAAATAACATCAAAACCCCATTTCAAATATGCCAAGAAAGGGGCATCCTATGTTAGGAGGACTCATTCACCAGTAAAGGAAAATGGATCCTAGCATAGATTTCTAGGACTCCAATTTTGGCTTGAGTTAAATGTTATGCAATATCATTAATGGGTGTCAAGATAGATCCTTAAAAAATGCAATTACTAAGGCTTGAATTTGAATTAAATGGCCAATTAATTTCAATTAATTAATGAAACACTATATTATTGTGAAAGTGTAGGAAAACAATTTACAACACCCTAAATAAGGCACAATTTAAGTACATTTTATTAAAAAGGGCCCTAGATTCAATGTGAATGTGTATAACACATTACAACACTAAATTGAGACAACATTAGGTTCATTTGTTGTTAATTTTATTTCCAAATGAAAGAAAAAGGGATACTTTTTCTATTAATACATTTTCCTCCGACTTTAGTGAGAGTTTCCCCCATGACAAACTCACACTAAAGTAGATATTCAAGACACTTAAGTATGCAACAATAACAAAGGTACATAGTCATACCCTATCAAAGGCCAAGGAAAACAAAGGATCAAGCACAACCATTCCACCACAATGTGGAACGCAGTTGTTTTTCTGAGAAAAAGGATCAAGCTTTGAAAGTCTATCCAACACTATGCAGACGAAGTCTAGGCTATTTTTTTGTAACATGCATGCTCACTTTGGGGTAGTGGAACCTCAGTCCACCCACTAGGTGAGTTATCCCAACGAGGTGGAAAATGAGAGAATCATATTAGCCTCCCATACCATACTAAATTTTTCCTCCTAACAACTTCGATAAGGAAACACAATGTAATGCTTTTGAATGCTTTTGAATGCCATGTCTATAATTTTATGTTAAAGGGGATTTTGCTTTGTTCATGTAAGGTATTCTTCTTAGGGAACATCATGCCTAATGTCTCTAAGAGAGCACAATTCAAAGAGTATTAGATCACCACTTATGGGATGCCTCTCATTCTGCATCATGCTACCAAGGGAGATCATATGATTATAAATATTGCACTCTTGGAGGACATCAAACCCAATGACACCACTAAGAAAATGATAAGTCACAAGAAAAAAAGAAAATAATGCCATGAAATATGTCGAAAGATTTCATCGATGTATGCCCCTACTTTACCGCAGTTGCTAACACCATTACTGTGAGCAATTGCTTTAAAGTATCCAATGTTTTCTCCTAAGACATGAGAGATTTCCTAGAAAAACCCTATGCCAAGTCATATGTTTTTGAAATAAAGCTAAGCCATGAAGTAGGAAGGAAGGGTTTCCCCCAAAATACATAAGGGATCTATGGATTCAGGGTCAATATGTCCTTGCTATAATGTTGTTTAAGGTCTCAGAATTTTCGTCATTCCCCAAATACTCATAGAATTGGAAGAATGACACAATGATATTGAAAACAAAGAAAAATCCTTTTGGGTCAACATAGAGACTTGAATGTCTTGACACCTTGTGACATCCCCAAATGGAAAACAAAAGACAAAGAAAATATAAAGGAAAATATTTTGGGTCAACATGGAAGCGACCTAAATGTCTCAATGCCTTGCATCATCCCCAAAAGGAAAACACAAGACAAATGAAAAGATAGAATGAAAAATATTTTATGACATAGAGAAGAAAGTAGATACATATAGAGGAATGCACAAAAAGAGAGAGATACATCAAATGAAACATCACGAGGGATCACATTATGCACATGAAATCACTTAAAGAAACATGAAAAAGCAAAAGACTAGTAAGGCACATGCAAGTCAACCTAGAGTAGGTCTTTTGCATCCCAATCTTGGTCTATATTAAAGGAAGGTGGAAAACTAGCCAAAGGGAAAATGACAAGTGCCAAACTAGGGGAAGCACCAAGTTCAACACTCTTTTTAGGAGATTTTTCATTTAAGCTCATATGTAAGAAGAAAACAATGTGTTCAATTCACTATGCACTTGTTCATCTATCTTTGCAATATCAATGTCATCATCTAGATTAATCACAATGGGAGGTTGAATAACAATTTCCATGGAGTGTTCTCATTTATTTCATGGTGAGGGTATAGGATCATCATGCATTGCTTCAAGTAACTTCACATTTTAATTTTCTATGTTGTTCTTGTCTTCTTTAGTTTGTAACATACAAGCAATAGCACAACGTCTATGCCTAGGCTCTATAACACTTCAATTATGTTTCAATCTATTATCAATTTGTGTTTGTGTAAGAGTGGGTTTGTCAATCATAGGATTCTTCTCTTCCTTGGGAGGAATGGAAGAAACAACATGATGTTATTTAACCACTTTCTCTTTAGCTTTGTAAACTTGTTTAATTTTAGGAGGGACAACAAAATTACTTTCGTTATCCCATGGTCTTATAGAAAATTGCAAGAGGATTTGTTATAGGTTATTCTTGGATGTTTGGAAGGACTTTCAGTTCAATCATTGTTTCATCAAGGATGGGTGGTTCAATCATAGGTTCAGGCATGTTTCGAAGGGATAATTCTAGTATACATTTTTCCTTAAACTTTTGATATGATTTGAAAGGAAGTCCTTACGAGGTTTCATAAGTTCCATAGGCTTGGTCAAAAAGAAATCTAATGAAAAGTTCCCTTAAGAAGATGTAGGATTAAACCAACTATGATGCACAATAAATATATCATTTCCCAATGGAAACTTTAGACATTTATGCACAACCGAAGGAACAAAATTCATGTAGTGAAGCTATAGATAGCCTATCTTCACACGAAATTGGTCTAATTGTGGAATGATGATGAATGAGATAGTTTATGTTTTCACTCCAAATTTTAAAGGGAGATCTATTGAGCCAATCATAGGACAAGAATACCATTGTGTGTCTTAATCCATGCTTTTGATTCATCATATGTATCTTGGTAGAGTTCATGCACAAATAGAAATTCTTCAGTGATCACATTCTCTCCACAAATAGGATCAATTAATATTACATTAGTGGGCTTATCATTGATTTGGCCAGCTATGTAAAGAGGACCATTAGGTGCATGCTTAAGTATATCATTTTGCGAGAAAGCAATATCAAGAGGCTTTTTAGTTGATCCATTACGAGGTCTAGCTTCGATAAATCCCACCATTTTAATTGGTTGCTCTTCATTGATATCTTTTATGTTTTCATCATCCATGTCAACATTCATCACATCATTTTTCATTTCACTATCTTTGAAAAATGAAATAGTGTGCTTTGGGATGGTATTGGTAAAGATTTGTAAATTTTGGTTAGGAGGGGCTACAAAATTATTGCCTTGATCATTCACACCTTTGATTTGAAGTTGATTGTTGTCAATAAGTTCTTGCACAAAATGTTTAAGACACTTACAATATTATGTACCATGTCAATTTTGTTGGTGATAGTGGCAACAATAGTTTCATTCAAATCCTGCGGGTAATGGTATATTAGGGTCATGTTCTTTAATAGGCGATAGGGTAAGCATGTTCTTTTCAATAAGTTGCAACACATGATATTATGTAGGGTATTGTGTACAGGGGGGGACTTTCTATTCCAATCTCTGAAAGAATTTTTCATCTTTATTGCAGCCACTTGGTTATTATTTTGTTGACTTGGTTGAGGGAAATTCAGTTGTAAAAAGCCCTTATTCTACTTCTTGAAAGGTTGGTAAGTATTTTGAGTTGTAGATTCAGACTTTTCAGGATGACTAGGGGGATTTTGCACATCACGACCACAAGTCGTATTCTGATAATCACAAAGGGTTGTACATATCTATGCAAAGGATGGGAATATCAACATTTCAAGTTTTCTTTGGAGTTTGTTTTGTAAGTTGGCAATAAACATTTGTTGAAGGTCAGCATCAGAAATCTTAATGTTTACTTGTGAATAAAGTGTTTGGTATCTTACTATGAAATCAGTCACTTTCTCATCATATTTTTGTTTGCATGTCATTAAATCAACAAGGGTCATCTTGGGACCCATGTGAATATGGAAGTGCTTGTAAAAGAAATAAAATATTTCATTAAATGAACCAATTGAATTATTCAATAAATATGAGAACCACTCTAAAGCAATATCCTTCAAAGATCTAGGGAATAACTTAGACAAAATTTTATCTTCAAAGATAGAATCATTACACAAGGTTGTAAAAGCGAAAACATGGCTAACAGGATCTCCTTTCCCATCATATTTCTTGAATTTGGGAACTTCTATACCTTGTGGCATTTGTGCTTTTAATATCTCAAAGGATAGTGGATTGGTTTTAACATATTGTGAAGGTTGATTGTTGTTTTGTTGTAAGGTTGCAACTTGTAGTTGAAGGGATGTTATAGTTTGAAAAAATGAGTTAAGGAAAGCATCATTGTGATTTTAAGATGGAGGAGAATAAGGTGGAGTAGTATATGTATGCGGAGGGAAAGTGAATTGTAAGTTGGTGAAGGTGGATGGTTGAGGAGATATTATATTTGAATGTATAAAGCTAGAGGGATTCCCTGCGAGAATACCTAAGGAAGTATACAAAGTGCTAGTGGGTATAATTGTTGTGGTAGGTTGAAAGGTTATGGTACAGGTTGAAAGGTTGTGGTAGGTTGAAAGGTTGTGATAGGTTAAATGGTTGTGGTAGGTTGATTTTTATTGTATGTAGGAATGGACATCAGTATTGTAGAAGATGGAATTGAAGTTCCACCTTGGCTTTGAGTAGACCCCAAAGCTTGAGTACAAGTGGTGATGGTAGGAATGGTGTTGTTAACATTAAGCACATTGGTTTTAGGAGGTGAATTCCTAGGAAATGAAGTATGCAAACTATGAGCTATAGAGGGTTTATTATCAACACTATCAGAGAGAGATCTAGAAAACCCAAGATCCACGGTGAGTGAGACATCGTGGGATGACATGAGCCTTGAACTACATCTTACAATAGTATTTATATTAGGACACCAAGTTGTAAAGCTCATACAATTTTTACAAACCTAGTGTGCAAATCCAAAATGGAAAGAGGCAATGTAATGACCTAGAATGAAATGCAATTTTTAGATTCTAAGCAATGCAATTTATTGATTGCACAATGCAATAAACTGAAAATGAAATGTTATAAATGCAACCTTAAATTTTGGCAATGCACTAAATGAAGAAATTTAAGCTAGATGTAATGAATTTGATGAAACAACAAATCAAAAAATTGAAACAAAAAATATAATAGCAGCAAACAAAGCCTAAAATAGATATTCCAAATTCCAAAAAACTTAGATCAACACCTAATCAAGGACTCATTTGCCTTTAGTGGTGAATGGGTCCTAGATGAGGATTTTTGAAATGTTTTGATTGATTTTTAAGTATTTTTTAGTGAGTTTTAGGTGGTAGAAAATGTAGGTCAAGACTAATCAGGGATGCATTCCCCCCAAGTGGTGAATGGGTCCTCGAATAGGGTTTTTTTAACTATTTTGGATTGATTTTCAAGATTTTTTCAATTTATTTTAGTTTCAAGTCTGTCACAGTAAACTTTAGTTTCAAATTTTCTAGAAATGTAATATGAAATGCAAATTAAAAAGGTGGTAAAATTATGAATGCAAAGACCTAATTTGAAATGCAATTTTGTTTTAATTTTGAATACAAATTTATGAGATCTCTATATGATATGCAAGATGACTAATTTATTTTTTTTATTTTTCAAAATTAAAAGATGCAAAATAATGCAACTCTAAGCCCTAGATGAGATGCAAGTTTGAATGCAAAGTAGAAAACCCTAAATGAGATCTAATTCAATGCTAATAAATGAAACTGAATGCAAGATCTAACCTAGGATGCAAGAAATATTCCAAAATCAGAAAATTACAATGTTCAATATGTCGGTTTCACCATTCTGTTTCATAGAAAAATAGGGTTTTGTTCAAGATGAATTGATCAAGATGATAAACCACTAGGTTTTTGCTATGAAACATACAATTATGAAGGCCAAAATGCATTAATGACAATAAGAAAATACTCCTAACTATTGTAGCAACTATGAGGGAAGTTTTGGAAGGCTGAAATGATGTGCACCTTAGAGAAAACTTGTTTTCAGGTCACAGAGGATTCATTTTCCTTTACTAGCAAATGGTTCCCTGTTAGGGTTTCTAAAAATTGAGATCTAGGTTTTGTTCCTTGATGTCTACACATCCAACTCCTTGGTTCTCAGATCCCAAAAACCTAAGAAAAAAATTGTAGCTTCGTTTTTGTGTTCTTGCAATATGGACGACAACTTTGCAACTTGACAATTTTGACAATTTTGCTTTAGTCTTGTTCTGCACTTGATCTTCAACCTAGAAACTTGGAAACACACATCAAAGGGGAGAATTTTCTTTTAATTTTTAGAGAAGAGGGGTTTACCTTAGTCAAACCCCATTTAGTTAATTAAACCTTATGATGAAATAATGAAATGGAAGCATGAAACATGAAACAATGATACCTTGAAAGTTGTCTTGGAATGCAAATTTGCAAACTAATATGAAGTGGCTATGTAGAATGTAGATCTAGATCTTTAATTGTATGTGAAACAATGCTTGCAAATAGATCTTCAATGCTACATCAACACACACTAGCTCAACAAAATTCTTGATGCAATAATCCTTTGACATGATGATATGATCTTGAATTGCAGCAATAAAACTTCACTAATCTACCCTTAAGTTCCTCTGAAATTTCTCTTGAAGTGCTCTATAATTCTCTTGTGAATGTGCTCTTGATCGCTTATAATTCTTAGGATTGCTTAGATGAAACTATGTGAATTAACCTTATATTTATACTAAATCTAAGAATTAACCCTGAAATTCAAATAATCCAAGCCGACATCAGATCTAGGATTGAAAATCATTAAAATCCTACCACAAATAAATTCAAAAAGGGGTGTCCTATGTGAGGAGGGCCCATTCACCACCTTGGGAGAATGGGTCCTAGCACAATTTCCTAGGACCAAGCTTTGGGGGGATGAAATAACATCAAAAACCCATTTCAAATATGCCAAGAAAGGGGTGTCCTATGTTAGGAGGACTCATTCACCAATAAAGGTGAATAGGTCCTAGCACACATTTCCAGGAATCCAATTTTTCCAACTTAAATGTCATGCAATATCATTAATGGGTGTTGAGATAGATCCTTGAAAAATGCAACTAATAAGGCTTGAATTTGAATTAAAGGGCTAACTAATTTCAATTAATTAATGAAACCCTAGATTAGTGTGAAAGTGTAGGAAAACACTTTACAACACCCTAAATAAGGCACAATTTAAGTACATTTTACTAAAAAGGGCCCTATATTTAATGTTAATGTGTGCAACACATTACAATAGTAAATCGAGGCAACATTAGGTTCATTTGTTGTTAATTATTTCCAAATATAGGAAAAAGGGATACTTTTTTTGTTAATACAACTGTAACTTCAAATGGGAAGAGAAACAAGTTAATACCTTTAGAGGAAGAAGAGAAGACTGGATTTTGTGGCACTACCAGACTATGTTTGGTAGATGGAAGAAAATTTCTTGATGGATTGAGGCATGAGAATATGTGTTTGATGTGTGGAAAAATGGATACCTAGAGATATCACACTTTCTCCACTAATCATTCAATAATGTCCTAGGAGTCCCAATTGGATTGACTATCAACCTCACAAGTTGAGTCAATTCATAATGAGGAGGACCTAGGAGGGGGTTCTTTGAGTTCTAAGGGGTTTGCCACCAAGCAAATGCTTGGAAAAGAAAATGTTGGAAAACACAATGTGATATGCAAAATGACCTAAAATTAGAAATGTAAGCTAAATGAGAGATGCAAATAATGAAATTATGCAATATTAAGATAGTATGTGTCTACCTGAGAAGTATGGAGATGTTGTGAGGATTCTGGATATGTGAAGAAGTTGCCAAAAAGTGTTGGGGTATGTGCAAGATTATGATGGGCCTGATATGATGGGTATGTGTAGGGTATGTGGTTGACGACTTTTTTTTTACCCGAAATTGATGAAATGAAAATGGTTTTTAAAGGAGATTCTTAGATTTCCACCAATATAAATTATGCTTTACTTTGAATTTAATAAATAATTATTATTCATTTTCTATTTGAATTACGACTAAAGTCCTGATTGATAGGCTAATTGAAAAACATCTATATCTTTCAAACAGTATCACATTTTTTGAATTTGAAACATGTGTCTCATTTTATGCTTCACATACTATAGGATTAAAAAAAAATGAATTTCATGATGTTTTGACCAAGTTAAGGTGGTGAAACATACGGGTTTTTATATTTTTTTTAAGTTGTAATAAAAAATTCATAATTAATTATTTACTTGGAAAAAAATTACAAAAAAATAAGCATCACATTGGGACATGAGTCATCCACTTATATCTAAAATCTTATAAAAAAATATTATCATTTTATTGTGGTTAGGGTGGTCAGACAGACACCTACTTCTTTTTTCCTTGAAATTTAAGTGCTACTGCATTGATATTTCAAATTTTCACCAAATAGATTTAAAAAATAAATAAACCTAGTAGTTTAGAAACTACATTCAATTTTCTACAGATTATATTCTTACATATTTTTGAAATAATTTTTATGTCAAGTTTCCTAACTTTGATTTTTTCTGAATTTTTTGCCACTTAAGGGCCTGTTTTTTCCATGATGATCCTGCACATACCCATTGTAGAGGACTAAGATGCCCAGGATGGTGTATTAGTCATGTTGCTATTTTTCTGGGAAAATGTTGAGTCTTCAGATGTCAGAATCAGATCTGAAGGAATCTTTGAAAAATGTGCTTGGGAGGACTAAGACACCCAAGGTGGTGTATTAGTCATGTTCTGAATATCTAAAAACTCTGAACAAGATCCTGAGCTCCAAGGTCTACACTTGCTTCTCTTCCAATCTCAGGTTCTAAAACTGTCAGATTCAACTTGTAGGTGAGTTTTTGTGAAGATGACAACTTCATAATGCAACTTTGCAACTTTTACAACTATGCACTCCAAGTGATCTTCAAGACTTCAACCTAGATCTGTAATCACAAATATGCAAGAGGGAAGGGTATGTGTAGAATCATTATGGGCCAAACAGTGGCGATATGTAAGTGATATGATGGCCCATGTAGTTGACGACTTTTTTTTACACAAAATTGATGAAGCGAAAAGGGTTTTTAAAGGAGATTCTCAGCTTTCCTACAATATAAATTATGGTTTACTTTGAATTTAATAAATAATTATTATTCATTTTCTATTTGAATTATGACTCAAGTCCTGATTGATATGTTGATTGAAAAACATCTATAGCTTTCAAATGGTATCAATTTTTTTTAATCTGAAACATGCGTCACATTCTATGCTTTGCATAGTATAGGATTAAAAAAAAAATTGAATTTCATGAAGTTTTTACCAAGTTAAGGTGGTCAGACATATGAGTTTTTATATTTTTTTAAAGTTCTAATAAAAAATTCATAATTAATTATTTACTTTGAAAAAAATTACAAAAAAATATGCATCACATTGAGACATGAGTCCTCTACTTATATCTAAAATCTTATAAAAAAATATTATCATTTTATTGTGGTTAGGGTGGTCGACAGAGACCTACTTCTTATTTTTCCCTGAAATTTAAATACTACTGCATTGAAATTTCAAATTTTCACCAAATAGATTTAAAAAAAAAAAACCTAGTAGTTTAGAAACAACATTCAATTTTCTATAGATTCTATTCTTACATATTTTTGAAATAATATAGATAACTTATTCAAATTTTTATGTCAAGTTGCCTAACTCTGATTTTTCTAAATTTTTTGCCACTTAAGGGCCTATTTTTTCCATTATGATACTGCACATACCCAAAAAACTTGTTGATTCTTAGTGAATGGGGGTTTTCCTTGGTAAAACCCCTTGTTGGTAATTAAACCTTGAAATTAAATAGCAATAATTAATGAAATTGTGAATGAACAACATGCAATGCTACAACTCACCAAACCCTTATAAAATCTGTAAACTTGTGTGCAATGGTTGCAATTGATATGGATCTTGAACCAAAAGAATGATCTTGAATTTCTTGCTTGAATCAAAACCCTACATCACAATTGTTAGCACAACAACACACATGATGCAAGAAGCTCTTTGATATGATGCTTGAATCTTGAAATGGCTCCAAATGTTTGATAAATCTACTCTTGAATGCTCTCACAAAAGACTTGGATGATTGAATGCTGGTTAGATTGCTTGTTAGATTTCTTAGGATGAAAAATTAGAGAAGGAACCATGTATTTATACTTATCTATGCTTAATATCCAGAAATTACATCACACCAAGCTGACATATGAATTCATTAAATAAAAGAGGCTAAATCCCACCATAATTTGAAATTAAATCCCGAAAATGACTCAAGGAGGACTAATACACCCCAGGTGGCATCTTAGTCCCAAGTCCTAAAAACTTGGAAGATAGACACCAAAAAGGGGCCCAATCAGGATATCTCAAAATTAGGGTCCTGAGAGCCTTGGGGGATAAAGACGCTCTAGGTGACATTTTAGTCCCAACCCAAAAATCAGGGACACACTAATGGATTCATTAAATTATCATTTATGCATTGGAGAATGTCAAGATTAACTAGAAAAATATGTCATTCATAGGGCTTGTGGACACAAAATAGGACCAATTAAGCCATAAAGAAGCATAAATAAAGCAAGGCGGACCCAAAAAAGTGTGAAAATGCAAGGGTATGCATTTTGCTACACTACATTTAGCCCCCACTTTAGTGAGAGGATGAACTTGCTTCAAACTCACACTAAAGTAGCCAACCATACAATCAAGAGGGGTTCAAATGTACAAATGTTAGCAATATAGGATGACAATAATCAAGAGGGTGGCCAAGCCCCTAGGATCAAGATCCTATGGAAAAACCAGCATAAGTGCAAAAGAACATGCTTGTGGATGATATATGAAGCTATAACCAAATTGCAAACATACACCTTCAAAGATAGGAAAAAAAATAGGCCAAACAAAAAGGAAAAACAACAATGGATCAAGCTTCAACTGGCTGTCCAATGTGGTGGATGAGGTCTAGGTTGTTTGTCCAAAAAGGTTTATATGTAGAATGCACTATCCACTATGCAAACAAAATGCACACTCACAAGGGCTAGTGGGAGCTAGGAGTCCACTAGGTGAGCCCCAAGGGACCATATCAAAGCCATACCTCCATGACTTTAATAAGGTACAAAAATGCATGCTCATATAGGCTAGTGAAGCTAGGTGTTCACTAGGTGAGCCCCAAGGGACCATATCAAATCCAAACCTCCATGACTTTAATAAGGTACAAAAATGCATGCTCACACAGGCTAGTGAAGCTAGGTGTTCACTAGGTGAGCCCCAGGGGACCATATCAAAGCCATACCTCCATGACTTTAATAAGGTACAAAAATGCAACAAGAAAGAAGGATGCTCAAAGGGATTTTACTTAGTTCATGTGAGGTCTTACTCTTAGGGGACATCGTTCCTAATGTCTCTAAGAGAGGTCTGATCAAAGAATAAAAGATTCACCATTTAAGAGATGTAGTGCGTCACATCACCACTAAGGGGAATATAATAGGCTGAGATAGGTCACACTCTTGAAGGACATTACTCCCAATGTCACCACAAAGAGAAAAATATATCACATGAAATTAGAAGAAAATCGCATCAAAGAACATGAAAAGGAAAATATGCAAGTGAAATCATGCTAAAATAATGCCAATGTATGCCCCCACTTTAAAGAAATTTATAACACCATGCTGTGAGCAATTACTTTAAAGTAGCAAATAAAAATGAAAACAAGAAGGAAGACATGAGAGCCAACTTGGAAAGCCCTATGCCAAGTCATATGTTTCCAAGTAAAGTTGCATCATACAAGAGAAAAGAAAAGGGAGGGGTTGCCTCCAAAATGAAAACACCAAACATATAAGGGATCTATGTATTTGGGGTCAGTATGTTCTTTGCTGCAATTTTTTTAGAAAGCTTGGAACTATCATCATTCCCCAAATACACATAGAACTGGAAGAATGATACAAAGAGAGCAAAAACAAAGAAAAAAGAAAGTCTTTTCGGTCAACATGGAAGAGACATAGGGTGTCTTGATGCCTTGCATCATCCCCAAAAGGAAAACACAATACAAATGAAAAATAAAAGGAAAAAGAAAAAGAAAAGCTTTTGGGTCAACATGAAGGAGACATGAATGTCTCGATGCCTTGCGTCATCCCCAAAAGGAAAACACAAGAAACAAACATGAAAGTAAATAGAAAAGATCAATAAAAAGGAAAAAGTATACGACATATAGAATAATGAAGGTACAAATAGAGGAATGTGCATCAAATAGAACATCACGGGGGGTCATGTTACACACATGCAAATAAACAAAAAGAAAATGCAAAAGACTAGTAAAGCATAGGTGAGTCAACCTAAAGCAAGTCATCCGCCTCCCCAATCTCAGTCTGTATAAGCGAAAGGTAGATAATGAACCTAAGGGACAACAACAAATGCCTTACTAGGACAAGACCATCTTCTTCTTGCCTCCACCAAGTGCAAGACAAGAATGGGCCAAGGTAGGTGATGAGAAGGATCATGTAATAGTCAGAATAGAGTATTCTACAACTATTACATGACAAAAGGGTGGAAAAGGACTATCTATGCAATCAATGGATGGAAATCATTGCCATCAAAGTGAAAGTTTTGCAATATTAACTTGAATGCATGAAAATCGTCGGTACTATGTCTGAGAGTTTGATGATATATGCAATGTGGGACTTTTGCATCTTTAGGATATAGCACTAATCTATTCATTGTTGGTAATGTTATGAATCCTTTGTTGAGAAGTAGTTGTTATTTTCTTTCATTTTCAGGTGGTGGATGGAGAGGTTGTAGATTTCATAATTTATAAGGTCTTTTATGTTTGCTAGATTCACCATCTTCTCTAGTTGAATAAGGAGGAGAACCTAAGGTGATCCTATCATCCTTGACATTGTTATGATCTATTGGTTGTTCTTTAGGAAGAAGGATATTCAAATTAGGGGGAGAATTAAAGATCACTGTACCATCACCTCAGAGCCTTAGATATTCTCTAGGAGGCTTTTCATTATGAGAGGGATCTTGGTATCCTAATCCCTTTGTGTTTTCATCGGTTGGTTTTTTCTCTAAGAGTTGATGAATTTCATGTTTACTTGTGTCACATCCTTGTTTGATCAATATAGTGAAGACTTTTCCATATGTTTCTTTGAGGTTGATTGGAGTGTTTGTTACTTTATTATCATAATAGGGTTGAGTATTTACTTCTTTAGAGGAGCTAGGTTCACCTATTGTAGGGACCTTAGGTTCAAATTTTGCTTCAATTTCAGGATGTAAGTAACCAAACATCTCAAGAGGTGGTATTGTGGGAGGATCTGTTTGTTTCATGGATGGATAGAAGGATGCATTAGCTTCAAGGTTGTCAAGAAAATCATTTAGGAACTTATTCATGTTGTCATCATCTTCTCCAATGATGTCAACATCATGAGGAGGACATGCATTAGGAGTTGAGTGAGCATGAGTGAGTTCAATTTCGTTAGGGTCATTACCAAAGGCACAATTTGACACATCTATCAAAGATTTCAAGGACATCCACAATTTTCCAAAGCACATATCCATGATGCAAGATTGAACAAATGCACTTGAAATGAAAGAAACTGGAATAACAATGATTCGGGAAACTGAAACATAAAACTAAAGGAAGCCCACAGAAACATAGAAAAGAAATTTCAGATCTTGAAAACTAGAGAGTCAAAGTCAACAGGGACTAAGATGCCAAGAAGGGCATCTTGGTCCTCCTGGTAAGATTCTGAAGTTCCAGATGCTGAAACAGACAACAAACAACAAAGAGAGACTTCTGAGGTAAAAATCCTAAGAGGAACTAAGACACCAAGAAGGACGTTTTATTCTAGTAGAGGTTTTTTGCAGAAAAATGGTGAATTTTGGAATTTCAATAGTGTTTACAAATTTCCTATGCAAGATACTAATGCTCATAAATGAGAAAATGTTCAAATAAGTGCAAGAAAAGGTAACTACGAACAAGAAATTTAATGCAATATGGAATGCAAATTTTTTCAATTTTGAATGAAATAAGAATGTTTCTAAATGCAATCAAGATGAAGAACAATGCACTTTTAATTTTTGAATGAAATGAAATAATGATGCAATGAAGTAAAGATGCAACCTATATGCACTTTCACTAATGCAAATATAAGAAACCCTAAATGCACTTTCACTTGAATGCAAAATTCAATACAAGAATGAATGCAATATAGATCTAAGGTCTTTAATGGACTCCAAATCATAAATGAAATGAATGCTCTAAAGTTGGGTTCACCAAAATGATTTGTGGAAAAATGGATACCTAGAGATATCACTCTTTCTCCACTAATCATTCAATAATGTCCTAGGAGTCCCAATTGGATTGACTATCAACCTCACAAGGTGAGTCAATTCATAATGAGGACCTAGGAGGGGATTCTTTGAGTTCTAAGGGGTTCACCACCAAACAAATGCTTGGAAAAGAGAATGTTGTAAAACACAATGTGATATGCAAAATGACCTAAAATTAGAAATGTAAGCTAAATGAGAGATGAAAATAATGAAATTATGCAATAGTAAGATAGTATGTGTGTACCTGGGAAGTCTAGAGATGTTGCGAGGATTCTAGAAATATGAAGAAGCTTCCAAAAAGTGTTGTGGAGGACTAAGATGCCCAAGATGGCATATTAATCCCGTTGTTATTTTTTGAGGAAAATGCAGAGTCTTTAGATGTCAAAACAGGATATGAAGGAATCTTTGAAAAATGTGCTCGGGAGAACTAAGATGCTTAGGGTGGCGTATTAGTCCCGTTTTGAATTTCTAAAAACTCTGAACATGATCCTGAGCTCCAAGGTTTGCACTTGCTTCTCTTTCAATCTTAGGTTCTGAAACTTGTAGATTCAACCTGTAGGTGAGTTTCCATGAAGATGAAAACTTCGTAGTGCAACTTTACAACTTTTGCAACTTTGCACTCCAAGTGATCTTCAAGACTTCAACCTAGATCTGCAATCACAAATATGAAAGAGGGAAAAACTTGTTGATTGTTAGTGAATGGGGGTTTTCCTTGGTCAAACCCCTTGTTGGTAATTAAACCTTGAAATGAAATAGAAATAATGAATGAAATTGTGAATGAACTACATGCAATGCTACAACTCACCAAACCCTTAAAAAATCTACAAACTTGTGTGCAATGGCCACAATGGATATAGATCGTTAACCAAAAGAATGATCTTGAAAATACTTGCTTGAATCAAAACCCTACATCAAAAATGTTAGCACAACAACACACATGATGCAAGAAGCTCTTTGATATGATGCTTGAATCTTGAAATGGCTCCAAACGCTTGATAAATTTGCTCTTGAATGCTCTCAAAAAAGACTTGGATGCTTGAATGCTTGTTAGATTGCTTAGGATGAAAAATGAGAGAAGGAACCTTGTATTTATTCTTATCTATGCTTAATATCTCAAAATTACATCACACCAAGTCGACATATGAATTAATTAAATAAAGGAGGCTAAATCTTGCTAGAATTTGAAATTAAATCCCCAAAATGACTCAAGGAGGACTAAGACGCCCTAGGTGGCGTCTTAAGCCCAAGTCCTAAAAACTTGGGGCACAAACATCAAAAAGGGGCCCAATCAGGATATCTCAAAATTAGGGTCCCAAGATCCTTGAGGGACAAAGATTCCCTAGGTGGAATTTTAGTCCTGACCCAAAAAATAGGGACGTAGTGATGGAGTCATTAAATTATCATTTATGCATTGGAGAATGTTGGGATTAACCAGAAAAAGATGCCATTCATAGGGCTTGTGGACACAAAATAGGACCAATTAAGCCATAAAGAAGCATAAATAAATCAAGGCAGGCCCAAACAAGTGTGAAAATGCAAGGGTGTGCATTTTGCTACACTACAGTGTTTTTCATTGACTCCAAAGAAAAGAAATGGACCAAAGGTAGTGAACCCTACTATGCAAAGAATGAAGAGGAAGCAAAACTACTTGTAGAGTATGAATAAATCATGTAAGAGAATGTACTAAAGGGACTACCCCTAGTTTGGAGTACCAGTTATCACATATATCTTCTACAAGGAGAAAGTTTTCGAAACAAGGCAACACATAGAATGACACTAGCAAAGAATGTAGAGTTGAACTGATAGATACAAGAGATATTGAGGAAAGGATTGATCAGAGAAAATTTAAGTACATGTGTGATACCTATTGTACTTACACCAAAGAAAGATGGAGAATGGAGAATTTTTAAAAATTCAAGAGCAATCGATACGATCATTGTCAAGTATAGATTTCCATTGCCAAGGATGGATGAGATTATGGATTGTTTGAGTGGAGCAAAGAATTTCACAAAGACTGACCTCAAGAGTGGATATCGTTAGATCATAATCAAAGAAGGATATGAATGGAAGAATACATTCAAGACAAAGGAAGTATTGTATGAGGGGTTAGTAATGCTCGTTGGATTGACCAATGCACCAAGCACTTTCATGAGATTGATGAATGAGGTACTAAATAAATTCTTGGTAAGTTTTTCATTGTTTACTTGGATGATATTCTAATTTTCAATTAGACTAGAGAAGAACATTTGTGGCACATCAGAAAAGTATTGTAGAAGTTGAGAGAGAGGAAATGGCTAATTAATGTCAAGAAGTGTAGTTTCATGAAGACAGAGTTAGTATATATCCTAGAATTGTTATTTCTATTGAAGGATTGAAGATGGACCCTGAGAAAGTGAGAGCAATTATAGAGTTGCCTACATCATCGAACATTGGAGAAGTGAGATCATTTCATGGATTAGCTAGTTTCTATCAAAAGTTTCTCAACAGTGTTAGTAGTGTTTGTAACCAATGACAAAGGAAATGAGAGGAGATAAGAAGGACTTTAAGTGGACATCTGAAGCAGAAAGGAGTTTTGAATTGTTGAAGCGAAAGGTAATAGAACAACTAGTATTAGTATTACCAGATTTTGAAAAAGTATTTCGAGTTGATT
This sequence comes from Sequoia sempervirens, assembly GCA_007258455.2. Lineage (NCBI taxonomy): Eukaryota > Viridiplantae > Streptophyta > Pinopsida > Cupressales > Cupressaceae > Sequoia > Sequoia sempervirens. The sequence goes on from VDFB02086081.1 coordinate 244,304,408, forward strand.
GTGATGCAAGTGGAAATGCAATAGGAGCAGTGTTAAGTTGGGAAGGAAGACCTATAGCTTATTTTAGTGAAAATTTGAATGATTCCAAAAGAATATTTCAGTTTATGATCAAGAATTCTATGTGATAATCCAAGCCTTAAAGGAGTGGAGACATTATTTGTTTCCAAAGTATTTTTTGTTATACACAGGTCATCAATCTTTGTAGTATTTCAACAGTCAAGGGAAGTTGAATCAGAGACATATGAGATGGGTTGAGTTATTGCAGAGTTATACATTTGTGTTGAAGCATAGGAGTGGCAAGTCAAATAGAGTTGTAGATGCATTGAGAAGAAGAAGAAATTTGTTGACAGAGATGAGTATAGAAGTATTGGGATTTGAAGAATTGAAGCATATGTATAAGGATGATGCAAATTTTGGTGAAGCTTGTAAAGCTTGTAAAGAACTAGTAGTGACAAACCAGAGTCAATGGTTCAACTATGTAATTCATGGAGATATGTTGTTCAAAGGAAATCAATTGTGTATATCGAGGAGTTCAATAAGGGAGAATTTGATCATAGAAAAGAATAGTGGAGATTTAGCAAGACATTTTACAACAAATAAGATAACAGTTTTGGTAAGTGAACATTACTTTTGGCTACAATTGTATAAGGATGTCAGGAAGTATGTTAAGAGTTGTGGAATTTTTCAAATTGCAAAAGGGAGTAGTCAAAATACTGGACTGTATAAACCTTTAACAGTATCAGAGATACCTTGGGAATATATAAGCATGGATTTCATATTGGAATTTCCAAGAACACATAGAGGATATGGCTTAATTATGGTTGTAGTGGACATATTTTCTAAAATGGCACATTTCATTTCTTGCAAGAGACTAATGATATTGTGCATGTTGCTGACCTATTTTCAAGGAGATTGTGAGATTGCATGGATTACCTAAGAGTATTGTTTTAGAAAGAGATGCCAAGTTCATTGGATACTTTTGGAGGACATTATGGAAGAAGATGAAAATAGACCTAAAATTTAGTTTAGCATATCACCCATAGACAAATGGACAAACAAAGGTAGTAAATAGAAGTTTGGGTAACCTGTTCAAATGTTTAGTTGGAGATAAGGAAGGGAATTGGGATATAGTTCTATTGCAAAAATAATTTGCATATAATAATTCAGGGAATCGGAGCAAAGGGAAGACATCATTTGAGATTGTGATAGGATTACATCCCAAAGGAGTTGTAGAACTAAGAGATATTAGTATGGAGAACAAGAGGAGTGCGTAGGTAGAAGATTTTGTAGATTTCATGGAAGCATTACACAAAAAAGTTGGGAAGCATTGTGAAGACATGAGTATTAAGTATAACAAGATGAAGTGATGGTGTATCTAATGAAGGAGAGATTTATAGTTGGAACCTATAATAATTTGAAGATGAGGAAGTTTGGACCTTGCAAGATTCTAAGGAATTTTGATTCATGAAATGCATATGAAGTGGAGCTACCGAAAACTTTGGGTATATCACCTATTTTCAATATTGCATACATGTATGAGTACCATGAAGGCCAACCAAGTGGTAGTAGAAGGGAAGTGGATTTCAAGGAGTAGTTACCACATCACGCACCAAAGGAGAGTGAGCAGATTTTGGATACTGGAATCAGAAGGAGCACTAGAAGCAAGTAGTACAAATAATATTTAGTGAAGTGGAAAGGAAGACCAGTGGAAGATTCATCATGGATTTCTTAGGCTGAGTTGGACTATATTGGGTTTCCTCTTAGCCCTAGAAAGTGAGAGATTCACTTTTCTTCCAACCTCGGGTGTTTAATTTGTAGGAGCATCCCTGGTTGTAAAGAAATCATGTATCAACCAAAAACATTTATTTTCTTGCATTGCATTCAATAGCGATTTTAATATTTCATTATGAATTTCACCACATTATTGCTTCTCATCTTGTAGAGCAGGATATAACATCTACACATTAACATCTATCACATATCTCGATTTCATATCATTTACATTTGTCTATCGAAAGTTATCACTCTTAAAATTTTACTATAATTACTAGTCAGAGTATTTAGGGTTGACTTGGTCTAGATTTCTTAATGTGAACCTATTTCGAACCATGCAAAGCTTAATGGGACATCATATAAGAATTTTGGGTTAAATGGGACCTATCCTAGAGATTTTTAGGTCATTTCTTTTCGTGAAGGATTATCTCCTCATATTTTGGGGTCGACCTTCATATGTGATCATTCATCATCAAATCATGAACCCTTGTGGCCGATGCAAACCTTTGTTGGAGCTTTAGGAGTGTATTTATAATCATTTTCAATTCATAGTAAGTTAATCATAAATTGTGAGGAATGTATAAGGATTCAAAAAAATTGCACCAAACCTTCAGGGAATGTAATTAGGTATGTGGCTAGTTGTAATGTTGAAGGCCCTTGTGGTAGGACTGTTAGCCTTCGTTATTCACCCATGAGGCATATGTTACATGTAATGTTTCCAATTAAATAATGAATCATATTTGTAGATCATTTTCTTGTGTTATTTTCTATGTGTTAACTCTAAGCTACACAATTTGGATTGTTCTCTTTGAACCCTCCATCTGTGACTGCACCACTAATATAACATTAAATTGATTTCACACTTCTCTTTAGTGGCTACCTTATAATGAAATTTTTTATGACAAAGTGAATCTTCATTCTACATGGGAAATATGTTTGATTTAATGTATGTAGGTAGAGGGATTCATTTGTTGTAGGTGAGCATCGAATACAACAATGGTCTAAGGGAGATCAACTCCTTTAGAAGACTCATCTTTGATAGAGGAAAATTTTTGTAACAAATTCACATTCAAGATTTTATAAATCATGTATATATTCGATTAGTTATTATTTTTCTACAAAGAAGTATTGTTGCACACTCTACATTCTAATTATGAGAATTATAATTTTTAGTTTTCTTATTTTTTGTCAAGTGTGGCCTACACATATTGTTTTTCTTTTTTATTATGTTTTGAGGTATTTTCTTGTTTCTTGCAAGGCTAGTAATGCATTTTTGTTTGTATGACCAATGTGAATCCATGCCCAATGGACTAATAAGACTTCAAGATCCATATGATTAGAAACCAGTCATCCCAGAAAGGTCACCAAAACGTTATTATTTCATTCCTCCTTCCTCTCCCATTAATTATATCTGATTTAAGAAAATTTGGGTGGGCCCTTATGCTCAAAATGTGCCTCTTATTATTAAGTTGCTTTTTTTCCCATTTTATGCTTTAGTTAGTTACCTAACTTGTAGAAACCTAAAAAATTGGCTAACTATCAAGACTACTACAATTTTTCATAGGTTATGTAACCAACATTATCTCCCAATAGGGTTGTTAAAATCCTCACAAGTCACTAGTTCACAACATCTCCAAATTATTAATGGTTTAGTTTCTATAGGTTTCATAAAGTGAAATCTTGTAAAGATTGTTGATATTAATAACAACTTGGCCTAAAAGTGGGACATAGTATTGTGAGTTGACCCCCTTCTGGTAATTCCGTAGACACAATTTTATCAAATTTTTCAAGCAGCTCTTTTATTTCTAAAGGAATGTCATTACTATCATTTGTTGCATCTACTTGTAGTTCCTTGGGAACTATTGCAAAACATAATTTTTCCCCTTTAATCTCCTTTAAAAATTTCTTTCCTTTCACTAGCAATGTTCTTGGACTACTTTCCACCTCTTCTTCCATGGTTGACAATGGTGTAAGAGTATTCTTTATTCCATTTTCTCCTAAGTTTAAGTGTTTTCTCTTCCATTATGGATTTCCTCCATATCAAACTACCATAGTCTCCCTAAGAGTTAGTGAAATACATCCATAGCCATTATATCACACCACACCACATCTTCATAAGTTCCTATTTGATAATTCACTAGGAATTGCTAATCGACCAATACTTGGTGCCCTTTTTGTAACCATGTGTTGGTGTAAATAAAGTCTTGTACCTAGTTAATTCATTACTAGGAGACTTATTTACACATGTTAATTTTACTTAGATCCTAAGAAGGAATCTTTCTAGAAGGTGTTAGTTATTATTAGTTGTTATCTTATCTTTTGAGTTGTAACACATGTGAACCTAGGTAAGTGTGATGAGTTGAAAAATATTCTCAAAAATAATCACAATGATTTTCCTTCTAGAATGTTTGAATCTTCTTCTCCTTCTACTTCAAAATAGTCTAAAAAGGATAAAGGACAAGCATCTACATCAGGATATAAAGGACAAGCTCTTTGTGCTCTTTCAGGTCTAGGATCAGGGAGATGACTTCTAGATTCGAGAGCTTCCAATCATATGGCATCTTCACAGTCTATATTCTCTTCTTTTCAGCCTTGTACTATGTCTCCTATCTTGATGGGAAACAATACATACATAAGTGTAATTGGGAAGGGATCTATTCATTTTGGGGGCAACAGTTTCCAGGATTTCTTGTGTGTTCCTAATTTGACAAATAATCTTCTTTCCATCTATCAAATTACACATGGCAGAGATGGGATAATTGTGGAGTTCACACTTGATTCAATCATGATTCGAGACTTGGAGAGTTAAGAGATCATTTCTAGTGGGTGGTTGATCATTCATCTCAGTTGTATACCTTTGCATATTTTGCTTCTGATGGTGACATTGTTCCTTCGACTATTGATATGAACCATGATTTAGAGGAGAATTTTGGTTACTTGAACTTGGGAGTTCTCATATTAGATCCAATCCTTGAGCCATGCATTTCATCTCCTCCATCTACTATTGTACTTGAGGATGCTTGTGATTCCACAGTTTGGGTTCCTTATGATTCAATGTAGTAGGATATGCATTGTCTTCCAGATATGGCTACTTTGGATGGCTTCTTGATAGGTATTTCAAACTTGTTTGTGGAGTCTCATATTGAAGATTTGGGAGACATCATTGATGAAATTCATCTTCTCTTTGATGAAGATGCTCCTTCTTTAGTTGTTTTGAGGGAACACTTTGACCCTCTTGTTCATTATCTACATGAGGGTGATCCCACAATAGTGGTTTACAATTTTTGACCAAACTAGACACTGAAATAATTTTTTTTAACTAAATCTTCACTTTTGGGCACCTATAGTGGCTAAACCATGAGGAATTTTAAGATGATGAAAACTAGAGTTTCATGAAATTTTGTTTGTAGATTCTAAATATATTTTTTATAAAAAAATTAGAATCAGATTGCACTTCTTTTCCATCTCCCTCGAAAACTAGCTTTTTTTAGAAAACAACATTTTTTAAAAGTGACGCTCACCGTATAATGCATAACTTTTTTCCATGAAGGATTAAATTCTAATTCTTTAGAATTTAGATTTGTAACTCTGATATCTAGTTCATCCACTTGGTTAAATAGTTTTTTATTGAATATTTTTTCTTTAATCAAGTTTCAAAGTCAAACCAGTTACAACTCAGATATAGTGCAACCGTATAACGCGTAACATTTTTTCTTTGTATCAAAATTCAATTTTTTCTTTTTTATTGGATCAAGGACTTCAATATTTGGTGCACTCATATTTTTCAAAAAAAAAATTGATAATCTACTATTTTTCCACATGTGTAGAACAGAGAGCTTGATTTTTGGTGAAAAACCTATGTTTAATAAAACTAAAAAAACAAATACATAATAAAACCAAAACATATTAAAATTATATTTTTGGATAGCTTGTTCCGAGGACTACCTGATTCCAGTTGGGTCTAGGAAGTTTCTGCCATTTTCATGTTCAAACCGAAATCCAAAGTGCAAAAATTTAGGCTTTTTTTGTGAAGAAGGTAAAAAATCAGGGAAATGGAGGGTTCGCTCGAACCAGGGGGTTCAAACGAACCCCCTCCCATCAAATGTTTTTCATTTTATTTTTTTTGTGCATGCATTGAATGGGTTCACTCAAACCCTGGTTTGGGTGAACCCTTTTTTGGTTTGTTCGAACCATCTAGTTCGTACGAACCCCCATAATGTAAATTTTTTCCATGGGGTCATTTTTTACAAGTTTTCCTTCCTCATTCAAATTGTAAACCACTTTTTTGGGTTTACCCATGATCATTCTTCATAGTTTGGTGTGAGTGTGGATACTTTTCGACAACATTTTGAGGAGGCTTCTTTGTCTTTAGACAGGATATCCTTGTCTTTGGATTGTGCTCTACATTCATCTCTACTAGATTCTGGATTGTCCTCTTCAGCAGTGTGGCCTAGAACACTTGTTTGGAGTGTGTCACCTTTTGCCATCAACTTGGAGACGCTTGAGCATGCCTCAAAAACATCATACACCATTCATATTCTTGATATCCTGCATACATACATGGTTTTTTTTCTTCCTATGGGGAGGAACATTGTTTGGAAAGATTGGATCATCTTCAGCATTCAATGTCAAGATTCTACCATCATTGTAGGAGACTCAACATTGAGGGGTGATGCCTTGTCTCTCTTCTACTTCTCTCTTATGGGGGGTCCTTTTCCTCACATGGGGTTTTTACCTTCTCATTCTTCAATGAGAGCATTTCCTTTTTGTATTTAATCTCTCTTTTGGGGAGGAGTTTTGTCCCATTGGGTTTTCTCCTTTTCTTCATTTGTGATAGATTTCTTTGTCATTGCATTGCATATGTACATGGGTATCTAACATGGCCTAGTAGTCGGGACCCATCTTTTTGTCATTTGCATAATAATTTTCTACTCCCTAAGTTGCACTTAAGGGGGGGTGTTGGTGTAAATAACATCTTGTACCTAGTTAGTTGACTACTAGGGGAATTATTTACACATGTTAAGTTTACTTAGGTCCTGGGATATAGTTTATTCTTGTTACATTCTATTCTCTCTTTTTTGTGCTTTCCATTTGGTCTCAAGATCTTGGCAGCCATAGCCAATTCTAACACCACGAAACCTTGTAATGGGTAGGGTGAGCTATCCTTTGTAACCCTAACTTATCCAAAATTTCAACTTAAACTAAATTATTAGTGCTACCACTATTTTTGATAACCCTACAACATTTTTCACCTAACTTATATTATTTTCTAGACAAAAAATTTCTTTGGACAGGTTCATTTTCTCTTTTGGTTGGCTTCAACAACATCATCTTCATCATTAGTGCATCTACTCTCTCATGTTCATCTAGTTGACTAACAAACCCTATAGACTTGGTATCCCCTTTGGCTACATGTGCACTTGTTGTACCTATTGTCCTTGATCCTTTTGGTCTACGTTGTGGGCATTCATAAAATTTATGGCTTGATTGTCCATAAGTGAAGAATGTGCCTTGGAATCCTCTACCTTTTCCTCTTCCATATCCACCTCTACTTTTCATTGGGTATGGTCTTAATCTTGTTTTATCTTTCTCCTTTTGACTCTTTGAAGGGCTAGCCTCCTTACCATGACTGTAGTTTTTCTATTAATGCACTCTTCCTTTGCTAAATCCACCTTTTCTTTGCTTTCTCCTAGTTATCTTTCTAATTTTTCTTTAGCCTCATCATACTTAGTCCATATTGAATATTCAACCTCAATCCATTAACATATCTTGGTACCTTTTCATGGTCTAATTCATTAGGGCCAAATTTGATGAAAATTTTGTAAAACTCCTTTGTATAGGCCTTCACAATCAACTTTCATTGTCTTAAATTTTGCAACTTCTTGAGAAGCCCAAGTTCATAATCACTAGGAAAAAATTTAACCTTCATCTTGCTTACCATTTGATCCCATTGAGTAATCTTATCTTTGCCATTTCTTCTTCTCTCAACTGAGACCTCTTTCCACTAGAGTGTTGCATGAACTTTCAATTTTTTTAAGCAACCTTCACTCTTCTAGGATCCTCCACTTCACCATACTCAAAGTATTCTTCCATCTCTATTATCCAATCAAATAGTTCATTTAGTTCTAAACTTACTGAGAAGCATGGTAATTCCACCCTTGTTCCTTTCCCAATGTTGGAAATAGCTTTTATAAGCCTTCTTTCACTTGCATCCATACCTCCATCTACATTTTCACCTTCATGTCTAGCCATATCTACTCCTTCATCATATTCACTATCACTATCCTCATGTGCTTTTTCGTCTTCTCATTCTACCTTCTATGGCATTCATTATTTCCTACACTCCCCTCAAAGTTTCTAACAACTCATCTATTCTTCTTGCTACTTCTGCAATGGCAACCTCTACCATCCTTCTTTTTTTGTTTTTCTTTCTCCTCAAAAACTACTCCAAAATCTAGAAACTTCCCTTAAAAATCTTACCTAAACTGTTGGAACATCCAAAATCTGTCATAAATTCCCCAACTACTCCTTTCTTGGTTCAAAATTCTCGCTCACTTTTCCCTTTGTCCTTTTTTTTAGATAAAAGACACATGGGCCTATATATATTATATAAAAGCTTTACATATAGTTCATTTTTTATAAGGAAAAAATGCCAATATTACTACTCAATCTATCATTCTGATGAATATAATTTAAACACAATGCAAATGAGTAAAAATACAAGACAAAATTGAACAATAGTATGCCAATGACCAGAAAAGACTAGTAATTGCAAACCCTACAGATAACTTCTGAGTAAGCACCTTCACTGCACCATAATACAAAATTTGGAATACATACATAATACCAAACTTTTATCTGCTTCTGGTAACCAAACATACTATTCCTCCATCCGCTCCACCTTAATAGAATTATCATCTTGGGCTTCAGACTCCACTTGAAAGAGCCTATCATGACAAAAGAAGACATATCTTGCTAGTGGATCCCTCTCTATTTGTACTCTATGGGTAATACGCGAGTGGGCTACAAGTCCATGGCCCACAGTATTTGCATCCTCTCCAACATTATGTTCCATGAAAATCTCCAAATGACCATCCATCTGAGTAGGTGGCGTCCCTCTTTCCCTCGATCTAGCATGATAATTATTAATAGGTGGGTGAGGGGAGTGTGCTCTGATAAAGGAAACAATATAATATTTCTCCTTGATGTCCAAGTCCATAGACACACAAATTCATCGACAATTATTCCTCAGGACCCTCAATAGCATACAATCATTTTTGTATTGTAGTGCCAATTTGATGGCCTCATAAACTTCCTCAAAGCCTTTTTGATGCCTAATAAACTCTCTAGGAAACTAACCACCTATATAACCTTCCCCATTGAAAATATTATACCCTTGAACAAAAACTAAAACAATATTGTTCACAAGATACTGGGGTTTCACAAATTTTCCTACCATTAACTCTAACTCCCCTAGAGATTGCAATAAATCCATTATGTTTGATAGAAAAATAGAAAGCACCTGAGATGGGAAAATTATCCTTCTTTCATGCGGGCTTGTCACCTCCACACCAAGAACTATTCACACAAACTTCTCAACCCTAGGGCATTCCAAATTGAATACCATATTCAAATAGTCATGGGTAAGATACTCCTCAAAAGGTCGTTCCCATGGTTACACATTCATATTAACTAAAAAATTCCACGATCGAAAGGTCATCTCACCACTTAGTAGCACCCACCTTTCACAATATTCACTACTTAGATAGGCATCACACATGAATGAGAGATAGCAATATACCACAGATCATTTCCACACTTTCGAATGCCTCCCTTTAAAGCCAATGAAAGCACATGGAAAATTACTTTCATGAGGAGTGCCAATTAATTCCCTACAATTGAATCTTGTGCAAACTCATGCAAACCAAGCTATCCAAAATTACTCTTTGTTTCACATTTCAAAACATCATCACTTCATGTACCTGCAAAAATAGCAAACATTAAATAAAACTTGATTTAAGTAACACATGTCTAGCTTTGGGTGTCATTGCAGTAAGAAAATCTCTAGTTGAATCCATTACTTCCCATGATGATTTGAGGACACATGCGATGCAAGCTCAAACAATGTAAAGTACCTCGTATGGGGTAACATATAATCATTACCATACAACAATTCCAACCAAGCATACCATACATCTTGTCCCATTAGATAAACAACCTTGAAAACACAAATTCTGCCATCAGAGAAACAATATTGAACAACCCTTAGTATATCTTATAAATTCATGTGTTGATTTAGGACTTAGCACCCATAAAAATAATAATGAAGGTAAGCTTGCTAAGGAATAGAAGACTACTCTATTAAAACTCTTACTTGAAGACATTGAAATTTTTCAAGACCCCTATCACCTTCAAAAAATTCCAATTCTTGTTGATCACAACCCAAATTAGAAAGGCCATCTGCTAATTTGTTACCCTCATGATAAGTGTGAGAAATATGAATATCTTCAAAAGAAGAGATAAGTGTCTAGGCCTTCTCATGGATGTATCTTAACTTCCAATTGCAAATACTCTTCTCCTTCCATGCATTAACAATCAATAGAGAGTCTCCCTCTATATGAAGTTTATTGATGTTAAGAACCTTTGCCAAAGTTAATCCAAACAAAAGAGCTTGAGATTCCACCATGTTATTAGTGTAACTAGGAAAATGAATTTCTTTAGTTGAAACTAAGAACCCCTTATAGTCCCAAATACAACAACCTACCCCTGACACACCAGGATTTCCCCTAAAAGCTCTATCAAAGTTGAGTTTACAAAAGGATGATTCAGGGGACATCCACTTAACTGTGTTTCTATCTATTTTGACAGAGTTAGGTTGAAAGAAATCTCATACAAAAGGTAAAGTAATTACGTCTAATGATTTAGAATAAAATTATCCCAATTGGTAAACAAAGAGGAAATTGTCTTGAAACTATGAACATAAGAATTTGAGACTTCTAAAATTGCTTTCTCTATCTTTTCCTTAAGCCCTTGAATTGATACAGTTTGACCCCTAAAAATACATCTATTTATATTTTCAACCAAATTGACTAGATTACCAATGCAGGAGTTACTAACCAAATGCATGCAAAGAGGGAGGATTTATATAAGATTGGCCAACTGGTGAACAACTCCCATAAAGAATTAGGCAATAGGAAAGAAACATTCAATTTCCCCATTATAAAAGCCCATACTTCTTGGGCCACTAGGAAACCAACAAAAAGGTGATCCACCACTTCATATTCCTCCTTACACAAGACACATTTGAAAGCTTCTGCCATCCCAAATTTCGCTTATCTATCACCAATCAAAATCCAATTCCTTAGAGCCAGCCAGACAAAACTACCAACTTTTGGCAATAATATTGAATTCCAATAAATGGTATAAGCTCATTGGGATTGGGACCAAGATGCTTGAGAGATAATTGACCTATACCCTTGCTTAATAGTGTAACTACCATTCCTCGAAGACACCCAAATCAACTTATCTGGATTATCAGAAAGATAAACAATCCTACTATTCAAAGTGCTTGATAAAAGGCTTTTCTGAATATCTGAAAGAGAAGTAGATGAAATTTATCCTTCCACTTAACCAAATCTATGAGAGGATCAAAGGAAAGAATATAATCCTTTAAGGTTGTCCCCCAACTTTTTGATAAAGTATCCTCTGACAATTGCAGATCCTAATTAGAGTTAAGAGGTGGCAAACCATTCCATGAATCCTTCCAAAAAAAGACATGTTCACCATTATTTACTTCCCATGAGAGGTATGGAATAATAACATCTCTACAAGCCAAAATGAAGTTCCACGTAACTAAGCCACCTATAGGATTGGATATTGTAAAGATTCTAGATGGGCTGTCATTATCCAAGTATTTACTTTGCATCAACTTACACCATTTCAATTCCAGTCTAACATACATTTTCCATGCTAACTTAGCCCTTAGAGCCATGTTACTTGCATTTAAATTATGCAACCCCACTCCACCACTAGTTTTTTTAGAACACATATTTTCCAAAGAGATTAAAGGAATTTTCCTTTTATCATCTAAATTTACTCTCCATAAAAATGCTTTTATGAGCCTTTCAATTTTATGAATAACACACTTTGGAGAATGCAAGACAACCAAAAAAATAATTTGGAATGGAAGCTAAGAAAAATTTAACCAACAAAATTCTTCTAGAAAACGTCAACCATCTAGCCTTCCAAGCAAGAATTCTAGCTTTAATTCTCTCTAATACTTTGTTCCAAAATAGAGATTTGTTTGAACCCATAGAAAAAGGAATACCCAAATATGAGCAAGGAAGTTCTGATTTTTGAAAACCTAACAATGCTACCAATTTTTTGGCTATAGATATTTTTGTATTAAAAACATATAACATAGACTTGGTTGCATTAGTTTTTTGACTTGAAGCTAAAGAGTATTTCTCCAACAATGACTTGACTTGAGCTGCTTCTAACAACGATGCTTTTCCAAACAACAATGTATCATCTGCAAAAAGTGAATGTGTTACTGAAATGCTTGTGTTAGGAATTGAGATCCCCTGCCATAATCCTTGCAAATGAGCCCTTCGAATTGACCTACTCAAAGCTTCTAACATGAGAATGAACAACAAAGGAGATAAAGAATCGTCTTGCCTAACTCCTTGGGAGGACCCAAAAAACTCCATAGGATATCCATTTAGAAGAATTGAAAACTTTTCTCCTCAAATACATGAGAGAACCCACTTGCACATTTATTACAGAAGCCAAATTTCTTAAGCACTTGAATCAAAAATTACCAACACACTATATCATAAGCTTTCATCATATCTAGCTTAATGATGAAACACAAAATGTTACATGTTTTAATAGTATGCAACACTTCATGAGCAACTATAACACCTTTTGATGTCTCCATTCCAGGAACAAAACCTCCTTGTTCTTGTGATACTATTTTGGATATGAGTGGTTGAATTCTTAAATAAATGGCTTTATGAAAATTTAATAAACTGTATTGCATAGAGAAATTGGCCTAAAATCCACAAAAAAAATTGGATCTTTTATTTTTGGAATGATAGAAATGTGGGTTGTGTTGAACTGCTTTAGCATAGTCCTCGTCCTCCTTGATTTTTCTAATGCCAAATAAACATCATAGCCTATAAAGTCCCAACATTTCTAAAAGAATAACGTTGTAAAACCATCTAGTCCAAGAGCTTTATCTGGTTGAATAGAAAACACCACACTCTTGACGTCCTCCAAAGAAAAAAGAATTGAGAAGTTGGTCATTGTCTTCTTTTGTGTTCAATGCTGGTATAGAATCAAATAATTCTTCTACATCATTAAGAGAATATGAAGATTTATTATCTAGAGCTGCCAAGAGGGTTAAAAAAACCTTACAGCTTCTTCCTATATTTCTTCTTCCTTTACTAACTCCTTCCCCATTAAAGCACTCTAAATTCTAATATGAAGTTACGTGACTTCTTAATCTATGCAGATACATGAAAATTTGTTTCATTCCTATCACCCTCTTTCATCCACAATTCCCTAGACTTCTGCCTCCAATAGATTTCTTCCCTTGCAACTAACTCTACCCAATCTTCTTGTAGTTTCTTTTGAATCTCATAGGTATTAGCATCTAATCCCTGACTTATTATTCTGTCATTTATATATGATAATTCCTTGAAATTTCTTTTTTTTTTGCTCAAAAATGTTTTTAAACACAGTCACATTCCAAATTTTGATCTGCTACTTAATATGCTTTAGCTTATGAGCCGATTGATACATTTTTAAACCTCTAACAAAAGGAGTAGTCGCCCACCATTGTTTCAGCAAAGGCAAGAAAAGTGGGTGACGAAACCACATCTTTTCAAGTTTAAAAGTAGAAGCATGTTTCTTTACTTGTTTATTTTTTTCAATGGTCAAAGAGATTGCATAATGATTAGAATGTGATAGTGGAAAAAATTCAGAAAATAATCCTTTCATATCACCACAACAACTAGTGGAGATAAGAAACCTATCTAATCTTTCTCCAATTTTCAAAAATCCTTTCCTTCGATTTGTCCAAGTGAATTGACCTTTTACAGGTAGAATATCAGTCAACGCATTGTCTAAAATAAAGGTTACAAAATGATCAATTACTTTTTGAGTTGGGAAAATCTCTCCTTTCTTTTCATGCAAGTTGGCTATAGCATTGAAGTCCCCTGCAACAATCACTTTATCATTCCTTAGCCCATTCAATATTTTCGTCAAAGAAACCTATAATTGTTTCTTCTCAACTGTGGTCATAGGGGCATACACATTTAGAAGCCAAAAATGTAAATCAAACTAAGATATTTTCAAGAGTTTCCAACTTTTATCATTGCTTGATACCTCTACCATCACTATTTTGGCATCCCATAATGCAATGATACCACCTGATGCACCTTGCACTGGAGTATGATAAGATTTCCATTTCCTCCATTTCTAAACTGATACCTCAAAGGTCTAATATAATTTTTTTGTCTCTTGCAAAATTATAATATCCGCTCCACAAGCCTCTAGCTGCTACTTGATCAGAGCTCTCTTGTTAGGAGCATTAATGCCCTTGACATTCCAAGACAAAATCTTCATTGGTATAGAGGAGAGCAACATGCTCTCCTCAGACATTTATTTTCAAAAAATGTCATGGCATTATCCAAAGTTGATTGTACTCTTGTTGCTATTTCTTCTTTGAGTTTTTTCATGTGTGATTTCCTACCCCTATTCCCAAGGGTCTTAATGATAACCAGTTGACTGCTTGGAGATTGTGAAATTGCCAGTGTTTGGGAATAGTCAAATTCTCCCTCTTTCTTATTCTCCAAGTCCAAATGCTTATCCTCCTTCACATTTTCCTATCTAAGCAACTATGTAGACTAAGGTTCAATAGGATATTTAATAATAGAGGTATCAACTCCTAGATTGTCTACATTGCACACATTTACAAAAGCCATGGAGGAAAGCAGATCTTTCTCAGTGTCTTCCTCTAGGTCAAAAGGAAGATTTACATTCTTTACAGAAGATATTAAGCTTTGTTTGGAAGGCTTGAATCTTGAATCTGACTCTTCCTTAAGCACTTCATCTATAATCCAATAAATCATTTTAGAGCCTTCAGAAATTAAAATTTTATCTGTCAACTCCTCACTCCTGTCTTCACAAAACAAACTGACTAATTTCCGTAGATCCAGTTCCTCATTCTCAAAGCCTCCTTGCATTTTGGAATCCTTGACACCATTCATTTGAAACCCAATGCACAAATGATGAGGTTGATTCTTTTGTTTATGTACTCTTATCAAACATAAGAGTCTTCAATATGCTATCCATGGGCATGTATTTATTGTACTCATGAATAAGAAAATTTAAACTTTTAAATTCCCAACAACTCCTACACGTGGTTGTGGTTGAGAGAAAAATACAAAAAGAGATTTTTAAAAAAAACTATGATGCCCCTGCACCAACATACTATTCATAATATTTACACAAATTTCAAAATTGACCTACAAAAATGTGACAATAATATAAAACTTTCTTACCTTTCTAATCATGCATTTTTTTATATTTTTAATATGTTAAGGTTTTGATCTTCAGTATTTTTATTAATGTCTTCATTTTTTTTAATCAAAAATAAACATATATAATATTTCTATTGTCCCTTATTATTTGTTCATCCAAATTTAAAACAAAATTATATTTTTAAATTCTAAAGAATCTATTCTATATAATTTAAAAATATATAATTTTTATTATTTAAACAAGGGGGAATATATTTAGCTTTTTCATTTTTAAAGATATGTCCATTGTGAAAATTAGTTTAAAAATATATTCATTAAAAAAATAGACGTAAATTATATGTTAGATGATTTTCTATTAAAATGATATGTGAAACATTTTTTAAAAGTCAACATTTTAGGGTGAGCACACTAGACATTATGTTATATATTTTTGATAAAAGTAGAAACACATTGTGTGCTCCTCCTATTTTGAACCTTTCAATATCTACCATTAAAAAAAAAGTTTAGAAACTAGATTCTAAGCACTATGACTTTTGTTCTTGCCACATTTTAAAATTTAGAGTATTACTATTTTCAATTTCTAATCCAAGTAGTTTTTATTGATTTTACAAAAAAATGACCACTTTTGACTCCCTTTTGGTTGCCTATTTCCATGCATATATGTCAAGGCTTTAGGTTAAATTTAAGGTGGGATTCAAACCTCTTTATTTTACAATTATATATAAATATACTATTCAATGATGGCAATCTTGGTGAAGTTCATTAGAGAAGTGTAGTCTTTAGTGAGTGACATAGAATTGGATTGGTCTCAATGTGTCTACGCCTTTGACTAGAGCAATATACCTATCTTATATGAATAAAAGTCTATCTCATTTTGAGAGATGTCTATCTCAAATGAATATAAAATGCATATCTCATATAAATAGATGTTTATGCTAAGTGGATAGAAGAATACCTATCTTATATAGACATATGTTTATCTCAAATGGATAGATGTATGTTCCATATGAACAAATACCTATTTTACATGGATAAAAGAGTGTTCAAATATATAAATGAATAAACCAATACTAATTTTGATAAAAAAAATTAATTAATTAATTAAAAAAAAAAATTAATTAAAAAAATTGTTACAATATACATATAGTATATAATTTATGTATATATTTTGATTCAAAAACTGACTAAATATTTATATATAAGATTGAAATTGAAAACACTTATCTACGTTATCTGACAACAACTGTGCCTTCAACTCTAAATTAGCTAGCATACATTCAGACGAGTTAAGTAGAATAAGCAGGTGATCTTACGCGTCAACCACAGCCTTCTTCTGATAACATTAAGCAATTTACAAAAAGTAGGGCGGCTACACTAACAAGAAATGGTGAGGACTATGTGGCACCTAATTTTCCACCATTATGTTTTACAACAGTTTTTATATTTTAAAAGTGGATCTGATTGTCCTACCTAGAACCTTGTTGATTTTCTTTTAATATGGAGTTCTAAGTGGAAACAGTCTTTGGTCTGAGCAGTAACTAGGATGGAAGTCTCGTGTGTGAAACTGGTTTTTGGAGATTGGAAGCATGCTAGCTTTGTGAGTTCCAGATAACATTTCCATTCTGAGATATTTTAGGATGGACTCCACCGCCATCAATCTCTGAGAGGTCTAAGTAGGTGCTATTGGAAGCTATAACTAGAGAGCTGATATGAAAGGTCTAAGGAGGTGAAGTGCAAGAATGAAATTAATAGAGAAGAAAGATGGTCTATTTATTGTGAGATGGTTATGATGTATTGATATTAGTCATTCTAAGAGGGTGATCATTGAATGTAAAAGGACAAGTGTGCTCTTTACAGATGGAAAACTCCAGTATAGTCTTAGGAATACAAGTCTGTATGATGAAGACTACGTTTCGCATATCAAGCAAGATCAACTTCGTACATGTATTGACATCTGTTCTGAACATATTCGTCATCTATGAAGAGAAAGATAGGTGTATTAAACACACGTAGGTCAGGTCCTTTCTTTTTCAAACATTAAACTCCGCATGCTCTGCTCGGACTTTCAGGGCGACAACAACCGTTGTATAGTTGGTGGCGTAGTCTTGGTTTGATTGTGTAGCCTGCAATGAGATATTCTCCCTCAGCAATGACAGATCTACTCCTTTGGGATTCCTCTTTTGCTACTTTGTCATACATACCTCCAAGAAGTCTGAGGTCATTTTTGTTCAGATACTATTAATGTGTTTAGACTTTGTAGTAGGAAATTACCATCGAATAGACTGATTCCCTTGCTATTATTAGCGTCGACCCCACCATGATAATCCATCCTCTTAGACAATTTTAGAGTGGGTCTAGAAGATGCATCTTTATTTTTGAAATGAATAAGTTATGTGGTGATTAATCCTATGAATTTGTTATATGGAACATTAAGTACCATTTATAATAAAGGTATTAGGAAAGAACATATTTTAAAAATAAAAATAATTAAGTTAACATAAGTAGAATTTACGGTCAAATTCATGTTTCTTTTTATATTGATTAGGTATTCAAGTTAGAAAATAGAATTAAAATAATGTTTTTGAAATAAAAAGTAGCAAAACAAGGGTGTTGACCCATAAGAACAAGGCACCAAAGGCCATCCATCGAAAGCACACTAATAGCACAGTGACAGCAGAGAGAAAGCCATCACTCACAGTACATCATCAAAAAACAAAAAGTAATAGTATACGTAAGATGACAAGGTTCGATATGCAAGCATGAAACTAGCCAAATAAGTCCAATGACCACCAGGGGCCCATCAAGTTTAGCAGAAAAAACAAACAACAAGACATAAAATAAACAAGAACAAACAGGCCCAGCGGCCTAATTTTTATCCTTCCTGCTAGGCAAATCATGTAAGGCAGTCGCCCAATCCGCCATGAGGAACTCGAGCAGCTCCTTGAAATCAGCATCAAGTTTAGCATCTTTTGCAGACTTGTCCTTCTGTAGCAAACAGAGATTGATTGCCGACCTATGCATGACCCTCAGGGAAAATTGGGTCAGCTCCTGGACCTTCTTTTCCAGCCTCTCCAATCTCCCCTTCAGCAAGCCAACCTGTTCCCAAGCCTGCTCTTTTTCCTTGTGATCATCCTTCAAGGGAGCTTTTCCTTTAACTGCATCAAAGGACCGGGGGGTAATTTCCAGCACATTGTCGCCAAAAGGGCCCTTCTTTAAAATTTCCAACACATGGGACTCACTGTTCACCGACACCGACCGACCTTCTCCTCCCACCACCATTTCCTCATGGCTTTCATTGTCACTCTCGAGATCCTTGTTTAAATCAGAGGCTTCCTTAAGGCTACCAATCTTGTCCTGCTTACAAACCAGTCTATGAGAACGACGGGGGGTGTTAGTTTCCTCAGTAATCTCCACATCAGAGTCAATTTGATGGCAGACTTTAGCTTTTTTAGAGGCTTTTGCCTTAGGGCGTGGGGTAGGGGCAAGCCGCTTTCTTTCCCTACCTATATCCTCTGGGCCCATACCAATGGAAGTGCCATGGGGATGGGCTTTCAAGGCAGGATTCTTGAGGCATTTTTTCTTGCTTGGGCCCGGCGTGTCCAAAATACTAGCAGAGGGGGAGTGGACGAAACCGAGGTTTCGTCAAGAGCAGGGAGAGAAAGTAATGTTGGAATAATCATTTTTTCTATATTACTAACATAATCAAATTTTATAAATTCTCTGGTAGATTAGAGATAAAATTGTTGAATCACTTTCAATGTTTTTTTTCTAAATGATGTTTAAAAGCTATAATAAAACAACTTAATTCAACCATACTTAGAACAATGTTCTATATATTAATTAAAGAGACATAGTGTCAAATGAGAAATAATGTTCTAAATATGACACAATTTAATTATTAGATTTGAGCATGAATGCATTTGCACAAATATAACATTTCTTTAGTAACCTATGAAGTAGGTAGATATAAAATATATTTGTTTATTGTTCTTTATTAGATATTATTTTTCTTATTGTTATTTTCTAAATTATTTTATGAATTCTCACAATTTCTCATTCTTCTATTTTTAAAAAATAATATATGTAAATTTTATTTATCTTCTTAGTAATTATTTTAATCACAATCTCTCATGTTCTCTATTTCACTTTTTTAACAATCATGCATAAACATACAGACTCAAAAATTGAATCCAATATCATTACTTTTTTTGCATTCCATAATGTTGGACCACAACTGTTTTAAGTACAAAATAATAGTATCATGAAATGGAACACTGAATAGAATAAAACAGTGATATGAAAATAATTGGTTGCACTATTAAATGTTCAATTGTCAAAATGAATAGACTTAAAAAAGAGTCCAATAATAGTACAATTAATTATAAGCCCAATAACTTACATTAGATTAATAAGATTGCTCACAGCTATTATTCAATAGAATAATAATTAAAGTGATTTGATATTTTGAGATAAACTTTAGAAAAATATATATTAAAAAATGTAAACAAACTATTTTAATTATTTTCTCATTGGTTCATTTAGTATCATCTAATAAAAACTAACAAATGCATTAGTATTCCTACCCTAAAATGAACTAAAAATTGTGAGTGGTCATGATAGATTTCTTATAAAAAATTGTGCTACAAGAACTAAACAATTAATTGTTATTACAAATAATGGCACCTTGAGGATAGAATAAGCCTGCATAGTACATAGATATCAGCATTGTGCGTAGAACCTCCTCTATATAATATTTCATCTAATTATTTCATGCTTTAAAAAAGAAGTTAAAAACACTATATGAAACCCATATTTGGAAATAAAAATTTAATAGGTGAAGAAGATGAAATGTGGCAAGTTACAAAAAAAAAAAAATCACTGGGAATCCTAAAGTGCTTCCTTATGAAAAATTGATTCATAATATCTTGAACAAATGAATTACTAATATACCTTTTTCATTATTTTCAAAGTGCATGATTAATTTTAAAGAATGTTTGAATCTTGGCAAACCGAGGGAGATAAAATAGTTCACAGACCATAAATGAAGACTACAGCTATTAAATAATAACTGTAATAAAATGCAGAGGTGGTAGTAAATGGGTCGCTCCATATCATATGACTAAATTAAGTTGAAATGGATAGAATATGCACAGGTATTAAACAGTATAATTTGAAATTTCAGATAAAGGTTGTTAAAGGAAGAGCAAAGGCTTGTGAGGAGGCTTTAAGGCTGCGTAGAAGAGGTTGAGTCTCAGCTGTAAAAGAAATATAATGTGCAGGCACTAAGTGAAGGTAGATCGAACCTTCAGATGGAAAATAGAGGCATTTAAATAAAATATAAAATATGGAAAATGGATAGCTATAGCTTATACTATTTTTTAGGTTTACATATCATTATATATTTTTTCTATCTACTTATTTATTATTCTTATTCTCATGTATATTTCCATGTACATGATATCTACTATGATCTAACATGCTTTCTATCTTAGGACTAGTTCATGGTTATCAGGTTGAGATCATCTTGTAGACTCATCCCACTTAATTTTCCTAAAATTTAAACATGACCAGCTTCTCAATTTTATCTTTCTCACCTACAGCTAAACAAACACAAATTTCAATGATAAATCTATATGGCCCTATATAAAATGAATTCAATGCACTTATTTGAATCATCCACAATCTAAGAACTAAATTTGAGTATCATTCAGATTTCTACACTTCAAATCTTAGAGACATTTGTATGACTAGAGATTTTTATATTCAATTTTTTAAGGGTTGACCTAGAAAATAGTATAATTGTGAAGAAATGAAAATCCTATAAGATATTACATTTATCATTTAAAATATAAATAATAAATCTACAAAGACTCTCTAATGAGGAATCACTGTAAGCATAAAATAATTGGCATTATTAATCAAATTTTACTTGGAAGTTATCATTTAATGATGATCTAATAATTCTTTTTAAATTTATTATTTATGAATAAATACAATATAAATTCAAATAAATAAAAAATATTCTTCAACAAAAACGAAATACATTTCCTTCTTAATAAAACATTTTATTTTTTTTACAATATTCTAAAGGTAGATACTAGCCACTACATGTTAGTTGTTACAATATGTTTATTTTTATATCTTTTATATTATGTTTATTTAAATTTATAGTAGTGTAATCAAATTAATTTGTTTAGTAAATTTTAGAACTGTAGAATTATGAGATATTATAAATTAAGATTGATAATATTTTATATTTTCTTAATACTTATAGATATTTAGAGATAGATAAAATAACTTTTCTATTAATTAGTAGGTTTACAATTACGCTACATTATCAATTTCAAATGATTAAATATGGTAAGGCATGATTATCATTACCATTATCTTAAACAACTAATTCAAAATGAAGAATATAACAATCCATCATTGTGAGCACCCCTAAATCTACAAATGATCAATCTCCAACACTCATTAGTGGGGTTAGTTTATGCAAATGCAAATCTACGAATGCTCCTATGAAATAATACATCATACCTCACAAGCAAACTAATTGAAAGCATAAAAGAAGCATGATGTATACCTATTCCATAGGGGATTGGTGTCACTTGTGAGAAGTGACAAGTAAATGATGAAGATTGTTGAAGATGCTATCAAGTGGACAAAATTACCTTTCAATTGAAGAGAGTAACTTTGCATGAAGATTGTGGATGCTAAGATGAGGAATGAGACCTCTAATTTATAGAATCTCAAATTGGAAGAATGCCCAAAAGAGAGCAATGTGGGACAAAGATTTAGCCAATAAGAAGGAGCCACTTGTTACCATGTGAATGGATGGAGGATGTGCAAGTTTTGGTCAATGTGCCAATAAATGAGATTAGTTGGCCTTTTCAAATTCAAATTTGGCTTGTTGGAGGGAGAAAAGGGGACTTAAATGCCAAGTGGGGGACATGTAAGAGGGGAGTTAATGCCATGTTGGAAGCGACAAGCGACAAGTCAACTTGTTTTTGAATTCAAACTTGAGGGAATGTTCTTCAAAGATGCCTTGTTGAGGGAAAATGAGGATTTTATAAATGAATTAAAATGCTTTATTTGTGCTAGTGGGAAAAGCTAGAGGATGCGATAGGTGATTAGATTAGATTAATCATGTTTAGATTAATTTACTGATGGATTAGGTGATTTGACCCATTTGACCTTAGATTTAGGGATTTAAACTAAATCAAAGGGAGATGAAAGATGTTTAGATTTAATTAAATAAAAATTTGATTTATTTAATTAAAAGGATGATGTTAGGTTTAAATTAAACAAGGTTGATTTATTTAATTTAAATGGATGACCTTAGGAGATTGAATTTAATGAACTTGATTTACCTGATAAATGGATGAATGTGAATGATGCTAATTTCGTATGTCTACATTTTTCCCCTCTTTGAAACAATGTACTTGAGCTGCGTTAGTTCAAAAAATAACTTGCCGCAATCAAAATTCAAAAAAAAATTGATTTTTTTTTTTTGGATGCCCCAACGGAAAGAAGTACACTAGTACATTGCCCCCTCGAGAGATCGAGTGCAAAGATTCAATTTGAGGGTCATTCTCACGATAATGAGGTTCAAGATGGACATATGGATGGTTATGGTGATGATGCAAATGAGATGGTTTTAATATGCTTAGAACAACCAATCTATATTATCCTAAACGACTTAAATGATAATATGATGTGATAATGCCTATATGATTATGCAATGGATGCCTTATGCAAATGTATGATTTATGAGATGCTTAGACTAACAGATCTATATTATGATGGAAATATGGTGTGAGATGATCGGCATTTTTTATATGATACGTAGTATGCTGATGGTTTGTGGATACAAGATGGATGCATTGGCGATGATGATTAACTATCCTGGCATGATTTTAATGCGGAAAAGAAGAAATCAGACGATGAAAAGAGGATCCAACAAGCCAACTTTATGAGAGATGATGATGAGAAATGGAGTATTTTCTTATCAAGAATTGGGATTTAAAGCCACTTACCTTATGTTTAATAAGACGCATAAGCACGATGCATCAAGGTATAAAGAACCAGGATGGTGTTGCACTTAGTGTGATGGACTTTAACTTGATAAATAGATAGGAGTATTCTTATTCACACCTGGCATATGAAAAACCTAGCTAGGATGCACTTTAGAAGTTTCAAACATCTCATACCAAAATACGAAAAGGTATAAATTCTCAATGCAATAGTCAACAAGCTGCCCAAAACACCCTCCATACATATCTAACAAAGCAAGTATTTGCCAAGTTATAAATTACAAGAACGTCCAACAAGCACAGCAAACAAAAGGATAATGATCATTACCCCATTCCTATCTCTCTAAATCCATTTGTTTGGACATCATCGAGAGGTTATTGGAATGCGCACAAAGAGATAAGTCAAAAGACAAAGATAAAGTAAACAAACAAGCCGATGTTCTTCAATACCGCTAACCAAAAGGGAATGTGTTTTTAAGGATAAGAACTAAAACTATTGCAAAATATAATGCCCATTGTAGGAAGGATACATCCTAGGACATGTTAGTGGATGGTGGCACGTCATTTCGTTTATCCAAAGTGTTCTTTCTAATTAAATAATGCCCATTGTAGGAAGGATACATCCTAGGACATGATGTTATCAGATGATTGAAATGTGATTGATTGGATGATAGGATATTGACACAAACAGTTGACCAACTTGTTTATGTACTGACTTAAACCTAAGACTTGACGTTTTGAGTTTTTACTTTTCACCTGCTAGACTTGTTTCCAATTGTTTTACCAAAGGTTGAGGATGACGATCATTTATTATGAGTGATGTTATTGTGAGTGAAAGCGAGATGAGACGGATGGAATTTTTCAAATGTTTGGAATTTTTTGGAGTTTTGCAATGTTTTGAGGTTGTTTTTGGTATTTTTGAGATTTTTCAAATGTTTTGATTTTTGATTCTCCAATGTTTTGGGGTTTTCTAAGATTTTGACCAAGAGACTAACCTAAGGACCTATCCTAGGGGCCTTAGGGGCTAATCAATAGATTAGCCTTGCCTACGTTATACACACAGAGACCATGTAGTTCGAACAACTTGGCTAATTTAAAGATGAAGATATACATGATGAAATGTTAGTTTATTATGACGACTCTAAAGGACTGAAGTGTCTCGGGGATGATCAAAGATCAACCTTGCCTACATTCAAGGCTCAGAGACCCATAGTTCGACAAGAAAACTTTTTTTTTTACTTTTTGACTCACTTTTTGACCTTTTTTTGGGATTTTGATATGTTTTGAATGTTTTTAGATTTTTTGGTTTTCTGATGTTTTTGGATTTTGTGAGATTTTTTGATGTTTTTGGATATTCTAATTTCAAGAATATACACGAGTCCAATCTGATGAGAACATGCCCCTAGTGTGATGTAATAGACTACTCTGATAAAGGCACCTGAAAAACTGACATTGAGGATGGATCGAGCAGTACTAGGAGTGATTATGATACGAACATAGGATCAAGCTATGGTGCGGATGCGGGTGGATGAGTGATGGATGGGGATCCGAATACGATGGATGATGGAAACATAATGGATGGATGATGCAGAACAAGTCATGAAGATCCTGATGGATGGAACATGCTTATTTACACAAGGCACTTGTTTGCCAAGTTTTCACTAAGGTACTTGTCCAAAGTGCCACCGAAGTGGTTTTCACCAGAGGATGATTTTTTTCTTTACTATTTTTTATCCTATTCCTAACTTTTTTTTTAGATTTTTTGCTTTTTTGATTTTTTTTGTTGTCACCAAGATGCTTGTTTTGACAAGTTTTCGCCAAGGTAACCATTTTTTAGGACATTTTTAATTTTTTGATTTTGGTTCTATACCTGAAAGATTAGGCATAAAACTTTTGAGATGAGAGTTGTTCATGGGCTCTTGTAGAGGTTCCTTCGGGTGTTGATAACTGATATGCCCCTGACTTATAGCTTACGGATGATAAATGGTCCCAACCAGCTTGGTTCCACCCTTTATTGTTTGGATTTGGGGCTTCTTGATTCTCTCCTTTAGTACCGCTTCGACTTGGAAGTCCTACTGGGATTTTCTTGTTATAGCTCCTCCTTGAGTTTGTTCTGATAGAATTGTAAATGATTTAAAGCATCTATACATCGCCATCCAGAGCTCTAGCTCATTCAGTCTTGATACTCAGATTCTTCATCTGTGATGAGGTTTTGCAATGATATTCTTAGTGACGGAGCTCAATCTCAATGGGAGTATTGCTTCACATCCATAGACCAGGAGAAGGGTGGCTCTCGGTGGGTGGGTGGATGTTGGTTCGACAGGCCTAGAGGGCGGATTGAGTCACAGATGCCACAACTTGCACATTGACTGCTTTCTTGAGGATCTTTAAAATGGTTTTATTTGTGGCTTCTCGACCATTTCCTAGGGATAGTATGGGGTGGAGAAGCGATGCTGGATTTTGAATTTACACAAGTCACAAACATCCTGGGATTCTAAAATGGTGTCCTATTATCTAAGATAATGGCTTCTGGGACATTGTAGTGGTGAAAATGAGATAGTTCAGGATGAATTTTGATATTTGCTTCCTGCTATATATGTCATGGGTATGGCTTCCACCCACTTGGTAAAGTAATCAGATGGTGGTTATGATGAACTTGTAGCCATTAGATGAAGTGGGAGTGATTTTTCCAATGAGATCCAGTCCCCACTACGAAAAGGGCCATGGTGTGATGATAGGATGAAGTTCTTGAGCTGGAGCATGGATGAGGTCCCCATGCTGCTGACATTATAGGCACCTTTTGATGTAGTCATGTGCTTCTCTTTCCATTGTAGGCCAATAATACCCCATCCTCAAATTCCTTGGTTGGGGTCATTCCACTGAGTGTGAACCACGATGTCGAAACCTTTATTAAAGCGTTAATGCCTCAGTTGTTCAAACAACAAGTAAGGTTCCTTTCTATGCTCCTACGATACGGGTATCTCCTAGGATGACGAATCAGGATGCCTTTTTGACAAAGGTTCATTTTAAGGTTGAGGGTAAGTCAGCAAGTAGGACACCTATTCGTAGAGTAGGGTATAAATGTCATGGAACCAGGGATCACTAGTTTCACACACAAATTCTGATTTTGGTCCTCGAATGTGGGTACGAGAAGCTGCTCTACCAAGAATTCATATTTTGGGACATTGTGAGGGATTTCCAGTAAGGATCCAATCATTGCCATGGTGTCTGTTGCTCTGTTGTTTGCTCTAGGAATCTACCCAAATGTGATCTCGATAAAGGATTCCTTGAGAGTCTCCACTAGTTTCTTTGTATGGAGTGAGCTTATCATCCTTAGTCTGGTATTCACCATTCACTTGGTTTATTATCAACTAGGAGTCTCCATATGTACCCTGAGGGCCATGATGTGCTATTGCACTACCATTCTGAGACCTATGGTTAAAGCCTCATATTTTGTAATGTTGTTAGTGCAAGGGAATGCCAATTTATATGATCTAGGTATGCAGTCCCCTTGTGGGGTGATAAAGAATACAGTGGCTCTTGATCCATGTTGTGTGTATGAGCCATCAAAGTAAAGTTTCTAGTGGTCGGCTATGTTGAGATTGAAGATCGATTCATTTGGAAACTCTGAGATGAGAGGATTCTCTGAATAGATTGTTTCTTTTGCAAGATGATTTGTGATGACTTGGCCTTTAATTGCTTTCTGCTCCACATATTCAATGTCATACTCTGATAGTATCATGACCCATTTATCCATTCTTCCAGTGAGCATTGCTTTTGACAGTAAGTACTTGAGAGGGTTGATTTTGGCGATGAGTTTGACTTTGTGCACCAACATGTAATGTCTGAATTTCTATTAAGCAAAAACTACTGCTAGACATGATTTCTCGATGAATGAGTAATTTAACTCATGCCCAACCATTGTTCTATTGATATAATAGATGGCCCTTTCTATCTCGTTTTCATCGTGTTGAGCTAGGAGAGCTCCAAGGGTTGTTGTTATTGCTGACACATAAATATTTAATGGCTTTCTTGGGATTGGTGGCATTAGGACTAGTGGTGTAAGCAGATATTCTTTGATCTTATTGAAGGCTTATTCACACTTGTTATCCCACTTGTACGCTACTCCCTTGTGAAGTAGGTGAGAGTATGGATTCTTTTTATCTGCCAATTATGCTATGAATCTTCAGATGGACTGAAGCCTGCCTTGGAGACCTCTTAATTGTTTCAATGTTTTGGGTGCCTCCATCTCAAGGATTGATTTTACCTTAGCAAGGTCTACCTCAATACCTCTCATTGATACTATGTATCCTAGCAAATTTCTTGATTGTATGCCGAAGACACACTTCTTTGGATTTAATCAAACCTTGTATTCCTCCAGCCTATCAAAAATGGCACTTAAGGTAGCTATGTGATCCTTCCTTTTTCTAGATTTGGCTAGTATGTCATCGACATAATCTTTGATAGTTTTATGTATCATGTCATGGAAGATTAACGTCATGGCTCTTTGGTATGTTGCTCCTGCATTCTTCAAGCCGAATGGCATCATATTCTAGCAGTAAGTCCCCCATGGACAAGTGAAGGTCATTTTGTGTTGGTCTTCTTTAGCAATCATTATCTAGTTGTATCCCAAGAAACCATCCATTAAGGAAAGCATTTTGTGTCCCGTCGTCATGTCAACAATCATGTCAATGTTGGGCAATAGGAAATCATCCTTTGGACATACCTTGTTCAAGTCCCTGAAATCTGTGCAAATTCTAATGCCCCCATCGGGTTTTGAGATAGGAACCCGGTTTGACACCCATTTTGGATAGTCTATTGGTCGAATGAATCATGTGTCCAATAGCTTCTTTAGTTCCATTTTGACTAGTAGGGCGATCTGAGGGTGCATTTTCCTAAGCTTTTATCTAATGGGCTTTGCTTCAGTGTATACTGCTAAGTGATGAACTACAATTTTTGGATCAAGTCTTGGCATGTCTGCATAGCTCCATGCAAAGTTAACTTGTCTTTCTCTCAAGAAGGCTGATAAGAGCTCTTTTTCTTCTAACAGTAATGACTCTACATAGAATGTGATGTGCGGGATCTCCTCTATTCCTAGATTAACTGGATTGCACTTTTCTGCTAGGACTCTTGATTTTTCCTGATGAAGAGCTCTTAAAGGAATATTGAATCCCCCATCCTTAGGCGCCTCAGAGAGGTTTTCATCATTGGATGCATCCTTTTTTTTTACTTTTTTCAGGTTGGAGAGTGCCACAATGTCGTTTTCACTCAAGGACTTGGAGATTATTATCAATTTTTCACTTTTACGACTGAGGGATTCAATTGTTTCCCCATAGTATGCATGTGTATCTAGCTCAATGATGAATCCTACTTTGTGATCCCCATATGGAATATTATCTCGTAGTCGGGTGATCCCACAAAGCTAGTTTACATTTTCTAAGAGGAACTGATTTTTGCTGAAATCACATATTTTTTAGAAAATATAATGATTTAAGCCTTAAAAGGTTCCATTTAAAAAATTCCAATTGAAGAGGTTTTGATCAAACTACCTTAAATCAAACCCCCTTGGATAGAACCCCGCTATTTTTAAAGCATACCTATAATAGAGTCTCCTTTACACCTATCAAAATGCTAATAGAAAACAACTTTTGATTTACCTTTTGGGGGATCAAATAAATTCATTTAAAATTTATTTTTGTACGTATTTAGTCCTTATTATAAGCTTCACAAAAAGTATTATTTTAAATAAATTTAATCTTATTATTATATTTATTTTTTATTTCTCGTGAATGTAGGTTTTTCACCGAAAATCAAGCTCCCTATTTTGTACATGTGGAAAAAGAGTAGATTATTAAAAAAAAAAAAAATTAAAATATTAGTGCACTAGATATTTAATTTCTTTATCCAATAGAGAAAAATTGAATTTCAATACATACAAAAGCACGCTATACTGTATATGTCCGAATTATAATTGGTTTGAATTCTGAAAACTTGATTAAAGAAAAATATTCAATAAATAACTATCTAAACCAGTGGAAGCACTAGATATCAGAGTTATGAATCTAAATTCAAAATAATTAGACTTCTTTTATCATTCATGGAGAAGGTTTATGCATTATACCTGAGCCGCCACTTTTTAAAAATGTTGTTTTCTAAAAAACTAGTTTCGAGGAGATGGAAAGAAGTGCAATCTAATTCCAAAATTTGAAAAATATATTTAGAATCTATAGACAAAATTTCATGAAACTCTAGTTTGCATCATCTTCGATTCCTCACAATTTAGCTTGCTATAGGTGCCAAAAGTGAAGATTTAGTTTAAAAATATATTTCAGTTGTCCAAATTGGCCAAAATTGTAAACCACTATTTTGGGATCACCCAATCCCATGAATTCTAAGAGTGCCTCATCATTTTTGAATGTGTCAAGAACTGGTGGTCCTCATTGGTCATAATCGATGAGTTGGGGGTAAACTAGGCAAATTTTATGATTTTGATGGTTTGACTCAAAGGATAAGGTGCTAATCATGAGAAGGGTGGTATCCTTGAAGAGCCTAGGCAGGTTGGTTATGGGATCCTCATCATCACTACTACTACAGACATCAGTTATGTCAAATGTGAAGTTGTCTATGACTCGACCTGTAGATACAGGTAAGCGAAGTTCGGCTACGGATTGCTGAGGAGGATTATTGACCTTTCTAATTGGAGGACTTCGACCACGTATGGTTATACTCAGAGGGGTACATCTGAGGCCAATATTTCTCATTCGCGTCTCTAAAATGATAGGTATTATAAGCCTATTTTCATTTTTCCCAAGTCTAGTTTCTATCATATCCCATTATGAGCATCATTTGCAAATCTTTGCTTATGTCATCAATTGGTAGATCGGTTGCTAGTCTATTATCTTGGTATAGGAGATGAGATGGGTCCTCCTCTATGACTTCTCCGTCAAGATCTCCCCAACTTATGAAGTTGGGATATTCTTCATGGGATGTTTGAGATGTGGAGGTTTCATTTGCTTACGGACGTCCTCGTGATCTGGGAGATTGTGGTAACTCTCCTACCACAAAATCATTTTTGTGAATCGTGTAGTTTTTGCAACAATTATCCATGATGATGGCTTTGATATTAGAGATGGTGGGGATGGCGGGAGTGGTGGGTGTCTCTGTCGCAGAAGTGGAAGTGAGAGTGGCTGGATCAATGTACGGTGTTGATGGGCCTTCATCATTTTTAGGTACTTGAGGGATTTTGTAGTATTTTGCCTCAAGGTTCTTGCAGTAGGAGAATGGTTCAGGATCTCCATGGATGGTGACCTCTTATCCTTCAAATGTGAATTTGACACATTGATGGAAATTTGATGCTACCGCTTGCATTGCATGGATCCATGGACATCCTAGGAGAATGTTATAAGGCAAGTCGAGGTCCAGGACCTAACAGGTGGTTTCCATGATAGCTGGCCCTACTTGAATAGGGATTCTGATTGTGCCTTGGGACACTCTTTCTTGATCATCATATGCTGATTGTAATACCCTTTCCTTTGTCTATGGAATCCTCTAAGATTTTTAACTGCTTAATGAGCTTGAGGGAACAAATATTTAAGCCTACACCTTCGTCCACCAAGACTCGCTTACTTTACTTTTTTGCACTAGGACCTCTAAATGGAGTGCACAGTTATGAGATGGTTGAGTGAGAAAATCCTAATTGAAGAACGTAAGGAGGTTTGGAGTGATGATGTTGTCAACCATAGCTTGTAATTGTTCTGCATCAAGATCTGTGGGGACGGTGGATGAAGCCAATGCTTCCTCAAGTATTTTCTTGTGGGCGGATGAGATTTTTAATAACTCCATGATGGAGATTTGTGTTGGCGTTATTTTTAGTTGATCAAGGACATTGTAACCATTGGGAATGGATCTTGAATTGGACATGAAAGTTCTATTTGGTTGAGATGATCCTGCGATAGTAACTTTTCCACCTCTTGTGGTGACTCCACAATCCGCCCGAGTTCCTTTGATAGTGATTACTGCACAGTGTTCATCTAGGGAAGTGACAATAGTTTCATACACTTTTGAAGGTGCCTTTCCCCTTATCAGTTTTATTGTTCCCTTTATTGTTATGGTTCTAGGCATCGGATTCGTTTATTTTGAGGTTTTGGTTTCCTATTGGTTGTTCCACATTTATGATTCTTTGATCAATGAGGTCTTGAACTATATTCTTTAACCTCATGCAATTGTTAGTGGTGTGCCCTTTGATTTTATGGAATTCACAGAGCTGATTTTTGTTATACCAAGGAGGTTTAACGTCTGGTTCTTGGTAGTTCTCATAGGTGGGAATCTTGATGAGGTTTTTGTTTATTAGTTTCTTCATGATGACTTCGAGTGGTTCCCCAAGAGTGGTGTACTTTCTCTTGATGGAATTCTTCTTTTGTTGGGGTGGTCCCCTTTGATCATTGACAATATTGATCACTTGATTGTTTGGGTGTTGTGTTGTTGTGTTCTCTTGATGGTTGTTTTGGTGATGGTTTTGGTTTTGTTGTTGTCGTGTGAGTGTATTTTTCTGAGGAGAACTGATGACAACTTTGGCATCAATGACACTATCGTTGGTAATATTTTTGTTTCTTTTCCATGTGTGAGGTTTGTCATTATAATTGGTGGGTGGGTGATTGTTCTGTTGTTTAGGATATGAAGTTGATCCTCTAGGTTGTGTCATAAGGGCTCGTTTGATGTTGAGCGCCTTGGAAATCAATTGGTCGTATGTGGTGATCCCTTGGACCTTGAGATGGAATGCCAAGAGGCCGTCAAGGTTGGATATGATAGTGCATACTTGTTGTTCCTTAGGCATGACCCATTTACTCTGATTGGCCTTGAATCGCCATCGTTGTAGGAATGAAGCAAATGATTCATTCTTACCTTGTTTCAGAGATGATAGTTCTTCAAGACTAACATCCATGGTGATATTGCATGCGTAGTTTTTGATGAATACGTCTATTATTTCTTGGAATTTTTTGATGCCTGTAGGTAGGCAAGAGAACCATTCCATGGTGTGTCCAGACAAACTCCTAGGAAATAGCCGCATCAGATAGGTATCATCATACGCGACTTCCATGCAATGAACCTCGAATTCCCTGATATGATCTTTAGGGTTTCCTGTCCCATGATACTTATCGAATTTAGGGATCTCAAATCCCTTCGAGAATGGTTTCATTACAAGGCTTCTGTCTAACAGATAAGGACACAAGTTGTTGGGTGTTTTTGTGGTTTGCCCTGATTGAAGGTCAAGCACTTACGAGAGCAACTTGATTTTTGTTGTCACATCATTTTGCTTATCAGGGGTGGGGATGAAAGTGTTTTGAGGTGGTTCGATTGTCGATGGGATGGGTGGATTGGTTGGTATGTTGATGGATGAAATTTTCATATTCTGTTGAGCCAAGAATGCTTGCAACAACACTTGTTGTTGTTCCTGTTGTAGTTGTGCTATTAGTGCCTGTTGTTGAGCTTGTTGTTGCACTTGTTGTTGAACTGTTAATTGGGCTACTTCCTATTGTTCTTGATATTGCTTTAGCACTTTTTGAAATGCTTGTTGTTGTGTTGTGTGTTGTTGTGCAAGATATTGTGCTTGTGCTTGTGCTTGTTGTGCCTGATATTGGGCTTTGGCTTGAGTGTGCGCTTGAGCTTGGGCCTGAGCTTGTGCTTGAGCTTGTGCAGCTTGAGCTTGTGCAACTTGAGCTTGTACTTGTGCTTGAACTTGTGCATATTGAGCGGCTTGTTGTTTTTTTTGTTGCAATAAGGCTTGGGCTGGTGCAGCCTACTATGCTTGTTGTGTGACTTGGGCAGCTTGAGCAGCTTGTGCGGCTTGTTGAGTAACTAGTTGCGTAGTTTGTTGAGCAGCTAGTTGTGTGGCTTGTTATTTTTGTACTTGCAGGAATTTATTTTGATAAGCAACTTGTTGAGTGGCTTGCAATGCCATACCGTATTGGATGGATGTATTGGAGCTTGATGGTGCTTGTTGTGGTGGTGAGAAGCACCATCATGTTGGTGTTTGGGGTTTGATTGGTAGATGGTGCAATCGATGTGGTTGGTCCTTGAGAGACCATGTTTTGAATGTTTGGGGTGTGGTTCATGATGTGGTGATTACTTGTGTAGTTGTCATCTGTTATTGCGATGTCGATGACAAGTTTTGAGAGTTTGGCATGATGCTTTGATTGATGTTCAGGATGTTGGTTTTATTTTGATTGATATTTGGTAAAGGGGGAAGCCCTAAGCCAAGGAGTGGTGTGGATGATGATAGCAATGGTACAAGTGGTGGAAATGTAAGAGATGTGATCTCTTGAGGAAATGGTGTAGTGTCAAAAATTCCCCTTGGTTCGAACATGTCACCCTCTCCTTATGAGGTTATTGGGAGAGAGGTTTGGGGTGTTGCGTGGAATGATGATGATGGGTGATTTGGATCATGAAATATGAGAGGGTCATATGTATGCAATGGTACGGTTTGTCCCAAGATAGTGTTTGTGTCCAAATCCTGATTGTTTATGAGATGATGCATTTGCAATGCATTGAGAAATGCACTTCCTTTGTTAACAAGGGGTTGTGTTAGAGCAATGGATGATGTGATTTGCAGGATGTTTTGAGTGATGCTTTGAAATGAGGGGGTAGATGAAATGGGGATGGTATATGAGATTGGGGCATGACTCCAAAAGATGGTTCCACAATAGTGCTCACATCGAAATCGGAGGGGAGTTTAGCCCCTTGCTTTGCTAATTCGAGCATGTATAGTGAGGGATTGATTCTCATCATGATGTTGATAATCTTATGGTTCTCCGGATTTTGAATTATTTCAGTGATTCCCTAATGTGAAATTCCAAAGGGATTATTGGTGATATCCTCCATTTGGACACCTTCCTCTTGAAGGTCTTGCGAAAACAAAGGAAGGTTAACCATGAGACTACCAAACCCAATGGGATTCATTTCGGGAGCAGTTTGACTTAAGTCACTTGAAGTAGATGTTTCTTTGTTGGCTTATATGTTCCTCTTGTGTTGTGATCTAGTTTTCACCATAAAATAGGGATCAATCTTCAAGAATGTGGAAGGTGAATTCTCTAATTCTTTGGATTGATCTAACTTTAGGTACAAAAGAGAAAATTTTAGGATGATCTAAGGATCAAAGGGTGATAATGATATGTATATAAGATGGATGTTTGATGGATGATTGGAACTCTTGAGAAAATCTTGAAGGGTATGTTAAACTTTTAGGACTTGATTTAGGATTGATTTGTTTCGGATTCGATTTTTGGTGGACTCATAAACTCTAAGAGGTTGGATGTCGTCCTAGAGTTAAATCGTTCACAAGATGATAATTGGTCTAGGTGTTAGAAGAAGGATTCATCTAAACACTCCTATCCAAACAAGATGATATTGATAATGAACTCCTAAATCCCAAGATGTTGGATGTTATCAAGGGATGAATTTGTTCACAAGTTTTGATAATTTGATCGAATATGTGGAGAAGGATGCATCCACACACATTCAATCAAACAAGGTGATTTTGGATTGGTTTCAAATGATTTTCCCAAAGTTTAACATGAAGAATTTTTCCAAGATTTTCGAAAGAGTTGATAATGAGATTATATTGGTTTTGATGTTCAAAGATGGATGAAGGTTTGATTTTGATCCTAGGATGTACCTAAAAAAGACACTTTTTTACTAGACCTTGATATTGAAGAACATACGATACTTCTAAGGACCTCTCAACCAAGAAGTGGTTGAAACTGAGCATACATTTCCAAATTGTTCAAAGGAATGAGTCTATAGAACCTTGTGAACTTTTTTCTTATTTTGATGTGTTTCTTTTGATTGCACTTCCTAATGTATTTCTTGATGACCTTTCGAGTGTGACTCCTAAATTTTGAACTTTGGCTCAAGGACTTTCGTTTTGGGATTTTGACTTTCTTGGAAATCATGAGGAATTAACACATGTGAGAGCCAATTTTGTTTATCTTTACTTAGTGATTATTTTTTACCACAAACACTTCTTGATTAGGTTTTCAAACTAGATGTCCAATGCCTCAATTTCTTCTCATTTCACAAGGTATATTATGCAAAATTTTGATGAAATTAAGGCAAGGGTTACCTATTGTTTAACTTTAATAGGAAAATTGAGATGTAAATCCAAGTGTTTAGAAACCTCTAAGGATGAGAATCCCAAGGGCAAGCAATAACACATGAATTTGGTCAATTACATTTGCCTCCTAAAGGGTTTGAAATTTTGATAATGATGTTAAGTGTTTGTTTCCAAAAAAATTTCGAACAACCAAAGTGTTTTGTAACCAAGAATAAGCACAACCTTATGGATATGAAAGACAATATTTGTTGAGTCCCCACTTGGACAAGTTCAGCTACGCTTATCTTTAGTGAATGGTTAGATGCTTGACCCCACTGGGTCCCCTCCACGATACTCACTTATACGGGGAAGCCAAGCATCAACACCCATGAAACTCCCATGGCATGCTTTCCATTTCTACTAAAGATCATAAAAGTGTGGGGCGGCTTCAGAACAATCATTCTTGCACCAACAAATAGATAGGGATTTTGGCCTTTCTACAACAAGGGTTTTAATTCGGACTTTTCGTTCGTAGGAGTTGACCCAACGTGGCGAGAGACCATTGTTTCCCTTCTCGTTGGAGTCAACCACGTGATATTGGCATTTATTCTAATACCCACATTTATATCCCGGCTGGAAATACTCTTGGCTTTAGAGTGTTACCAATTGTGTCATTCCCTTGGGTGAGTACTTTTCCCCAAGGAAGGCCCTCTAAGATAAACAAAAGTGAGCAAACATATTCATAGTTTGGTCAACCTTCATTTAGAAACATAGGGAGAACACATACAATAAGTTTACTCACACTCGCACAGTGTGTTTTTCAATTTTAAACCCAAAAAGAAGTGTGGAGGTGATCGCTTTATCCCACCCGAAGATCACCAAAAAGGCCTTTTTATTCTCAAGATCGTTGTTAAGCGCGAGAGAAGCGCATACGTCCTTTTCGATAATGTTAGTTTAAGTAAGCAATCACAAAAACAAAGTAGCACATGTTCATTTTAATCTTTCAAAGCAATTGTGAGTTCTTTTTAAAGCACCAAAGGATAAATGAGATTTGTTTTGTTCACTTGTTAATCTCAAACGAAATCTAGTCAATTTGCCTAAAGTTCTTTTTAACCTTTTGCAATGAAAATTGAAAACTTTTGTAATGTTTGTTTTTAAAGCCCAAAAACAAATGAGTTAGTCTAAAATAGAAAATTAAAGCATAAGACGGAAGCTCCAAGCATTAAAAAATGCTTTGTGAGTTTCAAGTTTGATGCTCAATTTATCTCCAAGTTCCTTCAAAGATCTCTTGCAAGCTCCTTGTGCAACGAAACACTTCTCTTTCCTATAAACATTTCAAAGTTATTAGAAATGAGGAATCAATGAAAGCAATGCGTTATCACAAAAAAGGATTACTCCTATCATGTAAAGTTTTAAACAATGTTTAAAGCATTAAAAAAAAGTATGATAGAACTTTGATAATTATAAGCAAAAAATGACTTTTGATTCTCAATCTTTTTACTCTTCTATAAATGCCACATTGAGATCTGCAAAATATCATGGAAATCATTCATCATTTTTTATTTTATTTTTATTTTATTACCACAATTTCAATGTATCAATTCGAATTCATTATGCTCTCACTCATAGATTATCTCTAAAGTTGTGACAAACCCAAAGGTATCTAATGAGAAGAATCAAGACTATACACACATAAATTTTGTACACACCAATACAAAATCAGAGACCAATATATTCACAAAGACAAGAACAAATATAAAACCTCGCTATAATATAAATTAATGTAAGGAGATCAACATGGGCATAAATAAAATAGTGGGAAAATTTAGAGCATTGTCGGGTCAAGTTTGCAACCACATAATCATCCGGGTCAAGTTTGCAGCCACATAATCATCCACAAGCTAGACAAGGGAGACTTGAATGTAGAAAAAAAAAAAGAGTTGTCATGGATCCACACGTGTCCTTAAAAATCATGGCCTGCAAAATATTACGTTATATATGTCTGTATCCTGATTATTGAGCTTCAGTTCACCTAACACATTAAGCCATATTACTGCAATCTAACAACTGAAAGGGGCCTTGGAGTCCCGAGGAGGATGCGGAAAATCTGACTTTGTGGATAGCTAAATATCCAAATCTATGGTGACACATTTATCAGTAAAAGTCGATGAAATATTTAATACACGAGATTTGATATGGCTCAAATTGCTATTTTTTTTTGTTTGTAAAATTCTCATCTTTAATAAATTTGTGCATCGACTTACTACAAAGATTAAGAGCATGTCAGATGGATGGCAATATACAAGAATGACACAGTTGAGCTCTAGGTCTGCCTATTAAAAAAAGAAAGCCTTTTGTTCAAGCCCTAAACGCGTGGTGAGAGGCGTACAAATACAGATCAACAATATCACCTAAAATGCAGATTTTGAGGAAGGTGGAATTCACTTTGAAAGGCAACGTCACAAGGTTGGCTCGACAGTCTATAGAGAGACCTGCGAATTAAATTAATGTAAAAAGAAGACGTGTTTATCATTTTACAACTGTCCTATCTAACCTTCATCTAACAGGATGCTACAATGTGTGGACGCACTCAATATTTTTTTGTGGACACAACAAACATTACGTGGCATAAAAAGCTTTCGCTATTTTGCTGAAGAAAGTCGTGTCCTGAAAGTGGTGATTTGATAATAAATCATTTGCGTATTAAAGGAAGTATTAAACTACATAATTGGAATCAGTGGCCCGAGTTCAAGACAAAGCAGCACAAGAGGGTGAAGGATGTAGTGAAGAGTGATTTTTTGGGGTGATGCAAAATATATAGTCTCCATCATTATTCTAGTTTTCCAAGCAATTAGATATGGGGATGTCAATGCACCTAGCCTTGGAGAGGTGTATGCGTGCATTGATTCTATGCTAAGCCAAATGAAGGTTGTCATGCGAGAGAAGGACCCCACATTAGCATTCTACAATAAGCACATTCAACAATCATTCATCAAAGATGGGAGAAGCTCAACGCTCCCTTGCACATGGTTGCCTATGCATTGAGCCCAGGTGGTACGTGCAAAGGCCTAGTA
The DNA here is from genome assembly GCA_007258455.2 of Sequoia sempervirens. Taxonomy (NCBI): domain Eukaryota; kingdom Viridiplantae; phylum Streptophyta; class Pinopsida; order Cupressales; family Cupressaceae; genus Sequoia; species Sequoia sempervirens. The sequence goes on from VDFB02086081.1 coordinate 244,342,923, forward strand.
GAGTTACACCCATGCAAGACGCTGAGGTGAAGGAAGGGTTCAAGAAGGCCATCCAAAAGATGTATGATCCTGAACAACTAGCATCATTCATACAAAGTTGGAGTGTCCCCCATTTCGAGTCAGCACATAATTAAATAATTAATTTAATGTTGTCAAGAAAAAGGTTGAAAAATAAAGACAACTTAAATTAATTATTGATGCAAAAGTAACTTATGTTTTGAAAAGTTAAAATAAATAAATAAAGTTACTTTTGAGGGGGAATTCAAAAAAAGAGTTAAAATTTAAATATGAAGAAAAGATGAGAAGTCAAGAAGGCAAAGAGTTATGAGGAGGATTGAATAAAAGAATGTTGGAGCATTGTTTGAGCAGGTTGAATCCGGTTTTTGGAACAGGTAGTTGGCTGGATAATTTCCAGAACTTTGTGAGGACAGAATCCTTCACAAAGAATAATCATCTTCGGTGTTGGAAGATACCCCCTTCGCTGACAGTCCTACTTCAGGGGTTGTGTTGGTGCTTAAAAATGGAGAATTTAATGAAGTTTTGAGGTGTGGTGTTATGTATATGAAGACAATTTTCAAGATTGAATGAGATTTCACAGTTTGGGCTCCAAGTCCGCGAATTAAGGTGACCAAACAACGTTATTTCGTAGAACTTCATCTTCCATATAATTCAGTTTATTGTTATATCAGAATTCAGGGTTCTATTCTTTGACATATATACAATGCTAAATTGAAGTTTTTATAATTAAAGACTGAATTATCACGAGGTGGCAAATACACAATCCTAAGCATATTTTCAATATTCAACAGGGAAGAAAATTAAATTGACTCGGATGAATTTAGTGAGCCATCACCCAAGAAAGGGTGTGTCGTATGAATTGCAGGGTCAACACCAGGTGCGGAGTCTATATGAAAACGCTATTATATCTTAAGAATCGTATATTAATCCCCATCTATATCAAAGGACACAGAAAATTATAAGGAACAGGCATTACAAAATACACAGTTCTAATATCGGTTGCGGATTTAAGGAATTCATTCACGGGAATTAACGGGAAATTCCTTGTATGATCATGGAGGCAATCGTAACTGGTAAAAGATTCATATCAGGAAGGATTCAGAATTACAATACATGCTCAGGGGCGTGACTTGAAGAGTCGGGACATTTGTAGTCAGTGAAAACAATTGAAAGAACCGAGCAATTAAATCGTGACTATATAATCTTGAACGCCTTGCATGTGAAATTGTGGTCTTTAATCTCCTCAAAGAATTCATATTTTAATCGTCACTCACTCCTTTAGCCGCTTCTCTCCCTTGGAGTTCACATATTGTAATATAAGGTTGAAACGTCTTATAAAGGCTATTTTAAAATGTCAGCAAATGAATGGTCTGGGTCACATTCAAGCATGATTTCACAAATCACCGTAGCTTTGTAACACAAATTAAATATACTGGAAGTCATTAAAATCCACCGCCGGGAAATTCCAAGCATCCTGAAGTAGCCGCTTATATTAGAAAGTATCGTATTATTCAAAACGAAGTATGTGTCAAGAATGTTAAAGGAGTATGTGTTTGGTGACTCAGTTGCTATCATGGGAAAATGAAGAGTCGAAGGATTATAAATATATACAATTCAATGTCTTTACGCCGCCATATGAAGAAATGATTTGCTTTTAATTGTCGTCTATCTTTGAATAGCCAAAACATCATTTGGAGCTGCATCTATGTAGATATCGGGCTGTGTTATATTCAAGGAGAAAAATCAAAGAATGAATTCTTATTCAATAAATTTTATTATATCCAAGACTCAAAGGAGTCGACACTGCTTACAGTTGCATCGTCTTAATGGTTTGCCTAGTTAAAAAGCAGGTTTGAAAGTTGAGCGTTAAGATTATAGAACGCTGGAAGTGGAAATTGTGATACTCTTTGAACTGCTGTGAGTATGGTGTTGAGTTTGGAGTTAGCTCAACCTTGGCACAAGAGATTATCCCTTCTGAAGCTGTTTCTGAGCAATCTTGTTCTCTATATGTTGAGGTCAGAATTATTGCAAAAAATCTCTATATTCTGCCATTTATTATAGCAATTTGTTTAATGTTCTCAGTCATAGCTTCTATACAACCAGTTAGCTATATTGTTTAGAATCTTTGTATATCTCTTCAGTGTAGTTTTAATGAATATTAATAGCAACTTCTTCTGAGTGTCATTTGTACCAATTGGAAATATATATGAAATAAATTGTTTTCAGTTATTATGAATCATTGAAAAAACATATTTTTGGATATGCATGACACACTATGGAAATAACACATCTCGTAAATATACACAACACATTATCTCTTTGGTAGAAGCAATCTGTGTGAAAACTCAGAACAATAGCATGAAAGTGTTTGACGAAATGCCTGGACCAACTAGTTGGAGAATTTCGAAAAAATTGTATGCAATTTAGGGCAGGTCTTTACAAAAGTGGACAAACTTTTCCACTCTTAGGGGTTATTCTAAGGAGGCCAAGATGGATGGGGGAACTATGGCACAGGAAGACCTAGTTTTGTGGTGGACTATGCATGGATTGAATTGTTTGACTACATCTCTAGCCATTCATTTGCTATCTCAAGTTTTTAGTTTTTCTACTGCTGAGAGAAACTACTCTACTTATAGCTTCATCCACTCCCTTATGAGGAATGGGCTTACCTCTAGGAGATAGAGAAGCTTGTGGTTGTACATAATGCATTGTGTCTCATTGACCGCAACACACTTTTGTGCAAGGAGAGTACAGCAGCGCAATGGGATGTAGAGCGAGAGGAGTTAGCACAAATTAATGAGGATCCTACATAGACAGGGCTGGTTGGTATTAGTATCAAGGAGCTTGACCATCTGGAGTCCAAGTCCAACAGTTCTAGTGATGAGGAGTTTGGGGATGATTAGAGACCTCACTTCATATCATTTTATTATTTTGAACATTTTGATTTGTTATCATCATTGTACTCATTGTAATCATCATTATGAAATCTTGAATATAATATAAACTTTGAATTCGACATTTAAGTTTTAACTTTTACTAGTTTTCCAAAATTTCATTTGTAATTCTTATACATCTTTTTATAACTATTTTTTCAGTTACTATACGTATTTCAGCACCCCAACCCCGACCGTCGCCTCACCGCTATCCTCAAACTTAGGCCCTTGGTACCCCCATCCCCACATCCCCCTGTCAGAAAACTCCATGGAACTATGCTCTAAACAAAAAGAAAAGCTAGTTGCAATTCATAGTGCCTTGAGACTTTAGGATTGGCAAAGTATTAGTATCAACAAACTCCAGCAACACATTATGATGCTAATACTGAAGATGTTAGGCAGATTGACAAGGAGGTGCACCAAAGATTGGTCAGGATTCCATTGGATGAACCACAACTTTAACCAAAGAGTGACACAGACAACTCTGAGTCTTTTGATATTGATAGTCCAAATGAGGCATAGTTGTTTTTTGAAGTTTGAGACTTTGAGTCTTAACTTTAATTTTGATTTCTAAACTTTAAAATTTAAAATTTGAACAATTAAATACTATTGTTATATAATATACTATTGTTATATTGTTGAAATACTACTATTATATTGTTGTCATTATTAAATTTAAAATTTTACTACTATTAATATGTATTGTTGTCCATCAACTTGTAGAAAATTGACTCTCTCTCTCTCTCTCTCTCTCTCTCTCTCTCTCTCTCTCTCTCTCTCTCTATATATATATATATATATATATATATATATTGCCATCCCCAAAAAATGGCCCTTCGACTGTTATCCCCAAAATGCATCCCCTACCATCCTCATCCCTATCCTCAAAACGCCACAAAACATAGATTTTTCATAATTTGTAGGGCTTGTTTTGGCACAATTTGAAGTCACAAATTGCAATTGTATAGCAAACAGAGGGCCAAGAATTATGTGTGGGTTAAGTATTTTGTGATTTCTATTATCATTCTGCTGGCTTTTTAGTTCTATATCTTTTTTTGCCTTGCTGGACTCTTTTTCTTTCTTCTTGGTGTAGCTACTCCTTAAGCTGCTCATTATAATATTCTTGTCTTATTAATCTAATTAGAAAAAAATATATACTTTGCAATATCTAGGGCTTGTTTTCTGAGCTTTAGTCAAAGAAGAAATTTATGATTTGTAATTTTTATTGATATTGAAACTTGAAGTTAATATGTATTGAGAGGTTGAACTCGTTTTTTAGTCTATGATATGTATTGAGCTCTAATTTTGATTTATATATTAAGGGAATCAATAATATGTTCTACAAATTCAGTAATTAAAAATTTAATAATTGATGTATTTTTAAATGCTCAATAAATTTTCGGGTTTTTCCAAGATTTTACAAAGACCCGAGTTTTTTAAAATTTTGGGTCAGCCAAGTAATTGTCGAGTCTAAGTTTCTCAACGATGAATCTATCCTCTGTAGTGGAGCATAAATATTTTGAAAATTGTCTAGGAGACCTGTGTTGGTAAAAACATGTGGATACAACCAAAAATTAAAGATAACTATGAGATCAATGAAAAAGAAAACATAGGAATAAGTCAAGCATTGAGAGATCATAGTCAAGACCTTGTCCATTTAGGAATTCCCATCTCATCTAGCAAAGAGAAAAATTCACATTAGGGTAAAATTGTCAATATCAAGGTACATTAATTTACCCACAAGGAGTTACAAATTACTCTTGTATTTGACTATTGATCTATTTGAAAAAATATGCTTGAGCCAGTTCTTAACTCCAAATGCACATTTTATATAAATGACAAGTTAGTTTGATTTAACTTAATAAATAAAATAAGTGTTTGAAACAAAAAGAACAACACCCAATTTTATGAGAGTTATGGTGTTCAAATAATAAAAATAAGGTTGAACTCATAATCACAATAGGAAAGCACACTGATATATCACAAAAAGCTAACAGAGATCTTTTACAATACCTCCCATTCCAGTCTATAATATGATAAAACAATCTATATGTAGCATGCAGAGGATACAAAGAAACAACTATAGCATTCAGAAAACCTGATGGAGTTATAGGTTAAGAGCAAAAGCTTGAAAAAAATGGCACCAACCATTTTTAATATTTCTAACAATAGGGAAGCTAGAGTAATTTGTATTTTGTACAACCACATTAGAAGGTAACTAAGGCTATACACCTTCTACCTTTCCACAATTTATAAAGATTTGTTTCCATTAAAATTGGAGAATTCTTGACATAGTGCTTTCCCTTAAAGGGGAACAAATTGTTCTACATAAATAGAGTCTCAAGACAATCACCACAAACATTTTTGTTTTGACTGCACTACTCCTGCACCACTACCTTTTCTCAAAAAAAATTAACTACCAATGACATCCATTGCAATACCAATAATATGATTAAAGCATTCTATGTTCCCGTAATATCATCCAGATACATGTCAGACATGTTAGTTGACTGTGCCTTTCCTTAAAAGCAATGTCCTGGACCTCAAACACAACCATCAATAGTAGACATCACATATGATGATTAATGTCCAATAGCAAAACTAGAGAAACCCTAACATTAGTACTCAAAAATAAAGAAATACATTTCCATATATAAATATTGTTCTCAATATTTGCATGACATTATATGTTGCATTGCGTTCTTATTTGTCTACATACTCTTTTATTCCTTTTTCATATTTAAATTATTAGATTTTGTCAAGTACATCAGGAACATCTGAATGTGCTTGATAATGTGGTCAGAAATCTTGTGGTGGATGTTGGAATTGACTACTGATGAGCTTTAGAATACTACCTTTCCTATGGTCCTACTCCTACCAATAATGAATGAAAAGGAAATTCCCTCGACACTACTCATGTCAAAACTCAAAACTAAACTCTGATACCAAATGAAGGGAAATATGAAACAATTTCCACCATTAATCCAACAATGAAAGATATCCCAACTCATAAGTTGTCCAATATATACAAATTTGAGCAGCATTTTGATATGATAGTATATAACAAGAATGAAAGAAACAATAGAACAACCACACAAGAGAAAGTGAGAGAACCAATATACCCTAGGAGAACCCTTTTGGGAAGAACCCAATGTCAAAAGCACCACATCTAATGTATTATCAGCAACAAAATAGTTACAAAAAATCAAGCTCCAAGCCTTCACATGGAGATCAACAATCTCAATCAAACATGAAACCATGCAACATATGACCACCTTCAGTAGCAATGAGCAACCATTGTTACATTTCTCATGACAACAATCCAAGAACAAATGAAATTTTCATGTCCCACTCCTCGAGATCTCCTCAACACGCAACTCAGGCCTCCATGTGCTTAAACCAAGCTTTACTCACAATGAACATGTGCAAGTGATCAACCAAAAAATGATTGTGTCTAGCCTCCATCCCAAGAATTCTATTTATTGGCAAGTGGGCAACAAGCAAGGGAAAACTTGCCAAGTTTTTGTTCCCCTATTATTTAACGCCCCAAGTGTATCTCCAAGGTGGGTTCCCAAATATTCCATTAGGGCCAAGCGATAGTATGTTCTCCAAGGCACCTTAACTACACTCTTGAAGCCTAGCACCCAAGATTCACATGCTACATGACACCTAAGCATCAAATGCTTTTTGCAATATTGAATGCATTTTACAATAACCTTATAAACTAAATGCACTCCTCCAATCGACCCAATAAACCATGCGCTCACTAAACTATGTCCTCCCAAAAAATAAATGCATTTCCTCTAATGTGTCACTGACATTAAATGCATTTGCAATGTTACACACCACAAACCCTAGGAAAATATTGAGGTCACCCAAAGTGTGGCACCCAGTTTTGTGACGGGCTACAACTTTATTAAATATCAAATATTTCTATACAAAGTTGTACAATGCCTTATCCCAACAATGACAAAGATCTAGGTGATGGAGGTTGTTATGCGAAGGTTAACATGTAAGCCCACAAGAGTTTACATTTTTTATTTTTTAATCAGTTATGAACAGTTATTTCTCTAATTCAATATCTTTTGGGCACTATGCATGTATCTACACTGTGGTATCTGTGTCGAGCTTGGCATGGAAAATCAAATCTAAAGTGTTGTTTATAAGGTGGATGTTTAGATTGGTTTGTTTGTTGGCCTGCCAAAAAAGTTAGTTTCTTAATGTTGAACATATTGTATGTTAAAATTGGGTACTCCTGCTATATTGTACTATTGAAAATTTTAGTTTAATGGAGTGGGTCCCATATAGAATGCCTCATTTTAAACCAGAAGAGAAGAAGAAGAAGAAAAAGATATCATATGGAGTTCATGGACATCCATGAAATTCAACTAGATTCAGTCACCAAAAGTTGACCCCATATTAAGAACTTAATAGCACAAACATTTGAAAAAAATTCTCAACGTTGTATCTTTGTTGGATATGATCCCATTTGAAAAAAATTCTCAACATTGTATCTCTGCTAGATATGATCTTGATTCCTAACTATGTAAGATAACAAAAGATAAATTAAAATTCCATTTAGGAAAAAATGATTTATAAGACCTATCCAAGTGTATTGTTCAAAAAATGGGTCAATGTGTGTTGAATTTAAAATAAAATATCCAAGCCTTCTTTGATTTTCTTGATTTAAGATTTCATTTACTATGACTAAAAATATTTGTGTATTTTTTTCTAACATCTTTATATAATGAGTAGGTTTGAAGGAAACATAGTCTTTAATCTCAAGGCGCCTTCAACTAGATCCGCCTACTAGGTCTCTACATCATAGGATTTTTACTTCAAGAATAAGAAAAAAAAATTCTCTACAATATATTTTTGTTGGATATGATTCAAAATTTTAATTTCAACAATTACCAAAATGGAATTTTATATACCAATATAACAGGCAACTAATGATATTAAAGTTCACCATATGGAACTCAACATTTTAAAACCTTATCTATCTAGCCACTTTTGGAGAATTTGTTTCTCTGACTCATATTTTTCTGCATACAAATATACTACCCAAGATGGAAATTTACATAATAATATGGCAAGCAGTTAATGCTACTAAAGTTTGACATTTGAGACTATTCATTTTAAATCCTAATCCGTTTTGGCATTTTTGATGATCTTTTCCTCTGCCTCAGATTTTACTGCATATAACTATCAGTACTATCCAAAATTTAGTAATCATCTTTCAATGGCATTTATTTTTCATGTAATAAATTTGGCTACAGGGCAACATAATGTAGAAGTGGAATGAATCATAATGTTGGATTCTTTTTTGAACAATGCTTTACATGCAAGAAATTTGGACATAGAACTATTTAGTGCAGAAGTTAGATAATGATGAATAGATTCAATACTGGAAGAATGTTTCAATCCTTCAATGGCTACTATTATACATGCAATGCATTTGGACATAAGGCTAACTAGTGAAAATCAAGGATAAAGGAAAATCAGTTTGGTTAGAAAAATGTTGTGTGCTACACCTACAATAAACCAGGACATATTTCAAGATTTTGCAAAAGTAAAAATGGGAGGAAATCTAATCTAGAACAAAGGAATAAACCTGTGAAGTGGATCCTACAGAATTTAAGAAGGAAATGGAGAAGATTTGTGGAGCCTATTAAAGACAAAGTTATTGATACGAAATAAATGCTCCCTTCTACAACCAATTTACCTGTTTTCAAAGAAGTAAAGGATCATTCTATTGAATAGACATCACATTTGGATAAGGTTGATAATATGCATGCTTCTTTGGAGATATTTTCTCCTTTGAAAGATACAGAGGATACAACTAGAGAAAATATTGAAGATTAGTATTAGAATGATACCAATGACAATCCACAAGATCACCATTAGGATACCAGAAATGGTGGTGAAAAGATAAGACTGAAGAAAAAGAAAACAAAGATGAAAAGAGTAATGATGAAAAATATGATGAGGACAAGGAGGAAGAAAATAAAGTACAACCATTAGAAAACCCCTATAGAGAGGAAGAAGAGGAAAAGAAAGAAGAAAATTAGGAAGAAACAGAGGCTGGAAGAAGTGAAGAAGAATCTTCAAAGACCATTGATCCATCAAAGCCATCCAAAAATAATCTTAAGGTTCTTTTTTCAAGACAAATAAGGATTTAGCATGTGATTCCACCTCAATTGATTCAACTCCCATCACAGCTAGGCTATGTGGATCTAAGTAAGATCTCACTGGTTCAAAGAATAGAGCTTAGTGGTACCTTTCTTGACTCCAATAAAAAAGAAATTATTGAAACCCATTAGAAAGGGACTAAACTAATAAATGATTCCATCAAGGCTTTGTAGGATACAAGTCTCAGTGCCACAATTGATGACTCCTTAGCTCCTATTGAGAACTTAAAGTTCTTGGTTGATTGACTCAAAGAATATACCTCTAGCCTAAAGGAGCTGACTGAAAAAGAGGTAGAGTCAAGGATTTTTGAGAAAAGGTTAGTAGTATTGTAGGATAAATGTGTAACCACACACAACAAGGTGTTTCAATGCTTAAAATAGGTAAGGGAATGTGAAGACGGAGCCCAGATATTGTTTGTGTATTACATGTGGTGGTCGGATGCCACTCAAGGTATCAAAGATCTAATGGACTCAATAGATTCACAACTTGCTAATGCCTCCTGAGCCTACAACATTGTAGATGACAGAGATTATGCTTCTTGGAATTCCATTTTAGACCTACAAAATAAATTTTTCACTTTGCAAGATGTCATAAGGTGGTTTAGATAGCTTGGAGATCTAGTGAAGTCCAAACACATTCCAGTATCAAGTGCCTTGGCGGATGCAAATAAAATTGAAAAGATAAATCTTAATCCATCCACTCCAAAAGAAGGAGAAGAGAGATTGGTGATGGGTTCATTGTAATCCTCATCATTTAATTTATCAATCCAAGATGGTGTTTATGGTTGTCTGCAAGAGAGAAAGTAGAAAACTCGCTTGACAATCTATTCTACTTGCAGAAATAAATCCTATTTGCATGAAAGGAAATTTACATGAAAGGGAACTAATCTAAGGTACACTTGAATGAATTGAAAATACTAAAATAATTCACAATTTCTATAAATGAAAAGCTTTCTTGGATTCAAATTTAATCTAGAAATCTAGAATTACATTGTTGGAAAATAAAACTACATCTATCATATTTCCTTGGGCTGAAACAAGCCTTTCTAATCCCCTCCCTTTGATCAAATGATTACATTGTATTTATAGAATTCATATTTTGTATCTATCCAGCCAATCCAATAAGAATGTGGATCCAAGATCCTATTTTTGATGAGTTTTTTAACAAAACTTTAAGAAAATTGAAGTTGTTGTCCTCCATCACGCCACTTTTGTCTTAGTCATTTTATGACGTGTGTTGCTCTTTCCCTGCTACAAATCACGCCAAATTCTCAAAATGGTTCTTATATCTTCGATTCTACTTTCCAGATCAGTTTTAATTTTTGAATTTTGTTGAGAAATTAGGGAGATATTGTTGTTTTACTAAGACTGCATTTTTCACAATTTTTGTGCGCCTAATTTTTAGGAAGTTTTCAAGTGTTGAACATGAATGAAGGAATTATTCTTCAGTTCAGTCAACCAAATCAATGATATTTAGCATGAATAACATGCTATAATCATGCAACAACATTTGAGTGATGTGGTAACTTGAGTTACCTTTGGTTGGAAGAAGGAAGCATGAAATTTAATAATTGTGAGAGATCTTAAAACTCAACATGAAACAACTACTCATCCCATTAATTTAGGAATGAATAATGCTCCATGATTTGCATGAATGTAAGAGTGCATTGGGAGTCTTCTCTATCTTCTCATTACTTCTTCAAATCCTTCTAAAGCTTTCAGGAGCTAACTGCTTCAAGTGTCTAGAGCTCTTTGTTGCAAATGTCTATGAAGCTCCTTCTTACCATGAGTTATTTAGTAACTCATTTATATGCATTATATCATCTTAAAAACTTCATGGAGACATATTGGAGGAAATTTGGATTACATTTAATTACTAAAAATAAATCAAACATTTACTTTATATTTTACTTTAAACAAGCTAAAGAACTTTCAATCATTACTCAAATCCATTTTAACACTAATGCATTAGGAAGAAATAGATGATTTTCTTTGATAAAGTATGAGACAATATATGGTTTCATCACTTGGTAGAGTTGGAATCATGGAGTTCTTGTTAGGGAAAAGCGGACCTAGGATGATGGAAAACTTGTTTGGGAAGCCTTTCTCAAGGAATTAGAAGGTGCCCCTAGTTTTGGTCAGAAAGTTGTCTACATTCTTTTTCTATTTTATGTTATTTCAATTTATTTCAAAAAATTTAGTACCAGTACACCCTTTTTCCTTGATTTCAAAGGAAGAGATGACAGTAAGGGGGAGCAATTTTGAAGTTTTGGGAGAAGTTGAGAAAATTTGGTGTATACTTCAAAGGGGGAGTTTGTACGGTTTGTGTTCAAAATTTTTGGAGATTCATTTTTTGGCACATGTTTCCATCAATGAAAAAGGGGGAGATTGTTGGAAGAATGAATAAGAATCCCTCTAGTGTGTTTTCATTGATGCCAACATTGTTTGTTGACAATTTTTGTCTATCTGGTAAATAGTGTAGTGTTTGTGCTACTTTGATCTGGTAATTTGGTCCAGAATTATTCATTTTAGAAGATTAGCCTATTTAGTTTTAGTATGTTATTTAGGATTGTTAAATTCATCTATCAACAAGTTTTCAACAATTTTGGTTGAATGGGTTGAAAGATACAAATGACAGAAGATCAACATACAGTTTTTTTCAGAGTTGTGCAGAGTGGTATGAGTTATTTGGTCCAGATTCTTTCGATACCTTGATCCAGTCATTGTAACTCTGGGAGATGATTTATAGGTGTAAAATCTACATGTATTACAATGGCACATGCTCATATGATCATATGGTTGATTGGTGTTAGTCAGCTTGGCCTATTTTTGTGATTAAGTCCTCTTTTGGCCAACCTTATACTTGGATAAGTGGTATGAAGATTAATATGTTGTGTGGATGTCAAAGAGATCCTTATTAGGTCCAAGCCAACCTAATTTATGCCTTGCACATTTTTTTTTTAGTGCAAAAGGAATTTTGTTTCAAGTTTTGATCTGACAAGCTATTTTTGAATTAAGTATATGTATGTATCCAATTAGGCCGAACTAATTGATGTATGCGGTTGCAATACCATATATATATGGAACATTTTTGTTTTATAGATGTAATGTGATTGTGATAGAAGATGTGTGATAGTGTGATACTATGTGAGCTAGTAAATTTAAATGTATGAGATTAATATCAAGGTGGAATTTCTATGTATGTTGAGCGACAACAAGGTAGAGTAGGATTTTTCTTTTAGAGCTTAATTGGAACTAAATTTAGCACATGAAAGGTGTATTCTATCAGTTCACTTCTTGGCAATGAGCCACACTCCATTTTGTAATCATTTCAGACTATGAGCCTTTCAAGGATAGTGTGTTATGGCAATGTGCCCCTGTAATATCTTATAACCGGTTATAATATATCGTGAGCTAATCCTCACCCTAGTTTTTTCCATTTCAAGTTTTCCACATAAAAATCCTAGTGTTTGTGTGTCATGTGGTGTTATGATTTCTTTCATGTCTTTGTTTATAGTTGCAGTTAGATGTGCTTTAATTTTTGGATGGTTTATAGCTAAATTTTATAATAGAATATTGATTCAGGGTATGTGCAAGATCATCATGGAAAAAATAGGCACTTAAGTGGCAAAAAATTCAGAAAAATCAAAGTTCGACAACTTGATGTAAAAATTTGAATAAGTTATCTATATTATTTCAAAAATATGTAAGAATAGAATTTGTAGCAAATTGAATGTAGTTTCTAAACTACTAGTTTTTTTTTTTTTTTAATCTATTTGGTGAAAATTTGAAATAGGTTTATTTCAATGCAATATTACTTAAATTTCAAGGAAAAAATAAGAAGTGTTTGTTTGACCACCCTAACCACAATAAAATGATAATATTTTTTTATAATATTTTAGATATAAGTATAGGACGCATGTCCCGATGTGATGCATATTTTTTTGTAATTTTTTTCCAAGTAAATAATTAATTGTGAATTTTTTATTACAACTTTTGAAAAATATAAAAACTTGTATGTCTAACCACCTTAACTTGGTCAAAACTTCATGAAATTCAATTTTTTTTTTACTATAGTATGTGAAGCATAGAATGTGACGCATGTTTCGGATTCCAAAAATGTGATGCCGTTTGAAAGTTATAGATGTTTTTCAATCAGCCTATCAATTAGGACTTTGGTCGCAATTCAAATAGAAAATGAATAATATTTATTTATTAAATTCAAAGTAAAGCATAATTTATATTGGTGAAAAGCTGAGAATCTCCTTTAAAAACCCTTTTTGTTTCATCCATTTTGGGTATAAAAAAAATAGTCAGCCACATACCTTACACATACCCATCATATCACCACTTTTTGGCCCATCATGATCCTACACATACCCTTCACCCCCCTCTCAGTATTCTGGGTGTACAATAGGAGTCATAAATCCTCTTCAAAATCCTACAACATCTCCCCATCTCCACTTGTAAATACTCCAAATCCCCCTTTCCAAATGACAAGGCATCATAATATAGAAGTTTTAGAATGAAAAAACCATTGTGGTTTCCAAAACAACATGCCAAAAAAAAGGCTCCTTGACAAACCCACACCCACCTTGAGGAGAAATCATAAAATAATTAAAATTACTAAATGTTCACATGACCCTCACATGGGCACCTAACTCATGGCCAATCAATTTGGTTAATTCTAGAATCTCCATAACTCCTCAATGGCTCTAAGGGCTCCAAATATGAACATGCATAAACATGCAAATTTGGTAGACCAACATGCAAATACATGCAATTCAACATGTAAGAGCATGCTTACAAAGTGGTCCCCACCAAGAAATGGGACACCCAAAGAGAATATTCCCCTTTTTATACCATGGTAACATTTATCAAAGTAAATACCCATCAAGATTATAATTATAGAATCACATAGGAAATATTATAATATTTGGAAATTTAAAATAATTAATTTCCCACACAGCATTAGCCCACATAAGCCCTTATTGAAAATTAAAACAAAAATTATTTTTGGGCGATGCAGGATTGCTCTTACACCCTATATGCTCTTACATCACACACCCAAGATAGGAAAAAAATTGTGAATATGGATTCACAAAATGGAGTTGAGTACCATCCTTTCAGATTGCAAGCAATCCTTAGCAAACTCCATCACTGAATTTGGTGCCTACAACTAATTCTTCTTTCTCCTCTTCCAACACTTAGCTAGAAAAAGAAACCTCCTCCGCTAGCAAATCTTCTCTTTACTCCTCTTCCTTGATGTGGAATCAACTCCACCGTAACTTGGCACCTCCTCCAAGTGTATCTCACATTCTCCTCCAATATTGTGGGATTCAACCCACCATATTATGGCCACCTCCACTAAAATGAATTTGCACTAAACTTTGCAACACCATACAAATCCTTCTCTAGATACCAATCATCACTAGAAAAATATATTTGAACCATCTCATCTAAATTCACTAAATCATACATCTCAACATGAAAATAATTATTATCAAATTCATTGAAATAGGAATTTACCTTCTCATCACTTATTGCATCTTCAACTTTGTTTTCTTCTTTCATGCCTTCTACAAGACATGTAAATGTATCCCCTCTCTGACTTACAATCAATGCATCCCACTTTACTTCTATCACTACAATTTGTATTATTAAATCATCTTCATTCGCCTTTATGTCCTTTACTGGACTTTTCTCTACTGCATCCTGATTATATTCACATTTATCTTCATAACAATGTTCAAAAAAATAAAACTTTACATCAATTTTCTCCGCTGCTGCAACTCTTTCCTCGCTTTCTCTTACCATTTCACTCAAACACAAATCATCTTTAGTTTCTATCTCATCAAATTTTAAAAAAAATATTTTCCTTATTGTTGCAACTTTCTTTTTAGCTTCTTCATACTCACCCAATCCCTCCCTCTCTCTCTTAGGATGCTCCCTCCCTCTATCCCTTCAAACTCTCTCTCTCTCTCTCTCTCTCTCTCTCTCGGTCCTCTCCTTCACCTGTATCCTCCCAGCCTCTCTCTCCTCTCTCTCACTCCTCTCTCCCTCCCTCTCTCCCTTCATCCTCCCTCCCTCCCTCTCTCTCTCTCAAGTCTCTCCATCCTCTATCTCTCCACCCCTCTCTCTCCTCTCTTTATCTCTCTCTATCCATCCATCCTTCCTCTACCCCTCCTTCCTCTCTCTCTATCCTCCTCCCCTCCCTCTCTCTCTTGGATGATCCCTCCCCTATCCCTCCAACCCCTCTCTCTCTCTCAAGTCTTTCCCTCCTCTATCCCTCCCACCCCTATCTCTCTCACTCCCTCTATCTCCCTCCCTCCATCCCTTTGTCCCACCCTCCCTCTCTCTTTGTCCCTCCCTCTATCCCTCCTACCCCCTCTCTCTCTCTTAGGTCTCTTTCTCCCTCCCTCCCTTGTTCCATCTCTCTCTCTCTCTCTCTCTCTCTCTCTCTCTCTCTCTCTCTCTCTCTCTCTCTCTCTCTCTCTCTCTCTCTCTCTCTCTCTCTCCATCCATCCATCCCCCTCTTTATCCCTCCTTCCCTCCCTCTCTCTCTCTCTTAGTATGCTCCCTCCCTCTATCCCTCCTACTCCCCCCTCTCTCTCCCAGGTCTCTCCCTCCCACCGTTACTAGATAACTCCTTGTCCCTCTCTCAAGTCTCTCCCTCCATCTATCCCTCTCACCCCCCTCTCTCTCTCAGTCTCTTAGTCCCTCCTATCCCTCCTACCCCCCCTCTCTCTCGGGGTCTCTTACTCCCACCCTACCTAAATCCTCTCCATCTATTCTCTCCTCCCTTTATCCCTCCCACCCTACCTAGATGTCTCTCTCTCTCTCCCTCCCCCCCTACTTAGATAACTCTCTCCCTCCCTCTCTCTCTGAGCTCTCTCCCTACCACCCTACCTAGATAACTCTCTCTCCCATTCTATATATATTATAATGTAGTATATAACATAATATATATTATAATATATTATATATACTATATATAGTATATAGTTATATATATTTTTTTTTTATAATCCGTAAGGTGGTAATTTTATAGATAATAAAGAAATATACAACCATCTACTAAGCAGGAAATATACCAGTGATAACAATCAGTCAGCCAAAACAGAGCAAACGAGGAGAAACCACAGCTCCATACAGTCCCAAAACAGGAAAGAGTGACAAAACGGGGGAAAAGAAACTAGCCTCCACAAACAAAAAACGTAAAGCACAAGTTCGAACTACCGGAATAAATAAGTCGAAAGCCAGCAGAAACCAGACGAGCAACAACAAACCCTACACGAATTCACCAGAAACCATTTAACTCTGCAAAAAAATGAAGCCTTCCATCCATTCCATTCCATCCACCGGCACAATCTTCAATTTTCGCTTCAAGAAATCAACCGCCACATCTGCTATCTTTTGGTGCCTTGATAATGTGGGCCCTTTGAGATCCAGTAGAAATGGATAGACTTTGACAGCTTCGTCAAACTCCCATAGAGAAGCTATGTCTGCCGGACGCGGAATACCCTTACCATTAAAGGCCTCCTTCAAAGTCGTTTCGAGGCCGCCAAGCAAATCGTCCTGGAACAGCCGAACCATCAATTCCTTAGCCTCTGCCTTCAGGGTATCAAGGTCCAGGAGCACGGTAAGAAACCGGGATGAAATGTGTGCGTTATCTCGGCGAATTCATTCCTTTCTAAGTGTCCTTTTCCAAGGACCGTCTTCACAGCAACGACTGACGCGGATCATCCAAGAGCAGGATGCGCTTTAAAAGCTGATCCGTGACCTCACGAAAGGCAATTTTCCGCTCCTTAGCCACTAATGAAACTGGAGTATCGACACCGAAGGTTTCCAGACCTTCCGCCGAGATGAGAATGGTAAACTTTGACATCGACGGTCTATCCATTGACAAATGATTGACAGTCGCACCCTACAACAAAAACATATAATGCAAAACCAAAATGCAAAACTCATGCTTAAGAAATGACTTCATTAGCTTAATTAAAAGCCTGAATAATGATTTGTCAGGCTTCGCATACGGAGCAGAATTATGGCGAAGCAAAATGTCCTTGGCATGAGTTAAAATACGGCCCCCATCCATCCAACTTAGAACCATAATCAATGCAATTTATGGAGAATCCCACTCGGCACGTCCGCAATCGGTTCAGAGATTGTCGTGCCCGACGTGTCACACTGACGGCGCCGTGAGAACTGAGCCAAGCATGCCACCAAGCCAACTCCAGAAGTTTCTAAATTCAAAGACTGCCGATAAAACTAGCGAGGAGCACCAACAATCGGCCAAAATTAAAAGGTTTGATGTGACAAGAACAAGCCAAAGCCGAAGAATTCAAATCCAACCCGTCTGCCACCTCACGTCCACCCTGAACACCCAAAGCCTATGTGAGAAGGGAACCCATCCACCCACATATTATATAATATATTTATTATATATTAATAATACAAAATATTTTAAATATAGTAAAGGTAACGGATATTTGTTACAAATAGATATATGTTTTGAATGAGTACCCATTTGAAACATTTATTCACTTTTTGTAATAAAATTAGCAGCCTTGGGATTTTCCTTTGAGTTTCCTTGGGATTTGGCTTGGGGATGTCATACATGGAAAGTCAAATGCAAAAACATATTAAGAAAATTTTCTTAGTTATCCAAAGTTCACACTTGTGGTTGACTAATTTTTTAATCCAAATTTGATAAAACGAAAAGGGCTTATTGAGAAAATTTTCAACTTTCCACCAATATAATATATTCCTTATTTTGATTTTAATAGATATTTATTATTAATTTTCTACATGCATTATGACTAAAGTCTTGATTGATAGGCCAATTGAAAAATATCTATAATTCTAAAAACTATTTCACATTTTTTGAATCAAAAAGATGTGGCACATTCTATGCTTCCCATATTATATGATAAAAAGAATTGAATTTCATAAATTTTTGGCCAAGTTATGGTGGTCACACAAACAAGTTTTAATATTTTAAAAAAATTCTAATAAAAATATCATAACTAATTATTTACTTGTAAAAAAAATAGAAAAAAAAATGTGGCACATCCAGGCATGTGTCCTCTACTTATATTGAAAG
Organism: Sequoia sempervirens; assembly: GCA_007258455.2. Classification (NCBI taxonomy): domain Eukaryota; kingdom Viridiplantae; phylum Streptophyta; class Pinopsida; order Cupressales; family Cupressaceae; genus Sequoia; species Sequoia sempervirens. Next base: position 244,361,171 of record VDFB02086081.1, read on the forward strand.
TTTAAAAAATATATATTTTTTCTTGTACTTAGGTTGGTCAAACGTACAGCGAATTTTTATTTATTTCCTAAAAATTTAATACTATTGCATTGAAATTTCAAATTTTCACCAAATAGATTTACTTTTTTTCTAAAATAGGAATAGTAGCTTAGAAACTAAATTCAATTTTCTACAAATTATGTTCTTACACATTTTTCAAATTATATTAACAACCTATTCAGTTTTTTATGTCAAGTTGCCTAAATCTATTTTTTTGAATTTTCATTGCCACTTAAGGGCCTAGTTTGGACCCCCATGATCTTGCACTAACCCTTAGGATGGATTAGATTAGATGATATTAGATAAGAGCTAAGGTCCTCAAAATTTCAATGGTGGGATAGATTAGGAATATTTGAAGACAAATTGGATGGATTAGAATGAATTATTAGAGGGAATAGTTATATGGGTTTAGATGAAGAGACCTTTGATGGGGCGAGGTGATTTGGTTTGGGTGATTAAGGCTAGATTGTATTATTAGGATGAGGTAGATTAGAGGAATATTATATTGGGTTCGATTGAGGAGATTTGGATTTGATGGGGAATCTTGACCTTCGGAAAATTTTGAAAAAAAAAAAGCAATCAACAAGAGCTTAAAGGAAAGGAAATTATTTTAGATTTTAAGGATTTGGATTATAGGGGTTACATGAATTTTGATAATTAAAACACTCCATGAACATTAACAACCTATTTTTACATAGGTAGGTCTATCAATCCCTATAGGATCACAAATATACTATCTATCAAATGATTGGTAACTATGGAGTGCCAAATTGCATGGGATCTATTACCATTGGAGGTATCAAGGCCTTGTCCAAGGTAGATTTACCTCTCACCACTTGAAAGTATGTTTTTAATAACTTTTGGGGGCTAATTGCTTACTAGTACACTACATGAAAGAATGCATAGTTGGTCTTAGACTAGGATAAATAATGGTTGTTAGGTGCATACTCAATATATTACAAGGCTTTATGAGAATATTAAAGGTAATCATCTTTTTCATCTGATGGTAAGAAGTTGGAAGTAACAGATGTGAATCATGTACCTAAGTTAACAAAAAATCTTCTCTCAATGAGTCAAATAACTCAACATGGTTATAAGGTGGAGTTTTATTCAAATAAGTGTCTAATCAAGAACATTAATGATGGATTCAAAATTGTGGCTACAGGAGTTGAGAGTGATGGCATCTACAAATTTTTAGCATTTGTTGATAAGAAAGCTTACATTACTACAAGTTCCTCCATAAGTGAGTTGTGGCATCAAAAGTTTGGTCACTTAAACTATCAAAATTTGGTTGTGATTTCAAAGATGAATATGGTTGATGGACTACCTTGGATAAAGGTAAACACAAATGTGTGTACATGATGCATGGTTGGAAAACAACATAAGGACAAGTTTGAAAGGTCCACATGGAGGGCAAGTAAATCTCTTGAACTTGTCCATAGTGATTTATGTGGGCCAATGAATTCTCCCATCAAAGGGAGGAGCTCAGTATATCTTAACATTCATTAATGATTTTTCAAGGAAAGTTTGGTTCTACTTCCTTAAGCAAAAAGATGAAGTGTTTAGAAAATTTGAAATGTTCAAAGCATTTGTGGAAAATCAAAGTGGGAATAATATCAAGAGAATAAGAACAGACAATGGTGGAGAATATGTCAACAACAGGTTCAAATCCTTTTGTGAATATCATGGGATCAAAAGAGAAATGACTAATAGATATACTCCTTAGCAAAATGGTGTTGCTGAAAGGAAGAATAGGACTTTAGTGGAAATGGCACAGTGCATGCTACAATCCAAGGGTCTTCCTTTATTTCTTTGGGCCGAGGCTATCAATATTGCATCTCATGTCTTGAATAGATCTCCTACAACTTGTTTAGAGAATATCACTCTTGAAGAAGCGTGGAGTGGAAAGAAACCAGATGTTAAGTATTTTAGAGTATTTGGATGTGAAGCATTTGCGTACATACTAGATGAGATTAGAGAAAATAAATTTGATAAGAAGAGTGTTAAGTGCATCTTTGTGGGCTATGATGATCAAAGGAAAGGATACAGGTTGTATGATCCTAGTGTGGAGGATGTGTTCACAAGTAGGGATGTCAAGTTTAATGAAGGGTTCGAGGATATGATACAATCCTCTCCTATTCCACAAGTGGAAATAGATAATGGTGAATCCTTTAAAATCAATGAAATTTCCAAGGAAACTTCTAGTGCAGTTGAAGAATGTAGTCCACCTCAAAAGACCAAGAGTCTTCAAGAAATTTACCAAAAGACTCAACAAATTAATCATTCTCTAATGACCACCATAATGAAGACCAATGATCCTCAAACATATGATGAGGCTAAAGGAAAACATGAATGGGAACAAGCTATGGAGAATGAATATGACTCTTTGATCAAGAATAAAACATGGGAATTGGTGGACTTGCCTAAAGGAAAGAATGTGGTCAACAATAAGTGGGTGTATATGACTAAGTTCAAGTCAAATGGGAGAATTGAAAAACATAAGGCAATACTAGTGGCAAAAGGGTATTCACAGAGAGAGGGAATTGACTACACATAAACTTTTGCTCCAGTAGCAAAGATCAGTACTGTCAGGACTATTATAGCATTAGCAGCACATTTCAAATGGCCTTTACACCAAATGGATGTTAAGAATGCATTTTTGAATGGTGAAATTGATGAAGAAATCTATTTGACCCAACCACAGGGATTTGAAAGTCCAAGTCAGGAACACTTAGTTTGTAAGTTAAGGAAGTCACTTTACAGCTTGAAACAAGCTCCAAGAGCATGGTATGCTAAGATTGATGAATATTTCCAAACTCAAGGCTTTCATAATAGTCCTCATGATCCAAACTTGTATGTTAAGGAATTTGATGATGGTGGCACAATTATCATTGTACTATATTTTGATGATTTTATTATCATGGGACATAACATGAACCAAATCAGTGACATAAAGATGAAATTGCAAGATACATTTGAGATGAAAGATCTTGGTTTTCTACACTACTTTCTTGGCATCCAAGTATGGTAGAAAGATGATGGAATTTACCTCTCTCAAACTAAGTATGCTTTAGACTTGTTGAGAAAGTTCAAGATGGAAGATTGCAAAGGTGTATCTACTCTAGTTGCTCAAGGATTGGATTTGACTAAGGATATGGATGGTGAGGATGTTGATCCTACCTTATACAAGCAACTTGTTGGGTAGTCTTGTGTACTTGACTCACACTCGACCAGATATTTCATTTGTAGTAGGTGTGGTTTCAAGGTTTTTGAGTTCTCCTAAGGCTCCACATTAGATAGCAGCAAAAAGAATATTGAGATAAGTAAAAGGGACTTTCAATATGGGTGTTTATTATTCTTCTCATGGATATCTACAACTTGTTGGGTATTCTAATTTAGATTGTGCAGGTTGTTTAGATGATTGCAAGTCAACTACATGTTATGTTCTCTCTTTGGGTTTTGGTCCCATTTCATGGTGTAGTAAGAAGCAATCTACTATTGCTTTATCAACTACAGAGGCTGAATTTACTGCAGCGAATGAGGCAGCTAAAGAAATAACTTGGTTGTGGGCTATTCTTTCAGTACTCAAACAACATCAAACAGAGCCTTCTTTACTTCATTGTGACAATCAAAGTGCCATTATGTTTTCCAAGAATCCAGTGTTTCATGCTCGAACAAAACATATAGAGGTCTATCACCATTATATCAGGAATCTCATCCAACAAGAGGTGTTTCATCTTAAGTACTATAAATCAAAAGATCAGATAGCAGATCTCTTTACCAAGGCCCTATGTGAACCTAAGTTTGTATATCTTAGAGGCCTTTTAGGTTTGAGAGCAATCATATGAATAGTTGATGGTAAGCATTCATGGGGGGTTATTGTGAATGTCTACCATCATATTAGTGAATAATTGTAAATGCGTACCTAACAAGGCATTAGGTCAGGACCCATATATTCTAGATTATGGAGGGATATTAGTATAATCAATTTATGGGGAGATGTTAGAATAATTTAATTACAAGCACGTTTTTCACATAGCCAACATCTTTTCTGACATAGCTGCCTACAGCCGACTCACATCATCCACGTTGAATCCTATCTCAACTGCTCATAATAAATTTCTGAGCTAACTCCTTGCTGCACAGTGTGTATTGTATTAATTACAATTTCATCTATAAATGAAATGCTCTAGCCTGTGTTTAACAGTGCTCCAAATCTGCTGCTTCTCAATTAGTTTTGAAAAAGGAGCCTATGGAAACAAATGTCCATTAGCATTCTAAAAACATTATAAAAACACTCTATTTTAACCTTGCAAAGCTTTTAACA
>VDFB02086081.1:244365636-244408971 GCA_007258455.2 Sequoia sempervirens
GCTATAATATAAATTAATGTAAGGAGATCAACATGGGCATAAATAAAATAGTGGGAAAATTTAGAGCATTGTCGAGTCAAGTTTGCAACCACATAATCATCCGAGTCAAGTTTGCAGCCACATAATCATCCACAAGCTGGACAAGGGAGACTTGAATGTAGAAAAAAAAAGAGTTGCCATGGATCCACACGTGTCCTTAAAAATCATGGCCTGCAAAATATTACGTTATATATGTTTGTATCCTGATTATTGAGCTTCAGTTCACCTAACACATTAAGCCATATTACTGCAATCTAACAACTGAAAGGGGCCTTGGAGTCCCGAGGAGGATGCGGAAAATTTGACTTTGTGGATAGCTAAATATCCAAATCTATGGTGACACATTTATCAGTAAAAGTAGATGAAATATTTAATACACGAGATTTGATATGGCTCAAATTGCAATTTTTTTTTGTTTGTAAAAATCTCATCTTTAATAAATTTGTGCATCGACTTACTACAAAGATTAAGAGCATGTCAGATGGATGGCAATATACAAGAATGACACAGTTGAGCTCTAGGTCTGCCTATTAAAAAAAGAAAGCCTTTTGTTCAAGGGTAGGTGGGTGGTTCTTAAAGAAGAGTGGGAAAATAGAATATGCCGTTTTTGTGACAAGGGTATGGTGGAGACGGAATGGCACTTTATCATAGAATGCTCAGCATATAAAGACATCCGGTCCAGCTATGGGGATACGGTGCAGGTTGACAATTTAAATACCTTGTTTGAAGATTCAAGACTCGACAAAATTGCAAACTTCATCATCAAAATTCACTCTCGAAGGGTTGATCTCGAACGGCGCCTCCATTTTGTCTAGGGTTGTGTTGTGGGTTGTTCCGGTGCTGCTCTTGGGTCCCATAGGCTTCTTTGGCCTCGTGGACGTCATTAAAATTTTTCATTTCATTTCAAGCCCTAAACACGTGGTGAGAGGCGTACAAATATAGATCAACAATATCACCTAAAATGCAGATTTTGAGGAAGATGGAATTCACTTTGAAAGGCAACATCACAAGGTTGGCTCGACAGTCTATAGAGAGACCTGCGAATTAAATTAATGTAAAAAGAAGACGTGTTTATCATTTTACAATTGTCCTATCTAACCTTCATCTAACAGGATGCTACAATGTGTGGACGCACTCAATATTTTTTTGTGGACACAACAAACATTACGTGGCATAAAAAGCTTTCGCTATTTTGTTGAAGAAAGTCATGTCCTGAAAGTGGTGATTTGATAATAAATCATTTGCGTATTAAAGGAAGTATTAAACTACATAATTGGAATTAGTGGCCCGAGTCCAAGACAAAGCAGTACAAGAGGGTGAAGGATGTAGTGAAGAGTGATTTTTTTGGGGTGATGCAAAATATATAGTCTCCATCATTACTCTAGTTTTCCAAACAATTAGATATGGGGATGTCAATGCACCTAGCCTTGGAGAGGTGTATGCGTGCATTGATTCTATGCTAAGCCAAATGAAGGTTGTCATGCGAGAGAAGGACCCCACATTAGCATTCTACAATAAGCACATTCAACAATCATTCATCAAAGATGGGAGAAGCTCAACGCTCCCTTGCACATGGTTGCCTATGCATTGAGCCCAGGTGGTACGTGCAAAGGCCTAGTAGAGTTACACCCATGCAAGACGCTAAGGTGAAGGAAGGGTTCAAGAAGGCCATCCAAAAGATGTATGATCCTGAACAACTAGCATCATTCATACAAAGTTGGAGTGTCCCCCATTTCGAGTCAGCACATAATTAAATAATTAATTTAATGTTGTCAAGAAAAAGGTTGAAAAATAAAGACAACTTAAATTAATTATTGATGCAAAAGTAACTTATGTTTTGAAAAGTTAAAATAAATAAATAAAGTTACTTTTGAGGGGGAATTCAAAAAAAGAGTTAAAATTTAAATATGAAGAAAAGATGAGAAGTCAAGAAGACAAAGAGTTATGAGGAGGATTGAATAAAAGAATGTTGGAGCATTGTTTGAGCAGGTTGAATTTGGTTTTTGGAACAGGGAGTTGGCTGGATAATTTCCAGAACTTTGTGAGGACAGAATCCTTCACAAAGAATAATCATCTTCGGTGTTGGAAGATACCCCCTTCGCTGACAGTCCTACTTCAGGAGTTGTGTTGGTGCTTAAAAATGGAGAATTTAATGAAGTTTTGAGGTGCGGTGTTATGTATATGAAGACAATTTTCAAGATTGAATGAGATTTCACAGTTTGGGCTCCAAGTCCGCGAATTAAGGTGACCAAACAACATTATTTCGTAGAACTTCATCTTCCATATAATTCAGTTTATTGTTATATCAGAATTCAGGGTTCTATTCTTTGACATATATACAATGCTAAATTGAAGTTTTTATAATTAAAGACTGAATTATCACGAGGTGGCAAATACACAATCCTAAGCATATTTTCAATATTCAACAGGGAAGAAAATTAAATTGACTCGGATGAATTTAGTGAGCCATCACCCAAGAAAGGGTGTGTCGTATGAATTGCAGGGTCAACACCAGGTGCGGAGTCTATATGAAAACGCTATTATATCTTAAGAATCGTATATTAATCCCCATCTATATCAAAGGACACAGAAAATTATAAGGAACAGGCATTACAAAATACACAGTTCTAATATCGGTTGCGGATTTAAGGAATTCATTCACGGGAATTAACCGGAAATTCCTTGTATGATCATGGAGGCAATCGTAACTGGTAAAAGATTCATATCAGGAAGGATTCAGAATTACAATACATGCTCAGGGGCGTGACTTGAAGAGTCGGGACATTTGTAGTCAGTGAAAACAATTGAAAGAACCGAGCAATTAAATCGTGACTATATAATCTTGAACGCCTTGCATGTGAAATTGTGGTCTTTAATCTCCTCAAAGAATTCATATTTTAATCGTCACTCACTCCTTTAGCCGCTTCTCTCCCTTGGAGTTCACATATTGTAATATAAGGTTGAAACGTCTTATAAAGGCTATTTTAAAATGTCAGCAAATGAATGGTCTGGGTCACATTCAAGCATGATTTCACAAATCACCGTAGCTTTGTAACACAAATTAAATATACTGGAAGTCATTAAAATCCACCGCCGGGAAATTCCAAGCATCCTAAAGTAGCCGCTTATATTAGAAGGTATCGTATTCTTCAAAATGAAGTATGCGTCAAGAATGTTAAAGGAGTATGTGTTTGGTGACTAAGTTGTTATCATGGGAAAATGAAGAGTCGAAGGATTATAAATATATACAATTCAATGTCTTTACACTGCCATAAGAAGAAATGATTTTCCTTTTAATTGTCGTCTATCTTCGAATAGCCAAAACCTCATTTGGAGCTGCATCTATGTAGATATCGGGCTGTGTTATATTCAAGGAGAAAAATCAAAGAATGAATTCTTATTCAATAAATTTTATTATATCCAAGACTCAAAGGAGTCGACACTGCTTACAGTTGCATCGTCTTAATGGTTTGCCTAGTTAAAAAGCAGGTTTGAAAGTTGAGCGTTAAGATTATAGAACGCTGGAAGTGGAAATTGTGATACTCTTTGAACTGCTGTGAGTATGGTGTTGAGTTTGGAGTTAGCTCAACCTTGGCACAAGAGATTATCCCTTCTGAAGCTGTTTCTGAGCAATCTTGTTCTCTATATGTTGAGGTCAGAATTATTGCAAAAAATCTCTATATTCTGCCATTTATTATAGCAATTTGTTTAATGTTCTCAGTCATAGCTTCTATACAACCAGTTAGATATATTGTTTAGAATCTTTGTATATCTCTTCAGTGTAGTTTTAATGAATATTAATAGCAACTTCTTCTGAGTGTCATTTGTACCAATTGGAAATATATATGAAATAAATTGTTTTCAGTTATTATGAATCATTGAAAAAACATATTTTTGGATATGCATGACACACTATGGAAATAACACATCTCGTAAATATACACAACACATTATCTCTTTGGTAAAAGCAATCTGTGTGAAAACTCAGAACAATAGCATGAAAGTGTTTGACGAAATGCCTAGACCAACTAGTTGGAGAATTTCAAAAAAATTGTATGCAATTTAGGGCAGGTCTTTACAAAAGTGGACAAACTTTTCCACTCTTAGGGGTTATTCTAAGGAGGCCAAGATGGATGGGGAACTATGGCACAGGAAGACCTAGTTTTGTGGTGGACTATGCATGGATTGAATTGTTTGACTACATCTCTAGCCATTCATTTGCTATCTCAAGTTTTTAGTTTTTCTACTGCTGAGAGAAACTACTCTACTTATAGCTTCATCCACTCCCTTATGAGGAATGGGCTTACCTCTAGGAGACAGAGAAGCTTGTGGTTGTACATAATGCATTGTGTCTCATTGACCGCAACACACTTTTGTGCAAGGAGAGTACAGCAGCGCAATGGGATGTAGAGCGAGAGGAGTTAGCACAAATTAATGAGGATCGTACATAGACAGGGCTGGTTGGTATTAGTATCAAGGAGCTTGACCATCTGGAGTCCAAGTCCAACAGTTCTAGTGATGAGGAGTTTGGGGATGATTAGAGACCTCACTTCATATCATTTTATTATTTTGAACATTTTGATTTGTTATCATCATTGTACTCATTGTAATCATCATTATGAAATCTTGAATATAATATAAACTTTGAATTCGACATTTAAGTTTTAACTTTTACTAGTTTTCCAAAATTTCATTTGTAATTCTTATACATCTTTTTATAACTATTTTTTTAGTTACTATACGTATTTCAACACCCCAACCCCGACCGTTGCCTCACCGCTATCCTCAAACTTAGGCCCTTGGTACCCCCATCCCCACATCCCCCTGTCAGAAAACTCCATGGAACTATGCTCTAAACAAAAAGAAAAGCTAGTTGCAATTCATAGTGCCTTGAGACTATAGGATTGGCAAAGTATTGAGTATCAACAAACTCTAGCAACACATTATGATGCCGATACTGAAGATGTTAGGCAGATTGACAAGGAGGTGCACCAAAGATTGGTTAGGATTCCATTGGATGAACCACAACTTTAACCAAAGAGTGACACAGACAACTCTCAGTCTTTTGATATTGATAGTCCAAATGAGGCATAGTTGTTTTTTGAAGTTTGAGACTTTGAGTCTTAACTTTAATTTTGATTTCTAAACTTTAAAATTTAAAATTTGAACAATTAAATACTATTGTTATATAATATACTATTGTTATATTGTTGAAATACTACTATTATATTGTTGTCATTATTAAATTTAAAATTTTACTACTATTAATATGTATTGTTGTCCATCAACTTGTAGAAAATTGACTCTCTCTCTCTCTCTCTCTCTCTCTCTCTCTCTCTCTCTCTCTCTCTCTCTCTCTATATATATATATATATATATATATATATATTGCCATCCCCAAAAAATGGCCCTTCGACTGTTATCCCCAAAATGCATCCCCTACCATCCTCATCCCTATCCTCAAAACGCCACAAAACATAGATTTTTCATAATTTGTAGGGCTTGTTTTGGCACAATTTGAAGTCACAAATTGCAATTGTATAGCAAACAGAGGGCCAAGAATTATGTGTGGGTTAAGTATTTTGTGATTTCTATTATCATTTTGCTGGCTTTTTAGTTCTATATCTTTTTTTGCCTTGCTAGACTCTTTTTCTTTCTTCTTGGTGTAGCTACTCCTTAAGCTGCTCATTATAATATTCTTGTCTTATTAATCTAATTAGAAAAAAATATATACTTTGCAATATCTAGGGCTTGTTTTCTGAGCTTTAGTCAAAGAAGAAATTTATGATTTGTAATTTTTATTGATATTGAAACTTGAAGTTAATATGTATTGAGAGGTTGAACTCGTTTTTTAGTCTATGATATGTATTGAGCTCTAATTTTGATTTATATATTAAGGGAATCAATAATATGTTCTACAAATTCAGTAATTAAAAATTTAATAATTGATGTATTTTTAAATGCTCAATAAATTTTTCGGGTTTTTCCAAGATTTTACAAAGACCCGAGTTTTTTAAAATTTTGGGTCAGCCAAGTAATTGTCGAGTCTAAGTTTCTTCAACGATGAATCTATCCTCTGTAGTGGAGCAGAAATATTTTGAAAATTATCTGGGAGACCTGTGTTGGTAAAAACATGTGGATACAACCAAAAATTAAAGATAACTATGAGATCAATGAAAAAGAAAACATAGGAATAAGTCAAGCATTGAGAGATCATAGTCAAGACCTTGTCCATTCAGGAATTCCCATCTCATCTAGCAAAGAGAAAATTTCACATTAGGGTAAAATAGTCAATATCGAGGTACATTAATTTACCCACAAGGAGTTACAAATTACTCTTGTATTTGACTATTGATCTGTTTGAAAAAATATGCTTGAGCCAGTTCTTAACTCCAAATGCACATTTTATATAAATGACAAGTCAGTTTGATTTCACTTAATAAATAAAATAAGTGTTTGAAACAAAGAACAACACCCAATTTTATGAGAGTTATGGTGTTCAAATAATAAAAATAAGGTTGAACTCATAATCACAATAGGAAAGCACACTGATATATCACAAAAAGCTAACAGAGATCTTTTACAATACCTCCCATTCCAGTCTATAATATGATAAAACAATCTATATGTAGCATGCAGAGGATACAAAGAAACAACTATAGCATTCAGAAAACCTGATGGAGTTATAGGTTAAGAGCAAAAGCTTGAAAAAAATGGCACCAACCATTTTTAATATTTCTAACAATAGGGAAGCTAGAGTAATTTGTATTTTGTACACCACATTAGAAGGTAACTAAGGCTATATACCTTCTACCTTTCCACAAGTTATAAAGATTTGTTTCCATTAAAATTGGAGAATTCTTGACATAGTGCTTTCCCTTAAAGGGGAACAAATTGTTCTACATAAATAGAGTCTCAAGACAATCACCACAAACATTTTTTGTTTTGACTGCACTACTCCTGCACCACTACCTTTTCTCAAAAAAAATTAACTACCAATGACATCCATTGCAATACCAATAATATGATTAAAGCATTCTATGTTCCCGTAATATCATCCAGATACATGTCAGACATGTTAGTTGACTGTGCCTTTCCTTAAAAGCAATGTCCTGGACCTCAAACACAACCATCAATAGTAGACATCACATATGATGATTAATGTCCAATAGCAAAACTAGAGAAACCCTAACATTAGTACTCAAAAATAAAGAAATACATTTCCATATATAAATATTGTTCTCAATATTTGCATGACATTATATGTTGCATTGCGTTCTTATTTGTCTACATACTCTTTTATTCCTTTTTCATATTTAAATTATTAGATTTTGTCAAGTACATCAGGAACATCTGAATGTGCTTGATAATGTGGTCAGAAATCTTGTGGTGGATGTTGGAATTGACTACTGATGAGCTTCAGAATACTACCTTTCCTATGGTCCTACTCCTACCAATAATGAATGAAAAGGAAATTCCCTCGACACTACTAATGTCAAAACTCAAAACTAAACTCTGATACCAAATGAAGGGAAATATGAAACAATTTCCACCATTAATCCAACAATGAAAGATATCCCAACTCATAAGTTGTCCAATATATACAAATTTGAGCAGCATTTTGATATGATAGTATATAACAAGAATGAAAGAAACAATAGAACAACCACACAAGAGAAAGTGAGAGAACCAATATACCCTAGGAGAACCCTTTTGGGAAGAACCCAATGTCAAAAGCACCACATCTAATGTATTATCAGCAACAAAATAGTTACAAAAAATCAAGCTCCAAGCCTTCACATGGAGATCAACAATCTCAATCAAACATGAAACCATGCAACATATGACCACCTTCAGTAGCAATGAGCAACCATTGTTACATTTCTCATGACAACAATCCAAGAACAAATGAAATTTTCATGTCCCACTCCTCGAGATCTCCTCAACACGCAACTCAGGCCTCCATGTGCTTAAACCAAGCTTTACTCACAATGAACATGTGCAAGTGATCAACCAAAAAATGATTGTGTCTAGCCTCCATCCCAAGAATTCTATTTATTGGCAAGTGGGCAACAAGCAAGGGAAAACTTGCCAAGTTTTTGTTCCCCTATTATTTAATGCCCCAAGTGTATCTCCAAGGTGGGTTCCCAAATATGCCATTAGGGCCAAGTGATAGCATGTTCTCCAAGGCACCTTAACTACACTCTTGAAGCCTAGCACCCAAGATTCACATGCTACATGAGACCTAAGCATCAAATGCTTTTTGCAATATTGAATGCATTTTACAATAACCTTATAAACTAAATGCACTCCTCCAATCGACCCAATAAACCATGCGCTCACTAAACTATGGCCTCCCAAAAACTAAATGCATTTCCTCCAATGTGTCACTGACATTAAATGCATTTGCAATGTTACACACCACAAACCCTAGGAAAATATTGAGGTCACCCAAAGTGTGGCACCCAGTTTTGTAACGGGCTACAACTTTATAAAATATCAAATATTTCTATACAAAGTTGTACAACGCCTTATCCCAACAATGACAAAGATCTAGGTGATGGAGGTTGTTATGCGAAGGTTAACATGTAAGCCCAAAAGAGTTTACATTTTTTATTTTTTAATCAGTTATGAGCAGTTATTTCTCTAAAAAGTGTTGTTTATAAGGTGGATGTTTAGATAGGTTTGTTTGTTGGCCTGCCAAAAAAGTCAATTTCTTAATGTTGAACATATTGTATGTTATTTAATTGGGTACTCCTGCTATATTGTACTATTGAAAATTTTAGTTTAATGGAGTGGGTCCCATATAGAATGCCTCATTTTAAACCAGAAGAGAAGAAGAAGAAAAATATATCATATGGAGTTCATGGACATCCATGAAATTCAACTAGATTCAGTCACCAAAAGTTGACCCCATATTAAGAACTTAACAGCGCAAACATTTGAAAAAAATTCTCAACATTGTATCTTTGTTGGATATGATCCCATTTGAAAAAAATTCTCAACGTTGTATCTCTGCTGGATATGATCTTGATTCCTGACTATGTAAGATAACAAAAGATAAATTAAAATTCTATTTAGGAAAAAATGATTTATAAGACCTATCCAAGTGTATTGTTCAAAAACTGGGTCAATGTGTGTTGAATTTAAAATAAAATATCCAAGCCTTCTTTGATTTTCTTGATTTAAGATTTCATTTACTATGACTAAAAATATTTGTGTATTTTTTTCTAACATCTTTATATAATGAGTAGGTTTGAAGGAAACATAGTCTTTAATCTCAAGGCGCCTTCAACTAGATCCACCTACTAGGTCTCTACATCATAGGATTTTTACTTCAAGAAAAAGAAAAAAAAGTTCTCTACAATATATTTTTGTTGGATATGATTCAAAATTTTAATTTCAACAATTACCAAAATGGAATTTTATATACCAATATAACAGGTAACTAATGCTATTAAAGTTCACCATATGGAACTCAACATTTTAAAACCTTATCTATCTGGCCACTTTTGGAGAATCTGTTTCTCTGACTCATATTTTTCTGCATACAAATATACTACCCAAGATGGAAATTTACATAATAATATGGCAAGCAGTTAATGCTACTAAAGTTTGACATTTGAGACTAGTCATTTTAAATCCTAATCCGTTTTGGCATTTTTGATGATCTTTTCCTCTGCCTCAGATTTTACTGCATATAACTATCAGTACTATCCAAAATTTAGTATTCATCTTTCAATGGCATTTATTTTTCATGTAATAAATTTGGCTACAGGGCAACAGAATGTAGAAGTAGAATGAATCATAATGTTGGATTCTTTTTTGAACAATGCTTTACATGCAAGAAATTTGGACATAGAACTGTTTAGTGCAGAAGTCAGATGATGATGAATAGATTCAATACTGGAAGAATGTTTCAATCCTTCAATGGCTACTGTTATGCATGCAATGCATTTGGACATAAGGCTAACTAGTGAAAATCAAGGATAAAGGAAAATCAATTTGGTCAGAAAAATGTTGTGTGCTACACCTACAATAAACCAGGACATATTTCAAGATTTTGCAAAAGTAAAAATGGGAGGAAATCTAATCTAGAACAAAGGAATAAACCTGTGAAGTGGATCCTACAGAATTTAAGAAGGAAATGGAGAAGATTTGTGGAGCCTGTTAAAGACAAAGGTATTGATACGAAATAAATGCTCCCTTCTACAACCAATTTACCCGTTTTCAAAGAAGTAAAAGATCATTCTATTGAATAGACATCACATTTGGATAAGGTTGATGATATGCATGCTTCTTTGGAGATATTTTCTCCTTTGAAAGATACAGAGGATACAACTAGACAAAATTTTGAAGATTAGTATTAGAATGATACCAATGACAATCCACAAGATCACCATTAGGATACCAGAAATGGTGGTGAAAAGATAAGAATGAAGAAAAAGAAAACAAAGATGAAAAGAGTAATGATGGAAAATATGATGAGGAAAAGGAGGAAGAAAATAAAGTACAACCATTAGAAAACCCCTATAGAGAGGAAGAAGAGGAAAAGAAAGAAGAAAATTAGGAAGAAACAGAGGCTGGAAGAAGTGAAGAAGAATCTTCAAAGACCATTGATCCATCAAAGCTATCCAGAAATAATCTTAAGGTTCTCTTTTCAAGACAAATAAGGATTCAGCATGTGATTCCACCTCAATTGATTCAACTCCCATCACAGCCAGGCTATGTGGATCTAAGTAAGATCTCATTGGTTCAAAGAATAGAGCTTAGTGGTACCTTTCTTGACTCCAATAAAAAGGAAATTATTGAAACCCATCAGAAAGGGACTAAACTAATAAATGATTTCATCAAGGCTTTGTAGGATACAAGTCTCAGTGCCACAATTGATGACTCCTTAGCTCCTATTGATAACTTAAAGTTCTTGGTTGATTCACTCAAAGAATATACCTCTAGCCTAAAGGAGCTGACTGAAAAAGAGGTAGAGTCAAGGCTTTTGGAGAAAAGGTTAGTAGTATTGTAGGATAAATGTGTAACCACACACAACAAGGTGTTGTAATGCTTAAAATAGGTAAGGGAATGTGAAGACGGAGCCCAGATATTGTTTGTGTATTGCATGTGGTGTCGAATGCCACTCAAGGTATCAAAGATCTAATGGACTCAATAGATTCACAACTTTATAATGCCTCCTGAGCCTACAACATTGTAGATGACAAAGATTATGCTTCTTGGAATTCCATTTTAGACCTACAAAATAAATTTTTCACTTTTCAAGATGTCATAAGGTGGTTAGATAGCTTGGAGATCTAGTGAAGTCCAAACACATTCTAGTATCAAGTGCCTTGGCGGATGCAGATAAAATTGAAAAGATAAATCTTAATCCATCCACTCCAAAAGAAGGAGAAGAGAGCTTGGTGATAGGGTCATTGTAATCCTTATCATTTAATTTATCAATCCAAGGTGGTGTTTATGGTTGTCTGCAAGAGAGAAAGTAGAAAACTCACTTGACAATCTATTCTACTTGCAGAAATAAATCCTATTTGCATGAAAGGAAATTTACATGAAAGGGAACTAATCTAAGGCACACTTGCATGAATTGAAAATACTAAAATAATTCACAATTTCTATAAATGAAAATCTTTCTTGGATTCAAATTTAATCTAGAAATCTAGAATTACATTGTTGGAAAATGAAACTACATCTATCATATTTCCTCAGGCTGAAACAAGCCTTTCTAATCCCCTCCCTTTGATCAAATGATTAAATTGTATTTATAGAATTCATATTCTATATCTATCCAACCAATCTAATAAGAATGTGGATCCAAGATCCTATTTTTGATGGGTTGTTTACAAAACTTTAAGAAAATTCAAGTTGTTGTCCTCCATCATGCCACTTTTGTCTTAGTCATTTTATGACGTGTGTTGTTCTTTCCCTGCTACAAATCATGCCAAATTCTCAAAATGGTTTTTATATCTTTGATTCTACTTTCCAGATCAGTTTTAATTTTTGAATTTCGTTGAGAAATTAGGGAGATATCGTTGTTTTACTGAGACTGCATTTTTCACAATTTCTATGCGCCTGATTTTTAGGAAGTTTTCAAGTGTTGAACATGAATGAAGGAATTATTCTTCAGTTCAGTCAACCAAATCAATGATCTTTAGCATGAATAACATGCTATAATCATGCAACAACATTTGAGTGATGTGGTAACTTGAGTTACCTTTGGTTGGAAGAAGGAAGCATGAAATTTAATAACTATGAGAGATCTTAAAACTCAACATGAAACAACTACTCATCCCATTAATTTAGGAATGAATGATGCTCCATGATTTGCATGAATGTAAGAGTGCATTGGGAGTCTTCTCTATCTTCTCATTACTTCTTCAAATCCTTCTAAATCTTTCAGGAGCTAACTGCTTCAAGTGTCTAGAGCTGTTTGTTGCAAATGTCTATGAAGCTCCTTCTTACCATGAGTTATTTAGTAACTCATTTATCTGCATTATATCATCTTAAACACTTCATGGAGACATATTGGAGGAAATTTGGATTACATTAAATTACTAAAAATAAATCAAACATTTACTTTATATTTTACTTTAAACAAGCTAAAGAACTTTCAATCATTACTCAAATCCATTTTAACACTAATGCATTAGGAAGAAATAGATGATTTTCTTTGATAAAATATGAGACAATATATGGTTTCATCACTTGGTAGAGTTTGAATCATGGAGTTCTTGTTAGGGAAAAGGGGACCTAGGATGATGGAAAACTTGTTTGGGAAGCCTTTCTCAAGGAATTAGAAGGTGCCCCTAGTTATGGTTAGAAAGTTGTCTACATTCTTTTTCTATTTTATTTTATTTCAATTTATTTCAAAAACTTTATTACCAGTACACCCTTTTTCCTTGAAGTCAAAGGAAGAGATGACAGTAAGGGGGAGCAATTTTGAAGTTTTGGGAGAAGTTGAGAAAATTTGGTGTATACTTGAAAGGGGGAGTTTGTACGGTTTGTGTTCAAAATTTTTGGAGATTCATTTGTTGGCACATGTTTCCATCAATGACAAAGGGGGAGATTGTTGGAAGAATGAATAATAATCCCTCTAGTGTGTTTTCATTGATGCCAACATTGTTTGTTGACATTTTTTGTCTATCTGGTAAATAGTGTAGTGTTTGTGCTACTTTGATCTGGTAATTTGGTCCAGAATTATTCATTTTAGAAGATTAGCCTATTTAGTTTTAGTATGTTATTTAGGATTGTTAAATTCATCTATGAATAAGTTTTCAACAATTTTGGTTGAATGGGTTGAAAGATACAAATGATAGAAGATCAACATACAGTTTTTTTCAGAGTTGTGCAGAGTGGTATGAGTTATTTGGTCCAGATTCTTTCGATACCTTGATCCAATCATTATAACTCTAGGAGATGATTTATAGGTGTCAAATATACATGTATTACAATGGCACATGCTCATATGATCATATGGTTGATTGGTGTTAGTCAGCTTGGCCTATTTTTGTGATTAAGTCCTCTTTTGGCCGACCTTATACTTGGATAAGTGGTATGAAGATTAATATGTTGTCTGGATGTCAAAAAGATCCTTATTAGGTCCAAGCCAACCTAATTTATGCCTTGCACATTTTTTTTTTAGCACAAAAGGAATTTTGTTTCAATTTTTGAGCCGACAAGCTATTTTTGAATTAAGTATATGTACATCCAATTAGGCCGAACTAATTGATGTATGTGGTTGCAATACCATTTATATATGGAACATTTTTGTTTTATAGATGTAATGTGATTGTGATAGAAGATGTGTGATAGTGTGATACTATGCGAGCTAGTAAATCTAAATGTATGAGATTAATATCAAGGTGGAATTTCTATGTATGTTGAGCGACAACAAGGTAGAGTAGGATTTTTCTTTTAGAGCTTAATTGGAACTAAATTTAGCACATGAAAGGTGTATTCTATCAATTCACTTTTTGGTAATGAGCCACACTCCATTTTCTAATCATTTCAGACTATGAGCCTTTCAAGGATAGTGTGTCCTGGCAATGTGCCCCTGTAATATCTTATAACCGGTTATAATATATTGTGAGCTAATCCTCACCCTGGTTTTGTCCATTTCAAGTTTTCCACATAAAAATCCTAGTGTTTGTGTGTCACGTGGTGTTATGATTTCTTTCATGTATTTGTTTACAGTTGCAGTTAGATGTGCTTTAATTTTTGGATGGTTTATAGCTAAATTTTATAATAGAATACTGATTCAGGGATGTGCAAGATCATCATGGAAAAAACAGGCACTTAAGTGGCAAAAAATTCAAAAAAATCAAAGTTCGACAACTTGATGTAAAAATTTGAATAAGTTATCTATATTATTTCAAAAATATGTAAGAATAGAATTTGTAGCAAATTGAATGTAGTTTCTAAACTACTAGGTTTATTTATTTTTTAAATCTATTTGGTGAAAATTTGAAATAGGTTTATTTCAATGCAGTATTACTTAAATTTCAAGGAAAAAATAAGAAGTAGGTGTCTGTTTGACCACCCTAACCACAATAAAATGATAATATTTTTTTATAATATTTTAGATATAAGTATAGGACTCATGTCCCAATGTGATGCATATTTTTTTGTAATTTTTTTCCAAGTAAATAATTAATTGTGAATTTTTTATTACAACTTTTGAAAAATATGAAAACCCGTATGTCTGACCACCTTAACTTGGTCAAAACTTCATGAAATTCAATTTTTTTTAATACTATAGTATGTGAAGCATAGAATGTGATGCATGTTTCGGATTCCAAAAATGTGATACCGTTTGAAAGTTATAGATGTTTTTCAATCAACCTATCAATTAGGACTTTGGTCATAATTCAAATAGAAAATGAATAATATTTATTTATTAAATTCAAAGTAAAGCATAATTTATATTGGTGAAAAACTAAGAATCTCCTTTAAAAACCCTTTTCTTTTCATCAATTTTGGGTATAAAAAAAATAGTCAGCCACATACCCTACACATACCCATCATATCACCACTTTTTGGCCCATCATGATCCTACACATACCTTTCACCCCCCTCTCAGTATTCTGGGTGTACAATAGGAGTCATAAATCCTCTTCAAAATCCTACAACATCTCCCCATCTCCACTTGTAAATACTCCAAACCCCCCTCTCCAAATGACAAGGCATCATAATATAGAAGTTTTAGAATGAAAAAACCATTGTGGTTTCCAAAACATGCCAAAAAAAAGCCTCCTTGACAAACTCACACCCACCTTGAGGAGAAATCATAAAATAATTAAAATTACTAAATGTTCACATGACCCTCACATGGGCACCTAACTCATGGCCAATCAATTTGGTTAATTCTAGAATCTCCATAACTCCTCGATGGCTCTAAGGGCTCCAAATATGAACATGCATAAACATGCAAATTTGGTAGACCAACATGCAAATACATGCAATTCAACATGTAAGAGCATGCTTACAAAGTGGTCCCCACCAATAAATGGGACACCCAAAGAGAATATTCCCCCTTTTATACCATGGTAACGTTTATCAAAGTAAATACCCATCAAGATTATAATTATAGAATCACATAGGAAATATTACAATATTTGGAAATTTAAAATATTTAATTTTCCACATAGCATTAGCCCACATAAGCCCTTATTGAAAATTAAAACAAAAATTATTTTTGGGTGATGCACGATTGCTCTTACACCCTATATGCTCTTACATCACACACCCAAGATAGGAAAAAAATTGTGAATATGGATTCACAAAATGGAGTTGAGTACCATCCTTTCAGATTGCAAGCAATCCTTAGCAAACTCCATCACTGAATTTGGTGCCTTCAACTAATTCTTCTTTCTCCTCTTCCAACACTTAGCTAGAAAAAGAAACCTCCTCCGCTAACAAATCTTCTCTTTACTCCTCTTCCTTGATGTGGAATTAACTCCACCGTAACTTGGCACCTCATCCAAGTGTATCTCACATTCTCCTCCAATATTGTGGGATTCAACCCACCATATTATGGCCACCTCCACAAAAATGAATTTGCACTAAACTTTGCAACACCATACAAATCCTTCTCTAGATACCAATCATCACTAGAAAAATATATTTGAACCACCTCATCTAAATTCACTAAATCATGTACATCTCAACATGAAAATAATTATTATCAAATTCATTGAAATAGGAATTTACCTTCTCATCACTTATTGCATCTTCAACTTTGTTTTCTTCTTTCATGCCTTCTACAAGACATGTAAATGTATCCCCTCTCTAACTTACAATCAATGCATCCCACTTTACTTCTATCACTACAATTTGTATTATTAAATCATCTTCATTCTCCTTTATGTCCTTTAATGGACTTTTCTCTACTGCATCCTCATTATATTCACATTTATCTTCATAACAATGTTCAAAAAAGTAAAACTTTCATTCAATTTTCTCCACTGCTGCAACTCTTTCCTCACTTTCTCTTACCATTTCACTCAAACACAAATCATCTTTAGTTTCTATCTCATCAAATTTTGAAAAAATTATTTTCCTTATTGTTGCAACTTACTTTTTAGCTTCTTCATACTCACCCAATCCCTCCCTCTCTCTCTCTTAGGATGCTCCCTCCCTCTATCCCTTCAAACTCTCTCTCTCTCTCTCTCTCTCTCTCTCTCTCTCTCTCTCTCTGGTCTCTCCTTCCCTCTATCCCTCCCAACCCCCTCTCTCTCACTCCCTCTCTCACTCCCTCTCTCCCCTACCTCTCTCCCTTCATCCTCCCTCCCTCCCTCTCTCTCTCTCAAGTCTCTCCATCCCTCTATCTCTCCCACCCCCTCTCTCTCCCTCCCTTTATCTCTCTATCCATCCATCCCTTCCTCTACCCCTCCCTTCCTCTCTCTCTATCCCTCCTCCCCTCCTTCTCTCTCATAGGATGATCCCTCCCTCTATCCCTCCAACCCCTCTCTCTCTCTCAAGTCTTTCCCTCCCTCTATCCCTCCCACCCCTATCTCTCTATCTCCCTCCCTCCATCCCTTTGTCCCACCCTCTCCTCTCTCTTTGTCCTCTCCCTCACTTCCCTTCTCCCCTCTCTCTCTCTCTCTCTCTCTCTCTCTCTCCTCTCCCTATCTTCCCTCTCACTCTCAAGTCTCTTTGTCCCTCTATCCCTCCTACCCCCCCTCTCAGGTCTCTTACTCTACCTCTCTCCCTATTCTCTCTCTCTCCCACCCTACCTCTCTCTCTCTCTCCCTCCCACCCTACTTAGATAACTCTCTCACTCCCTCTCTCTCTGAGCTCTCTCCCTACCACCCTACCTAGATAACTCTCTCTCCCATTCTATATATATTATAATGTAGTATATAACATAATATATATTATAATATATTATATATACTATATATAGTATATAGTTATATAATATATTTATTATATATTAATAATACAAAATATTTTAAATATAGTAAAGGTAACGGATATTTGTTACAAATAGATATATGTTTTGAACGAGTACCCATTTGAAACATATATTCACTTTTTCTAATAAAATTAGCAGCCTTGGGATTTTCCTTGGAGTTTCCTTGGGATTGGCTTGGGGGTGTCATACATGGAAAGTCAAATGTAAAAACATGTTAAGAAAATTTTCTTAGTTATCCAGAGTTCACACTTGTGGTTGACTAATTTTTTAATCCAAATTTGATGAAACGAAAAGGGCTTATTGAGAAAATTTTCAACTTTCCACCGATATAATATATTCCTTATTTTGATTTTAATAGATATTTATTATTTATTTTCTACATGCATTATGACTAAAGTCTTGATTGATAGGCCAATTGAAAAATATCTATAATTCTAAAAACTATTTCACATTTTTTGAATCAAAAAGATGTGGCACATTCTATGCTTCCCATATTATATGATAAAAAGAATTGAATTTCATAAATTTTTGGCCAAGTTATGGTGGTCACACAAACAAGTTTTAATATTTTAAAAAAATTCTAATAAAAATATCATAACTAATTATTTACTTGTAAAAAAAATAGAAAAAAAAATGTGGCACATCCAGGCATGTGTCCTCTACTTATATTGAAAGTTTAAAAAATATATATTTTTTCTTGTACTTAGGTTGGTCAAACGTACAGCGAATTTTTATTTATTTCCTAAAAATTTAATACTATTGCATTGAAATTTCAAATTTTCACCAAATAGATTTACTTTTTTTCTAAAATAGGAATAGTAGCTTAGAAACTAAATTCAATTTTCTACAAATTATGTTCTTACACATTTTTCAAATTATATTAACAACCTATTCAGTTTTTTATGTCAAGTTGCCTAAATCTATTTTTTTGAATTTTCATTGCCACTTAAGGGCCTAGTTTGGACCCCCATGATCTTGCACTAACCCTTAGGATGGATTAGATTAGATGATATTAGATAAGAGCTAAGGTCCTCAAAATTTCAATGGTGGGATAGATTAGGAATATTTGAAGACAAATTGGATGGATTAGAATGAATTATTAGAGGGAATAGTTATATGGGTTTAGATGAAGAGACCTTTGATGGGGCGAGGTGATTTGGTTTGGGTGATTAAGGCTAGATTGTATTATTAGGATGAGGTAGATTAGAGGAATATTATATTGGGTTCGATTGAGGAGATTTGGATTTGATGGGGAATCTTGACCTTCGGAAAATTTTGAAAAAAAAAAAGCAATCAACAAGAGCTTAAAGGAAAGGAAATTATTTTAGATTTTAAGGATTTGGATTATAGGGGTTACATGAATTTTGATAATTAAAACACTCCATGAACATTAACAACCTATTTTTACATAGGTAGGTCTATCAATCCCAATAGGATCACAAATATACTATCTATCAAATGATTGGTAACTATGGAGTGCCAAATTGCATGGGATCTATTACCATTGGAGGTATCAAGGCCTTGTCCAAGGTAGATTTACCTCTCACCACTTGAAAGTATGTTTTTAATAACTTTTGGGGGCTATTTGCTTACTAGTACACTACATGAAAGAATGCATAGTTGGTCTTAGACTAGGATAAATAATGGTTGTTAGGTGCATACTCAATATATTACAAGGCTTTATGAGAATATTAAAGGTAATCATCTTTTTAATCTGATGGTAAGAAGTTGAAAGTAATAGATGTGAATCATGTACCTAAGTTAACAAAAAATATTCTCTCAATGAGTCAAATAACTCAACATGGTTATAAGGTGGAGTTTTATTCAAATAAGTGTCTAATCAAGAACATTAATTATGGATTCAAAATTGTGGCTACAGGAGTTGAGAGTGATGGCATCTACAAATTTTTAGCATTTGTTGATAAGAAAGCTTACATTACTACAAGTTCCTCCATAAGTGAGTTGTGGCATCAAAGGTTTGGTCACTTAAACTATCAAAATTTGGCTGTGATTTCAAAGATGAATATGGTTGATGGACTACCTTGGATAAAGGTAAACACAAATGTGTGTACATGATGTGCATGGTTGGAAAACAACATAGGGACAAGTAAATCTCTTGAACTTGTCCATAGCGATTTATGTGGGCCAATGAATTCCCCCATCAAAGGGAGGAGCTAAGTATATCTTAACATTCATTAATGATTTTTCAAGGAAAGTTTGGGTCTACTTCCTTAAGCAAAAAGATGAAGTGTTTAGAAAATTTGAAATGTTCAAAGCATTTGTGGAAAATCAAAGTGGGAATAATATCAAGAGAATAAGAACAGACAATGGTGGAGAATATGTCAACAACACGTTCAAATCCTTTTGTGAATATCATGGGATCAAAAGAGAAATGACTAATAGATATACTCCTTAGCAAAATGGTGTTGCTAAAAGGAAGAATAGGACTTTAGTGGAAATGGCACGGTGCATGCTACAATCCAAGGGTCTTCCTTTATTTCTTTGGGCTGAGGCTATCAATAGTGCATCTCATGTCTTGAATAGATCTCCTACAACTTGTTTGGAGAATATCACTCCTGAAGAAGCATGGAGTGGAAAGAAACCAGATGTTAATTATTTTAGAGTATTTGGATGTGAAGCATTTACGTACATACTAGATGAGATTAGAGAAAATAAATTTGATAAGAAGAGTGTTAAGTGCATCTTTGTGAGCTATGATGATCAAAGGAAAGGATACAGGTTGTATGATCCTAGTGTGGAGGATGTGTTCACAAGTAGGGATGTCAAGTTTAATGAAGGGTTCGAGGATATGATACAATCCTCTCATATTCCACAAGTGGAAATAGATAATGGTGAATCCTTTAAAATCAATGAAATTTCCAAGGAAACTTCTAGTGCAGTTGAAGAATGTAGTCCACCTCAAAAGACCAAGAGTCTTCAAGAAATTTACCAAAAGACTCAACAAATTAATCATGCTCTAATGACCACCATAATGAAGACCAATGATCCTCAAACATATGATGAGGCTAAAGGAAAACATGAATGGGAACAAGCTATGCAGAATGAATATGACTCTTTGATCAAGAATAAAACATTGGAATTGGTGGACTTGCCTAAAGGAAAGAATGTGGTCAACAATAAGTGGGTGTATAGGACTAAGTTCAAGTCAGATGGGAGAATTGAAAAACATAAGGCAATACTAGTGGCCAAAGGGTATTCACAGAGAGAGGGAATTGACTACACATAAACTTTTGCTCCAGTAGCGAAGATTAGTACTGGCAGGACTATTATAGCATTAGCAGCACATTTCAAATGGCCTTTACACCAAATGGATGTTAAGAATGCATTTTTTAATGGTGAAATTGATGAAGAAATCTATATGACCCAACCATAGGGATTTGAAAGTCCAAGTCAAGAACACTTAGTTTGCAAGTTAAGGAAGTCACTTTACAGCTTGAAACAAGCTCCAAGAGCATGGTATGCTAAGATTGATGAATATTTCCAAACTCAAGGTTTTCATAATAGTCCTCATGATCCAAACTTGTATGTTAAGGAATTTGATGATGGTGGCACAATTATCATTGTACTATATTTTGATGATTTTATTATCACGGGACATAACATGAACCAAATCAGTGACATAAAGATGAAATTGCAAGATACATTTGAGATGAAAGATCTTGGTTTTCTACACTACTTTCTTGGCATCCAAGTATGGTAGAAAGATGATGGAATTTACCTCTCTCAAACCAATTATGCTTTAGACTTGTTGAGAAAGTTCAAGATGGAAGATTGCAAAGGTGTATCTACTCCAGTTGCTCAAGGATTGGATTTGACTAAGGATATGGATGGTGAGGATGTTGATCCTACCTTATACAAGCAACTTGTTGGTAGTCTTGTGTACTTGACTCACACTCGACCAAATATTTCATTTGTAGTAGGTGTGGTTTCAAGGTTTTTGAGTTCTCCTAAGGCTCCACATTGGATAGCAGCAAAAAGAATATTGAGATATGTAAAAGGGACTTTCAATATGGGCGTTTATTATTCTTCTCATGGAGATCTACAACTTGTTGGGTATTCTAATTTAGATTGGGCAGGTTGTGTAGATGATCGCAAGTCAACTACATGTTATGTTCTCTCTTTGGGTTTTGGTCCCATTTCATGGTGTAGTAAGAAGCAATCTACTATTGCTTTATCAACTACAGAGGCTGAATTTATTGCAGCGAATGAGGCAGCTAAAGAAATAACTTGGTTGTGGGCCATTCTTTCAGTACTCAAACAACATCAAACAGAGTCTTCTTTACTTCATTGTGACAATCAAAGTGCCATTATGTTGTCTAAGAATCCAGTGTTTCATGCTTGAACAAAACATATAGAGGTCTATCACCATTATATCAGGAATCTCATGCAACAAGAGGTGATTCATCTTAAGTACTATAAATCAAAAGATCAGATAGTAGATCTCTTTACCAAGGCCCTATGTGAACCTAAGTTTGTATATCTTAGAGGCCTTTTAGGTTTGAGAGCAATCATATGAATAGTTGATGGTAAGCATTCATGGGGGGTTATTGTGAATGTCTACCATCATATTAGTGAATAATTGTAAATGGGTACCTAACAAGGCATTAGGTCAAGACCCATATATTCTAGATTATGGAGGGATACTAGTATAATCAATTTATGGGGAGATGTTAGAATAATTTAATTACAAGCACGTTTTTCACATAGCCAACATCTTTGCTGACATAGCTGCCTACAGTCGACTCACATCATCCACGTTGAATCCTATTTCAACTGCTCATAATAAATTTCTGAGCTAACTCCTTGCTGAACAGTGTGTATTGTATTAATTACAATTTCATCTATAAATGAAATGCTCTAGCCTGTGTTTAACAGTGCTCCAAATCTGCTGCTTCTCAATTAGTTTTGAAAAAGGAGCCTATGGAAACAAATGTCCATTGGCATTCTAAAAACATTATAAAAACACTCTATTTTAACCTTGCAAAGCTTTTAACACATGTCCATTCCCTGTTTTCAAGCTTCCATGCGAGAGATATTCTCTACATGCAGTGCCCAACAACCTTGAGTCCAGCCAGATGCCTGGAAACAGCAGTATTCCATGCCACGTCCAAACACAGCCAGTTGCACGTGCCCTACATGCATAATCAGTAACGAACCTTAGAAGTTAGAAGTGTTCTTTAAATGTTCATCTCTCCTCTGCTCATTATGCATGATGTTTTTCTAAAAATTTGAAGAAATGGAGATTTATTTTTCAAACCAGGAAAATCCTAACAGTCCAACGTTAAGAGAGCAGATTAATTTTTGACTCTGCCCTAAATTCAAGACAATAATTCATTTATGTTTGACTTGGGTCTCTGTATCAACTAACAATTATTCAAGAGGAAGATGATACAAATAATTTACATAGATACAAATAATCCAAATGATTGCCATGTTGAAGCATATAGCATATATTCATAACATCATTCACAATGGCTCCATTTGCAGCTTCGTATCTTTCTTGTAGCATTCAAATCAAACATGCACGAATTCATATGATTTATCATCCATATAAAAAGCATAAAACCAAGCAGTAATTCCCTAAAAGTATGCCAGTGGGTGTGATTGAGTCTTGATGCAGAGCAATTATCCTTGGGAAGTCTTGGTTTCAACTCCCACCCAGAAATTGTTGGAGAAATGGGGCCCTATTTGTGACCCCCAATTAGACATGCCTAAGCCATTGATGTCCCAGATTTACCAACAAAATAGCACAATACCTCACCAGTGCAAGGGTTGCTGCTAATAAATTTAGGTTTTCATCAAAAAATGTTAGCTTCGGTGCTAAAACACAAGAAAGTTACAAGATATGACATGCTTATAATTAGGAACATGTCAAATTTGATCGACATCAAACTCTATTGCAGGTAATAAAGTGCAAGGATCCGATGACTGCTAAGTTTAACATAAAAACATGTTAGTGTCATTTCAATATTTGCCCAGAACCCAATAGAAATCCTATACATTCATTAATGCTAGATACAGTGTTGAATCACAAGCAAATATGCAAGATGTGGTATGCTTACAATTGGGAGGATGTCCATCCAAACAATGCCTTTACATCCAAAACTACCAGTGACACTAAGTATCAGAAACCAGGGAGAGAAATAAATGTATAATTCTTACCTTTCCCAACAAAATACCACTCCCCCACCTAACATTCTATCAATAATAGGTACTAATGAGTATGTGGAATCACATTTAACAGAAATGCCGACAAGCCTCATTACTTGGTACAACTTATTACTTGGTACAACTATTAGCTTGGTTGAACTCTAAGGACAATGATCTAGCCTCTTCGTTCCCCTTTCAATAACGGGTCATTTTCTTTCATTTCCACTTCATGTTCCTCGCCTTATTTCTAGATGCTTATTAAGGTCTCAATGTTTTATGGGTGTTCATAAAAATCAAAAGCAACAACAACCATTTGTTTCATGTAATGTTGTGAAACAAAATTACTACACAAAACAACTCAGCAGTCACACATACAAGCTAAGGAGCCAAAATATTTTGACAGAGAAGGACAAAAGGACATACAGGAAAGCTACCAAAAAGAAAGTTTTAAGGGCATGATAAAGTCTGAATACATGTACATGACACATAGCAAAAGACCCTGCACCAACATTTACACCTGGTTGCATAGGGTCCTCATTGTACAGTGGAGCTGGCATTTTCCTTTACACTATGTTGTATTTGAATCAGGGATCTTCACTAGTTAAACCACAATATCTTTACCCTATAGAGCTAAGGGTACATAGCAGGAGAAAAGTGCCACTTCAAAAAGAGGGAACACAATACAATTTGTTTTATCTGATTTATGCAAGCAATCTGACCGATGTTGAATAGAAACGACCCCTATCAAGACTTCGAAGCCCCTCCCATGAAAGGGCATTTGTGACATTGAATTTTACAAAATAGATCTATAAGATTCCTACAAACACTTTTTTATAAGCAATCTCACAGAATTTGACCCATCAAAAACTTTAGAAGTAGAATTGTCTCAATGGCGTTGATGAGTAGCAAGAAGAGAAAATTGTTGCACCCTCTGTTGAACCAAACAATCAAGATCAATAGCAAAAGTACAGATGTTGAAATAAAATGGGTGCAATGGGAACCCATTTTCTCTTGTTCTACAAAGTGGGTTCTGGTTTTATTCTTTTTATTCACAAGAAGGGTCAACAGCTACACTGCCTCATTCTCACACTCAAGAGATAACGTGGATAACTATGAGGGCAGAGGAGTAAGAGAAGAAGAAGTAATTAAACAAACATGTGGGTTACTGCAATAGAAAAGGTGGGTCCAAGCCCAATCTACAATAAGGTCTCTTGTTCTCCTAAAGACATGCGATACAACTCCCCTGTCTATATTTAAAACAATCATGGCTGCCCCTCAATCAAAACCAGCACTTTTCAACTTTGTGATCAAAGCATATGCTGAGGTCAAGATGGCATTACAAGCTATAGAAACCTTCCTCGTGAAAGATAATGGTATAGTGCCCTCTTTTTCCTCCTGCAATTTACTTCTTGAAGCTTTGGTTATGTCTAGACAAACCAATAGGGCTTGGGAAGTTTTCTTTGAGATGACATCAATGGGCATTAGTCCTGATTTGTTTGGTTTTAATAAAATGCTTCAAGCCTTCTCCAAGGAAGGGCAACTAGATGTTGCTATTGCGTTGTTGTCTAGAATGAATGAATTGAATTGAAAGCCTGATGCATTTTCTTACAATGTAATTATCATTGGACTCTGTAAAAAGAAGCAAATGGGACAGTCGGGAAAACATTTTTGGGAAATGCTTAACAGGAGTGTGGTTACTAATCATATTACTTATAATGTCTTGATTGATGGTTACTGTAAATCTAGGAATCAAGATGGGGCTTTTGAGATTCTGAAATGCATGCTTGCACAATGTGTGAGGCCCGATTTAGTGACCTACAATTCCTTGATTAATGGGCTTTGTAAAAGTGGTAGGGTAGAGCAGGCCAAAGGGATTGTAAATAAGATGTCTAAGCATGAATTGGAGCTAGATCATGTCACTTATTACACATTAATTGATGGATACCTAAGACTTGGAGATATACACGGTACTTTAGAGTTGCATAGCTTAATGATAAGAAAAGGTATTCAAATTGATATTTTTAGGTACAACATTTTGTTCAATGCACTCTCCAAACAAGGGAAAATGAGGTAGGAAAAATATCTTTTTAATGAAATGATTGGAAAGGATTTGAGTCCTGATAGAGTTGTTTATAACACACTTATCTATGGGTATTCAAGGCTGGGGAATACTGAGGAAGCTCTTTGGTTACACCAGGTGATGGGAAGAACAGGCATTGTGCCTAATGCCATTACTTACAACACACTAATCAAGGGCCTTTGTAGGAAACATATGATTGGAGAAGTAGTAAATCTCTTAAAAGAGATGTACACAATGGGTTTGGTTCTCGATACTATTAGATATAATACACTGATTGATGGGCATGCTAAGAGTGGCAATATGTAGTAAGGCTTTTTCCTACTTGAGGAGATGCAGGAAAGGGGATTTGCACCTGATGTTGTAACATATGGTGCACTGATATGGATTATGTAAGGAAGGTAGGTTGCTTGAAGCTGAAGACATTTTGAAGAAGATGGTGAGCAGAAATGTTGCACCAAATATACAAGTGTATAAGACTCTTCTTCATGGTCACTACAGGTTTGGTAACATGCAGGAAGCATTTAGTTTACAGAGAGAAATGAAGAGAATTGGTATTATGCCCAATCTTGTTAGTTACAACTCTCTTATAAATGGGCTTTGCAAAGAAGGCAAGATGTTGGAAGCAGAAGCTCTTTGGAATGGACTTGTTGATGGGGGTTTGATGCCAGATATTGTTACTTATAACTTTATGATTGATGGGTATGCGAGTTCAGGTGATACCCATAAAGCACTTAAGTTGTATGGGGAGATTGAAAAGAAAGGACTTGAACCAACTATAATGACTTATCATGCATTGATGAATGGTCATTGGGGGAAGGTAAGATGCAGAAAGTGGAAGAAATATATAAGCAAATGCTAGAGAAGAATCTACTTCCAGATACAATAACTTTTACCTTACTCATTCATGGCTACTCCAAATCTGGTGATCTTTGTAAGGCATTTCAGTTGTTTGAACAAATGAAAGAATATAAGCTTTTGAAAGATGAAATAACATACAATGGTTTACTTAAAGGACTTTGTATTCAAGGGAAGATGTTGGAATCAAAAGAGCTTTTCATTCAAATGTCAGAGAATGGAGTGGTTGCCAATGCTAATACTTACAACATACTCATAGACAGGTATTCCAGGGTTGGTAATCTCATTGAAGCTTACAAGCTACATGGAGAACCCTTATCACATATGTCAATGTCAATAAACCTTAGGATATGTCAATGTAATAGGTTTGAAACATTATTTGATTGAGTTCATATCACAACCCTTATCATCTTATCACATATGTAACCAAGATCTTATCATTCTTTGCACATATAAAATGGAGGATATATAAGTGAAAAATCTTATAATGAAGCCTCTTTAAGTCTTGTAATTTCATTTACATTTAAACACAATCTTTGTCATCTTAGCAAATATGCAATCAAACCTTCTCAAAACTTGCAACTGAATATGCATATTATCTTAATATTTTGCCACCTTAGGAAATGTGAATTAGAAACTCTAAATGACATACCACACAATATGCCAAGAGAGTAATGTTGCAATATATGTCATTGAACCAAGCACAAAAAGATATCACTCTTACCAAGATGTCAATGTCACTATGCATAAGTACATATGTCTAAGATACCTGTTCAATGATCAAATGCATATTGTTCCAACCATGACAATTAGCCAATCTGATGATGCTAAACAAATAAACAAATGTCATCATGTATACCATGTGTGTCATATACCTGTGATCATGTCAATCACCAACAACCATATATCTGTGATACCAAAATACCAATCTGATGGTCCTTGTGTGGCTTCTCATCAAGGGAAACAACTGAGGGTGCAACAAGATTTAGTATTTGATGAATTGGAGGCAACAAACTCAAAACCGCAAATATTTTGAAAACCCAAGAACTGAAACTGTTAGGAAACCCTGCTTCAAATTTCAAACCATACACCAGGTCAACAACAAATGTTTGTCATCAGAAGTAGAGGGATTTGGTATCAAATGAATTCAAGGCAATTGACTCAAAACTACAGATATTTTAAAAACCAAATTCATATTTGAAACTTTAGTTGCAAGCCAATAACTACAAAAAAAACCATTAAAATACTTGCCCATCAAACTCAGTTCTGCCACATCTTTGTATAATAGAATCTAATATATTCATATATAACCTTACAAATGAGTTTCTAATATCAAAATGAATAGAAGCATTAGTAGAACAAGTAAGTTTTAAAACTAGCACTTGCACCTATAGGAGGTTCAAGGGAGACGTGGATAGGAAATTAGAGGTAAAACATAAATGAAAAGTATCAATATATTATTGGATATATAAAATTATAGTTACATATACATTACGCATGGTATAATATAAGTAGGTACATAATTTTGTTGGATTGTTTTTTTTTTTTTAATTGTGAGATTCTTTTGAACAATTTATATCCAATTTACATTAGTCAAAATTACATAAGAGCATCTTTCTGTATTTTTTGAAGCTCCTCTTTTCAAGCCATGGAATTTCTATGTAGTGAAGAACAATGTTGATTAAATTGCTTTGAACAATTAGTATCAAGTTTGCATCACTCAAAGTAACATAAGAGCTTCACTATGTCTTTTTTGAAGGTCCTCTTTTTAAGCCCTAGAATTTGTATGTAGTGAAACACAAAATTGTTACATGATACATTCATAATTCGGAAATATTTAACTAGATATGTAAATTTAACAAAAAAAAAAATTGAGAGTAAATCTTTTTTTTCTTTTCGTCATCATTGATTGTCCACTTGTAGAAGATACATTTTGTAATTTGAAGCTCCTCTTTTCAAGCCATGGAATTTCTGTGTAGTGAAGAACAATGTTCATTAAATTGCTTTGAACAATTAGTATCAAGTTTGCATCGCTGAAAGTAACATAAGAGCTTCACTATGTCTTTTTGGAAGGTCCTCTTTTTAAGCCCTAGAATTTGTATTTAGTGAAACACAAAGTTGTTACATGATACATTCATAATTCAGAAATATTTAACTAGATATGTAATTTTAACAAACAAAAAAAATTGAGTGTAAATCTTGTTTCTTTCTTTTCTTCATCATTAATTGTCCACTTGTAGAAGATACATTTTGTAATTGATTAGTTTTGATATTTTTTTCTCTATTAAAGAAGGGAACAATATAGTGACAAGTTTTACAAAGCTATAAATTCTTACATTTTAGAATCAATTAGACATAACCATGTATTGCAATCAAAGAGAAATGAGAATGTGTAGGTATAAAACATGAATAAAATAAGTATATTGTTTGGAAAAATTCCTTACAGTGATGTCAATATAACTATAGTTGGTTAAGGGGTTGGGGCCCTAGCTTGGTTGGCTAAATCTTTCATGTAGCAGGAGGTTGGTCAAAAGTTCTAGTCTCCCCCACCCCCGTGGTACTGGAGGGCGTGCCGCACCAGCGTCGCCGGTCACGTTAAAAAGTTTACCATGCGCACTGCAGTTTATAGGGGGTCGTGCTACCCGATTCTTGCAGTCTAATAAAAAATAAAAATAAAAAACTATAGTTGGTTATATAAACATTGAATTTTATATATGAGAATTGTTGACGATGAACATTCAAATTCTTTTTGCAAGGAATTATATAAAAATGAATAAGGATTTTAATTCCAAATGAAACTATTATGATTGTTCTAAAAAGGTTAGTGACAAAATCTCACTAAAACCCAAGCTCGTGTGTTATCCTTTGTAAGTATAAATTTTGCTAATTTTTGAACAAATCAATTCAATTAGTTTTAAAGCATCATATTTATGTGGGAAATCTCTCTTTTATCAACTTGAGGTAAAGTTTCCCAAATTCTAAATTTGGTAGATTTAAAAAAGGTAGACTTCTATACATCTATGAAAAATATTCTATTGTGTGGCCAAAGCATGGTGTTGACAAATAATTTCTGCTTTTGTTAAGTTAAATTATGCAAAATACTTGTGAAATTTAATATATTATGGGTTTATATCCTTTATTTTAAAAAGCAATTGAAAAAACATTACAAATTTATATTTAAATTTAGCATTCTTAACTATTAAATAGAGGTAATTAGAGGATTTTAGATATGGAGAAATCGTTATTTAGGATTTTTTCATGGGAGCTTAATCTAGATTTTGAGAAAGTAGTCATGCAAACTACACCAAGTTGGTAGAAATTTGTGACATATATCCGTTCATAAATGTGGTGTTTTATTTCCACAAGCCTTGAAGCTACTTTGAATAAGTGCCAAGAATCAAAGTGATAAAATTAACCAACTACACATGAATGTTAATGCTTTAATCTTGTTGCTTACGCCAATGATAAATGTTTGTTATAATTTTTTAATTTATATATAAATGATAAGAAATGTTTTAATGGTGAACTTCTGATGTTCAATTCCCATGCTTCTCCCACATCTTTTAATCTTTTATCCCCGTGCTTCTCCCACATCTTTTAATCTTTTCTCCTTGTGCTTCTCCACAATTCTCTGCATTTATTGTAAAAGATTTTTTGGCTAAATCTGAAGAATTTGTCACTAAAACAGGGGAACTACCAAATTTTAGATGCATAATGGGTCCATAGAGTGTTGACAACAAACTTACAGTCTGGTGAATTGGCTTGGTTTTATCTATTAGAAGATGAAATTGCCCAATAATAGGGACTTGGAGATAGATGGATCCTATAATTTCAATTGTGTTTTAGTAAAATTGTTGCCACAATAAAAATTGTGGCAGCTCCCACCAGAAAAACAGACATCATAGAAATCGTATAAATTAGAATTTATATTACTTTGCACTAATAAACTATATAATATACATAATATCTTATCAAGAATTTATCACATGATTTTTGAAGCACCATGTAACTTTTCATACTCCTTCCCGCCTTTGGTTCAAGGCTTTTGCAGCTTGCAAGGGTTCACAAGGATGAACTTGAGGCATTAATTCATTTATACCCAAATAACTTATTGCTTCCATTTGTAGCAGGATCATAATTTTGATCCGCAACCTTTCTTAATTACTGTGCTGTGTATAAATTCTGCGGTAAAGCTCATGATCTTGAGTATATTGATCTTAGAAATGTGAACAGTCACACAATACTATCAAGTATAAACAAAATATAATACATTGTATGTATTTAAAATCCTCGTAATTATTTCAAGAAAAAGGTTGTCCTTTCTTAGCAAATCTTACAGAAAAAGATTTGGAAACTATACAAATCCCAAATGTCTCAACACATCCAATGATATCATATTCAACACATCCAATGATATATATTCAACACAACATTTTTTTTTTCAAAACAGGAAATGCAGAGTAACTTTGTATGTAATTTGACAAAGAATGGGTTGTATGAACACTTGAAATGTATCATTTTTTGGCCAGAGGACCATTAGTGTATTTTTTTGGCTTTTGGCTTGATACAAATGACCTGCCCAGCCCTGTCTTATGAGCTTAGGTTTTATCTAATCTTCTATATAAACAGAAATAAATGATGAACAAGGAAAACAGAGCAGCAATAATAAACAAGATAATAGTCTGAGAAGCACAATTGCAAGCCTTGTGAAAATACTGTTAAATATAAAACAACTATAGGCCTTGAAAGAATTCAACATGTTACAATGTTACAAAAATCACAAGAGACAGAAAGAAGAAATATGGAGTGATTGGTTTTAACTTTTTAAGTAGATTTTGAATATATTGTGCTTGTTGGGTTTGCAGTATTGTCACTATTTTTACCTAAGCCTGGCTCAATTGTGCTTCAGCTTGCAAAATTTTCACCAATTTCAACTAATATCACAACCCACTTTTTAGTTTTTAGAATGAGCTATTGCTGCATCTTTGAAGAAAAAGAGAAGGCTACTAGAGCTACACCCTGCTTGTTCATTTCCCAGAGAGTGAGAGTGTATAAAAGAGTTCATGAGCATTGGAGGTCATCCTGAGAAAGAAAAAAACAAATGAGACATAATTGGCCTTTTGCGTATAAATTTCATTAAAAATCAACCAAGGAAAAATCGAAACACTGTTGAATATAACAATACAGGAAGCTAACATGAATAGTGTCTACAAGTCCTGTAGCGTAAAAAAAATGTATTGTGTTAAATTAAAAGTTGTCAATTTATGGGGCCAAAAGGACCTTAAATTTGACTATTTTTAAGAAGAAACAATAGAATAAGATCTTTTGGATAGACAGATTGCAATCTGATATTAGCATAAGTTCACAACCCAATCACAAATGTCAAAAAACTATAATGTATGTTGTTTATTGAGCATTGGACAGAATGTGCGAGTTTATAAGGAATTTCCCATGCAATCATTTAGAACGTTAAAGCGAGCCTTGAGAAACAAAGCATATTGGACATCATCAGGCTCATTTCCACAGAGGAGTATCATGGGTTTATTTCATAAGCAGATCATTGTTAACCTAACCGAACATGACAAGCTACCTCGAAAAGCATCCAGAAGCTAAGAAGCATCAGCATAGGCACCGTTAATTAAGAATTTAAATTTTAGGTTTAAAAACAGTTTAGACATTGAGTATTGAAGAGAAAGCAAAATCAAGTCTGTTAGCAACATAGATTCGTCCAATATAAGGATATAGTTACATCAAAATTGTGAAGGATAATAGAGAGCTCTACTTATTGAACATCTGACACTGTCTGAGGATGTGCAAAATAAGAAATAATGGTTTAGAGAGAACCTTGAACAGCACAAAAAATCAGACATAACTGGCTACAGTAAGTCTCGTGTGTTGACTAGTGGATATTGAGCTAAGAAGTGCATTTAACAACTGTCGTCCAATATAAGGATATAGTTACATCAAAATTGTGAAGGATAATAGAGAGCTCTACCTATTGAACATCTGACACTGTCTGAGGATGTGCAAAATTAGAAATAATGGTTTAGAGAGAACCTTGAACAGCACAAAAAATCAGACATAACTGGCAACAGTAAGTCTCGTGTGTTGACTAGTGGATATTGAGCTAAGAAGTGCATTTAACAACTGTATACTGTGCATAAATGACTATCATTGCATAAACTTCATAGGCCGAAATACTGTCAACCTAATTCAAATTTTCAATGGCAAGTATCCAGAAGCAGGGTAGATCTAAATATATATTACATTATATGTAAAGTTGTAAATTTTGCGAAAGGGACTTTGACGCAGAATTATAATGTACATTATATTACACTCAAGATCTAAATTTTCCATTCAAAAGCAGAATAAAATCAAAATTTTCATTATATCAGAAATGTAAAATAATCAGAAATGTGACAAAGAAATAAAAGAACAATAACAGGGCACAAGATAGAAAAACAAGGGGTTCTTCAGGTCAATAACTAATTCGGAAAAATGTAAATACAAATTTAAAAGCTCCTTAAAAAAAGATTGAAGTAAGCAAAAAGAGCAAATTTCCAAAACGCTGATTCACTAGTCGAGAATGTCACCAATCCTATAAATCTATGGTGTTTCATATGTAAGGAAAAGAGGGTTTAAAAGAACCAAAACCTAGAAGAAGCAAACTCAGAGATGTCAAATAGAACTATATTAGAAAGTCAGCCTAAAATTGTGAACATGATGAACTATATTAGTGTAAGGTTGCTGGCTTTCCTCCTCATGAAAATATTTGATGGGGTGGCATAATATGGCTTCGCAGGTGGAAGAAGGATGGATTACTGTCAAGGGTAAAAAAGATAAATCTTTACGGCCTTCTTTCGATATGACTCTTCGCTCCCACAAGAAAAGTGCTAATTGTAATTCTTGATGGTTCTTGTTTGGGTGCTGGTCTTTTGTTGGCTGCAGGCTGTCCTTTCTGCAGCCTGGCTTTTCTTGTTGTAAAGGGTTACGGATCCCTTCAAAATCTGTTTTTTTCCTATTATCAAAAACATTAAGAAAAGGATCAAAATTCAACATAATTTTCACCCCTTTCATTGCAGACATCTAAAAGAGAAGAAACTTCACCAGTATAAATACTTATTGTGCAGGGACAGTTGGAGTTGTGGACTCTAGGAGGCGATCTGAGTTCCCATAATTAGATCTTCTGGAAGAAGCAGATGAGTTTACACTTTGGCATTTCTCTTTAGAACAAGTTCGATTTTCAGGCTCCCAATTCTCTACAACTGACTTATTAACCTCGGTAGCAAAAGCCTCGTCATTATGACAACATATTACCTTGGACGCTGAGCGCGGTAATAAGCCCTGCCACTATGTAGATCATTGGAACAGTGGTCGCCCATGTTGCCCTGCCCCAATTGTAAACCAGCCACAAACATTTGCAAATTCTCGATTTTAAGCCTTATATTTCTTAAACCTCGATGCTCAAACCCTAAAAACAATACGCATGCCTAATAACCCCAAAAATGATGTCCATGAAAACCATATCACAAAGACAAAAAAATGGACACAAGAAAAAGTAAACAAGCGGAATTTATACATAGCACAGTAAGTAAAGAGGAAAATGAAAATAAAAATGCAATCAATGACGAGACAAACCTGTTGTTTGGTGAGACGGCACAGATAAACTTTTCTTCATAGCCTCTCTCAACGCAGCTTTTTGGGGATGAAAAATGATAGTTGATGGATTGATCAAGTCACCTCCAACATTTTTATGGACATCTCAGGTGGTGATGAAAGGCAACGGGATTTACCAGCAAAGCATAATTATGAAGGCACTAAAAGCGAAGATATATGAAATCTGTAAACCTTACATGCAATCTAGACTAGATTGATCTGCATTTACTCACTCTGCCAATGCAACCAACCTCCAGGAAATTATTTAACAGCAAGCTATTTCTGGCTCGAGAGAGGGGTTTACGGTAAAACACATGGCTGTCAAATGGTATGTCGTGTGTGAGACAGGTATCCCGATAGCTTGTGGACTGGCAAGTCCACAATAAAAGCCTATCGGCTAAAAATACTGTTGCTTGGAAAATCATTCATAACATTTACAACTGTACAAACTTGCATGATAGACAAAAGAAAATTAGTGGAATCACAGACTACCATATGAACTCAGAAGTTGGCTGCAATGGGTGAAAATAAGAAATTATAGCAAGAAACATATATACGCATTACCTTAAACTGAACCAACAAACTCTCCATTGATGAAGAGCTTTCTGTATTTTACTGTGATTGGAGATTTCATTGGTTGACCATCAATGTTTATGTCATAGCTTAGCTTAATACATAACCCAACAGAGAGAGTGATTCTCCTAGAAGGATGTAAAACCAAATGATTGACACCCTTCTTGTGGGCCTTCATGGTCTTCAAGTGGAGCAACAAATCTGAATCCCAATTACAAATTGTGCCATCCAAGGATCCACTCAACAAATTCCTAGGATAAGAACTGCTGCTGCTACAATTATTGCCATAGCATTCATCTCCAAAAAACAGAGGCTCGTTATTGCAGCACTGTGCTGGAGGAGAGAACCACTTCAAGGTAGTGAGGCATGTCAAATATCTTGATGGTGTCATCCATCCCACTTGTTACCAGCACAGAGCCTGCCATGGCTGGGGTTTTGATTGGACCCGTGTGGGCAGGATAGGTGAAAATGGGGTTGAGGGTATGACCCACGTTTTCTTCTTTCTGTTGTCCCTCATTGTTTTTGTTTGGTTTCTTCTCTTTGTTCCTCCCATCATCCAGACTTCATCCCAGTATAAATCTTTCATAGGAGCCTGCTACCATATTCATGCCAAGGACTCAAAATTTTGGACACAGACAAAAAATAACTTAGTTTTTATTAAAATAAAACTAGATTTTGGAAAGATGAAGAATCAGGTGAAGTAAAATCTAAATAGAAAGGATTGTATTTATAAATTACCCTGTTACTATCTTGATGACCTCTATGTGAAAGATTCTAGCAATAAAATCTGCAAGGTTCATATCTTTTTAAAAAATGAACACCCAGCAAGACTATTTTTGCAACAGAGGCGGCCCTGAGACCTAAACTTTAGTTGCTGAAACATATCTGGATATAAGAATTTTAAGACTCTTCTAATGGCCTTCACAAATGATATGTCGTATATTTTGTCCTAATTTAACATATTTTTACATATTACAACAATATCATATATATGTGAACAGCAGTAGATAAAACTGCAGAATCAATACCTTACATTTAACAGTTAATAAGTAATAACACAATTGTTTTAAAATAAAATAAAACATTAAAAAAATAATCCCCAACTTCAAAATAATTGCCGAGTTTATTCTCTCAACAAGAGTTGGGAAATTCTTATACTGTTCTGCATAGTTGTTGCTAGTAGTAGAATCATGTACATACTCATTAACACTGTAGACAGAAACCCATTTGCAAAATCAACATGCCACAGCCAT
This sequence comes from Sequoia sempervirens, assembly GCA_007258455.2. Lineage (NCBI taxonomy): Eukaryota > Viridiplantae > Streptophyta > Pinopsida > Cupressales > Cupressaceae > Sequoia > Sequoia sempervirens. The sequence goes on from VDFB02086081.1 coordinate 244,401,689, forward strand.
GAGATAGAAAGCAAGTATAGCATTCAAGAATTAGTTTCCCTTCATCCAGTTTAGGGTTTTGCCGTAACAAATCGACAATTAAGATAGATAACATTTCAAAAAACATATAGAAGATTGAATCAGAAAAATTATAATAATGGCATACTTAATCTCCAAATTGCAAGGCTCAAAATTCTCTTTTGCGCTAATAAGAGCCGGGTCGACTATGAGCATATCCCCCATAACCAAACATTTGATGATAACAGACTTGTTTTCTCCTTTTATATTCTATTTCCCTTTCATTGTAACATTTTCCTTGACCACCAAGGCCACCATAGTCCACACACTGACCAGCATCTATGCAGATGGCTTCTTGCCTTCCATGAAAAGGCTGCTTGAAGTATTATCTACCATCTGTAGTAGACTTGTAATCACATATTTCTTCGTTGTTATGATAGTGCTTGCTCCAAATGCAATAGTTTTCATATTTTTTTGTGATGTCAACCAACATACTACTAACTCTGGGCTGCCCAATGCAAAAGTTCACCTGTATCTGGGATTGTTGATTTTGTATTGTTTGTTTTTGCTCGGGCCATGACGATCTGTAATCTGGTCATTGCGGTGTCTGTGATGGAAGATAATGCAGATTTCATGCACTCTTACTGGCCATTCATGTCGTACATTTAAAATTTGTCCTAAATGTTGTCCATTTAGTATTTGAAATCAATCAATTCATCTTGACTTACATGTTATATATTTAACAGTTTGCCTACAGTTATGTGAAATCCATGTTAAATACAATTTCACCATAATTTGTGGTACCAAATAACTAATAAATATTGAAATCAATGAAAGGAACATTTTGGAAAAGGTGATTATTTTAACCATATAAACAAATGTACTTAGTGCTATTTACTTCAGTAAATCAGACAAAAGGGCACGGTGACTATAGACTCTCATTCACTGTCACTATCACTATTGTCACTGTCATGCCACAACAAACCTTGGGTTTCAAGTACAGAATCACCCTTGCCACCTTTTCTCAGCACATCCTTGACGGTCTTAATTCCTTTTCTAGTAATATGATTCCAAGAAATAAAAAGGCAACTGAAATTAGGCTTGTTTGCAACAGCTTCCGCAACAGCCTTAGCCCCAATTCCAGTGATACCATTTGCATTCAAATTAAGTTCTTTGAGCTGCTCATGACCTTCCAAAATCGCTTTGCATATTACAAGTGATCCATCATCCTTGAGTCGATTTTGCGCTGCATTAAACATTGTCAGCAAGTTTTTTACAGCAAAGCATTCTGCTAAAGCTGGAGCTGCTCTTCGGGTGATACTATTTCCTAAAACCGTTAGAACTCTTAAACATGGAGCTGCATCCTTGAGGCTGTGGGCAGCTACAATCACACCTTCATCCCCAAGATCTATAAAGTCTAAGTGAACTTCTGTGAGACCTCGATGCACAGGGATGAGGTGGCTCAGAGCATCTCCGCCACATTTCCCAAACGTGTAAAAAGTTAAAGTGAGCGTTTTCAGACTGCTGCCTTTACTCAAAGCTTTTACTAAAGCATTAAAACCATTGATATCTATGCAGCTTCTGGATAATTCAAAATCCTCGAGAGCGATGCATTTCTTTAGAAGCTCTGAAATGACCACTGCTGCATCATCTCCTGACTTGTTGTTACAGAAATGCAAACACTTAATCCTTTCAATAGATGGAAGAAGCTCACAAATGGCTCTAGCATCTTCTACAGAAATTACACAATCAATGAATTTCAATTCTTCCAGCATTTTCTGTGATTTCAAGAGTGGTCCAAAAGCTCTGACGACCATCCCTCCCACCAAATCATCTAAACCAAGTGTCAAGGATCTCAGCGTACACCCTTCTAAAGCAGATGAAAATATTGACATAACCTCAAGATCCTCATCTTCATATGGAGGCATATCGCTGGAAAAAATTACAAGTTCCACATCTGTTAAAGTTTTCTGGACATTCATCAAGGCTCTTTTTGCAACATGGGCTGCATCCACTTCAAAACCTTCTTCTCCTACACATATCTTTAACTTTATCTTGGTACAGGTATTGTTGGATTCTTCTAAGAATGGCCTGAAGAGCTTTCCGGCTAAACATTCATCAACAGATCCAAATTCCCCTCTTGACATATCAAAAACATTTTCTCTCACTTCAACTATTTCAGTGAATGCTTCCCTGGATTCTGTCTCAGCAGGGGGTCTTGGCTCACTAACACTGTCAGGGTCATACCACACCTTCCGCTTCTTACGTTTCTCCTCGAACTCAGTGCCACTGTCACTGTCACTGTCACTGTCACTGTCACTGTCACTGTCATCAGGGGATTCTGTCTCAGCAGGGGCCTTCTCCTCTAACTCAGTGCCACTGTCACTGTCACTGTCACTGTCACTGTCATCAGGGGATTCTATCTCAGTAGGGGCCTTTCGTTTCTTACGTTTCTCCTCTAACTCAGTGTCACTGTCACCGTCATTAGGGGATTCTGTCTCAGGGGGTCTTGGCTCAGGGGCAGGGAGAGGGGATCTTGACTGAAGGGCATCCCAAAGTAGTTTGCTTGTTTCAACTTTCCCTTGCATATAACTGTGCAGTAGAGATACCATCCGCATTTGGGCATCTACTAGCATGGTGATTTGCAGCAACAAATGCTTTATCTTCTATTGCTTTACCATGTAGAGATACCATCCGCATTTGGGCATCTACTAGCATGGTGATTTGCAGCAACAAATGCTTTATCTTCTATTGCTTTACCATGTCTCTTGACTGAAGGGCATCCCAAAGTAGTTTGCTTGTTTCCCTTGCATATAACTGTGCAGTAGAGATACCATCCGCATTTGGGCATCTACTAGCATGGTGATTTGCAGCAACAAATGCTTTATCTTCTATTGCTTTACCATGTTCTCTTGCCTCTTCTTTGCTCAAAAGGCCATGCGTCTTGGAAAAACAGAAATCCAAAGAAAGACAATTGATCATGTGTTCTACCAACAACGAGCGTGTGTTCTCACTTGGAGGCCATTCCATGGATGATATTCTCTCTGCATGTTTCTGGGCAGTTGCCATGACCTTTATCAAAAGAAAAGTGGTCTGATTCTGTGATCTGTAACAAAGCAGACCAAAAAAGGATTTTGAAGATAAATAGCTTTGTATACAATCATACTACAGTTATTTTCATAAAAACAATGGGTTGCAAGTTAACAATTCTTTGGGTAGCAGCTTGGATTATAATGAACCATAATCTTTTCGCTTCCAAAAAAACCCTTTAAAATGTTTTAAAAACTAGATATTTTGAGAAGCAAAAGAATGCAGTACAGTATCAACCTGCAAGCTGTAGCTGTCAGGATTTAATGCAGATAGAACCCTGTTCCCTGCAATCAAGACTCAAAAACGTTATTCAGTCCCAGTTAGCAAATTCTGTAATATGCTATGTTTTTAATCAAGCAAAAACCAAATATAACTGCAAGAACAGCAGTGAAAACCTATTTGAGATATTCGCACCAAACCAAAAACTCAGAGCTGCAAACTCACCCTTGCCTAGAAGAAAGTGTTGATCTGCCAGAAAATACAAACCAGTAAACGCGACTGCATTAAAACTTCTGCAATCACGATACAAGAAAAGGAAAAAATTTATAAAACCCTACAAAAGCATAAATTTCCTGGACAGATGAACCAAAACCAAAGCTCCCTACAACTGCTGCATTTAATCTATTCACAATAAACACTAGCAATGGCACCTTGGTGTGCAATGGGTACGCTGAAGGGTCTGTGGAAGGTCAATTAGTGATAGGTTCTGGTTTATAACTAATGAAAAGCCAATACTTAGACATTCAGTAGCAATTGAAATAGCAACCAAAGTTTTTATTTATGATCATTGTGGTTTAAAATGTGAAAGCCCAATTGTGGTGATAATGTACTACTATTTGCAACATGCTCTTAATTTCATATTCTATCCTTACTGCTATCTTCTTATGCTTGATTTTGTCTTCCAATCTGGAGATTATAGGCAGAAATTACCTGAAACATATTTCGAGAATCCTACCCTTGTTTAGGAGTTTCGAACACCATTGCAAGGAGTGTGTAGCAGATTAAAAAGTGTCATGAATGCATAGCACATTTATTAAGAAACAAAAAATGGGTAGATGGAAATGGAACCTACAAGTTTTTTTGACTAGAAGAAGAAAAAGCACGGTGCAGACAGGGAATTTAAGCAGCTTTTTCAAATTTGATACCCAATTAACCTCCATAATTGGAAATATGTGAATTGCATAATTTTTCCTTTTAGATTAATCCCCACATCTGTCGCTTTTCAGAAATTTGAGAGCATTGCTTTCCCCACAAAACCAGTGATAGTACCAAACAAATGTCAGATTAAAGACATGAAATTTATATAGTCCAAGGGAATGAGTTGGAATGTTTTTGGTACAAATTTGTGTAGAGTTTTTGTATCATGGTACAGCAAATCATGCTTGTATCCAAACTACAGTGACTCTACCTAAAAAATCATGCTTGTATCCAAAATAATCCTCCACAAACTGATTTAGTGGTTTGGAACCTTCACCAGTCACTTGTAATTGGTCTGTGACATCTCCATACTGTGAGGCAATTAGACCATACACAGTCCATGAAACATGGCGTTTTCAGTAGTACCAGAACCACCATTTTGCAATTTTCTGCATCAAATATAAAAATGGAAAAAACACAGTTCTATTCTGCATACTATTCTTCTCTATCAGCTTCTAGTGTTTGTCAACGTTGATAATAAATTCTTCAATGACATGAAAGCTCAATTACAATCTATCATAGAAATAGAAAAAATAGAGATTCACATTTGTTAGAAATTAACAATAAGCATATATTTGCCTTGTTTTAACATTGTGTTGTATCCACAATATTCACATCATGGTGAGGTTGGTCACCCACACACATTTCAACACGAGTAAACTAACCATACAGATAAAGTGGTCTACTTTACATGAGGAAACACTAGAATTGGAAGAAAATTGCACATAAAAAAGGGATTTACTTGGATGGAAAATTGAATTGGCTATAGGTATATATTGTGCTTTGCATGTGACTAGAAATTTTGATTTATGGAACAAAATGGCATCTTAAGAAAGGGAACTAACCTGACTGAGAGCATAGGGTATTGCAGAGTACATTCCTGCAGCCCTTTCTCTGTAGAACACAGTTCTCTCCACTGCAACTACAGGCCGCACAGTTGAACAACTATTGACTCCTAAGAAGATTACAAATCCATATAAGGCACCCGCAACAATAAAAAGATTGGTGTTGTTGGTCCTGATGTTCAAAAAATATCTAGTTAGCTAATAAGGTAATCAGAAGCTAGGTATTCACTAGGGCTAGAAACAGGTCATTTGATATTTTGGTAGTCTGTGCAGCTAAAATGTTTGGAAAGTAGGATGTCTTGAATGGAACTACGTACGATTTTGTGCCAACCTTCCAAAAGATTAAGTAAAGCACAGACAAGTGGTGAATAAGTATCTAACACTATTATAGTCAGGGCTACGCCAGTAAGTCCACCATTGCTTCCAGAAACAAGACTTGAATTGTCCAAAGAATGACTGAGAATACTGGGTTGAAAAGTGAAGTTCTTCTGCTTGTGGGGGTGGAGTATTGAGCTCTTTCACCAATGCTTTGTTTTGCCTGAATATTTAAAAAAATGACTGAATGTCAAATATTAGTTTTAGTTGTATGTTGGCTTCTCTTCTGTCCGTGTGTCTCTGTGGTTGTAAATTAATGCCAAAGATTTGTTTCCTGAACTTGAAGTAATTGGGCAGGGTTCTTCTGGAGAAGTGTACAAGGGTTTATGGCTTGGAGTGAAGGTTGTTGTTAAGGAGATCCCCATATTTTGCGAGGATTTCGACTCTCTACTGCAAGTGGAAATCGCCGTGCACGCAAAGCTGCAGAACCCTTTCATTGTTCAATTGATAGGTGTGTGTTTGACAGAAAAATATTGCTCAAGGGTACGGGTGAGTTAAGCTGTGTGATTTTGGGGAGTCCGGTTTAAGGCTTTTACAGTTTCCGGTCCCCTGAAGTCAGCAGGGGAACTTGTTACTGGAGGGCGCTCAAAGTCTTCCAATATCCCCAAGAAGGTTTTTCTAACGGGAATGCAGCCCTTTGAGGGAGTAGATACCAGGAATGTCTACGGACTGATAATACAAAACAAAACGCCGAAATTACAATAAAGCAATGGCAAGGTAGACACGAAATGGATTTGCTTAAAAAAAAGTGCCTAGAAAATTTGAAGCAGATGCAAATGGTTTCTGTAATGCAGAAGGTTAAAAAAATACAATAAACCGAAATCATGGGAAGTGGCTTACCTACAGATTCTGCGGAAATTGTGTTGACCTGTCAATGATGCCAATGAGAGAAAATGGGCAGAGGTCACAGGAAATTTTCAGAAAACCCCAAGTTGTGTACTGTTGCTGCTTCAATCTATTCACAGTAAAGGGGTGGAAAGCAGCGGGAGAAGTAATAAAATATGGAGTGGAAACCATTAATGGCGAGAGAAATGCGACTTACCTCAAGATTGTGCACAAATCTCTGTTGATGTCGCTGATAAAAAAGGTGGTCACCAAAGTAGGGCAGACTGCTTAATCTTGCTACTGCAATCTATTCACAGTAAAGGGGCGGAAAGCATTAGCAGTGGGAGAAGCAGTAAAATATGGAGTGGAAACCAGTAACGGCAAGAGAAATGCGACTTACCTCAAGATTCTGCACAAATCTCTGTTGATTTCGCGATAAAAAAGGAGGTCACCAAAGTAGGGCAGATATTAAAAGAAGGCAGATACTTTGGAAGGAGAGTTAAACGATCAACGGTTGTGGATGGATGGAGTACCTTGCCAAGCACCTCCGTGCTTTCCAACCGTCGACAGTTAAAAAGAGCTTCAAAAGCTCAAAGAGTGACACGCCTTCGGCGTAAAAAAAATTGGGGTTTTTAGGGCAGACGCAGCTAACTAAATGCACCAAATGCTTGCAAAAAATCATGATAAACTCAGCTCAGTTGCTGCTCCTTGTTTGGTGATCGATTTTTAGAAAGTCTGCTTTTCTAGCCAGAGATATATATATATATATATTTCTCTTTTTTATTCTATAATTCTTTAAATGTCAATATAGAAACATAAAACTAGCAATTGCACCTTGGTGTGCAATGGGTACGCCCGAAGAGGTGTGGAAGGTCAGTTAGGAAAAATTTAGGTCTATTGTTTAGAGGAAGAGATAGGGATAGAAAGAGGGAGAGATAGAAGGGGAAGAGTGAG
>VDFB02086081.1:244409071-244421234 GCA_007258455.2 Sequoia sempervirens
GCAACTTCAAATCTATAGGGTGGGGAGGATGGGGAGGATTTGTAGGTGGGAGATACATAAAACTATTCAAATTCACCAAAGGGTTGAGTAACTAATGGGTGTGTTCCATATACAAGGTTTCACAAGAGTATGTGGGTGGCAGGCTTCTTAACACTCAGTGCTTGTCAACATACGAATTTTGAAAATACTATGAATATAATTGAAAACTTACAAATCACACCTTAAAAAAATAAAAACTATCTTTGGTCGATTCAATATTTATCTTACACTCTGGTATTCCCCTTCATCATCTTTCTAAAGTGTTGAATATTTTATATAAATTATAAAGTACATTATCCTTATTTTTGCACTTCTTTTAACTTGTATCACTACATGCACTTAACTTTTGAATGTTGGGTCCTTAATCATATCCAAAATGTATTGAGCCTTGTTATAGTGATTAATTATATTACATGTGCTTTTTTGTATGAAATTTGGTGACATTGCAATGCCTTTACTTGTCAATATAAAGTCAACCTTATTGTGTCTTTGCAAAAGGACAAAATGTGTGAATATAAAACACAACTATACCATAAGAAGTCTTAATTATTACTAAAAATTATCCTTGGATATAATATTAGTTCTTGACATACATTCAAATGATTTTTCTACTCATAATATGTTGGTTAAATATGTTCTCTTCTAGTGTGCATGGTCGATCATTTTATTCCAAGAGCATTGCCTATTTTGTCATGTTATAAAGTCATACCATACTAAGGGAAACAAGATATCTTAATAATAAAGGAATCTAGCTTGGACATAAGAAAACAACACAAACATCATATGAAACAACTAAGTGTAGTTATTTATCCATCTAAATAAACCTAAAAAATTATATGTAATAGATAAATAATCATTACTAAAAACTAAAAATCATATTCGTTATGGTAACCACAGTGTGTTATGTATTTACTATCCATAAAAGTTCCAAACAACACTATAAATATAACTCAGGGCAATGAGTGTGAGGCAATCACTAATGAAATCAAAATGCTATTGAAATTGGATATAGTCATATATACAATGTGTGAAAAATTTGCATACATTTGTGATTAACAAATTTCACAAATATTGGTTATAATAACTAAATAGTTTGTAAAAATTGTCAACAAGGTCAACCATTTATGAACAGGTAACATTTATGCACTGTCACTATTAGAAAGAATTCTCTGCACTCTAATTTCAAGTTATACTTCATAGCATATAGCATAGGTATCCCATAATTTGTGTGTAACAGCCTAAATGACGATATCACGCAATGCACTTTGAACCTGACAGTGTAGTTGAATTTGAAGATAACAAGCAACCATTCCTTGACAAGACCCTTGTGATAACTAATTCAAGATTCCCCCTTAAGGAATCTCATGAATTTCATGCTCAACTTGTTGGGAATACTATGCTTCTTGATGATTACTATTGGTTTAATGGATACCTTCCAAATGCATCTAGCTAGGAAAAGGTCTTGAATCTCTTGGTAAAGACGAGTTGGCCAATCATAGAAATTTACAATCTCTATTTATAGATTGTGATATTTAACGTCCAATCTCGTTATTGCCCATGATACATCATAGAGGTAGTTAAAGTAATGAGCATAATTATGAAATTTTATGTGACCGCTCTTCGGCCCATTTGTGTCAATTCTCCTTAACGTATTTTCCCTCAACCTATACGAGAGACTCAATTCCTTTATCCGAGCAAGGACATTACATGGAATATACTGGTGGTAGTTGGTCAACCAACTAAAGACCCATTTGTATGCATTATGTGACATCTTGTATACCTACATCAAATAAATTATTAGCTTTCACATTTTGACCATACGAAGTAGAATTATAACAAGAAAAATTAAATAACATAGTACCCACTATGTTTTCCACCTTGCCAATATGTTGTACATTCTTTTTGTTAATCATACAAAGAAATCAAAATGAAATTTTTGCTCAAACAAACAGATATGGTACATGTTCAAAATACATGTATTGAATTAAGAGATTCTACCTATTCTTGAGAAGTTGATCTTTGACCAAGCATAATTAAATAACACAGAACCCACTATGTTTTCCACCTTGTCAATATGTTGTGCAATTTTTTTGTTAATCATAGGAAGAATCAAAATGCAATTTTTTCTCAAATAAACAGACGTGGTGCATGTCCAAGGTATATGTATTCACTTAAGAGATTATACTTGTTTTTGAGAGGTTGACCTTGCACCAAGAAGAATCAAATAACACAAAACCCACTATGTTTTTCGCCCTGCCAATATGTTGTGCATTTTTTTTGTTAATCATATAAAGAAATTAAAATGCAATTTTCACTCAAACAAATAGATGTGGTGCATTTCCAAGGTACATGTATTCACCTAAGAGATTATACTTGTTCTTCAAAACTTGAGGAAGGATCATGTGTAGTATGTGTAATGGGAAAATGACAATGCACAACTAGAGCGATATGTAATTTAATTCCTAAAATGAAAAAAGAATTTTCTATGAAAACACTTGAAAAAAATCAGGCCAAAAGTGAATGATATACATAATATATTGACTAAAGATATTGTTATTTCTCTTGAGAAGTTAAACGAGCATGTGTAATATGTGCAATGGGAAAAATGCAATGCAGAAGTGGAGGCAGCAGTCCAACTAGAATGCATGGAGTAAAAAAGGAATCTTCTCATAAAACATTTGAAAAGAAGAAAACCATAGTGAATGAGATAGATAATGTATTGATAGAAGAGATTCTTCTTGCTCTTCATAAGTTAAGGAGTGTGTTTAGTATGTGCAATGGGAAAATGGAAATGCACAACTGGAGTAGCAGGTACTAGAATGTGAAATGAAAAACAAAATAACTATAAGAACACTTGAAAAGAAGTAGAGTAAAGTGAGTGAGATAGATAATGTATTAAGTGAAAGTTTTCCAATGTCAGATAGATTTAAGTGCAGAAAAATAGAATCAATTGGGTGGAGACATGAAATTTCGATGTGAAAATTGTAGACAACTTGTGTGAACAACTTTTTTAGAAGATACAACTACATTCTCTAATTAGAAATACATTCTCAATATTGACCAAAAATTGGTTGCAAAGCTACATGATAGTATTGAAGAAGTTAGTGCATGTGCAGCATGTGCAATGAACAAATGGCAATGCACAAGTGGAGCAACATGTATTAGAATTCCTAAAATGAAAAAGGAATCTACTATGAAAGCACTTGAAAAGAAGTAGACCAAAGTGAATGAGATATATAATGTTTTGACTAAAGAGATTGTTCTTGCTCTTCACAAGTTGAGGAAGGAGAGTGTGTAGTATGTGCAATGGGAAAATGACAATGAACAACTAGAGTAGTAGGTACTAGAATGCATGAAATGAAAAAGGAATCTGCTATACAAGCACTTGAAAAGAAGCAATGCAGAAAAATAGAATCAGTTGGGTGGAGACATGAAAGTCTGATGAGAACATTGTAGACAACTTGTGTGAACAAATTTTTGAAAAGGCGACATGCTTACCTACAGACGAATGTTCACTGATGTATGCTTTCTCACTCCTTAGTAACTCTTCAAAAAGCACTAGATTGAATGCACATTGGCCAACATCAACCTATCATCATAGTGAAAATTTTATATGGAAGCACACTATTGCATAGTGTCATACCAAAAAATGGACTTACCTCTGTATAGTTGTTAAATCGGAACCATACCTGAACCATTGGGTTTACACTCACAAAAGACAATTGCTGATGAGGACTCCTTTCTGCACATTTGAATGCTGAAGAGAACAAAAAAGACAAAAAAAAATTCAGAAATTTTATGAGGTGGTAGAAGCCGGTTAATGGAAAAAGAAATATGTAATACTGTTCATATTACAATATAAAAATTGAAATGAGTTTTCTCATACTCACCTGTATTAGATGTCATATCCTCTAGCCCATCCATAGTAGGTTCTCTTGACATCCCATATTGCATATTGGAATTCATATTAATGTTATTTTTTGTGGACAATGGAATGGAGTCACACATAGGAGCTCGATGGTTTGACTGTTGTGCAACATGCTCCCTACGGTGGGTTGCATGTCAAGGATGATCCCTGCTTCCACTAATCCATAGATGCATGTGAACATTGCTAGTTGCAATTGCATCAGGATCCTAATTTAATTCAAATGACAATGCATTAGGTTGTTGTAGATCTTCTAGAAACCTCTTGACACACTATACATATGATTGTACTTATTGTAGATACCGGGGCGGTGTGTGCATCACTTTCTTTAAGATTCCATTTGTCATTCTAAATGCACTTTTTTGCAAATGTACATCATGTTCATCACTGACAGAAGGAGCATGTGTAGGGGTGAGAAAATTAGGACTATTTTCTTGGATGCCCCCTATGACAATGTCTCATTCAAATATGTCCCTCTATCAATGGCTTCACGTTCGTCGTCTAAATGACAACAAACAAGAAACTTGCATTAGGTAGTAGAAAATGCAAACCACATTTGTCTCCCATAAAGTAACACACTTCAAATTGAAATTCACTTATTGTGGACCAACCCTTCAATGTCAAATAATCTTTTAATCATTTCAGAAATCTTAAGGACATGTTTGCAAGTTTTCCCCTACAAACTCCAAGGGCACTTGCAAACAAAAAGGTACTTGCCAAATTTTTGAACCAGGTAGTGGTTGCACCTACTTTGGATTTTCACCTAGTGCCATCCAAGATGTGTTTCATCCAGAATACAATCATCATTCAGAATTTCCTTTTCCCTCTCCAAACTAGATTTAATATTTTAAATCTTATAGTTCATAAAAAAACCATGATGCTGCAAATTTTGTTTTTTCCTAAAGAATGGTTCCATTTTATACACAAGTATGTAATACAAAGAGTCCATTTTCTTTGATCATTTTTTTTTATCATATAAGTATCGAGTTTTCAATGTACAATGGTATGACTTAATGGAAAAATTTGTATCTTGGTTGTCATGTGGGAATAGTTTACAATTTTTTTCCCACATGGCTACGAAAAAAAAGTAATAGTGAAGTATACCACAACATATTAGAGGTAACATCAAAGAATGTGAATGGTTTGAATTGAACAAGGTGATAGAAATTGTCAACTCACTAATTCAATCATCTCCTTCACACCAAGTCTTCTTGAAGTGCTGTAAAAATTAGGGCTAATCATTGAACTCCTCAAAGAAATTGTTTAATCGCTAAGTAATGTTGTCTTCGCTATCACCAATCGGCATCATGATCATGCCAACTTTGTGAAAGATGTATATTTCCCTATCCTTTTCTGCATACTTATGTACACTCTTCATACAAGCCCTTCGAACATGCCAAATGCATAGAAGCACACAACATCCAAAGACAACCCTAATAGACAATAAAAAGGATATTGTTTAGCACTCATTTGCATGAAAAAGTGGCATTGAAAATCAATAGAAAATGAGAAACCTGTACACAAACCAACCAAAACATGCACTTACTATATGGCCTGAATTTTTGCAGTGGCATCATCGGTAAAAAACGCATTGATTCTCCAATCGGGTTTGCCTCTTATTCCATGGGCATGTGCCACATATAGCTATCCCAAAAATTTCCTCAATCTTGTTTTGCAAGGATACTACCCATGCAATGGGCACACCACTCTATTGCTCATCAAAAATGAGCAAAGTACATAATTCATATTATATAGACATAACAAGTCAGTGTTAGCATTATCAGGTATATAGCCAATAAGATCATTGAAAAGATGAAATATTTGTTGAATTTTCTAATGCCTCACCCCATATTTGTTAGTGGAAAATGTGGAATCCATGGAGATGACTGAATTGTGTGAGTGGCGATCCATCATATCCAACATTCACGAAGTATGAACCCCGATAATGAAAGGTGCCTCATTTCCATGGGGTCGCTGAAAGTAGAAGTTGTCATTGTCCTGTGTATTCCATATTATGATACTTGATGAGTCTTATCTATGTTTATGTGCATGAATAGAGTACACCTTTCACCAAGAATTCATTACATCCTTTCTTGTCAAGAATTCATCTCTCTTACTCGTCATTCCATAGAAAATAGGATCAATGAGGTGTTTGTCCATTATTGCATCGACAATCACATCCATGAGCAAAAGACTTTCAATATAGATTTTTCATTTTGTGAATAGATTAAGGGTGAACATGGCACACAAGTCTCCACTTGTGTCATCAATTCCATGGAAAAATTCACCATTGGCATCAATGTGAAACATCTCTTTGAAGAGAAGGTACGCAACATCGAGTCTACCATACATAACCTTTGCAATGAAGTGGCATAGATAACCTCAATTTTTATAAATATTTGTTTTCTTTTCTATGGTGGAGGCTTGTTCCTCTAGTCTTTATGACCATATGCACACTAGTAGCTGTAAAGAAAGCATCATCTCATTATCTTCAAGCAAGAATAAAATATCATTGGACCATACACATGAATGTTGAAAGGTACAAACCTATGCCACATAATTGTTTTGCTATAATTTGTGTTGTTAATGGGACCCATGATGGTGGTCTTCTCTCTTTTCTTCATGCAAACAAATGAAGCTTCAAAACCTTCAAGCAACCCTTCGCCATGAATGAAATCATTGAGTCTCCTATGAGGAATTTTTGTGACAAGGTCAATGACCTCATCCTTTTCAATGGAAATATGAGTCCACTCCAAATCGCAAGAGGAAAAAGGAGAGCGTCCATCTCATACATCTTGCACCTCTAGCTTATCTTTCTTTTTCCATTTCAAGCCTCTCCCCATTTTAGGTAAGGTAGGAATTGTACGAACATTTAAAGTTAGAGTAGATTATGTCAAACAAAAGAAAAAAATTATTTGTTGAATGTAAATAAAATGTGCTTGCATTTCTGCCACCAATGTGAAACCAGTATTAGGTTGCTAACTTCTGCTGAGGAAAATAATAAGTGATAGATTGAATCAAGCTAGGCATAAAATATGAAACAAATACAAGTTGGAAATTGGAGTGTGTAGCTCAACATACAAGTGGACATAGATAATGACAATACAATCAAAAGCATACATGGAGATTCAACGATGATTCCATTTTAGGTGTGGCACACAAACCTATTTTACTTGAAGAGGAAGGTTGTGAAACCAACCATCCTTTTGAAATAAAGTTGTGTTGTTTGAGCAAAAACACAATGAGTGATTCAACCTGCAACTTTGTATGTGGTGTACAAGTGTAACGTGCATAACAATATGTAATTACTTCTACAGTTGCAATAGGAAATGCATTATTTTGGGAAGATACATTGTTTTTGGTGCATGTGTATGTGTTAATGGAGATAAAATGTTATAGGGAAACCAAAAAAATTTATGACAACCTTTTATGTAAAAAAAATATACATCCATTACTACTAGCAATGCCAAAAGGATAACATGTTTGTTGCATTTGTCGATAAAATAACGAATTAGTAATAGAGAGAATTAGGAAAGGAATAAATGTGTAAAATTTCCTAACCACCATGATGTAAGTCGATGCAAGTTGGAAAACACAGTGTCTAGTTCAACCTCCAAGTGGACATAAAGAATGCAAGTAAAATCACAACCCCGCATGAAAATAAAACTTAGAGATCATAGTTTATCAAGTGTAGAAACCTCTTTTCCCTGAGCAGGCATGTTGTGGTATTGAGCCTTCCATTTGGGATGACTTAACATGAGAAAAAAAAAAGAACATCTAACAATTCATGAAACAAAAAAGTGTAGGTTAAACAACATGATGAGTGGTTCAACCTACAACTTTGTATGTGGCATACGAGTGTAATGTGCATAATATTATATAATTACTTCTACAGTTGCAATGACAAATATTTTAATTTAGGAAGATACGTTGGTTGTGGTACATGTGTATGTGTTAATGGAGATGAAAGGTTAGAGGGAAACCATGAACCATGATGTAATCCAATACAGGTTGGAAAACATAGTGTCTAGTGGAACCTCCAAGTGGACATAAAGAGCACAAGTAAATTCGCAATCCTGCATGAAAATAAAACTAAGAGTTTAGAGTATATGGGGTGTACAAACCTCTTTTACCTGAGTAGGAATGTTGTGATATTGATCCTTCCATTTGGGGTGACTTAACATGAGAAGCAAAAGCACATCTGGAAATTCATGAAATAAAAAAGTGCAAGTTGAACAACACAATGAGTGGTTCAACCTGCAACTTTGTATGTGGCATACAAGTGTAATGTGCATAACAATATGTAATTACTTCTATAGTTGCAAAAAAATATTTTATTTTGGGAAGATATGTTGGTTGTGGTGCATGTATATGTGTTAATTGAGATGAAAGGTTAGAGGGCAACCAAAACCCTTTATGACAACCTTTTATGTCACAAAATGTGCATCCATTTCTACCAACAACGCCAAAAGAATAACACATTTTTTGTGTATGTTGACAAAATAATGAATCAATAATGGAGTGAATCAATAAAGGCATAAAGCCCTGTTAAATTTCCTATAAACCATAATGTAAGCCAATGTAGGTTGGAAAACACAATGTCTAGTTGAATCTCCAAGTGGACATAAAGACTACAAGTAAAATCGCAACCCCACATGAAAATTAAACTAAGATCTCAGAGTATATGGAGTGTACAAACCTCTTTTACCTAAGTAGGCATGTGATATCGAACCTTTTGTTTGGGGTGACTTAACTATTGGAAATATGTGCCTCAATTAGCATAGGCTGAAACCTCCATTGGAGCCAAGTCGGTATGACATCTATCATGTCTGGCCGACTAGCAGCTTTGATACATTCTATTTTGAACAGGTCGTTGTGACCTTGCAAAAGTCTTGTTGAACACTTATTCATTGGAGCCTTCGCTATGATCTCTTATCGTGTGGAGTTCTTTGGTCGATAGGCCATTCAATCGTAGATCGGGGAGACTCATGACGACTATGGGCTTCGGGATAACCTATGTTGGTTTGGTGAGAAGTCTTAGTGAATAGTGGAGGTCACGCCAATAGGGACACATCCAAACGTTCATCAGAGTAACTCAAAGCGATCAGGGAAAGGTCTTGGCGAGAGTGTTAAGTCTTGTCGACTGTTCGATGTTCAGTGCAACACAAAGGATCTCGGGGAGATCTCTTAGCGACTGATGGATGTCTTGCTGATAGCCGACGGCTATCGTGGTAACCCAAATGGTTCAGGAAGAAGTCCTGGTGAATGATGTAAGTCTCGCTGATGATGAGGGTTCTTCGGCATAGGTCTTGGCGATGGTGATAGGTTTTGCTGATAGTTGTATGCTTTCAGTGTAACCTAATGTTGCTCGATGAAACCTCTTGGCGAGTGGTATGTCTTGCCGACTATTCTGTGGAGCTCGATATGACTTGTGACTTCGGTATAACCTTTGGTGACTCGCTATGATCTCCTAGCGAAAGCAATAGGTTTGGGTGACTGCTTGGTGATTCGGCGTAACATTGAAAGCTCAATAGAACATCTTGGCGATAACAATATCTCTTGGTGACATTGATATGAAGGTTATGTGGCATCGGCGAGACACTATTAGTGTCTCACTGAGATGCCAACATAGTGCGAATTCTATTGACAGTTTGACCATCCTATGTGGAGTCTCGTGGACCAATAGGAGAAGCCGAATCTGAACAGTTGGAAGACAATCGATTGTGACGTTCTGTGAGGAAGTTCTATAGACAAAGTTCAACATGGTATACTTTGTGATTGTAGATTGTAATCAGTTGGTTGAATCAATAGATTGTTGAGTGATTGTATTAGTGGATGAATTCTATTCTATGGACTGTAACGTGAAGGTTCCTTAAACAAATTGTACATGCTGAATGCTGCTATAAATAGACATCAAAAAGATAAGTCTAAAACTTGTATGTAATCTTTATTACTGTAATACAAAGTGACTTCTCTTGGTGTGGTGGGTTTTTCTCCCATAAGGGTTTTCCCATGTATATCTGGTGTTCATGTGTGATTGTCAAATACTTTATTTATGTTATCTACTTCATAGTGCATCTTAATTGGACTGTAATTGAAAAATTAAAAGTATATCTACATTTTTCTCTGAGGTATTGATGTTAGGAGAATTGTTTCTGCATCTGATTTTCCTTACAAGTGGTATCAGAGCCTGGCCAGTTGTGTTATCCTTGTGGGTACGTTGGGTTTTTTGTGTCAATGTTGTTCAATGGGAGTCTTGTAGAGTTTTTTATTTCTGATTACAGGTTGAGATGGCTAGCACATCTAGAAAGTTTGAAATAGAGAAGTTCAACGGCAGTAACTTTGAGTTGTGGAAACTCAAGATGGAGGACCTTCTAGTTGATCGTGATCTTTGGATTGCTATGGCTGGAGTGAAACCTTCAGGAATGAAGCAAGAAGATTGGGACCTTGTAGATAGGAGGTCTAAGGGGCTAATAAGGCTTTGTTTGGCAAACTAAGTTCTTCTGAATGTGCATGAGGAGAAGACTGCCTCTTCTTTGTGGAAGAGACTGGCATCTATTTATCAGGGGAAGTCCTTGGTGAATAAACTGTTCCTGAGGAAGAAGCTGTATTCTTTGAGAATGCAGGAAGGAGGGTTTGTAACTGATCATTTGAACACATTTAATATGTTGCTTGCTCATTTAACATTTGTTGGTGTGAAGAATGAAGAAGAGGATCATTGTATGCTATTATTGTGTTCTTTTCCAGACTCATGGGATCATCTAGTGATGGCTATTGGGAGACAACATCCAACTTCAAGATGGAAGATGTTGTTGGTTCTTTGTTGTCAGAAGAAATGAGAAGGAAATCTTCTGAGATGGCGAAGGAAGCCCTTGCTATTAGAGGAAGGTCAAAGGAGAAAGGCAAGAAGTCCAAATTGAAATCAGAGGGGAGATCAAAGTCTCCTGGCAAGAAGTCCAAGGTGAAGTGTTGGAACTATGGGCAACCTGGTCATGTCTGAAAAGATTGTAAAGAAGAGAAAAAGAAGAAGGGTTCTTCCAATAATGGTTCTTCTCATAGTGATGGTGACACCTTTATTGCAGCCTTGGCTACTCAAGCATCAAAAGATGTCTGGTTGATTGATTATGGAGCATCTTTCCACATGACATCTCATAGAGAATGGTTCACGAAGTATGAAGAATACAATGGTGGAAAGGTGTACTTGGCAAGTGATTCAACTTTAGATATTGTTGGTTGTGGAAGAGTCAAATACAATTTCCCAACGGCAGAGTGAAGGGAATCAATAATGTAATGCATATACTAGGTTTGGCTTGAAACTTACTTTATGTAAGTATGTTGAATGATATTGGAGTACAAGTCACGTTCTCTGGAAATGGATGCAAGATGACTAGAGGTTCAATGGTGCTAGCTAGAGGTACTTGAATTGGTACCCTGTACAAGCTGGATGCACATGTTGTTCAATGTAACAATGTCTCTGGAAAGTCACTGAAAGTTGCTCGTGGAGGTAAAGAGGGAAATATCCCTAATTATGTAAATTCTATGGAAGTAAAACTTCCTGTAGAGAATATTGTGCTTTGGCATCATAGGTTAGGCCACATAGGAGAAAAAGGTTTAAAAACCTTGAAGAATAAAAACCTGGTGAGGGGCTCGAAGATTGTAATCTTGAATTTGAATTTTGTGAACACTGTATATATGGAAAGCAGCACCGTGTTTCATTTTATTCCAGTCCTCATAAATCTTCGGTTTGCTAGATTATATTCATTCGGATGTGTTTGTTCCAATGGATGTTCCTTCTTTGTCTGAGTCAAGATACTACGTGTCATTCATTAATGATTGTTTAAGAAGAGCATTTGTATATTTTCTGAAAAGTAAATCAGAAGTATTCAATCGGTTTAAAGAATTTAAAAATCTTGTTGAAAATCAGACTGGTAGAAAAATAAAATGCTTAAGGACTGATAATGGCGGTGAATTCTGTTCTGATGAATTTGAAAGATACTGTAAAAACCATGGAATTAAAAGACACAAGACTACACCTTATACTCCATAGCAAAATGGAGTTGCAAAAAGGTTCAATAGGACAGTGATGGAGAGAGCACGAAGTATGCTCAGTAGCGCTAGCTTGGAGGAGAAGTTTTGGGTTGAGGCTGTATCTACTGCATGTTATCTAATTAATCGTTCTCCAAATTCTGCTCTTGTTGA
>VDFB02086081.1:244421334-244435190 GCA_007258455.2 Sequoia sempervirens
AATGTTGTGATATTGAGCCTTCCATTTGGGGTGACTTAACATGAGAAGCAAAAGCACATCTGGAAATTCATGAAATAAAAAAGTGCAAGTTGAACAACACAATGAGTGGCTCAACCTGCAACTTTGTATGTGGCATACAAGTGTAATGTGCATAACAATATGTAATTACTTCTATAGTCGCAACAAAAATATTTTATTTTGGGAAGATATGTTGGTTGTGGTGCATGTATATGTGTTAATTGAGATGAAAGGTTAGAGGGCAACCAAAACCCTTTATGACAACCTTTTATGTCACAAAATGTGCATCCATTTCTACCAACAACGCCAAAAGAATAACACATTTTTTGTGTATGTTGACAAAATAATGAATCAATAAAGGCATAAAGCCCTGTTAAATTTCCTATCAACCATAATGTAAGCCAATGTAGGTTGGAAAACACAATGTCTAGTTGAATCTCCAAGTGGACATAAAGACTGCAAGTAAAATTGCAACCCCACATGAAAATTAAACTAAGATCTCAGAGTATATGGGGTGTACAAACCTCTTTTACCTAAGTAGGCATGTGATATCGAACCTTTTGTTTGGCGTGACTTAACTATTGGAAATATGTGCCTCAATCAGCACAGGCTAAAACCTCCATTGGAGCCAAGTCGATATGACATATATCATGTCTGGCCGACTAGCAGCTTTGATACATTCTATTTTGAACAGGTCGTTGTGACCTTGCAGAAGTCTTGTTGAATGCTTATTCTTTGGAGCCTTCGCTATGACTTAGTGTATTCGCTATGATCTCTTATCGTGTGGAGTTCTTTGGCTGACAGGCCATTCAATCGTAGATCGGGGAGACTCGTGATGACTACGGGCTTCGAGATAACCTATGTTGGTTCAGTGAGAAGTCTTAGTGAACAGTGGAGGTCACGCTGACAGGGACACATCCAAACGTTCATCGGAGTAACTCAAAGCGATCGAGGAAAGGTCTTGGCGAGAGTGTTAAGTCTTGTCGACCGTTCGATGTTCGGTGCAACACAAAGGATCTCAGGGAGATCTCTTAGCGACTGATGGATGTCTTTCCGATAGCCGACGGCTATCATGGTAACCCAAATGGTTCGAGAAGAAGTCCTGGCGAACGATGTAAGTCTCGCCGATGATGAGGGTTCTTCGACATAGGTCTTGGTGATGGTGATAGGTTTTTCCAATAGTTGTATGCTTTCGGTGTAACCTAATGTTGCTCGATGAAACCTCTTGGCGAGTGGTATGTCTTGCCGACTATTCTGTGGAGCTCGATATGACTTGTGACTTCGGTATAACCTTTGGTGACTCGCTATGATCTCCTAGTGAAAGCGATAGGTTTGGGTGACTACTTGGTGATTCGGCGTAACATTGAAAGCTCAATAGAGCATCTTGGTGATAAGAATATCTCTTGGCAACATCGATATGAAGGTTATGTGGCATCGGCGAGACACTGTTAGTGTCTCACTGAGATGCCAACATAGTGCAAATTTTGTTGACAGTTTGACCGTCCTATGTGGAGTCTCATGGACCAATAGGAGAAGCCGAATCTGAACAGTTGGAAGACAATCGGTTGTGACGGTTCTGTGAGGAAGTTCTATAGACAGAGTTCGACATGGATATACTCTGTGATTATAGATTGTAATCAGTTGGTTGAATCAATAGATTGTTGAGTGATTGTATTAGTGGATGAATTCTATTCTGTGGACTGTAACGTGAAGGTTGCTGAAACAAATTGTACATGCTGAATGCTGCTGTAAATAGACATCAAAAAGATAAGTCTAAAACTTGTATGTAATCTTTATTACTATAATACAAAGTGACTTCTCTTGGTGTGGTGGGTTTTTCTCCCGTAAGGATTTTCCCATGTATATCTGGTGTTCATGTGTGATTTTCAAATATTCTATTTTTGTTATCTGCTTCATAGTGCATCTTAATTGGACTGTAATTGAAAAATTAAAAGTATATCTACATTCTTCTCTGAGGTATTGACGTTAGGAGAATTGTTTCCGCATCTAATTTTCCTTACAAGTGGTATTAGAGCCTGGCCAGTTGTGTTATCCTTTTGGGTACGTTGGGTTTTTGTGTCAATTCTATTCAGTGGGAGTCTTGTAGAGTTTTTTATTTTTGATTACAGGTTGAGATGGCTAGCATGTCTAGAAAGTTTGAAATAGAGAAGTTCAACGGCAGTAACTTTGAGTTGTGGAAACTCAAGATGGAGGACCTTCTAGTTGATTGTGATCTTTGGATTGTTGTGGCTGGAGTGAAACCTACAGGCATGAAGCAAGAAGATTGGGACCTTGTAGATAGGAAGTCTAAGGGGTTGATAAGGCTCTATTTGGCAAACTCAGTTCTTCTAAATGTGCATGAGGAGAAGACTGCCTCTTCTTTGTGGAAGAGACTGGCATCTATTTATCAGGGGAAGTCCTTGGTGAATAAACTGTTCCTGAGGAAGAAGCTGTATTCTTTGAGAATGCAGGAAGGAGGGTTTGTAGCTGATCATTTGAACACATTTAATATGTTGCTTTCTCAATTAACATTTGTTGGTGTGAAGACTGAAGAAGAGGATCGTTGTATGCTATTATTGTGTTATTTTCCAGACTCATGGGATCATCTAGTGATGGCTATTGGGAGTACAACATCTAGCTTCAAGATGGAAGATGTTGTTGGTTCTTTGCTGTCAGAAGAAATGAGAAGGAAATCTTCTAAGATGGCGAAGGAAGCCCTTGCTGTTAGAGGAAGGTCAAAGGAGAAAGGAAAGAAGGACAAGAAGTCCAAATTGAAATCAGAGGGGAGATCAAAGTCTCCTGGCAAGAAGTCCAAGGTGAAGTGTTGGAACTATGGGCAACCTGGTCATGTCCGAAAAGATTGTAAAGAGGAGAAAAAGAAGAAGAAGGGTTCTTCTGATAATGGTTCTTCTCATAGTGATGGTGATGCCTTTATTGCAGCCTTGGCTACTCAAGCATCAGAAGATGTCTGGCTGATTGATTATGGAGCATCTTTCCACATGACATCTCATAGAGAATGGTTCATGAAGTATGAAGAATACAATGGTGGAAAGGTGTACTTGGCAAGTGATTCAACTTTAGAGATTGTTGGCTATGGAAGAGTCAAATACAATTTTCCAACGGCAGAGTGAAGGGAATCAATAATGTAATGCATATACCAGGTTTGGCTCAAAACTTACTTTATGTAAGTATGTTGAATGATATTGGAGTACAAGTCACGTTCTCTGGAAATGGCTGCAAGATGACTAGACGTTCAATGGTGCTGGCTAGAGGTACTCAAATTGGTACCCTGTACAAGCTGGATGCACATGTTGTTTAATGTAACAATGTCTCTGGAAAGTCACTGAAAGTTGCTCATGGAGGTAAAGAGGGAAATATCCCTAATTATGTAAATTCTATGGAATTAAAACTTCCAACAGAGAAGACTATGCTTTGGCATCATAGGTTAGGCCACATAGGAGAAAAAGGTTTAAAAACCTTGAAGAATAAAAACCTGGTTGAGGGGCTTGAAGATTATAATCTTGAATTTGAATTTTGTGAACACTGTATATATGGAAAGCAGCACCATGTTTCATTTTATTCCATTCCTCATAAATCTTCTGGTTTGCTAGATTATATTCATTCGGATGTGTTTGTTCCAATGGATGTTCCTTCTTTGTCTAAGTCAAGATACTACGTGTCGTTCATTGATGATTTTTTAAGAAGAGCATTTGTATATTTTCTGAAAAGTAAATCAGAAGTATTCAGTCGGTTTAAAGAATTTAAAAATCTTGTTGAAAATCAGACTGGTAGAAAAAAAAATGCTTAAGGACTGATAATGCGAATTTCGCTCGATGAATTTTAAAGATAATCAGAAAGACTATGGAATTAAAGACACACAAGACTACACCTTTATACTCCACAAAAAATGGAGTTGCAAAAGGTTCAATAGGATAGTGATAGAGAGAGCACGAAGTATGCTCAGTAGTGCTGGGTTGGAGGAGAAATTCTGGGCTGAGGTTGTATCTACTGCATGTTATCTAATTAATCATTCTCCAAATTCTGCTCTTGTTGAGAAAACACCTTTGGAAGCGTGGTCTGGTAAGAAGCCCTCCTTTAGACATGTTCGTGTTCTTGGTTGTGAGGCATATGCTCATGTGCCGGATGTGAAAAGATCTTAAATTGGAGAACAAGGCTATCAAATGTATTTTATTGGCTATAGTGTTGTCATAAAAGGATACAAGCTGGAATCTTTGATACAGAAGCTGTATACAAAGATAAGTGTAATATTTCATGAGCTAAAACCTTCCACTTTGGATTTGCAGTCAGAGACAAAGTCAGAAAATAATAAGGATGTAGCATTAATTCCTCCTACACCAGAGAAAGAGAAATTCAAAATTCAAAATGTACCTAAAACCGAGGAGAGCTCAAGTGAAGTTCTAAAGTTCTAGAAGAAGAACCTCGCCTCAAGTGAGGAGGTCAACCCGTGAGAGAAAAAAATAGATGGGTATGGGTTCTCTTTGATAGATTCTACTTGTGCCTATGCTTTAATTTCTAGCACTGATGAGCCTAGGACTCAAAGAGGCATTTAAAATGTCTAATTCAGACTCTTGGTTGGAAGCCATGAATGAAGAAATGGCATCATTAGAAAAGAAATGAAACTTGAGTCTCCGTGCCCTTGCCTAAAGGCGTAAAGGTTGTTGGCTGCAAATGGGTATTTAAGAAGAAAATTGGTCTGGATGGCAGTGTAGAAAAGTACAAGGCAAGACTAGTTGCAAAGGGTTATTCCCGGTCGAGGGAATTGATTTTGGGGAATTTTTCTGTAGCAAAGCTGACATCCATCTGATTTCTTTGTCACTTGTTGAAAGATATGACTTAGAGGTAGAACATGATGGATGTGAAGACAACATTTCTTCATGGTGATCTTGAAGAAGAAATCTATATGTCCCAGCCTGAGCACTTTGTTGAGAAAGGTAAAGAAAAATTGGTATGCAAATTAATAGAAGTATATGTATGGGTTAAAGCAGTCACCTAGAATGTGGTACCAGAAATTTGATACTTTTGTATTTTCTTTGGAATTTGTGAGATCAAAATCTGATCACTGTGTATATTATAAAGCTGAAAGTGATCAAGTACTTGTTATTGCTCTCTATGTTGATGATATACTGTTCATAGGCAATAGTAAGCTAATGATTTCTGATCTTAAGTCTCAGTTGTCTGCTAAGTTCGAAATGAAGGATCTTGGTGCAGCAAGGTATATTCTAGGGATGGAGATAACTAGGGACAAGAAGGATAGAAAACTATGGCTCAGTCAGAGTAAGTATATCAAGACTATTCTTGAGAGATTTTGTATGAATGATTGCAAACAGCTAGTGGTTCTAGTCATGCAGGGAACGAAGCTATCTATTGAGGACTATCCAAAACCTTCTACTGAGACGGAGGACATGACCAGTGTACCCTATGCTAATGTGGTTGGCAGTCTCATGTATGCAATGGTCTGTACAAGGCCGGACATTTCCCAAGCAGTGGGAGTTCTTAGTCAATTTATGGCTAATCTAGGAAGAACGAATGAAGAGAGTGTTTAGATATTTGAAGGGAACTTCAGATTTTGCTTTGTGTTACCATGGGAACTTGGTTGAATCACAGAGGACTCTCAGCATTACAGATAGATTTCAACATGGATATACTCTGTTCGACATGGATATACTCTATGATTTCATATTGTAATCGGTTGGTTGAATCAACAGATTGTTGAGTGATTGTATCAGTGGATGAATTCTATTCTGTGGACTGTAACGTGAAGGTTCCTAAAACAAATTGTACATCTTGAATGCTACTATAAATAGACATCAGAAAGATAAGTCTGAAACTTGTATGTAATCTTTATTACTGTAATACAAAGTGACTTCTCTTGGTGTGGTGGGGTTTTCTCCCATAAGGGTTTTCCCGCGTATATCTGGTGTTCATGTGTGATTGTCAAATACTATGTTTCTGTTATCTGCTTCATAGTGCATCTTAATTGGACTGTAATTGAAAAATTAAAAGTATATCTACATTCTTCTTTGAGGTATTGACGTTAGGAGAATTGTTTCCACATCTGATTTTCCTTACATTAACATGACCAAAAAAAGCGTATATGACAATGCATGAACTAAAAAAGTGTAGGTTGAACAACATGATGAGTGGTTCAACCTGCAACTTTGTATGTGGTGTATGAGTGTAATATGCATAACAATATGTAATTAATTCTATATTTGCAACAAAAAATGTTTTATTTTGGGAAGATACATTTGGTGTGGTGCGTGTATATGTGTTAATTAAGATGAAAGGTTAGAGGGCAACGAAAAACCTTTATGACAACCTTTTATGTCACAAAATGTGCATCCATTGCTACCAACAACACCAAAAGATAACACATTTTTTGCATCTATTGAAAAAATAATGAATCAATAATGGAGTGAATCAAGAAAGGAATAAAGGTGTAAAATTTTCTATCAACCATGATGTAAGCTAATGCAAGTTGGAAAACACAGTGTCTAGTTGAACCTCCAAGCATACATAAAGACTGCAAGTAAAATCGCAGCCCCACATGAAAATTAAACTAAGAGCTCTGATTATATGGGTTATACAAACCTCTTTTACCTGAGTAATCATGTTGTGATATCGAGCCTTCCATTTGGGGTGAGTTAACATGAGAAGCAAAAGAACATCTGGCAATTCATAAAATAAAAAATTGTAGGTTGAACAACACGATGAGAAGTCCAACCTGCAACTTTTTTTGTAGCATATAACAGTAACGTGCATAATAATATGTAATTACTTCTATGGCTACCAACAATGTCAAAAGAAAAAATGTGTTGTTTGCATTTGTTGATAAATAATGAATCAGTAAAGGAGTGAACGTACCTTGGGGCATTGGAGCTTCAAACTACACTATGATTGGATGGATGGATGAAGGAATTGGTTGCCCCCATGAACCGGTCAGAGTTCGAATTCATGCATGGTATGGAGAACATAGGGTAGAATGTGAAAAAGGTTTCCTTTTTTGTAGGTGGTAATACATCTTTTAGGTGCAAACAAAGGTTTTCTAATTAAACCATTTGTTTGACGTAACTTTAAATGAGGACAAAAAGTAGATCTTACACACGAAAAACTACTAATTGTGTAGCTTCAACAACATAATCTTTATTTGAACCTACAACTTTGTTTGTGGCCTAAAATGGTAACACGGAAAATGAAATGTATTTAACTATAGAAATAAATGACACAATAAAAAATATAGCAACACAAGTTGGGTTTGGTGCACGTGTATATGTGGGTAACTTCTTGTGCATATTTTGTTATGGACAATAAAAATGTCTCATTCAAACATTCATAATTTTGAAGTCTACAATCATGTTTTTCTTCTATCTTCACTCTCTAACTAGTACAAAACTTTGACAAATTTACTTTCCTTCCATAGGTTGAAACATTCTTTGAATGGGGATAATGCATGAGTACTTAGAGCTCGATTACACCAACAAAATAAATAATAAATCTAACGATGTATTGTAGATAACATTGAATGGAAACTATTTTTTTCATCACTGCACTAAATCTCAGTTCATTTCCTTGTTCTTTGCATATTTTGTCACAAATTATGGATGAAAAAAGAAAGTGAAATTTTGAATACATTACAATAATTAACAAATCATGTGCAACTTATAAATCATACTATCTCTTTCCATTAATATAAATCATATCTTATGTCCAACTATTTGCTATAGCAAGTAGCATGTCCATTATGAAGTGTCTACTCTAAAATTCCACCTACGCCACTATGAAATTGTAGGTTAGAAAACATTGGGTGTTATGAAACCTGCAAGCCCCATATTGTTTAAAATCCATTAAATACATAAAATACCAAATGATTAGTCACCCTTAACCTCGTTTTGATTTTTTTGATGTGTCTCCCACA
The DNA here is from genome assembly GCA_007258455.2 of Sequoia sempervirens. Lineage (NCBI taxonomy): Eukaryota > Viridiplantae > Streptophyta > Pinopsida > Cupressales > Cupressaceae > Sequoia > Sequoia sempervirens. Next base: position 244,429,289 of record VDFB02086081.1, read on the forward strand.
TGCAAGACCTCCCCAAGCTATTGATCCTTTACCTTTCAACAAGCAGAAGGAAATAAATGAACACCCACCGTGTTATACAACCTACAAATTTTTATTTTTTTGTGCATTTATTTGTCAAACATATGAAGAATTTGAAATGCAATTTTAATAGTAAACCACACTTGTAATAAATTGTGAAGGTAACTTGCATTGAAAACTATAGTGAATGAGATAGATAATGTGTTGACTTAAGAGATTCTTCCTGCTCTTGAGATATTGAGGAAGGAGTGTGTGGTGTATGTGTAAAGATGAAGAGACAATGCAAAATTGGAGGCAACAAGTACTATAATTTATGAAATCAAAAAGGAATCTGCTCTAAAAATACTTATAAAGAAGAAGATCAAAATTAATGAGATAGATATTGTTCTAATTGAAGAGATTCTTCCCACTCTTGACAAGTTGAGGAGGGAGCATGTGTAGTATGTGTAATGGGAAAATGGCAACGCAAAAGTGGATAAACTCAAAATATTTTGAATTGCATATAAATTTGTGTGAGCAAAGAAAGTGAGAGATGATGCTATAAGTGGATTTCAACTAATGAAGTGAGACATTCTTGAACATAAAACTAACTCACCACCTCAAACTCTCCACCCTTGAGCTTTGAACAAGCAAAACGAACTCACAAACCACTGTGTTTTCCTATCTACCTATATTTTAATGATATTAGGAAATCCAAATGCAATTCATAATGTAAGTAACAATTTTAGTAAATTTTGAAGGTTCGTTTTCTTACATTTGTACTATCTAAATAACAAAAGGTTTTCATTACAATCATATTGTCTGTATAATCAGAGGTAGGAAAACACAAGGTTTCATAAAAACCTACAACCCACAGTGTTGTAAAACCCTTTAAATGTAAAAAACCAATTGGTTGGTCACCCCTTAGCTAAATCTAGTTAGTTTTATGTATCCCTCAACTGCAACTCCTCCCTAAAATCTCCACCCTTGAGCTTAGAACAAGCAAAATTATATAAATCACAACCCATAGTGTATTCCAACCCGTGTTTAGTTTAATGATTTAAGGAAATTGAAAAAAAAAAATTAGTCTATCTAAAACTTGTTATATGTTTTCAAGGTGCCTTTCATTACATTGATATTGTCTAAACACAAAAGGTTTTCATTACAATCATATTGTCTGTATAATCGAAGGTTCGAAAACACAGGGCATTAAGAAACCTGCAACCTACATAGTGTTATAAAACCCTCTATATATAACAACCCAATTGGTTGGTCACTCCTCGGCTAAATCTGGTTAGTTTTATGTATCCCCCAGCTGCAACTCCTCCTCAAACTCTCCACCCTAGAAAAAATTAACTCACAACCCACTATTTTTTCCTACCTGCCTATATTTTAATGATATGAGGAAATCCAAATGCAACTCATACTATAAGCAACAGTTTTGGTAAATTTTGAAGGTGTTTTTTCTTACTCTATATTGTCTAAACAAAAAAGGTTTTCATTACAATCATATTTTCTATTTATAATTCAAGGTTGGAAAACATCGGGTGCTAATGAACTTGAGATCTTGTCGATGCTTCAGCAGGTAGTGGGTACTAGAATGTATGAAATGAATAAGGAAACATAACTTTGTGAAAACATTTGAAAATAAGCAAACCAAAGTGTATGAGATAAATAATGTATTGATTGAAGAGATTCTTCCTACTCTTGAGAAGTTGAGAAAGGAGCATGTGAAGTATGTTCAATGGGAAATTGAGAATGCAAAATTGGAGGCAATAGGTGCTACAATGTATGAAATGATAAAGCAATCTGTTGTAAAAATACTTGAAAAGAAGCAGACCAAAGTGAATGAGATAGACAGTGTATAGACTAAAGAGACTCCCTATTGTTGAGAAGTTGAGGAAGGTGCGTGTGTACTGTGCACAATGGGAAAATGGAAATGTGGAACTCAAGCAGCAGGTAGTAGAAAGTATTTAATGAAAAAGGAATCTGCTCTAAAAACACTTGAAAAGAAGCATACCAAAGTGAATGAGATAGATAATTTATTGACTGAAGAGATTGTTCCTACTCTTGAGAAGTTGACAAAGGAGTGTTGTGCAGCATGTGCAATGGGAAAATGCCAATGTCGAAGCAGATAAAGTCAAGAGGTCTTGTATTGCATATGAATTTGTGCAAGAAAAGAAAATGAGAGATGTGCTATAAGTGGATTTGAACAAATGAAGTCAAAGATTCTTGAACTTTAGAATTACATGGAACAAATACAATTGAAAATAGATGATAAGGAAAAGGAAAAATCAGATCTTAGTGTAGAAAAAGAGAATCAGTTGGCTGGAGACATGAAAGTCCTATGTGAAAAGGTAGACAAGTTTTGTAGATAACTTATTAAAAAGAAAACATCTGCATTCTCTAATAAATAAGACACTCTCAAAGCTGAGGAAAAATTAGTTGCAAAGCTACATAAAAGTATTCAAGACATTGAAAACTCTATCCAAGAAATGGATGGTGTTGTCTTAAGGGCTGATGAGGGAGCGACTACTCCAAAGCTTAAAGTAAAAGATATGAAAAAGAAGTTAGAAGCTCATGAAAAGGAATACCATGGGGGGTGATAATCAGTAACAGTAGTGGGGATGAGGAAAAATGTCTGGCTGGTCAACTTATAGATGCAAAAGCAATAGTGAAAGTGTTGAAACTAAAGTAAAACAACAGAAACACTATAATTAACCACTTAGAAAAGGAATTAAAAGATTAAAAGAAGATTTTATCGTCGAAAGAAAAGGAGTTTAATTAATGTAACTATTGATAGACAGTTGTGATCTAAAGATAGGAAGTTGAAAAAATAAAGACAACAATGGAAGGTGTTGCCTATGAAGATGAGAACATGGGCACATTACAAAAATGAGTGTTTGCAAATCTGAGGTAGTTCAGAAGTTGAAGGTTGATATCAAACACCTCAAGGCTCAATTAAGAAATGTTCAATTACCTATAATGATCGTGTAAAGCATTTTGATAGATCAAAAGTCAAAGGTGCAATTGCACAACTTATAAAAGATAAAGATGCCTTCACAAGCACAATCATATGACTAACAACCAACATTGCATTTTCCAATTTGCAATTATTTTGTGCTTTTTTTAAATCATATGAGAAAATTTAAATGCAGTTTTTACTCTAATTAAGAATGGTTATAAATTTTGAAGGTTTCTTTCATTACATTCATGTTGTCTAAACAACAAAATGTTTCCAAGACATTCATTCTATTTTGTAAAATTCCACATTGCAAAACCCTAGGTGTTAAGAAATATGCAACCCACCTAGTGTTGTAAAACCCTCTAGACATAACAACCTAATTGGTCAATCACTCCTCAGCTCAATTTGGTTATTTTTATGTATCTGCCACCTGCAACTCCTCGTGAGACAACCTTTTACATTTAAACATGAAAAATCAAATAACTGACAACCCACATTAGGTTTTCCAATTTGCAATTATTTTGTGCATTTTTTTTTCAATCATATGTGGAAATTTCAATGCAATTTTTAATCTAATTAAGAGTTGTTATAAATTTTGAAGGGGCCTTTCACTATATTCATACTATCTAAACAACAAAAGGTTTTCAAGACATTCATACTATGCATGTGTTGAATGTGGAGAGTTATTCTAATGTCAACACAAACCTTAATGAGACGGTTTACATTCAAAGTTTGAAGCAAGTAAAACTACTCTATTCGTAATACAATCAAATCTTTCAAATACATATCATTGTCCTCTATTTCTAGGGATAATTTATTAAACTGTTTGGCCCTTAGATTGCTAAGGGCACAATTTTTTTCTAAAATGACTACCTAGAAAATGAGATTTGATGCTTAATATGCAAGCTAAGATGATTCCTATGTGCAAACGTGTGCTGGAAGGATTAGTGGTGTGCTTCCAAATGAAACAACATGATGGAATTGATGAAGAATATGATGATAAAAGAAAGATGATGTTGATGATAGATGGACAAGTGGAGATGAGTGAGATGATACGAAACTATAGTGAACTATCCATGATTATGCATATGCTCAAATGCAAACATAAAACAAACTAACCTAAAATGTAACTATGATGCAATGAGGATGATAAAATGTAACTATGAATCAATTAATTAATCTAAGATGAGAATGCAAAGTAACACATGATATGAAAAATAAGTATAAGACTCCATGAAAGCTCCAAGATCCTACGAAAAACCTGCATGGTAACAATACTCAAAGTGTGGATGCAAAATGGCATTATAACACTATTCCAATTTGTATCTCAAAATAGCATTATAACATTACTCAAAAGGTGGATGATAAATGCTAAGGCAAGAGGGTGTATTTATAGGGTTTCTCAAGCATTTTGTGAGGTGGCACCTATCAATGGTCTAGATTCGAAGGAGAAATAATAGACAGTGGAGATGAAAGGAATCAGGATGTTGTCCCCTTGAGCAAAGAAAACATGCCATGTGTGTGGAGAGAATCCTTTGACCAATTGGAAACATGCCAAATGTATGGTATTCCCAAGTGTGTGAAACAAAGACCCATGTGCTCCAAATTTGTTGGAAGTGTGGGGGAATAAAGCCATGTGCTTTTTCTCATTAATGGAAGTGTGAGGATAATTCTAATTAATAATTAGGCTTATTTATTTTCATGTGACCTTTATGAGGTGGCACACAAAAGTTGTAGAAATGTGCTCTAATTCTTAATCAAGATTAAGGAAGGTTAATTAAATAAACATGTTTAGGGTATTTTGTTTATTTAATTATTTAGAAGAATGTGAATTAGAAGAATTAAAAGGAAAGTTAAAAATATAAATAAAGTAAGACCTTATTTATATGTAGTTGAAGCATTAATCAAATAGGTTGTATTTAATTAACTGAATGTGATGACCGTTTTTAGGTGTATACATTTTTCCCCTCTTTGAAGTGATGTGTTTACACATTACTTCAAAGAAGATTTTGATGTCGATGCAAGATTTCAATTTGATGCCCCAAACGATGCAAGATTTCGATGCCCTAGACTTTGAATTTTAGGTCTTGATGGATATTATGCCCCCTCAAAAGATAAGTCGATGAATATAAGGATGTGAAAATAAAGTGTTGAATGATGTGATAAGTGTTGTGATGATGCAATGATGATCTAGTGTCAATTTAGTGAAGGTTTGATGTCAGAGATAATTTATCTCTCGAAATTGAGTTGCAAGCTCTTTCTTTGAATTTTGTTGATTAATTACCCCTCCTTTTTGGTAAAAATGGGAAATAAATCCCACCATAATTCCCCATTTTACCCCTAAAAGGTGAAAATGGTAAAAATGGGATTCATTTTTACATTTTGAGTTTGGAGAAGTTGAAGATTGGAGAGCTTAGAGGAAGATGGTGATCCCATACCACAAGCATCATTTCAAGCATTTTGCCAACCTGATAAGCCTGTTGCCTTTGGACCTATGGTACACTTTATGAGAAACCTTTTTGTTAGTCATTTTCTTGCCATTTAGAAGCATTTTGAATGCCATAGATAGATGTTGTAGCTTATGGGATGTCATTTATTCACTTTCAGGTGATGTTTTTGTCGTTTTGAGTGTTTTTGAGCATGTTTAAGAGTTTTGGTGCCTTCGGGGTCCCAAATGGCACCTCTTGTAAGCTTGAAATTCAAGTTTTCTTGTGTTTTATGAGTTTTGGTGCCTTTGGGGTCCCAAATGGCACCTCTTGCAAGGTTGAAATTGATGTTTTTGAGTCTTATGAGAGTTTTGGCACCTTTGGGGTCCCAAGTGGCTTTTTCCTGCAAGCTTGAATTCGCTTTTGGCCTCCAATCGCTTTTGAGAATCTTTGGTGTCCCAAGTGGTACCTCTTGCAAGCTTGAAAATGGAGGCTTTTGAGTTAAACTTTGTTT
>VDFB02086081.1:244435290-244454122 GCA_007258455.2 Sequoia sempervirens
AACAATCATATCCGATAGAGATACATGGATGACATCAAGGTTCTAGACAACTTTGAATGAAACATTGGGGACCAAGCTAAATTTCAACTCAGCCTATCATCCTCAGACTAACAGTCAAATAGAGAGTGAATTACGTAGTAGAGGATCTCCTCCAAATGTATTGTATGGACCAACAGTATAAATGGGAAGAGTATCTATTGTTGGTAGAATTTTCTTATAACAACTCCTATCCTATGTCCTTAGGTATGACACCTTTCGAGGCTCTGTATGGGAAAAATTTTGTACACCCATCAGTTGGGAAAAATTGGAAGACATGATCATAGTGGTAGCTAAAATGCTAAAGGAGATGGAAGATCAAATGAGAATTATAAAGGGTAGACTGAAGGAGGTGACAAATAGATAGAAAAGCTATGCTGATAGGAATAGGACCTTCATACAATTTGCAATAGGGGATAAGGTCTTTTTAAGAGTCAAGCCACATAAGAGCTCTATTACTTTCAAAAAATCTTCCAAGTTAGCTCTAAGATATGTGGGTCTATTTGATGTATTGGAAGTGATCAACCCAGTTGCATAACAACTTGCTCCACCACCTACTCTAGCTTGACTCCAGAATGTGTTTCATGTTTCTTTGCTTAAGACATATAATCCAAATGTAGCTCGTATACTTGATTGGAATTATTTACAGGTGTAGGATCCGAGAGTGGTGCTAGTGGATTCCATTAGAATTTTTGATAGATGCAACATCAAGTTGTGAAATAGAAACGTTGTTCAATATAATGTTCAATGGGACTAATATTCAGAGGACAGTGCCACATGGGAGGATGCAAAGGAAATAGAACACTCCTTTCCTCATTTTCTTTCTTAGATAGACTATGGATGTTTCACTTTATGTTATTGCTTTAATATTCTGTACTTGAATAATATGATGTTTTGGCTTGATAACATTATGATTTGATGTTGAAATAGACATATATGATTCAATTTTTCTATTAGACATCGGGATGATGTCTCTTCCTGGTGGGGAAAGATGTAGCATCTCAATTTTTACTTGCATTTAATAATGTTAAGTTAATTGAAATATTTGGAAAATGAAATTTCTCAATTTTTGTTTATGATGAAATTTGATAAATTCAATGATATTTCAAAAATGATCATCTTTGCAACTTTATGATTTAGTGAATCATTTCATATTAAGCATCGACAAAAGGTTACTGATGAAAATTGAAAGTGCAAGAGTGTGTGGATGCAAGCACAAGTTGAATAACAAGAACATGGTTGAGATAGGAGTATTTAGCTGGATAAAAAATGGTAAGCAAGATTGGAATCTAGAGTGCACACACCACTGTAGACCATAACATCCGCATTTAACTTGCAATTAGTAGATATCATTTTGTTTGTATGAAATCATAAATGATTAAATATGCAAGCTAGTGAAAAACAAATTTATTGAATGATTTTCCTTATCTTGTCTATTCGAAGCTAATTTCATTTTAAAGAAAAAGGAAATAGTGTTGTTAGAAATCCATTTGTTTTTACATATCAATTTCTCGTGAGTAAAGCAATTTTAATTATATGTTCTTTTAAAAGAATTTAAAAATAAGATCTTTGGTAATAGTTAAAAAGAAAAGAAATAAAGAATATAAATATATATGTTTTTTTGTGATTATATATATAAGTATATATATTATAATAAGTTGCAATGATAAAGTGTTTTCTTTTATTTGAAAATCTCATTATGTGACTATATGGAAAAAAATGATAAAAAAATAACACTTATAACTCCCTTAATAAATGAAATAAAATTGACCCTTCCCATATTGGAAAATGGAATTATGCTCAAAAAGCATGGAGTGGGCGGCTAGGTTGAAGGAAGATGTGGAGAAATTAGACCATCACCATTTTTAGAATGCAAAATCAATGGTCAGAGGGGTGGGGGAAAATTTGAAGGAAGGAGAAAATTTAGCAAAAAGTCATGGAGAAGATTGAGGAGTGAATAGGGGAGAAAGAAGCCAATGAAGGAAGTTGTTTCCATTTTCAAATGAGGAAAAAGCACCGAAACTTGTATCCAACGAGGTAATTTTGAGCTTTTCATAGATGTTTCCTTCACTGTAATGAATGGATTTTTCCTTCATGTGCATTACCTTGGGTGAATAGAGTATTGAGTGCCTAGTTTTTACCTTATGTATGTGCACTTGTTTCATGTATCCATGGCTCTAGTTTTTAGATTTAATTTGTTTTGGTCGATTCTAACCCTCCCAAATTAGCCATGTTTTGTGGATGAAATCACTATTTTATCTTTTTGCATTGTCATTTTGTTGCCATGAATGTGCATGATTGGGTCAAATTTCTATAATTGAGCTCTAACCTGCATGCTACACTTATTCTTTGTAGCCAAATTCATTCGACCATCCTCTGAAAATACCTCCTATCCAACATAGGAATCCATTGGTTTAATGAACCTATTGAGTTAACATATTCAAATAGAGAATGGCTCTCTATTTATGTTAACATTGTTTATGGTGTTGTTTTCCCTTAATAACCAATCAAACGATAACCATCATTCGAGGCAACCATGACTTAACCCTATTTTTTTATTCAAACAATAAGGATCGTTTAGGTTTGAATGCCAAATCAGAATGATCCCTACCATTCTTTCTTTAATACAAGTTAATGGATGATTCCATCATCCAACATTATTGCATGATGTCAAACAATTTTCATCATTTTGTTTCAAAGAATATTGTGGAATATTTCCCACCATTATGTGTAATGCATGAAATATTCAAAGTTCTTCTATATGCATATTGGTGAATGATTTCACATCGTTTTGTTATTTCCTTACTATTGAACGTTCTTGCATCATTCTGATAAAAATGCTATGAATGATACCATCATTCCAAGTTATACTAGATGGTGAACATTTTAATAACATCCCAAATATGATGATAATGCATGTTGTTATTTCATTATGTCACTACCAGTGCTTATGCCTTAGTAGGTTGAGGGTTGTAAGAATCCCTTCACAACATTTAAATGATTCTCTTTTCTCTCATACAATGTTTGTATATACATATATGTATACGCATACATTGTTGTTCTAGTGTTTTGAATCTTATCAGAGTCAAATGATAATCATAATTTGTTTACTCTCTAAAATAAATGGTGCCTCTAGTAAATGGACAATAGTACCATTAAACAATAAGATAATGAGTATATTAAAGGCATTTAATGTTGATCGATGGCATGCTTATCATTTAATGATAACATGCTTATTGACCCCTTCTACAATATGTATTTATGTGTGTGAAACATGAGTAGAATAGAATGACAATCATCATGACATTTTTATTTAGATAAAAAAAAAAATAGTGATGGTTAAAATTGAAAGACATATGGCTACTTTTGACAATCTTTAAACATAACATAATGACACTTTTATCAGTAAGCCAATAGAGATGATATCATATTTAAACCAACTTATTATACATTTGACAGATTATTAAATGACATGGTTACATTGGATCTGAATATCTGTTTAGAATAAAATGAATATAGAATAACATTATGTTTTCACCAAGAAAGTCAAAATGATGAATGAAATGAATAGAACCTGTTTAACTCAGATTATTTTTGAGTTCACTACTTTTATTTTTAAATGAACTTGTAACATTCTAACTGGAATTTAGATTCATACTGAAGTTTAGAAACTATTGTTATTGATGTTCCTTATATTATGATTTGAATTTAATGAACAAATTGTGCATCTTATGAAGTTGGTGTCTTTCTAAACATGGGAATCTACTTGTAGAATGGAATTTACCTTAATCTTAAGAATGTATATACACATATTCAAATTTTGATTAATAGGAATATATGTGTACACACATAAATTCTTCATTTATGCATGTACACATACATGCAATATACCTTCTTATTTTAGCTAATTTACCCATTTGATTTATATTTTCTTAATTTCATTTTCAAAGAAAAAAATGAAAGAAATGGAATATTCATGTTGTGAAAATGTGAATCCATGTAAATGGTAGTTTACTTGATGTATGCCCTATTGGATATTCTAGAATTGATTTGATTACTTGCATGATGTATGATGAAATATATTGTGATGTAATGATACAAAAGTACTAGATAGATTGTAGCACATTTGTTAAATGATGCTAGTGGATGGTTGAGAAGGGAGGTACATCCGTTTTTGTTTGAGTAAAGTTGACTTCCAAGATGGGTGCCAGAGAGTGTAGATTTTTCTTTTCCAAAATCTAACTTTGAGTTGCTTATAAACCATGAGCTTGGCCAAGCTTTCTAGTCATTATGTTGAATGGAATGATTATATTTATTTACTCTCTACCATTTCCTAACATAGATCTTGCATGTTCTAAAAGTAGATAGAAATGCATGTAGTTGTTAAGCATGCACTATATTCCACCTTGTATATTGTATCTCTTGCTAAGTATTGCATGCAGGGTTGGGTATTATGTGATTGAAAGAAAAATTATGAGGAAGCATAGCTTCATGGTTGGGTGAAAAAGCACTTAAACCATGTTCTTTTCCACCGATAGAGGTGAGCATTGAAGAGGAATCACATTGGAATTCCATCTTATATGATGTACTTTGTATCATTGATATAAAATTGAATTGACTTTGAGGTGATTGATTTCCAAGTCAAACTATGTAATTGACTTATGACATTTGGAAATGAATATAAATTTTATTATTTAGACATGTGATGCTATGATGGAAAATAGTTGTGCAAATTTATGTCTTTTATTTATATTCATAATGTCAAATATAATTTATTAGAGAAATTTTTAGTTGGACATATTACACAAAATCAAACTATGCATCATGCAACACATTTCAATTTATTCATGATAATCGTAAGCAAAAACCATTGCTGAACCAAACTTTTACCTACATACATATTTCCTAATTATCTAATCCATCATCCCAATCTATGGATTAATAGATGTATCCTTCCTACAATAGGCATAATCTAATATCAACATACCCTTTTGGCAAGAGATATGATAGCTATTGGTTTATTTTATTAGTTGGTATTTTTCTTGTTGATTTATATTTTTATCTCCTCCTAATTCTTACTCAAGGTCACCTCAATTTTTCCATATTGTAGTGTTTTTAGAAAAGCACATAATAAGGAATGGTCATTTCTTTCATATGTCGTGTTTGTGGGATGTTCTTGTAACATTACCAAGACAAATACTTACCTTGTGTATGTTGGGATGGCTTCTTACATAAAAAATAATCCTTTTCATATAATGTTATTTAATACCTTTATGCACTAAGATTACAATTCTCTATGTTTTACTTCCTCACATGTATCAGACAAGGTTTTATTATATCTGGTATGAATAAGGATAAATTTTATTTGCAAGGTTGAAGTCTATGCAAAGGATACAACGACACATTGGTTCCTAATACCTTGGTGTACAATATCCATTTCTATATTAAACTAAGGATTTATCTTTTCATGTTTCAAGCATAACCCAATCATATCATCTTTCCATCTCATATTTATTACCTACTTATAGATTTCACTATTTAATATTCAATAAAAATAACTCATTTTTCACAATCCTACTTGAATTATTCTTCCATACTAACTTATTCCCATCTCATCCTAATACTGATTTCATCTATGTATCATGACACAAAACAAAATTGCAAAACATCTCACCTGTGATCCAACATTTCCTTCATACATGATCATAAAATAAGTCATCACATCATTATCAAATCATAACATATGCATCATATCATATCCATCATATATACATCATCATCATACCATCACATAAATCTTAACATTGTAACAACATAATCGATCATGTCCATCATACTTATACATCAACAAGTGTATCTACATCATGTTGGAGTTGATAGTTAACCCCAAAGCTCCCAAAAATCACTTGCAACCAAAACTCATCACATTTGAGGAGAAAAATCCATTGATCTACTCATACAACCTTGAGAAAAGATTATTAATCTAGAAAATTAATTGTATGTGCAATGAGCTAATCTGAATTACATCTCAATGAATGGTTACAATGACTAAGAATACTTATAAAAGGAAAAAGAAAACCCTAGATGAGGGTTTGATTAGATTGATACATGTATAATCATCTCATGCAATGAGAAAAATTAACCTACAAATATATCAATCTAATAATAACAAAGCACTCCTAAGTTTATCTTAAGTAATTAATATAATAAGGGACCTAATAATTAATTACTGATTAATTAATTATCAAGTAATGTCCTAATTACTCCAACACCCCCTAAAATCAACTTATAGAGAAACCGACATTAGGGAAAATTTACATAAAAAATGGGCCTCCTAAGGAACTCTAAAAAAACAAAAATTATCTCATATAATACAAATTATTTAAATATAAAAAATATAAATTACTTAACTACATGAGTTAAGTGGGGACACACGTTTCTATTATAATTCCTTAAAAAACTGAAGTCCATGATTTTTTAAAAGTGGTAACATATATTTCTATTATAATTTATTAAAAAACTCAAGTTCACTTTCTTCATTATTTATTTTTTATTTAAAAACTCTTAAACTCAAGTTTGGTAACTTATATTTCTATTATAATTTATTAAAAAAGTCAAATTCACTTTCTTTTCTTGATTTTTTATTTTTTTGAATTTTTTGTTTTTCTTTAAAAGTGGCAAAGTAAAAGAAACTTTAGAAATTTTATATTTTACTTAGTATTTTATTTTATATATATATATATATATGATTTTATTAAAAATTTAAGTGTTTATTAAAAATTTAAAATGTCACTGGCTACTTATGCGAAGAAAAAGAAAGAAGAGAGGAGAAGAGAGCTGGAAATGCTTGTAGAATGCTTGAGAAAGGCTTAAGAATTGCTTCAGAAAACTCCACAAATTTGCAAATCAGAAAATCTTGTAATGTCTAAAACTAGTGACCTTAAAAAAAGACCATTGCAAAAATCATTAAAAGATAATGAAAATTAGCAAAAAAGAAAGTAATCTTTTAAATGGTCTTTCTTTCAAAAAAATTTAAAAATATACTTAAAAGTTTAAAATATATTTTAAAAAATAATAAAATAATAAGGGGGCCCACTAAATGTGAGCGCTTCCCCTTAAAAGGAGGAGTGCACCACATAAAGTGAGCGCACCCTTATAAAAGGCCACTGAAAAATTTAAAATAATAAAATTTTGATATTAGAATATTTAGATGCTAAACATTTAAATATTAGAATATTTGAAATTATTAAAAATAATTAAAGATAATTAAATTTTGATATAGAATATTTAGATGCTAAATATTTAAATATTAGAATATTTGAAATTATTAAAAATAATTAAAAAATTTAATATTAGAATATTTAGATGCTAAACATTTAAATATTAGAATATTTGAAATTATTAAAAAATAATTAAAGATTTTTTTTATTTTTGCAGCACTTCATAAATGATTTTTATGATTTTTTAAATGTTTTTTATATTTTTTTCTTAAAGAATAAAAATATTTTTTTGAAAATATAAAAATTTCTATAATAGAACTTAAGAATAAGAATATAAATCTAAAAAACAAAAAGAATATTTTATATTTAGAAAGATGAATGAGATAGAATAGGATATGTAGAGTTAAATTAACCATCATGAGTTAATTCATAAGATTTTAGAAAGTTTTATTTTATAAAATAAATAATTTTATTTTTATTTTGGATGATGTCACATTTTTAGTTGAATTTTGATAACTTAAACAAATTAATGATGTCATCTTTAGGAGGCCCATTTTTATGTAAATTTCCCTAATGAAAACTTGATGAAGAATGCAATGATGGATGCATAGATGGGTCTCAACTATAAGGCCTAATGAGGAACCCATGTAAAAACAAATGAAATCTCTCATAACCAAATAAAAGGAGAAAACCATATGGGAGAAAAAACCTCTTCAAAAGTGAGAAAATGAAATAACTACACTAGTGAAAGAAGGATAAAAGGGGGACTCAATCTGACCCCCAAGGATTGCTTCTATCACATAAGTATAATAGATGTCCCTCCAATAGGAGATATAAAATTAGGATATGGATCCCCCCATAAAGAGAGAGCTCATGTTCCAATGATGAATTCCTAAAGAAAAATCATGATCCACTACTTGTAAATAATAGTTATCCCCTTAGGAATAAATAGATCCATTGGTGATGTGAGAAGCCATTCCCAAAAAAATGGGTGAATCAAGAATCTAAATCCAAATGTTGTGTGTCTTTGAAAAATTGCATGTTGGAATTAGATGATGCCAATCTTAGATATTATGAAGATAGATGTAGAACAAGCTCCAAAGATGGTAGAGATGATGGGCCAATAACAATGTGGTTGTAAAAAAAGAGGAGATGAATGTCCTCAAATTAATCCTCCAAATATGCAATATGAGACTTTACAAATAAGGATGATATGTCTGCAAGATTAGTACCCCATGTAGCCATTTTTGGAAGAAGATGGATGTTTTGTTGCACTAAACCAATAGGGGAAAAATATGTGTCGATGCCAAGATTATTAGGAATAAAAAATATGGTGATGAAGTCTTGATCTGAAGAGTGGGAACATGAAGAAAAGTCTCTAGACCATCAAAACATGCAAGACCTATGATATACTTAAGATCCTCTAAAGTATCAGCATCAAAGGGTATAAAATATGCATTTACAAGAGGAATGAGACAATATACAACAAGATCCTCTAGGTATGGAGAGATATGAGGGTCTCCATGGATTTTCGAAAGTCTAGTCCAAAGTGTGTGGGGACAATCAATGTTTGATACAATACACATAGTGTCAAGATCAATAATAGAAAAAAAAACTCCTACAACATGATCATGGATAATAACCCATATTAATCTACACTTTGATGTGTCTAGTATAGATGTGAGTCCATAACAATAAGGAAAATGATCAAGACACTTGATATGTGTCAGGATGTTGTGTCACCAAGACTCATAGTTATCCATTGTCAGGATGACCACAAAATGATGAAAAAAAAACCCATGATACTTCCTCAAATGAAAAAAATTAGAGACTAAAAGCCTCCTACATATAAAGAAGATCAAATGAAGTCATCTCACACAAAAAAATCCTTTCCAAGTGCCAAGACATGTAGGTAATTTATAGAAATATGAAATCACAAAAAACTAAATAAAATATACCTAGGATAGATTCTATAAAAGTGTATGAATGGATTTGAAGATATCTAAAATACCTTTTCAATGTCATTGGAATCATGAAAGTTAGAGATACAAACAAAAAGTTATGATCTTGGAAATAGAAAAGGAAGATCTAAATTTGATTGAGTATAAAATAAACTAGTAGAAACATCTAATGATGAGACCTACACCACTAGAAAGAAGAAAAAACCCACTTTCCAATTATATCTTGTTTTCCTAATTTTGACACTATATGCCAAAGTTATGCCTAAAAAAATTCTCTTTTAAGGAACATTAGGGCTTGGAGGGGATAATGAGGGTTTTCCATATGGCTATCATGTTGACATCAGTGAATATTTGAGGAATATTCCCCTTTCTAGAAAAATTTGAAGTGCCAAAATATTCTCATCATGGGACAAAATATTCTCTTAGAGTTTGATTCATTGTTGTCAAATCATCTAATGGTTGGATTAATGGTCAACAGTATAAAGTGGAATATTTTGTTGCACTCTTGTGAGGGAGACCAAGTTAAGAAATTGAAACTGTCATTGATCTTTTCTTTGTTGACCATTGGAGAGAAGGCTTATCATTGGATTTTGGAGGGTGAGGGTGGGAAGCATCAGTGAGGATGGTCATTGAGTTCCACACCCAGCAAGTAACAAGCCATCGAGGGCTTATGAGTGCCCATTGATCGACACTTAAGGCTATCGTAAAAAAAGGTTGTGGTGCTACTGCCATTAGGGTATGACCCTACTATTCAAGGTGTTAGATGTTGTGGTTGTGTTTCTGATATGTGGTTGTCATTGATGTGAACACTATTAGCATTTATGTATTGAAGGTTGTATATGTCGAGGATATTGAGAAAATTGTTAAAAGAAAGAGCTACAGGTTGCCAGTGGAATAGTGAAGGTCATGAAGGTGTCTTGATTCGTACGTCAATGATCAATTGTTTTGGACTAAAGGGTTTATTTATGAGAGTATCTAGTTTATCCACCAAAATTTTCAGAGGTTCATGTCAAGTTTTGATCATGTTATGAACAGTTGTGTTCTGATAGTTTTTTTGTGGTTTTAGTTAGTATTCTTGAGTGAAGTTGATATGATTCTAGTAATTTAAGTTGTTGCAGATGTTGCTATGTTGGTTCTTGTTGCTTGTGGATGCTTCTAGATCATTCTATATCTTTGTTGCATGTCTGCGTTGATCAGTGTGTTTGTGGTCGAGATTTTTCTCATATGTGTTTGGGTTTTCATGTTCTCGACTGACATGGTGGTTGTAACATGTTATGGATCCTTGGAGATTAAAATTTGAATGTTTGGGGTGCTCGAGGTTGTTTTTTTGGGCCACAACATAATATTGGCTGATGGTGTTTGATTTGCATTGAAAATTTATTTGTAAATTTGGGTCAACATTACATATATGTTTTATATTTTCATGTCTTTTGGCCAACGAAGTTGTTGATGAAATCCATGTTGCAGATATATAAGAGTGGTTGTTTGTTCAAATTGGAAGATGCTCAGTGTGCTCCTTTGTATGTATGTGTGAATATCATTCGATTGCAGAGCAGAGTGTGAAGAAGTTTGAGAGAAGTGTGAAGGATTTTTTTTGTGCTTAATTGAAACTATAATCAGGCTTTTGGAGAAGCTATTTTCTCAGTTCATACCCTATAAATCTAATCTATACTTATCTTTCTTGGGCAATGAGCCCTCTTGTATTTGAGCAGTGAGCTATAGGCAGTGTGCCTGAATGCATGTGCATTCCCATTATTATTCTTATACTTTTAACAAGGTATAATACTGTCAACTAACATCCACCATGGTTTTTCGCCTAATAGGGTTTCCACATAAAAAATCTTGGTATTCTCTATTTTTTTGATGTGTTGATTGTTTATGGTTTATTGTTCATGCATCAAATCTGAAATTGAGTTAAGTTTGAGTTAAGATTGAAAAGTTTAAATAATTTGTGACAATTGATCCTCCCCAGTTGTATGTCCTTGTTTTTCCAACACAAGGTATGACCCTTGCATGAGATGCAATTTTTTTTATTTTATTTTTTGTTTAGTTTTTCATTTTTTTGATTTTTTTTTGCAATTTTTTTTGCCAAATAAAAAAAATAAAACCCTAATTTTGTACCCTACTCATGCCTACAAATTTATGCATTGCAATAAATGTAATAGGGTCATATGGATTCCATACAAAGGTCCTTTCTACAAAGAAAATTACCTTAATTTTACAACTACTCCAAATTCGACAAAACAATAGGCAATATTAGGGTTTTCAATCATTTTGGACTCAATAGTGATGCCCATTTCACCCTAGGATGGGCCAATTTTTCCCTCAAGGCCATATCTCTCAAAATTAGATAAGAAGTCATAGATGTAGTGCTTTGATACCATGTTAGAGTTGATAGTTAACCCCACAACTCTTAGAAATCACTTGCAATGAAAACACTTATAACATTTGAAGAGAAAAAGTCGTTGATATCCTCATGCAACCTTGAGAAGATATGATTGATCCAAAAAAGTAATGGTATGTGCAATGAATTGATCTAAATTATATCTGAATGAATGAGAATCCTTATAAAAGGAAAAAAAACCTTAGATGATGGTTTGATTAGATTGATACATGTGTGATTATATCATGCAATGAGATAAGTTAACCTATAAATATCCCAATCTAATAATAAAAGAGCACTCCTAAGTTTGGCTTAATTAATTAAAGTAATAAGGGACCTAACAATTAATTAATTATCGAGTGATGTCCTAATTACTCCAACACATCATATATATCTACATACATATATCATCTTCATATACATCATACTATCATAAAATAACTATCACATAGATATCACATACATATCATCATCATATACATCATATCATAATATGGATCACATATAAATTACACACATGTACATCACCATCATGAACATCATAATAAACTCATTACATGAGAGCTACCACGATAAAGTATCATCTCATATATATATCAAAAAATTTCATGATACATCAAAATAATATATGCACATGGGTTACATGAGCAATATATATATATATATATATGAGCCCATAGGAAAAATGATACACAATAAACATCATATGGTACATTTATACATGAACCACTAGGTAGAACTTCCACCCTCTGAATGGTTGAGAAATCTTTGTGCTAGTGGGTGAGGACCTACTAGTGATTGTGTTGATGGTGGCTATGTTGGTGGTGGCCTCATAATCAGAGGAGCGCCTAATATCAATGATCTATAACCCCCTGACCAACTCTTCAAATCAAAGCTAGGTGTCTACAATCTACATGAACCTATGTCTCATATATTTTTTTGTAATACATGGCCTCCTACATTGACCTATTAACCTCAACCATAGTCTATGTCATAGGCATCTCCACCATATCCATGATCCTCCTCACATCAATCTCCTCCCACTACTACAATGCCACCTTTTTATCTCTCTAATGTCCACTAAACTAGATGACTCTGAAGACTATCTTTCTTGGCATAGGATTGATCTCTCTTAGAAAGAGCTTGATCCCTTTCTCTTCATGCCTTATCCTGCTTAGACAATGTGATATCTAGCTGCACTTGTTAACCATCCACATCAATACCCTCTCCTCCTCCACCCACATCTACTCCCACCTGGGACTCTCCCTCTCCCTATCCTCCTCCATATTCACCACCCTCTCCCTCTCCCTACCATCCCTGATCATCCCTTCCATCATCCCCACCCTCCTCTACCATAAGTGCCTCCTCAACCCTCCACCATTATCTTTGACCTCTACCCTACTATTCACCTCACTTACACCATCTAATCATGATACCCCCTCAGTCAATCAATCATACTGGCCTATGGTCTACCCACCATACATCAAACTCTAGTGTAGTTCCCAAAATTTTCATGCTAGGAAGAAGATCCTATTGTTGTGGTACTAGAGATTCAAACTCTACTATAGTTTTATCAGGATCCACCTCTAGACCTAAATTTGTAACCTCTTACTCAGTATGAGAAAATATAACCTTATGAATTGGCTCTATCTAAGCCAACTAAAACTGATGTCATACCTACTTTGGCATGTAACTCTTAATAATATGTGTTATATTCCCAACAAGATATCATGTTTTCCAATAATATGTCAAATTATCAACATCATCTAACTAGATCTCACATTGATGCCATGGTCTCCATATCACTAAACTTAGCTCATCCAACACTCGTCACTAGTATAAAAAATTTTATAGTTATCGATGACTCAACAAAATTGCATAAAAATATATAAATGGCAACCCACTCCCCTTGGACCCATCTATAATAGGATGTGTCACCAAAATTTTCTCCCTTGTATATACATGCAACAATGGCATACCACATGCTAGGCTCAATCTATACTGATACACTCCTTGATGCATGTCGTTATATAAGTGATCTAAGACACATGGTCCCCATGCATAGACAACACCCTCACTAATCATTCGTTGAAGAACCTAGCCCCAACCAATTGAGAAACCCTTGGATCTCTAATCAAGAACAAGTATCCCTCCAATCACTCCTACCAATACTAGTAATAGTGCATGAAACCTTACCATGGCCCACAAGTCCATATCCCCATCCTCTATCCCTAGATAAAATTTCAAGAATAATCACCAATGCTCTCTCCCCAATATCTATATCATATATAGATATCTCACCATGGATCAAAATATGTAATATCCTCTAAAAATCCTCCAAAGTGATGGTGATTTTACCAATAGGAAGAATGAGCACATTGCACTCACTATGCCACAACTCTACTAGTGACATCATCATGACTCGATGTGATCTAATCTCGAGCATGTATGTGATATGTCATAATCCTACCACATCTAGAAATTCCTGCTCTACCTCAGTCAACTCATGCCTCAATGACATTGTGGAAGTATTATGCTCCCGATACATGATCAAATCTAATATCTCCTGCAACAATAATGCACACATTGTTAACCATTTTCGTAAAGTCCATAAGACCTAATCAATTGCACCAAACTACCAATCATTTGTGACCTAATTTTTCAATTGTGTTATTCTTATTTTTATTTTTGCAACTCTACATCAAAGGCACACTGCTAACCATCAAATACATAATTTTTTCATTAGGACTAAAAACTAATCATTTTTTAACCCTAGATCAAATGTGCCATTGTGCTAATCAAAAGTGTAATTACACATGATTAGCATCAAATTGTTAATGAAAAGCTCCAAATTAATCTAACGATGTAAATCATTGAACTTACTTGCATTTAACAACATAAATGCCCCTAAACCTACCCCAAATGAACTAAAAGTTAGACATGTACTCCTAGGGGCGACCCGAATGGCCATTGGTAGATATGTACATGCTTTGCTCGATGATTCACCACTAGAATAATTGCCATCTTTGCAATTGCTTTGCACTCTAAAGGCTCTAGATCTATAACTAGGGAGAGTGAAAATGAATAAATGAACCCCCGTACACCTATTTATAGCTCCCAAAACCCTAAGTTCCCCCCTACAACTTAAATTTCCCCCATATTCTTCATCCCATCCCCCTTTTTGTTGATTCTTCCTAAATTCAACTCCATTTTTCATCCCTAATCCACTAGACCTAGCCTATCCTTCCTATTGAGTGTTTGATTGGAAATTTTTTATGATCAAACTCTTGAGGGGGCATCCTACTTTGATCCCTTAGTTCATTGTGGCACATTGGGGCATGTCACTAGCCAAATTTTTTGTACCATTATGTCTTTGAAACAACACAATCAATGTATTGTCCCAAAGAAGGGAAAAGTATAGACACCTAAAAATGATTAATGCATTTTGTCTCATCATATCATCATTTCTCATTGATTCCTTTGTCAATATTAATTAAATAATTTCAATTATTTAATTAATCTAACACACCATTCACATTATTTTTTCTCATCTAGATTAATTAAATAATTATTTAATTAATTCAGCAATTTCTCTTCTCCACATTACAAAAAGTAATTCTTAGTTATTTTTTGTATTAAAGATAGTTAGGACACAATGTTACATAGATATCTATTGTTCACAAATAGCTACAAGAATGTAGATTACACCATTTTTCACAGCATATACATAACTGTTGTTTGTTGCAGACTGTCACCATTTGGACTAAAAGTTGACAAATATAACTATTGTTCAAAAAATAGCCATAGGGATGGAGATTACAAAGAAGTCTGTTGTACAAGGTTGGCAAATAAAAAATTTCAAAATTAAATAATAGAGCTTGCATAGTTAAAAAATTGGATGAAATAAGATGTAAGATTTCAACTTGTGCACTCTTGTTTTGGAAGCAATCACCTAGATCTTCTAGCTTGATCCCTTTGAGACTCCTTCCTTTTTATCTTCTCATATCTTACTAAATTTCGAGTAGATTGCAAATGTTTGGTAGCTGCTCCAGTGTCTTCATTGGACCTGACTACTATGGTGGTGAGTATGCCCACATCTTACCTTCCTTTAGTTAATTGCGGTCTGTTCAAGTTCCTAGTTTGAATGTTGTCAATAGAAGCCATATTAAAATTTTTTTGAAACTCTTTCAAATCCTTGAGAAAGGTCTTGTGGTCTCCTTGCTCATGGTGCCAAATGTGTCCAAACTTGACCTCTAAATTGTTCACCATGGCCATACCATCCGTGATAAGCCTCATGAACCTAGTCATTGAAATATCCATAGTCATTATTACCTGCAAGGCAATGGATAGAAAGGCGAGTCTCTTATTAGACTTAGTAAGCCCCCTTCTTCTATCTTGAAATTTTTCCTCATTCCTGACCCTCTATATATGCCACAAAATCTCAGTAGAAAAACACTGCCAAAAGATATGAAAATCTTTTTTAAGTTTCCTATTAGTAAAAAGGATTTCATACCAGTTCAAATTCCCATTAACATTCCAAATTGCCTAATTATTACAAAAGATATTCCAGACCTCTTTAGCATAAAGGTGTTCAAAAAAATGTGGATAATATTTTTTGGGGTCCTGCAAATTTTGCACAAGTCTACATTTATGTGGTTGAAGTTAAATGGAAGCTTTTGAAGCAAGAGAAACCATCTGAAACAAGCCTTTTTAGGCTATGTAATGTTATTCCAAACAGAATAGAAGACCTTCTACCAAATGTTATCAGAAAACTTCACATTCCAACATTTGTTAGCATGGTCCATGATAGAGGTATTGCCATTTAATATTTTATAAATGGATTTAGCTTTAATGTCAATCAAAGGAGTACCATAACCCCAAACAATATCATTAGCCATATCAAAAGAAATGTCAGAATTACAGGGAAAAGTAACATTTTTCTAAGTTTCCAATACAATATTATAAGTTATGGAGGTGTTAGCATTAATATTAAATTCATCACTAGATTATCCCAAGTTTTAATTTTGCCAATATCCATAATATTATGAAAAGTTTGAATTCCACAAAGATTCCATTTTTTAGTGGAACAACCTTGGAGAAAAGCAAGCGGATTCCCTTTATGCTGAAGGTTCCACCACAAAGAGCAATAGGACTGACATATAGGATTTGTGCCATCATTAATATTGTAGGATTTGAACTTTACTTTATGCTTTACAAGCTCCCAAGCCTTCCACAGACTTTTGAACACTAGAGATCCAACATGAGACATTGGGTGTTTACTCATGAGAATATCACAAAGGGGTAGTCTCTTCCATGATTTGGCTTGCCTCGGGGAGGAAAGGGTTAAGTTTTTTCTTATTAAAACTTTCCAAGGCTCCTCGCCATATGCAACTTTTACAATACATTTAGTAGCAAGAGCTATGCCTTGAGTTTGTAGATCCTTAAGCCCAATTCCACCCTATAATTTATCTAGGCAACACCACTCCCATTTTACAGAGTGCATTTTCCTCTTGCCTTTGCCATATGACCAGAGGAAGCACCTGATCCTTTTTGGATTTCATTTACTTGGTAGCTATTGAAGAACCACACTGAGGAAAAGTTGATGCTATAAGAGGATATTATTTTCTGGAAGACTTGAATTCTACCAACCAGAGACAGGTAGTGCATATCCCAGTTCTCCAATTTCTTTTCAATTTTCTCCCTTAGCCAAATCCACGTGTCCTTCAAGTTGGGGATGACTATGAAAGGCATACCCAAATATCTTACTTGTTTATTGGGTCCCCCCATTGAAAATCATAGTTCTATAACCAACTCAATGGTGATTTAGACCACCCTAGGAAGCTTGATTTAGCCATTGAAATCCCAACACCAGATGCTTGGCAAAATAGATTAAGCTTTTCCATTAGAAGTCGAAGGTTATCCTCTTCCAAATCTAGGAAGATAGTTGTATCATCCATAAATTGGATATTGATTAGCTCATTTTGGTCAAGCAAGGTTATACCTTTAACCTTGGGTGAGATAGATTGATCTCTTAAAAAGTAATGCAAGGCATCAGAAGCAATGAAAAAAAGGGTAGGGGAAAGGGGACGACCTTTCCTAATAGATCTCCCCAATGGAATTTCCTCTGAGAGTGCACCGTTTACATCCACTTGAGCAACAACATCATTTAGCAAGGTGTCAACAGCATTACAGAATTCAAGCGAAAACCCAAATGCTTCTAGGGTGGTTCTTAAGAAGCTCCACTCCACTCTATCGTAGGCTTTTTCAAATTCCAATAGAAGCATTACCGAGTTTTGAATAGATTGCCTGGCCCATTCCATGGCCTCCCAACTTGTGATCATGTTCTCAAGAATGTAACATTCTTTGATGAACCCTGTTTGAGTGCTATTGACGAAATTTGGGAGGATATCAACTAGCCTTAAGGCCAGGACCTTTGCCAGGACTTTGTAAGAGACATTCAACAATGTGATAGGTCTCTAGTTTTTTATTAGGGTCTTGTCACCCCCTTTGGGGATGAGTTTGATGATTCCTCTATTGATATTTTTACCCAAAGAACCCCATTCTAGGACCTCCTAATAGACCTGAAGCAACTCCTCACTTATCTAGTCACTAATTTTTTTGTAAAATTCCACCGAGAGAGTCCATCCCACCCTGGGGATTTTTCATTACTCATGGAGTGGATAACTCTCACAATCTCCTCTTTTGAGATTCCAGTAGTAAGCTTGGGCACATCCTCCTTGCTAATTTTCTTGGGGATGATCCTCTTAATGTTATTTCTAGCTTCCTTATTATAGTCCCCAACATCCTCTGAGGTGAAGAGTTTCTTATAGAAGCAGTGGAATTGACTTAAAATATATTCTTGGGAGGAGAAGAGGGTTCCTTCCTCCCATATTTTCCCAACTAGTTCTCTACTAGTTTTCTCTTTAATGAAATTGAAAAAGAACTTTGAGCCCCTCTCCCCACAACTTAACCAATTAATTTTGGATCTTACCTTGATGCCTTTGGTTTTGAGAGCCTACAGTTTCTGAAGTTTATCCTTTTCCATGGAAAGGTCCTCGCTGAGGTTGATGTTATCTAGATTAGCCTATATTAGAATTTCAGTCTTAACAAGGTTTTCTTGTAACTGGTTTTCCTCTTTTCTAGAATCCAAGGCTTTCTTTTTACCAATTTTTTGCAAAAAAATTGTCCAAGCCTCCACATTACTTTCCCATTTCTCAATGGAACTTTTTCCC
>VDFB02086081.1:244454142-244656707 GCA_007258455.2 Sequoia sempervirens
AACATCCTTTGATGAACCATGTTTTGAGTGCTATTGATGAAGTTTGGGAGGATATCAACCAACCTTAAGGCCAAGACCTTTTCCAGGACTTTGTAAGAGACATTCAACAATGGGACAGGTCTCCAGTTTTTTATCAGGGTCTTGTCACCCCCTTTGGGGAGGAGTTTGATGATGCCTCTATTAATATTTTTACCTAGAGAGCCCTGTTCTAGGGCCTCTTGATAGACTTGAAGCAACTCCTCACTTATCCAGTCACTAAAGGTTTTGTAAAATTCCACTGAGAGTCCATCCCACCCTGGGGATTTGTCATTACTCATGGAGTGGATAGCTCTCACAATCTCCTCTTTTGAGATTCCAACAAGCTTGGACACATCCTCCCTGCTAATTTTCTTGGGGATGATCCTCTTAATGTTATTTTTTTCTTCCTTATTGTAGTCCCCAACATCCTCAGAGGAAGATTTTCTTATAGAAGCAGTGGAATTGACTTAAAATATCTTCCTGAGAGGAGAAGAGGTTTCCTTCCTCCCAAATTTTCCCAACTAGACCTCTACCATTTTTCTCTTGAATGTAATTCAAAAATAACTTTGAGCCCTTGTCCCCACAACTTAACTAATTGAGTTTGGCTCTTACCCTAATGCCTTTGGTTTTGAGAGCCTACAGTTTTTGAAGTTTATCCTTTGAAATGGAAAGGTCCTCACTGAGGCTGATGTTATCTGGATCAGCCTAAATTAGAATTTTAGTTTTAACAAGGTTTTCCTCTTTTCTAGAATCCAAGGCTTTCTTTTTACCAATTATTTGCAAAAAAATCATCCAAGCCTCCACATTACTTTCCCATTTCTCAATGGAACTTTTTCCCTTAAGGAGCCACTTATTGATTTCTTTGATGGAAGCAATTCCATCCCTGTAGTCACTGTCCTGTAGCAGGCTTGCATTCAAAATAAATTTTGGCTATTTTGGAATATCATTAGGAACTTCATGATGGGAAACCACTTTGGTTGTGATGGGGTGGTGATCCGATAGGTTATAAGGATGCACATAGACTTGCTGCATAGAGTCATCAAGAAGAAATTTGAAGGTGTCCTTGTTGGCATAAAACCAGTCTAACATCCAGTAGATCCTCTTGCCTCCCTTTTGGGTGTTGCACCAGGTAAACTAGATACCCTGCCAATATTTTTTGCCCCCTTCCAAAGGGTCAAGGATCCTTAATTTATTCTTTTCCCTTAACCAAAAATGTTTTTCAGCCCCTTTCCAAGTCATGTCAATTCCACCCCACTTGTCTTCATGTTGTTCAATCATGTTAAAGTCACCTCCAATTAACCAGGGGACCTCTAGCAGGGTAGCCATCCATTGCCACAACAAGGTTCTATCACAATGATCATTCATAGCATAAATTGAACATATCCCAAAGCTTTCACCATCCTTGTGTAAGGTTATCAAGACTACTCTGTTACAAGGGGAGGAGCCCTAGTTACTAATATGTTGTTTCCATTTTTTGGCTATCAGGATGGCAGCATGTCCTCTACCCTTCTCGTGGTTAGTGGTGAAGAAATTCGAGTCCTTCTAGATGAATTTTAAATTTACCTCAAGTAGGAAGCCAATTGCTTTAGTTTCCTAGAGGAGCACAAAATCTTTCATCTTCTCCAAATTTAAAATCCTTTTGACAATATATTTTCTGTCAGGGGATTATAACCCTCTGACATTCTAGGAAATGAGATTAAGGTTCATCAGCCCCATTCATGAGAGAGTCCTCTTGGCTATTCTTGAATTTATCGAAGTACTTAGGGAGCTTTTCCACCCCTTTGGGCCTTTTAGCCTACGGGGATTGAGTTGTAAAGCTGGTTTTCTTCCTTTTGGTTTTGGCTAGTTTGGCATCTCCATTTTCTATCAAGGGGTATTTCCTAGGCCTTCCTGGCCCATTTCTAGTTTTGTGAGGTTTCTCCACTCGCCTCTTTATGATATTCTCATTAAAACCTGCCCCAATTTCCTCTATAAGGTCCAGGGTGGGAAGAGTCAGGACTTGTTCAACATTGCTAATAGTACCCACTATATAAGAGATAGAATAGTCGACCTCTTGCTCTTGGTTAATAGTAGGGCCCTCCTTTAACAAGAGGGGTTAGGTTGATATAGAGTGGAGTGGATGTTTTCTTGGCCGGGGTCAAGGTGAGGAGAAGGCGGCTTACCTAAGGACCCAGAGGCATCCTTTTCATCAAGAGTATGGCCGTTGGATATTTCCCCACAAAAAAGGACTTTAGAAAAGCCAACATCAATTGCACCAGTGTCAAACCCTAGTCCCTCAATCAGAGAGAGTTTCCCATTGTCTTTATTAAGGTGCATTATAGTTACTTCACTATAGGGATGGTTACCCTTTAAGTCATTTTCTTCAATCCTTTTTCGGATTTCATGTATAGAAAGTTGGCGGGCATTAAGCCTTTCAACTTGTTCAGGACTAATTCTAGGAGAGGAGTTGGATAAGATAGCATCCCCAATTCTGGAGGACTCGAGGGTAGCTACTACCTCAACCTTCACCTCAATATGGCTTGGATTGGGTTTACTTTCACCCCACTGGGTTGAGGGAATGAAATTTGAGTTAATTTCCAACAGATCACCATGGCTTTCTCCCATGTTATGATTCTCAGAGACAAAATTATTTCTTGGGGCACCCAAGCTGGATTGGTGCTCTAGTTCCACACCAGAACTGGGGTTACCAGCACTGGTCGGAATGTTCCCAGGGCCTTCATCTTTACTTTTAGTTTTTTTCAGTTGGTTTCTTGATGAGGGGAAATTTTTTCATAATGTGTCCTTCATTATGACACAGGTAGCAAGCATTGATGCCACCAAGGATTTCAATGGGACAACTAATATCTTTATCATCATCTTCTATGGTAATACCAGGCGATATATTGATCTTGGGATTGAGGGACACTAAAACCCTGACATCAAGATGGGGGAGAGAAGCCTTTGTTTCATCAACCCTAATCACCTTTTTGAAAGGAGTGAGGAGGGTGGGAACCAACTTCCAGTGCTTCAACGGGATGTTTTTAACCACCATCCATCTTGGGCAAGACAAGGCAAGGACTTCCTTAGCAATGGCCGCTAGCAACCAAGCTAGGGCACGAAATATATAGCCTCCAAGATTCCAGAAAGATTTATTTGTAACTTTTTCTTGTATAGAATGGTCTTTAAAAAAGATAACAAATACCCCACATTGCAACATTCTACAGTAACTAACTTGAATCCAAAATTTCAAAGCCAAAATGTTAGAAAACTGGGCATCCAAGAATTTTCTAGTAGGCATTTTATTCACGTTTACAATAGCAAAAAATATAGCAATATCTTTGTGTTGATTTTTTTGGCCCTTAACTATTTCCTTCATTTCCGAGTTAGGAACAAGTTTTGCATAACAAGAAGCATCTAAGGGCTTACCTTCTCCTCCCGGGTCACCATTGATACCCACCTTGCTTTGGTCATCGCTAATACAAAACCCAATAGAGAGAGGAATGCAGATTTTTCCATCTGTAATAGCATCTTTAAATGTCCTCGATGACTGTTTAGACCTATCACCACTGGAATCAGCATTGGGGGGTTCCATACCCCCAACCAACGGGGCCTGCAATGAGCCGAGGGCAACCCCAAAGCCAGTGCTACAGAGAAAAACTGCTAACCCAAATGAAACAGAGTGCAGGAGAAAAATAAATAAAGAGAGACTACCAAAGAAGAGAAAGAAAGAAATAAAACCCTAAACTATGGAGGGGTGCCACCTATTCAAACCTGCGTGGGGGAGGGTCTAGCCTCCCCCACCTAGCACATGTGAGCACTTGCAGGACGATCAGGTAGGAACCCTAGGAACGCATTGTAGAGCCCATTTCTAGTGCTCAATGCCAACAATTTTAATTTTTAGTTATTTAATTAATCCATTAATTTAATTCTTCTCATCCATATTAATTAAATTATTTAATTAGCTAGCATTTCCTTTACAATTAAATAAATTATATTTTCTATTTTCACTTCCTCTAAATAAATAAAAACTAATATTTTATTTATTCCCTATTCTTCCCATCACACACATAAATTAAATTTATTTATTTATTTATTTCTAATTGTAAACGCTGAAAAATGTCCCGAGCCTGCAAGTAACATTTTATCACTAATTTTCCTTCTTCCATGCATAATTAAACAATTTTAATTATTTGATCATTTCCTAATGTCATTTTCTTCTATTAATTAAATAATTCTTAATTATTTGATTAATTCATTTTATCCTTATTCCTCTTTTGATTAATTTAAATAATTATCATTTTTATTTAAATTACGTCACTAATTATCTTTTTCTATCCTTAATTAAATAAATTTTATTTATTTAATTATTTATTTATTTCTATTTTCCTCTATAATTAAATAATTATTTTGGGGTGGTGGGCCTAGCTTGATTGGCTAAAGCATCTTGTTGCAAGCAAGAGGTCAAGAGGTCTAGTCTCCTCACCATCCTTGTGGTATCATAGGGTGTGTCGCGCTAGCGCCACCGGTCATCAATTCCTGTAGTCTAAAAAATAATTATTATTATTTAATTATTCATTAGCCTTTTCTCTCCATAATTAAATAAATTCTTATTTATCTAATTATTTCTCTTTCTTTTCTCCATAATTAAAGAAATATTTTTTATTATTTAATTATTTATCATTCCCTTCCACCTTTTATTAAATAAATATTTTTTAATTATATTATATTTTAACACCCCTCCTTCTATAATTAAATAATCATTTTTAATTATTTAATTATTCATTTTCCCTCCTTTAAATTAAATAATTGCTATCATTATTTAATTTGAATTTCTTCTAAGTCAAGCCCTATCTCTTATTCCAATTTTTTGGATTGCGGTCTATCCTTCCCATCCTTTCAGTGAGCCCACAATAGTGGTTTACAATTTTTAGTGTTGGACACTAAAATTATTATTTTTAACTAAATTTACATTTGGGCACCTATAGCAACTAAACCATGAGGAATTTGAAGATGATGTAAACTAGAGTTTTGTCACATTTTTACCAGACTCTAAAAATATTTTTTCAAAATTTTTGGAATCAAATTGCACTTCTTTCCATCTCCCACGAAAACTCTTTTTTTAGAAAACAACATTTTAAAAAAGTGACACATAGCCGTATAATGTATAACTTTTTTCCATGAAGGATAAAATTCTAATTCTTTTGAATTTAGATTTGTAACTCGATATCTAGTGCTTCCACTTGTTAGATAGTTTTTTATTGAATATTTTTTCTTTAATCAAGTTTCAAAGTTAAACCAATTACAATTCAAACATAGCATGACTATATAAAGTGTAACTTTTTTTGTATACATGAAATTCTTTTTTTTGTTGGATCAAGGACTTCAATATCTAGTAGTCATATTTTTTTAATATTTTTTTATAATCGCTATTTTTCCAAGCAGCATAGAGACCTTCATTTTTGGTAAAAACTATCTTTAATAAAACTAAAAAAAAAATACATAACAAACCAAAACATATAAAATTATATTCGTTGGATAGCTCGTTCAAGGACTACCTCGATTCTAGTTGGTTTGTGAAGACTCCTCCATTTTCATCCTCAACCCGAGCTCTAAAGCATAAAAATTTTGATTTTTTTTGTGTCTCAGGGGGGATGAGAGGTAAGAGGGGGTTCGAACAAACCCCTAGGGGTTCGAAAGGTTTGAGTGAACCCCCTTTCCATTTAAATTTCCCTTTAGTTTTTTAGGGTGGGAAAGAATTAAAAGGGTTCTATTGTTCACTTGAACTAGTAGGTTCATATGAACCCCTAAAATCAAGTTTTTTCCATGGGGTCATTTTTTGTGAGTTTTCCTTCCTCACTTGAATTGTAAACCACTATTGTGGCTTCACTCTTATCTCTTTTCTTCTCAATTAATCTCATACATTGATCATGATACCTCATCATTCAATCATAACCCTTCATTTGAATTGGGATGTCCATAAAAGCAAGTCATCATCCTCATTTCAAGGTCAACCACAATCTTCAATAATTTTCTTCTCATATCATTCATCTTGAAGAACCACAATCTTTGAAATTTCGCTATCTTGGGATCTAGAGCTATCTAACATACTATTTGAGAACAAACAAAGAAAAATGGAGAAGAGCAATGGATGTGATTTAATTATGGCATAGGAATTGAAGTTGTATTGCTTCATTATTTGGATTTCTATTATCATTTGTGCTTCATTGTTGGATTAGGGTCTTCATAGGTTGAATTGGATACTTTTCCCCAAGAACTAAGCACAAATTTGGTATAGTGAAACTAGAAGTCTAAATAAAGAATACCTTTACGAGCCTTTGTGATGTGGTACTTCCTAAGAAAACATTCTGGTAGTGAGAGAAAGACAAGAAAATTGGAGTATCCATGACCTAGAAGCAAGCAAGAAATGCAGAATAACAAGAAAGCTAAGAAAAACCGTGAAGAATTTGAGAAGTGGGGAATTTATAGAAAGTCGTGAGGAAGTTGCAGTACATAGTTTCCTCAAGTGAAGTCTTGGAAACCATAAGCAAGGTGGCAACAAAATAATTCTCTTCAAAGTGGAATGTTAAATCAAATTAATTCTTTGCACAAATTTGGTTATAAATTACTTCAAATTTGATCAATACGAAGATTGTGAATCAAGCAAGTTGAATATTTTGAAGTTAATATTCATTTCATATTTTTTGTAAGCCATATTAATTATGAAGGTGCTTATGTGTGTGGAGTAGAAAGGAAGATGAATCCAGTAAGGCAACACACGTCATCACCTAGGTAAATTGAAAGAAGTAATATGTGTAAGTTGAGGCATGTGAATTTAATGCAAAATAATGTGATTGTGTTTCAATGTCATCATGACATTCCCGATTCATTAATGTGGTGTAGCGTCATCAAATCAGAAGTGTTAGCCGAGTATTTAGCGGTTGCCATAGAATTTAATCAGAAGGGTGGTGACTAATGGTTCTAAATTTAGATTTAAATTTGGTGATTAAATTGTTCATTGCTAAATTTTAATTTATGCACATTTTCTAACATATAGTGAGTTGTAGTTAGCTATAATTTGGCATAAATTAGTAAAATTTATCCAGAAATACACACCAACAGGGAATTATTAAATGAATAATTGGTAAGTAGTGAATTGATGAAGATATTTGCATTGAATGAAAAATCAAAAGGTAATCTTCACTACCACTACAATTCCCAACCTAATAGCGGGCTTCATTGTCTACAAGTTGAAAATGAGCTATTATTGAAATATCAAAAGAGAAAATGAGCTATCATTGCAATATCTAAAAGAAAAAATCAACTCTTTAGGCTATCCAAATATCTCTACTAGGGCTATATACGCTTGGTTGGCAGTAGAGCTATGTTTGGGGGGAATTACAGAGATAACCTTGTCGGGGCTATGGACGCTTGACTGGCAACAAGGCTCTATCCCTGGTTGGCTTTGGAGGATTACCATATTATGTAGTTCAATGTCAATGAACTGATTCTTTTCACTGAATTCTAAAAATTGGAATTAATCAGAGTACACACAGATGTTTCTTGGGTAGTTTTACTTTTTTATGCCTGAATCTAGGTAAAGGTAAAAAGTTATTGTTTTAAAATATGCATAAATTATAATTTACAACTAGTGATTTAATCTCAAGTTTTGGTTTAAATTTGGCTTTATTGGTTGCAAGTTGTGTGGTCTCACAACACACCCCAAGGCTGTAAGACTTGGGGACCCAAGTGAAAAATTTTAACTCTTATATATGGCAGGAGCTAGCTAGTTGAAAAGATCACCAAAAGTGAAGAGAAAAGAGAAATCTTTAATAAAAGAGTACTTCATAATGCAGTGTTCCGGGTACTAGATATCGAGAACTGGAATGCTTGAAAAGGGAAAAAGGTAATGCAAATGTGAAAAAAATGTTCTGGTATGATAGTTGAGGTTTGGTAAGATGGAAGTTCTGATAAAACTGAACTCCAAGGGAAAATTCATGGGTAAAGCTGAATATTGGGTATCCGGGTAGCGATGTAAAGTGAAGTTTTTAAAATCTTATGGTTATCCAATGATTCGATAGTTCGGATCACCTGGTGTATATATATATATATATATATAAGATAATCATTCAAGGATTTATATATGCTAGAAAGCGTGTTATTTATGGAAATTTATGTGATAATAATTGAATGATGGTTTTATTTACACGAGATGTTTATAAATGTTTTTTTAAGGGATTTAATGAGTGGAATTTGTGATTGAAGGAGATGCAGAGTTCAGGTATGGATGGTCAGGAAAATCAAATTTGTAGAAAAATTCGATGGTGTTTCTAGGTTCAACAATACACTTTAAAAGCTCATGTTGGAATAGAGTTCGTTGTGAAGATACACCGAATACCGAGAAATTGGGACTCTGGAATTCAAGCATGTAGCCAAGAAGTGTATCCATTCTGAGGGTTGCTTATTCCTAGAATGTTCAAATTGAGGATGAACCTGAATGTAGGGATGGAAATTCCACCTGATCATTCTGAACGTATGGGAAGTTCCTACATTTCGTTTGAACAGATTTGTTTGGTTCCAAGAAGGAGCCCTAATAATAAAAATATTAAAGCCCAAAGTGCTTCAACATGTGATCGGAGTTGACCTTTGTTGACTTCAATTGCAATTCTCTACCAGTCACTGCATTCCACGTACCTTGATATGATTCATCCCTTGGATTTCCTCTCATGTATTTGTCTTACCCTATTTGTGCCTTACTTCTATAAAAGGCCAGAGGATACTTCTTTTTAAGTTAAGTTCAAAATTTGTGATTTCGGAAGAGCCAAAACTTATCTAAGTTTTGTTCTTTTTTCCCGTTTTCTAAATCATTCCAGTCTAAAAACTTGTATGCATGTAGATATTAATCAATATTGAAGCCAATTTGATAGCTACCTATCTCATGAATCTTTGTAGCTGGTTTTGTTAGTTCATCTGAACAAGATTGTGTGTTGCATCGTTTAAGGGTGCATGCAGAACCTACTCGGTGTCCAAACTAAAACCCCTCTCTTAAAGTTCACATCATTTTATATGTAGTTGTGAAACAATTTAGTGAAGTATAAAGTGGTTTGATTTGATTTGGTTAATTCTTTTGGGCATGTGTGGAGAATAACCAGGAGAAATTTTAATTTTTCAGTATTTTTTATACTTTATTTTAGAATAGATGTTTAAATTCTAGAAAATGTTTCAAAAAATAGATGAATGGATGGAAATTTATTGAAATTATTTCATTTCCTATGAAATTGTTGAATGCTTAAAGCTAAATGTACTTAAGTGATCGCAAAATTGTTGATGTTCATGAAATATTATTTCAAATATTTCGATTTCATGATATTATTTTATGATCTAACTAAAAATTCAGTGTCTAATACATATGATTTCAAACAAATATAGTCCCTTTGAGATTAACAACAATATCACATCATACCCTAAAGTGAACCTAGTACTGTCAAGACCTGACTACCGGAGGCTTGGGATTGAACTGAGTCAACCTTTCTCCTATCATACAGGTCCCATAGGGTTGTCTTTGGTTAAGTCTTTCAAGAAGGATAGGCTCTTAGCGGTTTTTATATGAATAATTTATTCGCCTTGTTGCTACAAGTAACATTGCCATCAACAAGGCACTCCCTTAAATATAAATCAATTATAACAATAGAAATTTCCATCAACCCTTAAGTAGGGATGCTTTAGAATCATACATTTCTTCATAATTTTTCCTTTTTTATGATCTTAAAATCATTTCATGCTTAAGTTTTTTTTTTTGGAGGGGGGTCTTCTTTTGCTTTACCTCTGTTCATTTATTCTTTGTCTAAGGAAATGACTCTGGATTTTTTCTATTTTTTCTTTTGAGTTATCTTCATTGCCTCTAGGAACATTCACTAATGTCTCTAGTGATACTAGAGAGAATCAATAGTCTTGAAGATTTTTTTCTTTAGTTGGATTGAAGAGACCTTTAGGATATCATCTTCAAGAGAATCCTCATGGGTCTTGCAGAATGTGTGAAGAAGAGGTATACAAATTTGGAATGGCTTTTGAAGCAGATTGGGGAAACCAAATCATTTTGAGCACCTGTTGGAATGACATGTAATGGTGTGAATCTATCCTAATCCACTAGGTGGGCTTACCACTTGAGGTGTCCCTTCCCCATACATGAGATTGCAACTTTTGGCATTGAGGGGTAAAATGATTAGTTGAAAACAACTTCCTACATTTGAATGATTCTTTTGTAATCTATGGGTTGTCTCTAGCATCTATTTCCCACCTTCAAATATATTTCTCTAGGAAGACCTTTGAAAAGATCAATTTCCACATACATAAATGTGTGTAGGTTGAGATTTCATAATTAATTATTTATTTTGATGTGCAGTGATAATTGCCTATGCCATTATCAATGACTCGTAGACTCTCTAATTCTTAGAATTGTAGAGGAAGCTAAGGTGAACACACCCAAAGAAACATAGAAGAAAGTTTCAATTCAAGAATCAAAGGAGGGGAATCGAGTTTCATGCATAAAAAATCTCCATTGAAGAACCAAGGACCATTTTGAAACACCAACTATTTGTCATCATGAGATTCAAATTCAAGGATAAAAACCCCTTGGCACAAGGGTAAATATAGATTTCTTCCTTCATACCTTCTTTCCAATTTTTAATGATCCAAGAGTGGACATCGTAAAGTTTTGGCCATGTCTTTGTAAATCTACAAATGAGGGCATTATTCTATGAAACTTCATCCATATCCCTAATAAAATCCATACAAATCTTAGGGACAAGAGTAGTGCATCGGATAGGAAGAGGACAACCTAGGTTACCAGTCATGCTAGGAGGTGAAATGCTTGAGGGAAATGCCATAGAAAATGATTTGGGCTAGCTTGATTATAAGTCACCACCACCAAAAATTAGAATGTCATTATTTAACACCTCATTGAAGTTGTATGAACATATAAATTATCAACTCTATTTTTTTGGTTTTCAAAATTGAATCTTATATAAATCAAATCCAACACACTTCTAAGTTATATTCCACATATTATTCAAAGATTTGAATCCTTCAATAAATCTTATTATTTCAAAACATTTTTTTCTTAAAAAATATAAAAAATATAAATTTAGTAAAATTTAATCATACATTTATTTATTTATCATAACTAAAACATTCTCTAGAATATTTCATTTGAAATATTTAAATCTTTTCAAACATCCCTATGACTGTGCATGCTAAAATAATAACATTGATAAACATAAAAATATACTAATGATAATAATATTCCAAAATAAATTTCTCCTTTATATAAGATCTTTCGAACCCTTAAACCTCAAAATTAGGAAACTATATCAATAAAATAATACTTTATTCACTTAGCTAAAGGAATCTTTATACGAAATATTGCTTTTTTAATATATTTTAATAATAAATTCAATTTTAGAGAAAAAATATTTATTTATATAAAATAAGAAATTAGTTTTAAATAATTATTTTAATATAAAAAAAAATTAATTGTAAATTTGTATAATTAATAATTTAGAATTAAATGTTCTAATATTTTTTGAAAATAAATATTAATCATTTTCAATAAAGTTAATAAATTTAAATAAAAAATGATTGAATAAATGATTAAATAAGAAAACATTATTAATTACGGTATATTTAATTAATTTAACTTGTTTTGATTAATTATTCAAATACATTATTTCACACTTTAGATTATGAGTTTATTAGTTTCATGTAACAAACCTAACTTCACATAACCCAATGAACACCTACAAGTAAATAACTTGTCACATAGAAGAGATAATGAAATACAACAATGGTGCTCTACAAGCCTGGAGTAAAATATGCATAATCAAGTAGTGAATAATTACAAAGAGATCAATCCTTAAGAAAGGAGATCAAAGTTACCCTAAAGTGAACCCTAGGATTTAGTAAAGTAATTATTAAAGTGCCTAAGTTTAGCTTAAGTGAAAATAAAGTAAAAGGTGACTTAAATAATTAATCAATATGATTGAATTAATTAAGTAAACAACCTATTACTCTAACACCCCCCTTAAGATGAACTTAGGGAGAAGCTAAAAACTAAGGACAAAATGCATGAAAGCAAAGATGAGTCCCAACTAGGCTTGATGAGGTACCCATGTACAAATGTACAAAAGATCTCTCACAATAGGAGAAAAGGAGAAAACCTCGTGGGAAAAACTCCTCTCCAAAAGAGAGAAATACATGTGAAGGAGTAAGAAGCCTCCAAACAAGAATGTCCCAAAAATAATAGGAACAAGTGAAGGACTAAAGAAGTCTCCAAACAAGAGTGAAGGACGAAGAAGCCTCCAATCAAGAAGAAATTGTCCCAAAAGATAGGAACAAATGATGAACATGAAAAAACCACTGAAACATGAAGAAGTTGCAAACACTATCGTAGAATGATTGCTAAAATGCTAAAAGAAAAACCCTCTCTGAAACAAATGTTGATTAGGATCAAGAAGACAAGAATTGACATGAGTGCCCTCAATGACACTACTCAAATCTAATGGCAAACCAAGGAAAACATCAAGAACTCAAAGATATAGATGGCAAACCAAGGCAAACATCAAGAACTCAAAGATATAGATGGCACAAGTACCAATAGTCTGAAGAACTAATCAAGTGAAAATAGAAGGTCGCCTCCTGAATGCGAGAGTTTCCATATGGTAAGTGATCCATCTCAATGAAATATAAGTAACTATCCACTAATATACTCTATATCTGAAAGTACATAGGAACAAATACTAAATACATAGCTCACTCCAACGAAACCAAGGAAGCAATATCATCAATAGTAGAAACCCCCCATAATGTTGACAAGGGAGAGGTATGGTAGGTACACAGATACTGAATGCCTGAATGTAGTGCATGATAAAGAACCAAGAACATCTAAATGTGCAGACATGAAAGTACAAGTAGATGTAAAGGGCACACAAACCAAGGCACAAACACATGAGAAAGGTATGAAGGAAAAACAAAGGAAAAAATCAACCCCCATGTCACTTTATATCATAGTGCGAGTACAATAAGGCACAAAGTGATGTGCAAGATCCCATAATATAGGTGAAATATAGAGGATAAATACATGCAATGTGAGCCCATAAGGTCCAATAAGGACCTAATACTGTAAATACATGAATAATAGCCAAAAAGAATCCATCCCATGAAAACGAGAAGTTTCCAAGAGCTAGGATGTCCAAGTAATTCACCAAAATGTGAAAACACAAAAAAATGAATAAAATGTACTTGGTAAATTTTCTAATGAAAAAAATTACATATCTGGAAAGAGCACTAGAAGAAATTTCCAAAGCCTATTTGTTTTTGGAAAACAGAGTCTGTATGCAAAAGTTATGCCCTCAGAAGTGCAAAAATAAAGATCTAACTTTGACTAGAAATAAATGCAGCAAAAAAAAAGAAGAAAAATCACCTACACCACTAGATCGGTCTCGAAACCAACTTTCTGATGATATTTTGTTTTCAAAAATCTGAGTTCAAATGCAAAAGTTATGGCCAAAACACTAAAACTACTCCAAAAGGAGTTTGGTGGTTAAGTTTGGCGGTTAAGCTAGCATTAACCGCTAGCGGTTAATTGATGGCAGTGTCTATGTTTTTTAATTTTTTTCTCAGATTGTGTGTCGTACCAAGGTGTACAACCTAGAAATGAAAAAATTTAGCCTCTCAGAGTCACTGTGTTTGATTTTGACGATTTTACAATCAATTTTGGGGTTTTTGGGCTCTTTGAACGTGATGGTGAGGTTTGTTTGGGCTAAAAATGCTTCAAAATTGTAGGTACCATCTGGGTCTAGAAACCCTCTAAAACTTCAAACCCTTATAGATCTAATGTCGTGAATCCAAATTTGACGAAACAAAGGTCAATCTTAACTAATTCGAGTGTTTCAAACGTGATAGTGAGGTCCAAATTGACTCAAAATGCACATAAACTTTTCTTTAAGGTAGGATCCCTCAAAAGAGTAACAAGAAGGGACAGATCTAAAGCTTTGATACCATGTTGAAGTTGATAAGCTAACCTCAGATAACCCAGTGAACACCTGCAAGCAAATAACCTGTCACGTAGAAGAGATAACAAAACACAACAATGGTGCTCTACAAGCTTGAAGCAAAATATGGATAGTCAAGTAGTGAATAATTACAAAGAGATCAATCCTTAAGAAAGGAGATCAAAATCCTAAAGTGAACCCTAGGATTTAATAAAGTAATTATTAAAGTGCCTAAGTTTAGCTTAAGTGAAAATAAAGTAAAAGGTGACTCAAATAATTAATCAATATGATTGAATTAATTAAGTAAACAACCTATTACTCTAACAATTTTTGACATTTTATTTAATCATTAAATTTAATCAAATTACTTTCATTTAATGAACAATTATAGAAGGAATAGAAGAGAAATTTAAATCAACATTAATAGCAATCACAAATTTTACATTCATAAGGGGCAAGACTTAGGAATGTTAAAATAGAGCTCAATATATCATTTTCTACATGTACTCATTAATATAAAATATAGTATTTAAAATAATGATAAGTTAGACTTAAGAAAATGAGTGCTTGTTTATTTGTGGTGTAACAATGAGTATCTTTTGTAGTTTAAATGACTACCATAGCTCTAGGTGCATTGGTTGCTTGTTACAAAAACATGTTTTGTAGCTTAGTTTAAATCCTTAATATTTGGACTATCTTACTTATGAAGCCACATCAAAAGTATAACTTGAGGAATATTTCATTCAAGGTCTTGTTGCTACCTTTCTTACTGACATGCAACACAGTCCACTATTGTTGTGGAAACCTTGCACTCAAAAGAAATGATGCTTTGCATGGAAGAGAAATAAGGAATTTAAACAAGATCAATTAGGAGACAAAAGAGAACACCAACAATTAAGAAGCAACCTCCAAAATTCAAAATAAAGCTTCTTTTATTTGTTATTATTTTTCCATACATGCATACATAAAAATAAGTTGTTAACACTTGCTCTACCCCTAACATTGTGAATTTTTTTATCTTTAATATTCTATTCTCCAATATATATGTTCATTTATTTCTCTAAAAGAGGGAGATTAGTAATTATTGCTTTTAAGATAATAACCCCCAAAAGAACTCAACTATTCATTGAATAGTTTACATAATTCTTCCCTTCTTTTCACAATTTTTAGCCTCTTGATTCAAAGCTACTTTATTCAAAATCAATATTCAAAAAAACCAAAACACTAAGAAACAACCTAATTGCTAATATTTTTTTGGTGATGCAATATTGCTTTTATCCTAGGATACTATTGCATCAAGCATCCCAATTAAGAGTGTGTGAGTATAGAGTTCAAAAATTTGAGCTAGATAATCATCCTTTTGACTTGAATAATTGAACTAGGGAATTCCTTTCCACCTTATTAGACGCTTCTATAGTGTTTAACACATTTTATTCCTCTATTTATGACTACTT
This sequence comes from Sequoia sempervirens, assembly GCA_007258455.2. Classification (NCBI taxonomy): domain Eukaryota; kingdom Viridiplantae; phylum Streptophyta; class Pinopsida; order Cupressales; family Cupressaceae; genus Sequoia; species Sequoia sempervirens. The sequence goes on from VDFB02086081.1 coordinate 244,469,639, forward strand.
TCTTTTACCATAAACCATCATCCTTTACTTAATTGTTCTTTTTTCTTCTTCTACCTTCTTGAAGGCTAAGAACCACATCTACCAAAATCAATTCTAGATTTTCTCATTAGTTATTTAGCTTGTTGTTGGTCTTCTAAAGCAACCATTTAAGCCTAGCTATGTCGCCCCTTCTCCCTTTCCAATTTTTATCTTCTCCTTTATGTTTTGGGTATCAAGCTAGGATTACCCATGGTTGTCTCTAAGTTATCATTCATTTATTCTCTTTCTTTGTTTTCCGTATTGTAGCTCATTAAGCTTCACCATTTTAAGATCTTTATAAAGTTATTTTAACTCTACTTCTCCAAGAAAGAGATGGTCTTCTTCTCCCTTTTCATCAAATATGAGATTTTCAACCTCCCTCTAGTTGTTTTTTTGTTGTGTTTTTCAAAATCTATATGAATTCATCTTCTCCCTCATCAAATTTGGGGCTTTCAAAGATCTTCATCTTATCTATTACTTCATCTCTTATATGGACTACTTCCACAATTGCAACATCTTGGACAACCTCTAATGATAGGTTGCATTCTTCTTCATTATAATCTTCTCGATCATCTTCTCTTTCATGGCAATCATTAATACTTTTTCCCTATATTAAGGTAACATTGCTCAAAATATTCATTTTATTCATCCTCTTCATTTTCCCCAAGTTCTATTTTAAGTAATGTAAGTCTACCCTTCTTCATATCTTCATTAGGAACACAATCTTATATACTAACAATTTTCTCTCAACTTGTTTTGCAAATCACATTTAGTGACCTTACATCCACTAGTAATCCTATCAACTCAAAGAATTTAATCTTTCTCTATTTTAGTAGTTCTACTCCTTAGCCGGTCTTAGACTTTGTCTTTGCTCTTTGAAAATAGCTCTTGCTCACAAGGTGAACATTTATTCTCACTAATCTTTTTCATCTACTAACAACCCTTAAATGATTTTACATCAACTTTCTTTTCTTTTCCTTTTTCCATTAGGTTGGGTTTTCTTCCTTGATTTTTTATTGCTTATCTCATATTTCTCCAACATCCACCTTAATTCATCCAATTCAAACTCTATTTTTTGTAATTTCCTTTGTTTGTCTTTTATTTTATTTTGCCTCTTTTTTTTCTCAATTCTTCTTCCAACTTAGTTATCCTATTTTGGCATATCATGTAGCAACCCAATCTTTGCATTCATAAACATAGCCACAACTCTCCTCTGAGTTATTCAAAACTCTTCAATAACAACTAAGATTGTCCCATAAATTCTCTAGTCCAACAACTTTGAATACTTTGATACCAATTGATGCAACACATAAACCTTACACCCAAAAGCAATTATATTTTGCATGCAAGAGAAACAAAACAATTAAAGAAACTCAGTTGGGAGATAAAGGAACAACAAAAATTAAGAAGCAAACTATAGAATCCAAAAGAAAGCTCATTTTATATCTTCTACCTCTTCAATACATGAAAACGAGTTGCGGTTAACTCTTATTGTACTACTAACACAATGTAGCTCTTTATTTACTATCTTATCTATCTTATTAAATAATCTATATAAATAACATCGAGATATATCCTTCTTTATCATATTACGTTATTTAACAAATTAAATATAAATGAATTTATTAAAATATGAATAATCAAAATAATACAAATAACACAAATATTATATTATATAAATAGTATAATAAAAATATAAATAATAAATAATAATGAAAATAATATTATATAAATATAAATCATAAATAATGAGAAATATAAATAATACAAAGATTGTATTATATAATATAAATACAATAAAATAAATATTATATAAATGTAAGTAATATATTTATTAATAATATAAATATAATATTATATAAATAATAAAAATAATAAAAATATGCATAACATAAATATAGTATTCAATATGTAATATATAATATTATATTAAGTTTATATTATATCATATTATTTAATATAATTTAATATAATATAAGTAAGATATTATATAATATAATTTTTATGGTATTATATAAATATTAAAATAAATAATGTGTATTATATATTAATAATGTTATCTTATTAATATTATATTATGGTATATTATTTTTATATTATAATTTATATTTTTTAATTATATTCATTTTGTGCATTTTTCTTTGCATCATACATATATGGCGAGATTATTTGAGACTCAACATTGTTTTTCATATCTGTAATAAGTGGTACAATAGTTATTCATGACTTTCAAAAAAATATTATTTTTTCATACTTTGGAGGCCATTTAGATATTTAACTTATTCAAATCGAAACATGAAAAGTTAGTAACTTTAGCTTATTTGGAAACTATTCTTATTCATCGGTCAAAATGACTAATTATTTAATTTTAAAACACTTTCATTGCTTCTAACATGAAGAATTTCAACAAAAGAAAAGTATGCAAGATTGATTTAAGGGTGTACACAAGATTAATTAATGTACACAATACCTATGTCTAAATTTGAGCAATTACCTATTCACTTCTTCAACATCTCAAGAAGAACAACATTATATTACTCTTCTAACTTTTGACATTTGTTTTTTCTAATATTTTTAACCTAGCATTGGTGTACGTAGCCACTTGTAGATGCCAACACTATAAAAGCTTAGATGTGTGCAAGCTTTTGGAAAGAAAAGGCACAATTTTACCCTTAGTGTTCCATGCATTTAATTTTCTAAGATTTCTCATTGTCGTGTACTAATCATTTGAAAATATGTTTTGATGGAATTACTTAAATTTTATAAATAAGGGTTTAATATAATGATAAAACAAAATATAATTGAGATTTTTTTTTAAGAACATGCAATCTATAAATTGAAGTAGAAGAGAAATGTGAATGTGAACACACTATTTTAATTGAGGAAATAAACCAAAAACTATAATATGAAATAAAATATATATAATGTTTTGTAACCATATTCCTAGGGACATAGAAGATTGCCTCTCAAAGACAAAAGTGACACATACTTCTTATGGAGTTCTTCTACAAAATATAATAAGAATTCCCTCTTACAAATAACACATAACATGAAAAGCTACTAGAAATCTATAAATATTTAGAGAATAAAACCACTACTACATACACACAAATACTACAATAAACTTCCTTAAACATATATAGGAGGAAGACACAAACAATTACTATATACATATCTAAACTATAATATGAAACAAAATATATATCAAGGTTTGCAACCATATTTTCGAGGACATAAGAGATTACCTCTCAAAGACAAAAGTGATACATACTTCTAATGGAGTTCTTCTACATAATATAATAAGAATTCCTTCTTGCAATTAACACATAACATGAAAAGCTTATATAAATCTACAAATATTTAGAGAATAAAAACACTACTACATACACACAAATATATAGTGAACTTCCTTAAACATAGGAGGAAGACACAAACAATTACTATATACATATATAAATTATAATATGAAACAAGTTATATATCAAGGTTTGCAATCATATTTCTAGGGACATAGGAGATTTCCTCTCAAAGAGAAAAGTGACACATACTTCTGATGGAGTTCTTCAACAAAATATAATAAGAATTCCCTCTTACAATTAACACAAAACATAAAAAGTTAATAGAAATATGTAAATACTAAGAAAATAAAACCACTATGACATACACACAAATACTACAATAAACTTCCTTAAGCATACATAGGAGAAAGACACAAACAATTACTATGATATACAACAAGAGGCATGCATGTAAATCTTTTGAAAGAGATCTTGCAATTTTCTATAAAAGGCACTTCTATTTTGTTAGGGGACCTTAGAATTCTTCAAACATGTTTTAACTCACTTTAGTAGCTATCAATAAAATTAGAAATTTGAACCATTTTCTAATTATGCGCCATTAGTTCCTTTAGTTCCTTTATGAATATCATGAGATTGTCTCTCTAAATTTTTTGGATTTGATGTTTACTCATCTCTCCACTAAAAGTAGGGGCAATTAGATGTTTTATGTATTTTCAAACCTTTGAATTGTACAATTCCTAGTTCTTGTAGGATTTTCTTTTCCATTATCAGTTTCTCCACAATATAATCTAAGTTGAGATGCAATTTAGTTACATGTCATAGAGTAGTGTAATAGAGGAAGTGGAAATTTTCTAAGGCATGCATTATATCTTGTTGACAACCTTATTATTGTTCCATTTTAGGAAAACTGGAACATTTCATTCTAACCAGTCTCACAATCGATAAAACTTTGGATGCCCTAGAAGTGAAATCATACATAAATAAAAAAATCGAGGATGCCTCATTTATTGTAGAGGATATTTGACTCAATTTAATATTAAAAGAAGATTTAAACATTTTTTATGATCTTTTACTTGGTTTATGTTAGTTCACTATAATAGTATAACACGTGAACAATGTTGCTTACATTCTTATAATTTTCATGTTAAATGAACATTATTGATTTGCCATGAAATAATTATTTCTTTCTTATCATAGATATGAAGCTTTTTTAATACTGCTAGTGCTGATTATACTAAAGCAAGTCAAACTTGCCGTATATATTGTATATAGTTTCTTTAGTGGTTGTGTGCTTTTGTTTTTAGTAGTTGGATTTTAAGAGATTACATATAAAGATCTAGTTGCATAGTTTGTACATATGTCTTTCATATATAACATAAAGATTTTCAGAGATTATTGTATATTTTTGGCATTATATTTTTTGTATACAAAGGAAAATACATAGTTTTTTTATCATCATAAGTAATGCATGAATTATGCTATAAGTAACTTAATGGGAAGTGACACAAATATTATCATCTTACAATCTATGATGCATTTAAAGACATAAAGATTGCATGACTTGAAAATTGAACTCGTACATAGAATTAAAGCTAATGGCTTAGAAATTTATGAAATTTTTTATTATTGACTTTACATTCACAACAATTTAGAAGTGAGATAATAGTTATGAAGCCTTTACATTCCAGAAACATCGAGTAATGGCATGCAATGAAATAATAATTCGTCCATATATTTGCTAATAAAAGCATGAAAGGGTAGGAGGCTACAAAGCTAATGAAATGCAGTCTATCGATATGACTTTAAATTCACATCAATAGAAGTGAGATAATAGTTATGAAGCCTTTGCATTCTAAAAACATCGAGTAATGTCATGCAATCAAATCACAATTCGTAGAGTGCCATACGTGTTAGAAAATTTCAGGTTGCAACCCTAACAAGATAAAATCTTGCATCCTCAAACAAAGTCAAAGTTAGTAAAATTGACGATGTTAGAACTAGAGAGAATGCACCAATTGATATTGGATCTATATGTTACTTTCCTTTTGGTTTTGATACTGAAATATCTATAAAAAAAAAATCTTAATTACATATTATTGTGCAATTGGTTATCAAAATTGATCACCTATTTCTCCGAGAAATTGTGTGTAATATGCATAAAGTTTAATAAAACAAATTGAAACACAAAAGAGCACTAATAACTTTTATTATGAAAAGGTTTCTTTTGCATTTAGATGGTCTATTTATTCACACAATACATGATTGCATGAAGCGTAAGACATTAATATGAATTCATCCTCAACATATCAATAATGCATGTTCTAAATCCTTAAGGAATTTGATGCACTCTCACAACAATTTCTTTGGAGTGGTAACTTGTTGTCTACTAAGTGGAGCCTTGTTAAGTGGGAAACTATATGCAGGCCGAAGAAAGAGGGTGGTCTTGGTTTACACTCTGCTATTTTGAATGGTCAAGCTTTTTCCGCTAAGCTTTATTGGCGCTGGTGTATCAGTCAACATCAGCTTTGGGCCCGTATTCTCAATCATAAGTATCTTAAAGGTGTCAATTATTTTGATGTTCCTTGCTTTCCTTTGGAGGGAAGGGGTTCTATGATCTGGCATACTTTGAAAGTGGGGGCTCAGTTGGTTAAGAGTGGACTCTTTTGGATCTGTCATTCGGGGTCTCAAGCACTATTTTGGTTGGATTCTTGGGATGGGCACCCTCCTATCCTTTCTACTTATCCTCATCTCCAATCTCTATGTGATATTTTTATTGTTGTTGGTTGGGACACAGTTGAGCATTATAAGGTTGCTCAACATTGTGGTTTGGCTATTACTTTTCGATGGAAGCACTCTTCTGATTGGCCTCCAAGGGGGTCTAAAATGGATAGGCATGAGCTGGCTCAGATTCTTACTTCTCGTGAATGTAATGCCTTGGGGGGGAAAGATGTTTTTGGCTTGGGTTGGCAGTGATTTGTCTGGGAAGTACTATGTTTTTGTTGGATATGGGAAGCTTGGTAGGCAGCTGTTTGGAGACATTGAGGTCCCTTGGTGGAAACACGTATGGCACTCGTCTTCATGGCCAAGTGTAACTTCTTCATGTGGCTAGTGGTTCACAATACGTGTCTTACTTGGGATAATTTGTGCAAGCATGGTTTTCAGGGCCCTTCAATGTTTGTGTTGTGTCGTAATTACAAGGAGAGTGTTTCACATCTCTTCTTCCACTGCTCCTTTACTGGGAGATTTGGCACTTGTGGTGGGATGTGTGGAACATATCCTGTTGGCATGTCTCATCTTTGGCTGAGTTTTTTGATTAGTGGGGCAAGGCCCCTATTTCTTCTTATTTCCTTTAAGTTGCTTGGGCTCTTAGCCCCTCCTTTATTATTTGGCACATATGGCTAGAAAGGAATCATAGGATTTTTCAGGATGTGATGATGGTGGCCCATCGTTTGTGGTGGAAAATTCTTCATTCTTTGGGAGAAATTGTTGTGGCAAAATGTGATTTGACGAAAGTTGTGGATCCTCAAGATGTTGTTTGGTGCAATTAGCTTTAGCTTCCTCCTCAGCAAGGATAGTTCATAAGCAGTCGTGGTAGACATTCTCATCAGAAGATACATAGGGAGGGATGCTGGTCTCCTCCTCCTTAGGGTGTATTGAAAATCAACACGGATGGGTCTTCTCGGGGAAACCCTGGTCATGCTGGTGTTGGTGGAGTTGGTTGGGATAGTTCTGGGACTATTCAGTTTATCTTTTCTGTTTACATGGGTCTTCATACCAACAACTTAATGGAAGCTCTTGCCATTTTATGTGTTGTGACGTGTGGTTGTCAGCTTGGGTGGAGAAGGATCATATGCGAGTCTGATTCTTAGGTGTTGGTGAATCTGTTGAATAGGTAGGATTTAGAGGCTGTTAGTTGGCATTTAGCTTCGGTTGTTAAGCGGATTCTTAATATTTGTGCTTCTTTGGATTTGGTTACTTTCAATCATATTCCTCGTGAATGGAACGCTGTTGCAGATTGTTTGGCCAGGTTGTTTGGCCAAGTGGGCCTCTGATCATATGCAAAATTGGAACATTGTGGATAGAGGTCAATTACCCCTAGATTTGTCTCATGAGTTGGACAACTTAGTTGAGCTTGACAAGGCTGTTTAAACAAGGTTGTTTAAAGCCTTGCGTTCTTCTTCTTCTTGTTTTAATAAATTTTTACCCCTCTTTTAGTTTAAATAACAACCAAAGTGTGTATTTATTATCATCATGGTCTAGAAGGTGAAAGCCCGAATCTAATGACAATCTAATGCTATTTTCAACATATTCATAATTTGATGTACTAAAACCTACCAATGTGTGTAACTGTAGTATTTGATATTTTTTAAACATAAAACATGTAAAAGCAGACATCCTTTATCTTCTACCTCCCACCCCCAATATAAAAAACAACAAACCACTCTTGTGGTGCATGAATCTTAATCGTACACAAATGATCAATTATGAACAGTTTGATTGTTGAAATCATTTCATATCTTATTTAGAATGTCTACAGTATATACAAAAGTATATTTATAGTTTTAAATCTAGCCAGCACATCAAGTTTAGCAAAATGAGACCCTGTCCTGGGGATGCAGCCACCTTAGCATGTGGGGTTGATTTAAATTTAAAATAAGAATAGCTTAATGTAAGTGAGAAGAAGTGTAACAAGCAAAGTTCTGAAACATTCACCTTATGTCCAGCATGGGGAAGGTTGTGATTCTGTGAATGAAGCAAGTTTGCAACAATGTTGGTACTAAGGATAGCAGGGAAACCAATGACAACAGTACAGACGGTAGTGAGGAAGGACTGATGCATATTTAAAAAATGAAAGTATATTTGTGAAACACAAAAGGTCAATGTTGAAGTCAAGTGGAAATGATGGTAATTAGCAGCAAGGTTCAATACTAGAATATTATGAGTCCCTTTAACTAAGAGCAATAAAATATTAGCTAGTCAGCAGTTAATCAAATATGCTATTTCTGTCTGTACCTGACCAGGTTAATATGGGTTTCCTTAATTCTGAAGGAATAAAAATCAGCTCCAGTTCTAATAAAATTGTTACTGCTTTGGGCTCTCAGTGATAGAGAAGTCAAACTACCCACAGCAAGATAGTGCATCCTTTGGAAAATTTGTGATCAAATTTGAAGGTATATGGTGAGGCATGCAGCAGAAGTGCAATGGAAGAATTTAGAGTGAAGACTATTTTTTTTATGTAATAAAGTCTTTCCTGCATACGTTTCCATCAAGTGGCCTCAGATATAAAAATTTAAAGCAGGTTAACAAATGAATACTATGCATGCCAAACCCACCTTGAACAACCATATGTGATGATTCTAACTATAATACATCATTACTTAACAGAAAAACAGAATCAACATTCCTTCTAAAACAAAAAAGACAGATTCAAAAGTTTCCAAATGAAATTGACAGATTAAAATATTCTGTATGTATTATGTCTCAGATCACAGCAAAACCCAGCCAAACAAAGGCGACTGAAAGAGGCACTGCCTAATAAGAATCGCAACGGTCACAATTTTTACCTCAAGATTAAATCTGACGTTTTAATGTACAGGGACGTTTTTGATTGTAGTGGTAGGCCTCTCGGCGTAATAATATTCGCATCTACCAAAACTATATTCAAGTTAAAAGAGGGCAGTTAACAACTACTATTTCTAAGTTAAAAGCTGCCCTGGGAAAAAAGTGGACATGCTGGACCTAGTTTCAGAACTAGAACAGGTAAAAAGAAATCTATTGAAGAAGAAAAGAAAGATCTGCTGGGATTTATTGAATTGCATGACAATTTTTACCTGTAGGAGTTTGAGGCAGCTGAGATATTGAAGCATTTACAACTGTAGCTCTGTTCTACTTTTCTCTGCTTTGTGTTCTGTTAAGTTGTTATTTTAGGTTTGTTGATGTTTGGGTTCGCTGAGGTGAATGTTTTGTTGTATTTGGACTGATGTCTCGCTGTTAAGATAACAACATTAAAAATAACCCAACCGTTCATTGAACCACCCGGGTGGAGTAAAAACTGCTGATTTAGCTAAAATCTCGTTCAGCAACGCAAGGCCCTGCTACATATATTCCAGAGGCGGTCTCTTTCTAAACGTTCAAGAAGTTCCTTTGCACCACTGACCTTCATTTCTGCAAGTTCTTTCAAGTAAATGCAGGCTCCAGCATCTACTATCTGCCTCTTGCACTTAGCATTGATGGAAACACTAAGCAGAATTGAAATTGGGTATTTCTTGTCTGTATTTAGGCTTGAAGCATGTAGAAGTTCCACTGTTCCTAAGATGCCGTCTACTTCCTTTTTGAAAATTCTCCTGTTACCATCAAAGAGGAGGAGAACAGATAAGGCCTGCGCTGCTGCTTCCTGTTCTTCATAACTGTCTTCAAACATTTTCACTAGTGCAGGAATGCATCCAGCTTCTCCAAGTGCCTTTCTACTTTCCATTGAAGTAGCAAACTCATAAATAGCAACAGCCGCGATTTGTTTCACAGTTGGAATTTCAAAACAATTTAAAGCACTTACAAGCCTGGGAATAAATCCAGAAGCAATGAGTAGATCAGAATTTGCTCTGCATCTCGAAATATTTGTCAGTGCTCCAATTGCAATTTCTTGGGCTCCAGGTGTTGAAGCTCCGTCCCAGAAGAACATGAGAGCATGAATTCCACCGTCTTTAGTTATTAATGCCCTTAGATTATCATCGGTAGATGCCAAATTTTGCAAGCACTCAACTGCGTGTTGTCGTGCAAGAGCTGTGCCTGAAGTAGTTAGCCTTATTAAGGCGGGTATGGCATTCCCCTGAAGAAAATGTTGCCTTAAGTCTTCGACACTCGTAAGGTTGGCAAGAGTCCCTGCAGCAGCTGTTTGGGCTGCAGGAGTTCCAAATAGACAAACATCAACCAGAGCTGACAGACCATAGATTGTTCCTATTGACCTCGCAAATTCAGGTGCGAAACTTAAAGCTTGAAGAGCTTGTGAAGCTTTTTCTTTTGCAACTGATTCCCCTGCCTTTAAAAGCCTTATCAAATGGGGCAGAACCCCTTCTCTAACCAGCAAATGTTGAAAGCTGTCTGCTTGTGCAAGCCTGCAGACAGCAGCTGCAGCTTTCTCTTGGATTTCAGTTAACTCAGAGTTCAATAAATGAGATATTACAGGTGCACTGTCCTGGCCTGCAACAACATAGACATTTTTGTCATCTTGTTGCATCAAAGATAATAAGGAATCCAAAGCCTTTTGTTTGGACTCTATATTTCCGAATTGTAGTAGCCCTAGAAGTTCTTTGGTAGTGCAGCATGTTGCAGATTCTCGCACAACTTCACTTTTAATTAGAGATTTGCAGTCTTGAAGGTGCTGGTTCAGTTTTATGGCTAAGCAATCCAGATTGCTTTGCATTTGCAGCTTTCCAACGCTGAGTTCTACATCAACACATTTTTTAATAAGATCCCGTGTTTCATTTAGTGTATTTAAAATGGCCTTTAGAACATCTGTGTATATTGTGTTTAGAACAGAATCTGGAAGATTTGCAATATGTGTAAATTGTTCTATGAGGAGCTGTAATTTGTTCTTTATAGTATTCCACTTTCCTCTGAAGGTTTTAACCAAAACAATTTCTTCTATAACACTCGGTAGAAGATGCTGCGACTCTTGCCAACTATCATCTTTAAAGTTTATTTTGTCTTCACTGTCAGGTTCTGCCATTTGTCTCATTATCTACTGCAAAAACAAAATTGATTTCTGCGATTAGAGCCTCGGATTAGTTAGATTGGCACACACTATTATTGTACAAGAATATTTTTTGTCAACAAAACAGAGTAACACAGCATTTCTGAACAAAGGTGATCCAAATTTTACATGAATAAATCCCTGAAAATGTGTTAAGAGCTTCTATGACTTTCCACTGAGGTCAATTTCCATCTCTTCTATAATGTTTTGCCCTGTCAAGAATGGTTGTCACCAAAACCTTAGTTCATTTTTTCAACCTCTATCTAAGCAGTTAGTAAATTGTGAATAAGAAAGAAATTCGAAGTTGAAAGTATTCCTACAGTTTCCAAATAGCGTGAATATCTTGTTGAGCTTCATCTACAATGATTCTTGCTTCTGGATCTTGAAAGCTGCTTCAAACGAAATGTCTATGAAATTTGTTTACACAAATGAGCTTCACAGACACTTTGAAGTCTCATATATTGCATAGTCGAGAAAGAAACATTGATTGCGATTTGGAAGGCTTGTAATTTCTATTTTATCCTGTAATTAATGCCGTGTTTGAAATCAATTTATGAATTACATTTCTATATTTTGATCAATGCAATAAGACGCAAAAGACATTGGTCAAACGAATGAAGGCACTACATACTTTTGAATTTTTTTTCTGGAATCGATGATAAAAAATATTTAAAGAAGCTACTTCCTAACTGGTTATCTGGTTCAGTCTCTTCAACTCTCCGTCAGTCTACATTTCTAACCTGCAAAAATGCAGCCACAGATTTACAGATTGAATTTCCTTTGCAAAATTGAAAATTTCTAAACACTTTATGTTTTAAAATGAACGCATGAGCTAGTTTTTCAAGGATGTACATTTGAAAGGCACGAACTATGATTTAAGAATGAAGAGTTGAGGAGAGCGAGGTAAGGAATAGGGGCACTTTCAAATCCTTTATATATCAGAATCAAAATTTGAAGGTTTCAATACATAATTTCTAACTGGCAATTTTGGTAAAAAGAAATTTGCCAAAGCTTTTCCAGAAAATTTCAGACTTTTTGTTTCTTAGGTGATTATTTTTGTAGGCATATAACCGGGTAGAATGAAGATTTTTTTTGCAGACAGTTGCCTTCCATGCTTGACTACTCTACAAATTTTCAAGCATTTGACGTAGTATTGATTTTTCTTAGTTTCGAATTCAGAGTCCCCTGACTAGAAAAGCTCTGCCACAAAATTCACCAGTGGCCTGCTCAAATTATTTTTATCTAGACGCTGTTTTGTGCTTATCTAAAGGAATTGTTAGCGGTGCACCTGCTGCAATCTGTTCAATTTTGAAGTTACTTCTGTTTTTTCCGGGGGTTTCAATTACAATTTACAGGTAAGAAATATATGGTGGGTCCAACAAAGAAAATAAAATGAGATTTATTTAACAGGTTCCACTTCTTGTTTGTTTAGTTTTTTTAAATATCTGATTATTTTAATAATATTATTGTTTTATAAGTTATTAATTTAAAAAATTACTGTAACACTTTTTGTATTTTTGAAAGGGTTCTAATTTTTTTAGAAAGGTTATTTTAGATATGACATTGAAGCCAAGATACAATAACAAAGATCGGCAGAACAACATTAGGAAATGAACAGTTGAAAAATAAAAATCAGGCCTAGCGGCACAAAGTTGAGAACCTATCAACTATAAAGAATATAAAGAATATATGCAGCTGAGAAAGAAGTTAGGAACCAGCAAATCATGGTGGCTTAAAGCCAAAGGACTCCAAGGAGTGCTGAATTTAGTTTGTAGACATATCCATAAATCTGGAGCCCTTCCTAGGCAAATGTAGAAATCATGAAGCCTCTAGAAGCATGCCTATTAGTCCTAGAGCATTTAATGCAAGGAGGGAAGGCCAAGCCATAAGCATTAGTGCTCATCAATCCTAAATTTCTCAACTCATTTTCAAGTAAGACCCAATGGGAAGAGGTAGATCCATAAGTGCAACATTGTAATTCAACACATCACCAGTTTCTCCAGCATCATTTTTTTCAACTAACATTGTTTGAACTATAAAATTGAATTACTTAAGTGAATATGAAACTTTCTTTTTACAAACCATCTTTGGATTCGCATGTTGCTCATGAATGATCTGCATTACAAAATATGAGGCAAAAAAAAACTTTAGAATCTTCAAACTCTATTTGTTACTTCTACACACTAAAATTTGAAGATAAAACAATTGAAAATGAGAGGTTTATCCATATTATCATAAACATAGAGTAGCCTAGAGTAGACAAGATCTAGCTTTTGTAACCACACCATTGGTCACCAATTGACCAAAGGAATTCACAATACTCATCGATAACTCCTCTTCCTAGTTCCTAGTACTCTAAAGGTAGACGCTTGTCCTAATTGAGAACCATATCAATGGACACTAATGCAGGATCATATCCCAACCTCCAATTACAAAGATAGAGCCCATTTTTATCCAAAACCCATAGACCATAAATAAGAGTTTAGGCATAATCCTAAAACCCATTCACCATAGTTGAAGCCTCAATGTGACAACAAATATTCTATTTTCTAATTTTATTAAAAACTTTGACAATATTTAAGATAATCTATCTAAATGTATATTACAGAGTTTAATATCACTATATTTTTCTTTTAACTTTGTAAGGGTTTAAAGGCTTCATATTTAATAAGTTCATGATAATTAAAGAAATGTATATAATTATGTATTAATTAACTTAGATAATAGAATTAGGTTTACTATCATAAATATAAATAAAGTATGAAAATAAAATACTATATATATTTGTGGGATTTTTAGGTTCAAACATTGTTCAACGAAGAGAACTCTAGTCAAATGGGTTCCATTGCTTAATAGTGAATTCAAATTAATTTTTGACGGAACCTCATGGGATAGTCCATGGTTATTGAGCACTAGATGTGTCATCAAGGACATCCAAGGTAATATGATCAAATCTACCTCTAATAAATTACAACCAAGCATGAACAATGAAATAGAAGTTAAAGCATTCTTATTAGGTCTCCTACTGGTAAAATCATGCAACATTGCCATAATAATTTGGTTGAGAGTGGACAAAAATCAACAAAGGAGGAATGAGTGGCATAGGGAAGTGTGTCAAGGTTTGATTTCTTGCAAGTGGACGGGTGGGGGAGTTTGTGCCCTCCCTCATGAAGGTTTGTGTACTAGTGGGTGCCCTCGTACTCTTTGATTTATCTCTCATTTAATGCCTTCTTTATACCCTTGGTGTATGAGGCTTTCTTTGGTGGTGCTTTGTGATTTTGTATGCTCTCCATCTCTATGTTTTTAAAGCAATTTATGATATTTATTTTCTTTGGCTTCTAGCTCGTATAAGCGTTAATGAATGGGGGTAGGATCCCCCGACCCCCCTACAAATGGCGAAGAAAACTTGGAAACCCCACATAACTATGTGAAATATTTTAAAGAGATTATCGAAGATAAAGGCCTTGCAATACCAGAAGGAGCAAACTTCTTGGTTGGAGCCGAGGAAGAGATTTGTGGCCATGACACTAATGGGGGAAAGGAAGGTAAGTACCCCTCTGAAAGCCTCAGAATGTTAAAACTTGTTCCTAATGTTGCAATGAAAAGGATAATAAACTTTGAAAGAACTCGACTAAAAGACATTACCATTTTTTTGGCAGTTGTTGACATTAATAAAATACCTGCAAGAAAATTTTTAGATAGTTGATTTTTAAATGTTTGGACAAATAAATTTGGAATTCAATTAAATTGTTGTAGGATGTTGCACTGAGGTTTATTTATTATATTCTTAAAAAACCACTCTATGCAAGAAAAAATTCTTTCAAAACCCTAATGAAATGTAGGGGGCTATGCATTCCGGGCCTTGGTGTGATCTCTCTAGGCTGTTGCTGAGGAGGTCCTTGCATTGTCTTGCCATAGATGGGTCGTCGTGAAAAATATCCCCCAAATTCTGGAAAATCATCCCGCAGTTGCTAGCGCCTTTAGGCAATGTGGTGCGAGTGGACAAAGCCAAGGCCTCCCTTCCTCACTTGGACACCTGTGCCCTATCCTCTTTAACTCCGGGGGTAGAAATCCCTAGCAAAATTGAAGTCAATGAGGATGATAATCTCTTCACTTGCCCATTGGAAATCTTGGGGGGGATAAACGCATGTTATTTGTGTCAAAATGAAGGGCATATTCCGAAGAATTGCCCCTTAATTCGTAGGAAAGCAAATATGGTGAACTCAAAATCTAACCTAGCTGGAAGTAATGGGGTTAACCCTAAGCTGGTGAACCCCACTCCGTAGGCCAAACAAGGTATTGATTTGGTCTACAATTCCAATCTCTCACAAGAGGAGGAGGTTTCCTTCGATTCTAAACGTTTTTTAGACCAAAATGGAGGCACTATCCCATCTGGCTATGTTAACAATTCACCCCCAGGGGGGATGGGTGCGCTTGGTGGGGCTGACCTCCCGGGTATTCCTAACCCCACTCGAACCCCCATCTTGGAGTCCAGTGTGTTAAATCTGAAGAACTCCTTCGACATTCTTGATAATGAGAATAGATGCATGGAAATGGCATAGAATGTGGTTTCAAACACATCCTCAAGAGGGAACGATGGTGCTTTGATGCCCTCAGGTTCCCCGTACCCGCCCATCCTTACTCCCCACCCCTACTGGCGACGTCTTGTTAATGAAAAGTTGAATGCACAACAAATGGTTATGCAAAAGATTAGGAAGAACATAGAGGATAATTACCTAAAGAAAATGTCTCTTAATAGATCTTCCACTCTCGCAGTCATCCAAATCTAATTTGGTAAGGAACAACCAGAGTGCTAAGAGAGTGGAAGATGATAACTTGATTGGGGATAATAGGGTTGCATCCTTAATGGAGGGCCTTGTATCTGAAATAGAAGATAAACATCCAAAGACTGTTAACCCTCTTGGCTCAAATAATCAGATTGATAGTCTTAAGACTATTGAGTTAGTGGCAAATCAATTTGGCAGTGGTAACACCCCTAACCATGACACTATTGAGGCCTTGAATGTTGACAGTGGAGTGGTGATATCTAAAACTCCCCCACCTAAGGACGGAACCCTAGTAACCCCCAACCAAGCTAGCACCTCCACTCTTGAGCATGAATCTGAGTTTGAAAAGACTCTAAAGTAGAGTGATGCCATTAAAGATGTGAATCACCATTCTCAGAGTATTAAAGAAGATGTTGCTTCAGGTCCAAGGGAGGATGTGAATCCTAAGTTGTATGGTGAAATGGTTGAGAACCAAGTGGTGATCAAAGGGGAAATTAAAGAAAATCCCTACAAGCCTAAAGAGGATGGGGAATCTGAAAACAAAATTAAAAGAATTGTTATAAATATCTTCCTCTTTATGATGGATTCCAAAAGATTTTTTTTTTATATTCACTTAATTTTATGAAAGGATAATATGGATATGGATTCTTTTATAGTGCACAATCTGAGAATCTGTTTTTGGATCTAAAGATGACTTATAATATATGGGACTATGTCCTACTCTATGTAAGAAGCATTTAGGGCAGGTCCCTATGCGGCTGCTTATCTTACTTTCATTAGCAGCCATTGCTCAATTTTTTTAGGAGTAATTTGTGAAGCTAGTGGCCCTGTGAATATTTAATTTTGTTATTTATTTTTTAGCAGTCATCTTAAATTTTATTTTTGGCCTATTTGTTGTATGTTTATTTACATGAATGAACAATATTAATAATAATTTATCTAAACAAAATTTGGAAAAAAAAAATTGGAGGCAAATGAAAAGGAGGGAAGGAAATTTATGACACCACTGCCATTTTTTACAATAAGCAGTTGCTGCTTATTTTCAGCCCCCTCTATTTTTTCACATCTTATTTTTAATTCCTAAACAGTAGCTGCTCCACTAAAATAGGAAAAGATTCTAAATTATCCCTTTTCATAATTTTAATATTTATTTTTATTAAGGGGTAAACGCTTTTGACCTGGAGCTATGAACCAGAATACAACCACTCAACAATACCACCCCAACGGGGTTTGAACCTTGATGGCGAGAACAACAATGCCACCTTTAAACCATCACACCATGCCAATATTGGTAGGAACACTCCAACTATTTAAATTTAAGCAGAGAATAGAATTAAATAGCCACATGAGAACATGAGGTCAGTATATTAACTGGACTAAAAATGACATGATATGCTAAACACATGAAACACTAAAACCTATGACAGATTCAAATGCTATTTGTTATAATGGAGTATCCTTACCTTATCTATAACATAGCTAAAGAAGTCATTATCCATTGCACTACTGGTATGATCAACGAACCTTATCAAAGGAATAGCTATCTTAGCTGTAATAAAAAGCTCCAACGCCCAAAGGACAACAGGAAGTGTAAGTCCGCCATTATACTATAATCAAGAGATCCATTCAGACTTCCTATAAGGGTTTGTTCCTCCTAGATATATATCCTCAATGTTTCTCAAGATTGGGAACGGGTAGCAAAAAATAAATTCGCATGGGGAAACAGTGTAAGAAGAACATAGAAGTGAGAACAAGCAAATCATAAATCCATGGTTGTGATATGATGATCTTCAGATTGAATGTGTAAAGCCTCTTTGGGGATAAGATCTTCCTGCTAACAACTCGCAGATCACCTCATACAAGCTCATTTGGACGTGGTCTTCGTTTAAGAAACTGTGTGGGATCCAGACGATTTCCAGATTGTTTTCTGCCGGTGACAGAGGAACCAGAGCCTTTGTTGGATCAATTACAACAGTTTTTCATTGTTTTCATTTTTTTAAAACAACTGTACCTGAAATTTTCTCGGGTGTCAAATTTTCCACTACAAAGATTTCAACGGTATAAACTTCCTTGTATTTTTAGACGGAACAGTAGAAATTAAATTTCCTTTTTAGAAACATCATTTTCAATACTCTGTTTGATCTTACTAATATGCAAGCATTTTTTTCGATCTTTCCTTCTGTACTGTCAATGTACTCTAATTAAGAGGAAACTTTTTTTTGGTAGAGGGTTTTATATCAAATCTACAATTATTTTAATTGGTGTCATAACCCCTCAATACTTTGTTAATCATTTTGCATGACCCCTAGCCCCGATGTAATTTGGACTAGGGGTGGAACTTCAAACTTTAATAGGTGAACATATATAAGTATGTGTGTGTGCATTAAAATTATGAACCTTGATGCTATTATTATTATGTGTGTTTATTAATCTTAATATGCTACTTTAATTTAGTGCATTAAATGTTGGATTAAAATGAACTAATGATTTGGTTGTTGTATTTGTGTGAGATTGGTCATTGGATGCAGGTACCAGGGGTGCAAAGTGAGGCGGATTATGTGGTTCATTGGCTGAGAGATAGAGAATTGGTATGTTATTCTAGTATTGACCTTGTCTGTAGATTCCAATAGCCCGAGGTTCATTCAACCTAGGATTTTTATATCTATTTTGCTAGAGTTACTTGAGTCGGCTAGGTAGAGCCAATAGGACCACTTAAATGTTTCAATTATTTGACAATGCTCAATTTGGTAGACTTAATTAAGGTCGATGAGTGAAGGGGGTAAATTAAAATAATAAATATTTAAAAGTGAATAAATAAACTAAGTGATATAAGCAAATAATAAAATTTTAAATTATATAATTGATAGTTACATTATTAAAATAACAATTTAAAGACAAGGAATAAATAAACACTCACCATGAATATTACATAAAAGAAAATAGATGGGCGTTGAAGAAAAAAAAGAGAGAGAAGAAGATATAAAAAAATAAAAAAATAAACCATAAAATGAAATGTCATTCACTAAAATTGACATTTACAAGGAGGCATATAAACCAAGATTCTCATTGAATTTAAAGAATAAAATAAAGCTTACTATCGAGCAAATATGGAAAGGAAAAGAGGATGCAGGAAAATGGAGGAGAAGCTTTCACGGGAGAAGAAGGCGGCTAAGACAGCACCAGAGGTAGAAATCTTGACCAAGGAGGAAGAAGCTTGGAGAGGAGGAGGACAACAAAAGCACTAAGAGGCCTGGCAACCCTTGCAGCAGTCGCTAATGGCAGGAAAGAACTTTGACCAGCTTGCCATGGAGAAACTCGCCCCTCTCTTTTTAAATCGACTAGCAGAGGTCTCATTTGGGGAGAGAAAAAACGGTGGGAAGAGAAGAGAAAGAAGAAGAGTGTGGTTGTTTAAGGGTTTGGACGGGTTTGAAGAGGAAACCATAGCTGGGTGGCTAGGGCATTCTTCTTTGCTTCTTCAAGTCATCACATCTCAGGTTTTATCTTCCTTTATTTTCTTTTGTAATTAATCTTCTGTAATACAGTAACCTTAATGTTAAACCATCTTGGCCTTAGAATCTTTAATTTCTTTAAACTTCAGGAAATGGTCTTTACTAGCTCACCTCTTTTAGAGTTCTGTTTGAGCAATTATTAGACAATAGAATTTCTTGGTTTAAAATAGCAAATAATCTACAAGAGTAAGGACTAAATCTGAGACTTAGCTTTGCTAGGTTGCACATTCACAACTGAAACGTAATGC
Organism: Sequoia sempervirens; assembly: GCA_007258455.2. Taxonomy (NCBI): domain Eukaryota; kingdom Viridiplantae; phylum Streptophyta; class Pinopsida; order Cupressales; family Cupressaceae; genus Sequoia; species Sequoia sempervirens. Next base: position 244,489,250 of record VDFB02086081.1, read on the forward strand.
ATTATAAAATGTGGAATTGGGGTGCTATAGACTGCTACTCTCGAGTGGGTTTTCTTTTTTTTAGAAAAATCTTATGTTGATGTTCCCTTCCTTAGCCTGACATCTTGTGTAGTCACTGAAGAATTGGCACTAATTTTTCTGCTCTCTCATTGCTCATACCCTTGCCTGGCATGCTGTTTCTTTCACCTGTTTTCAAGAGTTAAAATAAAATAGAAGTAAATTCTTACACCTACAAGAACATAACTCTATAAAATGTTTATGGCAGTACTAGTACAATAGATCAATGAGATAATTTTTGATTCTTTTGGCTGCTGAGATAGGAAAATGTGGACTAAACAATTAAGCCATAGTTTTACATTTATATACATTTACAAGGTTGTCTTATAACTAATACATAAATTAAGCATAATAGAGAAAGGATAAATTTAAGTTCATATTATAATCTTTGTGGCTGGAGGTTTTGTTTTTTTTAAAAAAATTGGGTGATGTTCAACTTCGTGAGTTTTGTTGGAGTTGATGAAACTAGTAGGACAACAAATGAGTTGACATGGATGGAGTGTAGAGTTTATAAATCTGATTTGAAAACATGAAGCAAAATAACATTGTAGTGTAGATTGGATAAAGGAAGAAATATGCCTTTACAAGTGTCTATATATGTCACATTTATAAGTATAAGGAAGGGTAATTAATATCTTGCTCTTAGGTAGATTTGGGGAAGGGAATCAATTATTTATGTTTACTTAGATTGCTGTCCCATAAGTGGAAATAGCTGCTCACCTAATAACCCTAGGTGTTGGTGTGATGACAATAAGCTTTGGATCGGTTGTGGCAACTCTTTTGAGTAGGATTTAATAGATGCTAATTAAGTTCAGTCCACTGGGTGGTTTAGACTCATAGGAATATGACATCTACCATGGAACAATATTCAGTTCTAAACTACATTGAACAACTCAATAAATCACCCTCGAACAAAGCTTTCTATAGTTTTATTAAAAGGACTAATTGCTTACCAACAATGCTGGTCAATTTGTGCAAATAAACAAAACATGCTAGATCTTGGCTCTAGGAAAAATCTGCCCTATACCAGTGTTTTGTTGATTGACAAGGCAGTGTTTTCAATTAAATGAATACTCCAATGGCTTATGAGAATGCAACCCTTACAAGTTTACATCTTAATTTTCTCCTTAAGGTTAGTAAGAAGTAGTTATAATGGGATGAGGAGTCACTTTACCCTCTATTGCAAGGAGTCTAAGAGTATGTATTGCTCATAGTAAAATAACTAGTAATGCCATACATGGCTGCAACTAAGACAAGAATCTACCAAGCTTGAGTTGGGAACCTACTTCAAGTCCAACGCTAAGCTTGAGCTAAGGACTAGTACTTGCTTGAGATGGATGGTAGTCTAGGAGTAGTACTAGGCGTGAGATGGACAAAAGACTAGGAGCAGCATATGCTTGAGATGGACAATAGTCTAGGGGCGGTGCTAACTCAAGATGGATGGGGTCTAGGGTGACACTAAGCTCGGGATGGACAATAGTCTAGGGGCAGCACTAAGCTCGAGATGGACAAGAGTCTAGAAGCAATGTTGAGCTTGAGATGGTCATTAGTCTAGGAGCTTTCCACACCAGTGATGGTTACCCTTGGTTGCTCAACCGATTAGATGGACCTTTGGAAGGTGGATTCCCAACCAACTCAAGTAGATAAGACTGACTTCCTATGAATCCTTATAGTGGTTGAAATGGGATTATAAGCTTACCATAGTTGGGTGCGCCTTGGGAAGAGGGTCACTAGAAAGGCATTTTTGGCTCATAGCTTACAGGTTGGAATGACAACTCTCTCTCTCTCTCTCTCTCTCTCGTCATAGGCCACATAATCCTCTTGGAGGGGTGGATAGGGTTTGAATCCACATTGGTTGGGATCAGTTTGCACCCCCGCTATGATCGAATCAAGCAGGGTCTTGAAGATAAAACCATTCACCATCATGAAGGTATGTGCAATCTAGTTAGTAGCATCTTTTATCTAAGGCAGCAAGTTGTGCTAATGGATAATATGTAATTGACATGCTAATATATTGCTTAAGTTGATCTCCATTAACATTTATATGTTCTAACTTCTTTGTATTCCTTTTTGCATGATGATGGAAAAAAAAAAGGTGTAGAAATTTCTCCTCTTCGTTGGGGCAGTTTTTACAACTGGCTCTAGGAAAATTCACTGTCAACAATTCACAGCCACCAGCAATTCACCGCCAAGAAAATTAACTGCCAAAAATTCATGCAATTAATTTTTTGTGCAGTAAGTTTTCTTGAGTGAATTTTCCCGTGGTGAATTGTTGGCGGTGAATTGTTGGTGGTGAATTTGGCATACTGACACAATCCTGACCTCATCTCTTATGGAGTCAGAGCTTTGCATTCAGAAAGATTTGATTTCTGATGGACTCATTTAGAACCATTCAGCTTCACCAACCTGGATCTCATTGACAATCTATCCATTTTCAAAATTATAATAATCTTCTATTTTTTATCATGTGTGTTGATTAAAAGATAAAAACCTGACATATAACTCAAAATTTACGTGGGGATCTTTATTCTTCTCTACATATTCCTGTTTACCCAAAATTTTAATACCATAACTGCTTTTTTCCCAAAATCTATTCATTTTAAACATATAATATTTTCTTTTATGAGGATATATGATTTTAGAACCATTACAAAAAGCTCTGATCAAGTCAAATGCTACCCATTTTCAAAATAATGCATGCCCTGTTTTTTATTTCTCTTTCCTACCCTGTGTAGGACTAGAAGACATAAATCTGTCATGTGGTCAACATAAAATCTGCACTGTATACTTTATCCTTTTCTACATATTCGCATTTACCCCAAATTTTAACATCATGCCATGATTTTTTCCCATATAATAATTTTCTGTTTGCTAGAATATACAGTTTTCTAACCTTTACAGGAAATTCTACTGATCAAATCAAATGTTCCTACAAGCAAGACATAGTTTCTTTCTAAATTTAATCCTTGTTGGAATAATTTTGTTTTGAAAACAAAACCAGTACTGTCCATATACTCCACACTCCTTACCTTCACCAACGAGTGGTTCATTTCTCATGACCTATTAAAGATAATTTGACAGAAGCAACATTTTAAAGAAATTCATAAATACCTGGTGTCCGATCTTCTATCGTGTTGAGACTTCTAAGCCTTAGCCTTTCTAAATTTGTTGTAAAGATAGTTGTCTTCTGTTTTCTAATGAGTTTGGACTGAATTTTATATAGAGGACGGTCTTACAGTATTGAACAAATGAGTGATTGAAACAATTGTGTTTGAAAAAGGTGGCATAGAATTTAATGCCGTGTAAAACCCAAAGAGCATACAATGTAACACACTTTTTCTATATTTTTAAAATAAGATAGAAGCCATTCGTTACCCCAAATCATTCTTTTGTTTTCCATGTCAATGATACGACTTGTTAAACAATCTCCACGTCATTTCATGGAAAGTCTTCGAAAAGCTGACCAATCTTTAAAAATAAAAGAGTTTTTTTAAATTTGTATTTGGAATTAAAATAAAGATAAAATAATTAATGTGAAGAGGTATATTACAATGGTAGTAAAGGGTAAAGTGTAATGGAAGCAACTAATCTCCCGACAAAACACACCTCTCATAGACATGTAACATACAAAAAATGCATTAAAACATACATAAAAATATACATAGAAACATACATAACATGACAGAACGACGTAGTGCGAGGCTCGCTAAATGAGAGATAAAAGTGACAAAGTCGGTAGACAGGGGAAAATGTTACGGTGAGGGAAGCAAGGAGATAATGACACCATTAGGTTAGTTTTCTTGTCTTTTTCTAGTTGTGACACTGGGACGAAAGTTGGAGCATAAAACTCGCAAGCCCCATGGCTTGCGTGAGAATCTATCATTTTCAGTGAATTTTGTGCAACTACAGGAATTGGAAGTGGACTGACACGAGTAAGACTTGTATTGAAAATTATAAGAAGAATTATTTTTCAAGAAGGCAGAAAACACTCTGTGTTGTGAGTGTTTTCAGTGTGCATGTTGAAAGATGAAGGTTGGAGTGCACGGGGAGGAGTTGGAGGAGAAAATTGACCAAACCAAGGTGAGGGGTGACTAACCAATTGGGTTGTTACATGTAGAGAGTTTTACAACACTATGTGGGTTGCTTGTTTCTTAACACCTAGGGCTTTCCAACATGGAATTTTACAAAACAAAATGAATGTCTTGAAAAGATTTTGTAATTTAGAGAGGAAGAATGTAATGAAAACCCCTTAAAAATTTATAAGGACTCTTAATTTGAGTAAAAATTGCATTTAAATTTCCTCATGATTGAAAAAAAAAAGGTGCACAAAATAATTGTAAATTCAAAAACACAATGTGGGTTGTCAATTATTTGAATCTACACGTTTAAATGTAATGGGCTGTCTCACGGGGAGGAGTTGCAAGTGGGGGATACATAAAACTAACCAAATTGAGCTATGGGGCGACTAACCAATTGGGTTGTTACATGTAGAGGGTTTTACAACCCTATGTGGGTTGCTTGTTTCTTAATATCTAGGATTTTGCAACATGGAATTTTAAAAAAAGTACGTGTATACACCTAAAAACGGTCATCACATTTAGTTAATTAAATACAACCTATTTGATTAATGCTTCAACTACATATAAATAAGGTCTTACTTTATTTATATTGTTAACTTTCCTTTTAATTCTTCTAATGCACATTCTTCTAGATAATTAAATAAACAAAATACCCTAAACGTGTTTATTTAATTAACCTTCCTTAATCCTGATTAAGAATTAGAGCACATTTCTACAAATTTTGTGTGCCACCTCATAAAGGTCACATGAAAATAAATAATCCTAATTATTAATTAGAATTATCCTCACACACTTCCATCAATGAGAAAAAAACACATGGCTTTATTCCCCACACTTCCAACAAATTTGGAGCACATGGGTCTTTGTTTCACACACTTGGGAATCCCATACATTTGGCATGTTTCCAATTGGTCAAATAATTCTCTCCACACACATGGCATGTTGTCTTTGGTCAACGGGACAACATCCTGATTCCTTTCATCTCCATCGTCTATTATTTCTCCTTCGAATCTAGACCGTTGATAGGTGCCACCTCACAAAATGCTTGAGAAACCCTATAAATACACCCTCTTTCCTTAGCATTTGTCATCCACCTTTTGAGTAATGTTATAATGCTATTTTGAGATACAAATTGGAATAGTGTTATAATGCCATTTTTCATCCACACTTTGAGTATTGTTACCATGCAGGTTTTTCGTAGGAGCTTGGAGCTTTCATGGAGTCTTATACTTAGTTTTCATATCATGTGTTACTTTGCATTCGCATCTTAGATTAATTAATTACTTCATAGTTACATTTGATCATCCACATTGCATCATAGTTACATTTTAGGTTAGTTTGTTTTATGTTTGCATTTGAGCATATGCATAATCATGGATAGTTCACTATAGTTTCGTATCATCTCACTCATCTCCACTTGTCCATCTATCATCAACATCATCTTTCTTTTATCATCGTATTCATCATCAATTCCATCATCTTGTTTCATTTAGAAGCACACCACTAATCCTTCCAGCACATGTTTGCACATAGGAATCATCTTAGCTTGCATATTAAGCATCAAATCTCATTTTCTAGGTAGTCATTTTAAGAACCTTTGTGCCCATAGAAATCTGAGGGCCAAACAGTTTAATAAATCCCTAGAAATAGAGGAAAATGATATGTATTTGAAAGATTTGATTGTATTACGAATAGAGTAGTTTTACTTGCTTCAAACTTTGAATGTAAACCGTCTCATTAAGGTTTGTGTTGACATTAGAATAACTCTCCACATTTGACACACGCACAAAATGACACCCACCATGGGGCCTTTGCCTCACTTATTGCTAACTTTTTTATGGTTTCATGATTGTAGGTTCAAGGTTTATGACTTGGGAACACTTTGCACTAATTTGGAGGAAATTCTGAGCTGTTTTGAGACATTTTTGGGCTATTTTTAAAGTTCTGGCGCCTCTTGTATATGTTTTGGCACCTCTTGCAAGCAGTGCATAGACCATTTTTAGCTGTTTTGGGATCATTCTGGCTTGTTCTGAGAGTTTTGGCGCCTCTTGCACTTGTTTTTGCACCTCTTGTTAGAGTTTTGGCACCTCTTGCAAGTGGTTCTGAGACTGTTTTCACCTATTCAGGGGCCATTCTGGGCCACTTTTAGAGTTTTGGCACCTCTTGCACCTATTTTGGTGCCTCTTGCAAGTTGTTTTGAGACTATTTTCAACTGTTTTGAGACCATTCTGAGCCACTTTTAGAGTTTTGGCACCTCTTGCACCTATTTTGGTGCCTCTTGTTAGAGTTTTGGCACCTCTTGCAACTTGTTCAGAGACCATTTTCACCTGTTCTGGGATCCTACTGCACTGTTTCTGGAGTTTTGGCGCCTCTTGCAGTTTTTCAACAAATCAGAAACTCACATTTTGTGTTGTGCATTTGTAGGTTTTCCCATAATTCACCTTTAAAGACTCAAAGCATAAACTACTAACACATTGCAAGGGCTGGACGTTATTCACTTGTTTTCCTTTTGGTTAAGATAGGAACATAGCTTAAGTAAAGGGATAATGAACATCATGTTTCCTTTTGGTTAAGTTAGGAACATAGTTTAATTAACGGGTTAATGAACACCATGTCTTTTGTATGTGATGAATGGTAGGCATATGCTCTCCCCTTAATTGGGTGATCCAAAAAGCTAGAACCATTCTTGTTTATGTGTGAGTGTAAGTGGAGTATATGGCATGAGTTCTCTCTTTATTCATGTGAAATAGAGATCAATCGCACTATGGGTATACTTGCTTGCTTTTGTTTATCCTAGAGGGCCTGCCTTGTGGAAAAAAGTAATCACCCAAGGGAACAACCGAACTGGTAACACGCTAAAGCCAAGTGACTTCCAACCAGGATATAAATGTGGATACTTGAGGAAAGTTCAAGTATCACGAGGATAATTTTGACGAGATGGATTGAAAGCAAATATGAGGATTGGGCCTCTATAGTCGTTGCTCTATATGTTTATGGTTTTAATTATCTCCGTTCTCAGTGTGCTTATGATGTAGCACCAGGGGGTTCCTTAGCTAGTGTATATAATCTTACGAGAATAAAGGATAATGCAGATCAACCCGAAGAGGTGTGTATAAAAGTTTTTGTCCCAAGGGAAGATCCCAGAATCCCGTATGTTCTACGTATTTGGAAAGGTGCTAATTTCCAGGAACGGGAATCTTATGATATGTTGGGAATATTTTATGAAATTCATCCATGTCTAAAACGTATATTGATGCCAGAAAGTTGGATTGGGTGGCCTTTACGCAAAGACTATATTGCACCTAATTATCCCCCATGAACGGAATGCCTGCATTAAAACCCTTGTTGTAGATTTGCCAAAATCCTTTATCTATTCTTTGGTGCAGCAACGGTCGTTGCCAAGGCATCCACATTCTTGTAGTTTTTAGTAGAGGTGATTGGTTCGCCATGGGAGTTTCATGGGGATTGGAAGCTTGGTTGGCCTGAGAAGAGAGTGCACTGTAAGGGGGAGCCCATGCAGCCAAGCTTCTGAATTCACCCGCTAAAGATAGTGCGGTTGGGGTAAAATCCACGTGGAATCTAAAAGAATACAATCTTACATAGCCTTAAGAGTGTATATTCTACTTGATGTGTCTTCAAAATGAAACTCAAACAAAACACCATAAAAAATGTTACATTTTGAAAGTGAAAACCTTGATTCAGAACTACATTCATTGAGGTAGAGAAGTTAGTAACTTAGGTCCATCCATCTTCAGAAAATTGGTCTTTTCAGTAGTGTTCAACCTTTCCTTAGGAAAAACAGAGTCAGAATATGTGGTTTACATGATGATTTCATGAAAGGTCAAGATTAGAAAACCAAAGATCAAACCTCTTAGTATAAAACAACATAAAAAATGTTTGTCTATGCTCTATGACTTTAGAGAAAGGTTAACCTTCAATTTTTACAAGAGAGCTTGCCAAAACAATCTAGAGCTATACATGATGTACTATTGTCAAAATCCAATACTTTTCCAACGTTTTGAGTACCTTAATTACACATCTTGAATCAAAACTTTGAGTCCAAGATCGTTCCTTAGATACCTTAGAAGTCTAAACATTGTCGAAACAGACCTATACAAGTGGAACTTTTCAAACTAAACCTAGATCTAAACATTTCAAGGTGCTTAAATCATCAATATCCATCACATCTTTTTTTGTACAACCTAGTTTCATCTTCGGGATTTGTCATCCTTTAATCACAAAACTAGTTCATGCAATCAAATTAAACTTAGTCTAATCAATAGAATTTGTCATTCTATTTGACTTAGTTGTAATCCTTGGCACTATTTCAAAATTAAATCAAAGCTTAGTCTAAATCATAACATTTGTATTCCCATCCAAACAAGATCACAAAAGAGGAGACTCAAAGACAAGGAACTTGGAACACCCAACTTTGAAACGGAAAACATAGGAAGTCCGAGTAGCGAAACTTTTGATATCGAAACTCCCAACATTGAAATTCTCGACATTGAACCTCAAAATAGTGAGATCCCTAGAAACATGGCTAATGCAGAAGAAATCCCTATTCCTGGACTCAACAACACTCAAGGGGAAGAAATAAATGATGAGGATATCCGACAAGCGGAACAAGACCCCAACTTCCATAAGTTTTTGGAAAAGATTTTTGAAAAAGATGGGGAAAAATACCTATTAATGTTAGCCAATCAAGGAGTCAAACTTCCCCCTGATTTTGATATCAACATCTTAAAAGCACCTCTCCAAAAGCCTAAAAAGGAAACATAACAAATGGTTACTTTAACTCACCAAATGAAGAACCTTCAACAACAAGTTCTAGATATGGAAAGGGGAACTTTGAAATGATACTTGATCGAGGAAATTTGTCCTTATCCCTTTAATCCATCCATCAACATGATTCCTTTCCCTAAACGTAGTGAATTTCCAAAGTATGATAAATAAAATGGTACAACTGATCCATTAGATCACGTAAGGGAATTCCGAACCATAAGTCTAGAATTTGCACATGAGGAAACTTATTTGATGAGACTATTTCAATGAAGTCTAGGAGGGACATGCCTTGAATGGTTTTCAAAGATTACACCCCCCATCAACACATTTGAAGAGTTGGTCAATAAATTTCTCACTCAATACTCTTACAACATCCAACATGATATCACCATGAAAGACCTTTGCAACTTGAAATAGAAAAAGGGTGAGTCCTTCCTCATTTTCTTGCAAAAATGGAGGAGATTGTTCGCAAGGTATTCTCATCCCGTGCCTGAAAAGGAAAAGATAGAGATTTTTTCATTGACAACCTAAATGATGAGATGAGTTATAGAGTGGAATTACAATGTCCCTCTACCTTCAAAAAATTGATTGAAAATGGAATTAAAATCTAAGAAGCCTTAGTCAAAAGAGGGGTCATTAAGGTATACAATGAAAACAACTCATCCACTTCCTCTAACAACTACAATGGTGGGGACACACTTAAATTTTGGAAAAGAAACAAGAACATGGGTAACAATGAGGTCATAGCTGAAAATTAAAATACCAAACCCGTATTCAACCTAACAACAACTTCCACCAAGACTAATCAGACCAACAATCCTCCCAACACTCCAAATGTTAGCCAAAACAACAATCAAACTAATCGAGGGACTAAAGCAACACCATTTCTAAAACCTTCCAATCGACGAAAATTCACACCATTGGGACAATCCTTAGATTCTGCCTTAAAGGAACTTACTGAGGCTAAGCTTATCACGGTGCTAGAAGCACGAAACTGGGATCCACAATTCAAACCCTTTTGGTGGAACGATGCCTATTACTATTATTATCATCAAAAAAAGGTCATATGACGAAAGATTGTTGGCAATTAAAACACGCAATCCAAGATCTCATTGATAACAAAAAGGTACACATTGAAGGACCCCAAACAAAGAGTGATTAGGGAGTGTTCAAGAACCCTTTACCCAATTATGAAAAGGGAGAGTCCTCTACATCGAATACCAAAGGAAAGAATATAAACTATGTTTATGATTCTACCATTCATTGTATTGAGATGGTTGAGAATTCCATCCAAGACATTGAAATCGGAAGCCAAGGGAAGGATGCCACTAACACAATGATGACACCATCTCACATCAAATCAATGACCTTGTACCTAGAAGTTTGAGCACTAATATTGACATGAATGACAATCGAATTAATGTCATCAAAATTGAAAATGATCAAGAAAACACACCTATCAATGTGATTACAAGAGGACAAGCCAAGGTAACATTGAAAGGAGCTACCCCTTCCACGCCCAAAATGAATATTTTTCCTGTAACTCAATATAACATTGTCGATTAGTTACAAAAGATACCTGCTCAAATATCCATATTGGAACTTCTCAAGATTTCATCAGTGCACAAAGAAATCCTAGAACAAGCTTTAGTTGCCACCACAGTACCAAACAATCTAGAAGTATGTACATTTCCAGCTATGGTGGGACATTTGACTGCACCTCATTGCTTATCATTCTTTGAACATGATGATGCATCCACCACCCATCCACATAGTGTTGCTCTCCACATCAAAGTTCTAATCCATAAGCATCACATCAAATGTGTCCTTATAGATGGAGGAGCAGGCCTAAACATCTGCACTCTCAAGCTTGTTTGTGCATTAGGATATTCTGAAAATGCTATTGATCCTAGAACGGAAATCACCATAAAATCATATGATGATGAGGAAAGATCCTCCCAAGGATTGATCATCTTACCCATTCAAGTGGGACCAATTGTAAAAGATATAGTGTGTTAGGTGTTAGACAAGGAATTGACATATAACATACTCTTGGGACGACCGTGGATTCATGAAATGCAAGTGGTACCATCAACCTATCATCAGTGCCTGAAGTTTCCTTTCAATGGACAGGAGGTCACCATTGTTGCCGATTCTAACAATCGCTAATATTGCAATGCACTTATAACAAGTCAAGATACCTTTGTACCACATAATAGAGAAGTCATCAACTCTGATTCATCAAACAAAGAAAGTCCAGTGGGTTCTTCGTCAAGACAGTATGAGGAAAGGGCTCAATCAAAAGACAAAGGGGTCGTTGACTCTATTTCATGCAACAATGGAAGTCAATTTGATGCCTTATCAAAATAGTTGGAAAAGATCCAAATAAAAGACAAGGGCATGGGGGAATACTCATTTGAGAAATCTTCATACTTATCACAACTTTCATCTTCTCCTAAGTCACATGGACAACCATCCACCTCAAGACAACAATCTTTACAACCCATCATGCTCTTTGATGGAAAGTTTATAAAGGAAAGCACTCAAACAGAGGAATCAAAAGACAAAGATGTCCTAAATTGGTTATACAAAGATGAAGAACCTTCACATGTATCAGTGTCCAATATATGCACAATTAAGTATGGCAAAGGTGAGACAATCTTGACAAAAATAGGATATGAGGGAAATGGTCCTTTGGGTAAAAGAAAAGAAGGCATCAATGAACCGATACAACTCGTCACAATGAATCCCAAAGACAAAGTAGGACTAGGATACAGAGAAGACTCAAAATAGGAAGCTACTCAAAGAGTTGTCGAAATAATCTTACAGTTACAGGCTAGTGAGGATCATGAAACAGATTCTAATGAATATGAATGTGACTCCCTCTTTGAAGAATCTTGCCATGACAAAGAGATCGATGTAATCCGAAAGTATACACCAATATGTATGAAAGGACAAAGTTCTAGTTGTAGACCACTTGAATATGGATCACAATATGTCGTTGACTCAAGTGAAGATGATCATTCTTCGAGCGAGATAGACACGTTGGAAGAGAGTAACATCTTAGACCTCATTGGACAATTTGATAACGTGGCTATCCTGATGCTTACACCTATGACCTTGACTGATCTAATGATTCCTTGTCCTTAATGCATCCTAAACTAATTGATTGGGATCAAAATGAGCCGCTTGACATACCCACCTTTTCAAACAATGATGCCCTTGTGAACTTCCTATGTTCCGATAATCCTGACACATGTTCTACCATTGAATCTCAGAACGAAGCTCCTAACGAAGGGAGTGTCAAACCTTTCAACCGCAGAATGAAAATGATAAGAAATGGGTCTAATAGTGAAAACCATCTGATGGCACTATTAAATTAGGAAAAAGTAAAAACAAAGAGCGTATCTCAAGGTGAAAACGTCTCTGAGGTACCAAGAGATGGAAGGTTTGACACTCTCCTAGAACACTATCAAGAGAGATCTTCAGTGCTAATAGAACCTACACAATCCATCAATGTTGGTACAACTGAGATAGTGAAGACCTTGCATTTAGCAAAATCCATGACAGAAGAGGAGAAACCTCATTTCACCAAATTATTTGAGGAGAGGCAAATCAACTTTTCTTGGTCATATGCTGACATGCCAGGCATAGATCCAAAACTAATTATGCATCATTTATCATTACCACCTGGCATAAAACTGGTAAAGAAAAAATTGAGAAAGATGCATCCCCACATCGCCCTTCTGGTAAAAGGTGAGTTGAAAAAGCTATTAGATGCAGGATTCATAAGATCTATTGAATATGTTGAATGGATATCAAACATTGTTCTGGTATCCAAACCAAATAAGAGCATAAGGATATGCACAGACTTCAGGGATCTTAACAAAGCCTATCCAAAATATGATTTTCCTCTACCAAACATTGATTTGATTGTAGACTTGACTGTTGGGCATGAAATGTTATCACTTATGGATGGATTTTCAAAATACAACCAAATAAAGATAGCACCTGAAGATCAAGATAAAACGGCCTTCACATGTCCTTGGGGTACTTTTTGCTAGAATGTGATGCCTTTTGGGTTGAAAAATGTTGGATCTACATATTAGAGAGCGATGACTACCATCTTCCATGACATGATGCATGCTTTTATGGAAGACTATGTAGATGATCTGTTGGCAAAGTCCTACACTAGAGAAGGACACTTAGAGATTCTAGACAAAATCTTCACAAGATTGGAGAAATTCAAGGTGAGGTTAAATCGCAAGAAATGTGTTTAGTGTAACATCAGCTAAACTCTTGGGATACATTGTCTCAGCTAAAGGAATTAAGGTGGATCCTGCAAAGGTCAAAGCCATCATGGAAATGCCTCCTAAAAACATCGGCCAACTCAGATCATTACAAGGAAGGTTTCAGTCCATCAGAAGATTCATTGCTCAACTAGCTAATAAAAATCATCCTTTCAACCACTTATTACACAAGAATGTCTCTTTCAAGTGGGATGACAAATGTGAAGTTGCCTTCTGTCAACTAAAACAGTACCTGATGACACCGCCTATGTTGATACCACCAGTCAAGGGAAAACCACTATTACTATATATTGCAACAATCGAGATATCTTTGGGAGCCTTATTAGCACATGAAGATTCTACAGGAAAGGAGAGAGCCATCTATTATATCAGCAGGACCCTAAATGGTTATGAGATCAATTAAACCTTTATTGAGAAATCCTGCTTAGCGGTTGTATTTGCTACACAACAATTGAGGCATTACATGCTGACTCACACTATCAAACACATTTCCAAAATTGACCCATTAAAGTACTTACTTAGCAAAGCTGCTTTGACATGGAGGCTAGCCAAGTGGGTCATGATATTGAGTGAGTTTGATATCTAGTATGTGGATAGAAAAGTAATCAAAGGTCAAGCTATAGCAGATCAACTAGCTGAAGCACCATTGCCAGATAACAATCCAATGAACATTGAATTCCCTGATAATGACATCCTAACCATATCTACACAACAGCGGCTACTATACTTTGATGGATCTTATACACAACATGGATCAAGCGCAGGAATCTTGTTTGTTTCACCGCAAGGATACACAATTCCTAAATCCTACAGATTAATGTTCCCCTGCACCAACAACACAGCTGAATATGAAGCATTGATCATTGGAATCAAGATAGTTGTTGAATGGAAAATCATAGAATTGCTAGTCTATGGTGACTCACAATTGGTCATCAACCAAGTCAACGATGATTATCAAATAAAGGATGACAAGTTTCTGCCCTACAAGAGGATGGTGGATGATTTCAAAAAGTACTTTGTTGACATCAAGTTTGCACAAGTTCCCAGAATAGAAAACAAAGTTGTAGATGCAATGGACACCATTGCTTCTCTCTTGCAAATACCTAAACAACAAAGACGTTATGAATTCATGGTAGAACAAGTGTCCAATCCCACCTATGAAGATTCAAAATCCCAAGTGATATGCCATATTGTCGACCCTCAAAATTCGCTCTATGGAGAGATCCATACCTACTTGCAAGACAATATCCTTCCAATTAACTTATCTCGAAACCAAAAATGAAACTTCATTCAACAAGCGGCTCACCACACCCTAATAGTTGATGTACTTTATAGATGAGGTTTGGACAGTACTCTTCTTTGGTGTCTAGAACGTAACAAAGCTGAAATCACTTTACAAAAGGTTCACGAGGGTATCTGTGGCACACATTCAAGTGGCTTAACCTTAGCTAAGAAATTATTATGATTGGGGTATTACTGGCCGAATATGGAGAAAGAGTCATTTCAATATGTCAAAAGGTGTTCCAAATGTCAGATTCATGGGAACTTGATACATGCACCTGCACAAGAGTTACATCCTTTCACAACTACATGGCCTTTTTGTCAGTGGGGATTGTACCTTGTAGGTAAGATTCACCCCTCTTCCTCCAATGGACATAAGTTTATAATCACAGCCACATAATACTTCACCAAGTGGATTGAAGTTGTTTCTCTAATCACCATCACCGGGAAACAAATCTCATCATTCATCCTGAATTATCTCATATGTTGGTATGGTGTTCCTCAATCTATCATTACGGACAATGGTTGACCCTTTAAGAATCAAGATGTTCAAGAGCTTTGTGAAAGATTCCATATCCAACACCGGTTTTCTACACCTTACTATCCCCAAGGGAACGACCAAGCAGAGGCCTCAAACAAGACTATCCTGAAGATTTTGAAGAAAACCGTCAATGAAGATGGATGTGATTGGCATGTTCAACTAAACCCAACATTGTGGGCTTATAGAACTAGTATTCGTACCCCGATAGGAGAAACACCCTATTCTCTTGTCTATGGGTCAGAAGCTATACTACCTATTGAGGTTGAGATACCATCCCTGTGTGTGTCACTTAAAGGGATGATTTCAGATGAGGACTATAGAGTATCGAGGCTACAAGAATTGGAACTGTTGGATGAATGCCGACAACATGCAGTTGATCACCTAAAAGCTTATCAACAAAGGATATCTAGGAGCTACAATCACAAAGTAATACCTAGAGAATTTCAGGTGGGCGACTTAGTCTTAAAAGAAAATCCCAATAATCAACAAGATTGAGAGAAGAAGGGGAAATTTGAACCTAACTGGCTGGGTCCCTTTGTTATAGTATCAGCCTTTGGATCAGGAGTATATCAGTTATCCACACCAGAAGGGGATCTGTTTGATGAATCCATCAAAAACTTGCATCTCAAAAGGTTTTACACCTAGCTCATCCAGTGCATTGGTAAAGGTCCTGGAAAAATACCAAAAAAATCAAAAAAATGCAAAAAATCCAAAAAAATCAGAAAAAGGATTAAAAAATAGTAAAGAAAAAAAGATCATCCTCTAGTGAAAACTACTTCGGTGGTGCTTTGGGCAAGTACCTTGGTGAAAACCTGGAAAACAGGCGCCTTGCGTAAATAAGCACTCTCCATCTATCTTAGGCTACATGACTTGCTATGCATCATTTATCCATCATGCTTCCATGTTTGCATCATAGCTTGATCCAGTGTTTGTATCATGGTATCCCCTGGCATTAGTCAACCCATTCTAAAAATTAGTTTGTCTTATCGTATCACACTAGGGGCATGTCCTACATTGGATTGGATTCTTGTACATTCTCAAGGTCAGAAAATTGAAAATCCCAAAAACATTCAAAACATATGAAAATCCCAAAAACATTCAAAACAAATCAAAAATCCCAAAAACATTCAAAACATATCAAAATCCCAAAAACATTCAAAACATGTCAAAATCCAAAAGAAGGTCAAAAAGTCAAAAGGTCAAAAACATAGTCTTCATTCAAACTACGTCGTCTCTAAGCTTTGAACGTAGGCAAGGGTGATCTTTGATTGTCCCCCGAGACATTTGGGTCAGTCTTTTAGGTGTCCATTATGTTCATATTTTCGTCTTGTAAATCTTGGTCGTGTCGTCAGTCGCACTATGTGGTCTCTACATGTATAACGTAGGCAAGGCTAATCTATTGATCAACCCCCGAGGCCCCTAGGATAGGTCTTTAGGTTAGGTCTTGGTTGTCATGGTCATGTATCACCCTGGACTGGGGGAAAAATCTTGCACTCACTAGGGGAAAATAAACTTTGGGCTTGAATCAATAGGCAAACAGTCGTCTGACCAAAGTTACAAACACAAACTTCAAATGGATGATGATCTTTCTGAATCAAGAGTTTATCACGTTAAACACGAAAGTTCAAATTGTTCTACTTTGATTTTTGATATCATATCTCGAGTCCTCAATGATGTATCGAACTAGAGGAGTAAGGAAGGAGTATGATTTTCTTTGTTTGTTGTCTGTGAGTTATCATTATTACTATGCAAGTTGTCATGAGATGTGCGCTACAAAGTATCACTGATGACATTCTGAATTTGCATAGGAAAAAGATTAACTCTTGTCTGTTTATGCAAGCGATGCTCATGTCATCTCGGTTTAATTATACTTAGATGCTTGGGTTAACTTGCAATTTTAAAACATCATGAAAGTAGTACTTAGGTCATCTTGGTCTAAATTATGCCATCGATGCTTGTACTCACTTTCAACATTTTAAAGGCCCAATGATGATAAAAAGCACTACAAATTGGTTAATATAAATGACAACTTTTGAAAATGAGATTTGCATAGTTAGGTTAGATTGCATTCATGTTAGTATTGCATGTGTATTTATGGGGCTTTTCAATGCTGAAACAATTTCACAATGGTGTCATCTCTATTATTAATGAATTGAGTGCAGTAGACATTACCAAAAAAAAAACACATCATTCTCATTTAGTTGCACATTAGTTGCATCATCATTTGCATATCTTAGAAAACATTATCATCTCATTTACATTCATACATTCCATCATAATATTTGCATCAGAAAATACAAAAGAAAATAAAAAAGGACATACATTGCATATCATTTCCGACATCAAAATCATGTCATCCACTATGCTTAAATAAGTGAGTCTCTTCAGATTTCTAAGAAAGTTGGGAAATATGTTAGAGTTATGAAGCTTAAAAGATCAATCTACTGTAGTCTTCCCACAACTTTTGGAAGTTGGACAGACTCATTTATTAAAGCTTAAGGCTTTGAACATTTAAAGTCATGCATCACATCACATTGCATAATCATAATAAATCAAATCACATTGCATTACACATCATAAATCACATCACATTGCATAATCATAATAAATCACATCACATTTCATTACACATCATAAATCACATCACATTGCATAATCAAGATCCCAAATACATTCATCACATTTCCTAATCATTATCATAACATAGAAATTAAATAAAGTCACAACATTGCACATCATAATAGGGAAATCAAGCGTCATAATCGCCGCTGTATATCATATATAATAAAAAATGTCATAATGTCCACGTGTACGAGGATATCCAAAAAGTAGGATGAGATACATCAAAAATCAAAAAGGGCATTGTATCATGGGAACCACATCCTCAATCTCATGAAAGGTGTATGCACAATGTCCAAGGAACATCACAAAAGGCTATGTTGAGCTCTTGCTAGATGTTGCTGCTCTCATGGAACTAGTACCTCCTCTACCTAACGGACCTGCACCTGGATCTCTCCTATCTCCAGGAAATAGCTATGTGATACCCATGCTAATAGTCCAAGAATGAGATCTTCCAGAAAGAGACTATACAAAACTCTCTCGTAGCTCAAGAGGAACCAACTCATGATATTTACCTTTGTAAAACTACAACTGAGAAATGTGCCAGATCTCTCTAAAGAAATATGTTGTACCTGCAGATGGTGCTATCTATTGTATCCTCTCGGTAATGGCCTCAACCTGCTCTGTACGATGTCAAAATGCATCCCTCTCTGAAGTAAGTATGATCATCTGTGCCTGCAACTACTGTATCTACTGCCTATTTGTCCCTCTACTAGTCCTCAAAATATCAATTTGTGCTCAACACTGCCCTAACTCATCCTGAAGGGACACAATCTGTGCTTGAGCCTGCACTATCTCACTCTAAAATGACTGAACCTCTTCCTGCAAAGCCACTATCTATGTTGACTACTGATGTGAGGGTATCCCAATCCGAATCCGAGGAAGCACCGCCTGAGCTACGGTAGCGCTCGTCCTGCGCCTCAGAACTGCAAAATCCAATGGATGACTGTCATCTGCACAACCATCACTCTACCCACCACCCACTACACCACCATCACTCTCCCCACCATCACCTATGCAACCACCCTATGCACCACCATCATCACCTCCATCATCACCTCTACAAGCACCCTCTCCACCATCATCACCACCCTCGTCATCTCCTGCCTCTCCATCAACTAGCAGTACTGGCTCCTCTAGATGAGTAAATATAGGAAAGGGATGCGTGTGGAAGAACTCTGAATAATCCTCGGTCATCCCGACATCTGTAATAAATGAAAAACAATCCCATAAACCTGGGGTCAAGGTATAGTACTCTGTACAAGCTGCCTCATATGATACATAGGGGCCCCACTCTAAAACATCCTGTTGTCGCCATGCATAATGGGAAACTCCTAGTGGCATCCCCTGAACCCGTCCAAACTTTCGACATACTTGCAGATACAGGTATCGCTCAAGCACAACATGGGTCCACCCAATCAGATAGTGGGATAACAACATATATGGCATCTCCAGCTGATCCTCTGGCCACTGCTCACAATCCAAGTACGACTACCATGTGACAGTCTCCAAATCATCCAGAGCATGCCTCCAATAGGCAGCCTTGCCCAGCTTATGCTGGACATGTGGAAAATTATAACTGAAAACATAGGGTCTCCTTGGTTGTCGATGTATCTCTCCCATGGGCCGAGTGACAACTATATGCTTGCATGCCCAGGTCTGCAGTAATGTGATGCCACATGATAAGCTTGTCACCCCATAATAGACAACCTCGTGTAAATCTTGATATAAGTGGGCTAACATACATGAACCCTAAGCATACCTCATACCATCAAGTGTCATCCGCGATAGCACACGACCCCAACTTGCTAAAAATCCCTTTGACCTCCGATCAAGACAAAGGAATCCACCAATGAATCTAGAAAGCACAAATGATAAAGGAGAATATTTTCTAATCATCTCTGTCCAAGGGATCCATCAGCCCATAACATGATCATCTCGACATAGTCTCCGCAATGCAACTGTCCCACCCTGCTCTATATTATCATACACTACTATCTATCCCATCACTGAGATCCATAGAATACGATAGACATCCTCGGGAGTCACAGTCATCTCTCCATTCGATAAATGAAATGTATTATGATCACTGTGCCATCTCTCTGCCAAAGCTGTCAATAAACCTTTGTTGATTCTATATTGTGGAATGTCTAACAAGGAAGTCAACCCACAATGGGAGATAATCTCTAAGTCGGCTGATGAAAAATGGCAGACCATGTTCCAGGTCTTCGGGAATCACTCCTGAGACTGGAGTACATCTCCATCTCCCTAATCATGAACACAAATTAGTTAATCAATGTCATGTTTAATCAAGATTATCAGTCAATCAAGCTAATGTGCAATCATTCAAATCAAATCAATCAAAACAATCAACATCTCAATCAATCAACCCATCATTCCTCGCCTATCATGAGGACGATCTGCTATCAATCAACCCATCATTCCTAACCTATCATGAGGATGATCTGCTATCAATCAACCCATCGTTCCTTGCTTATCATGAGGATGATTTGCTATCAATCAACCCATCATTCCTTGCCTATCATGAGGACAATCTGCTATCAATCCTACCATCATTCCTCGCCTATCATGAGGATGATCTGCTATCAATAAAACCATCGTTCCTCGCCTATCATGATGACGATTTGCTATCAATCCTACCATAATTCCTCACATATCATGAGGATGATACACTATCAATCCTATTATCATTCCTTGCCTATCATGAGGTCGATACAACACTAATTCTATCATTTGATTCTCTCCTATCATGAGATCAAATCATCACACAAAACATCAATCAAACACTAAACATACCACAATCTGACTAAAATCAATCCAAAACATGACAAACAGATGACTCCTAGGCTTCAAGGACATCTTGTGAAAATCACCTCGAGGGCTTTCCACAATCACACCCCGCAAAACGGGTCAAACGACAAGATAAACCACCTTAAATCAATAAGGATGAAAACTTTTCAAGGCAACAAGAGGTGCCATTTAGAACCCCAAAGGTGCCAAAACAGAGTTTGCAACTAAAAACAAGGTTTTCAAGGCTTACAAGAGGCACCACTTAGGACCCCAAAGGCGCCAAAACAAAGTTTAACTCCAAAAGCCTCCATTTTCAAGCTTGCAAGAGGTACCACTTGGGACACCAAAGGTGCCAAAACAGTGTTGGAGGCCAAAAACTTGAATTCCAAGCTTGCAAGAGGCGCCACTTGGGACCCCAAAGGCACCAAAACTCTCAAAAGACTCAAAAACATCAATTTCAACCTTGCAAGAGGTACCATTTGGGACCCCAAAGGCACCAAAACTCTTAAAAAATATGAAAACTTGAATTTCAAGCTTACAAGAGGTTCCATTTGGGACCCCAAAGGCACCAAAACTCTTAAACATGCTCAAAAACACTCAAAAACGATAAAAACATCACCTGAAAGTGCATAAATAACATCCCATAAGCTACAACATCTATCTATGACGTTCAAAATGCTTCTAAAAGGCAAGAAAATGACTAACAAAGAGGTTTCTCATAAAGTGTACCGTGGGTCCAGAGGCAGCAGGCTGATCAGGTTGGTGAAGACACTCGAAATGATGCTTCTAGTATGGGATCACCATCTTCCTCTAAGCTCTCCAATCTTCAACTTCTCCAAACTCAAAATGCAAAAAATGAATCCCATTTTACCATTTTCACCTTTTAGGGGTAAAATGGAGGGAATTATGGTGGGATTTAATTCCCATTTTTTACCAAAAAGGAGGGGTAATTAATCAACACTATTCAAAGAAAGAGCTTGCAATAAAATTTTGAGAGATAAATCATCTCCGCTATCAAAATATCACTAAGTCAACATTGGATCATTATCACATCATCACAATACTTATCACATCATTCAACACTTCATTTTCACCTCCTCGTATTCACCAATTTATCTCTTGAGGGGACATAATATCCATCAATACCTAAAATTCAAAGCTTGGGGCATCGAGATCTTGCATCGTTTGGGGCATCAAAATATTGCATCATCCGGGGCATTGAAATCTTGCATCGACATCAAAATCTTCTTTGAAGTAATGTGTAAACACATCACTTCAAAGAGGGGAAAAATGTATACACCTAAAAACGGTCATCACATTCAGTTAATTAAATACAACCTATTTGATTAATGCTTCAACTACATATAAATAAGGTCTTACTTTATTTATATTGTTCACTTTCCTTTTAATTCTTCTAATTCACATTCTTCTAAATAATTAAATAAACAAAATACCCTAAACATGTTTATTTAATTAACCTTCCTTAATCTTGATTAAGAATTAGAGCACATTTCTACAACTTTTGTGTGCCACCTCATAAAGGTCACATGAAAATAAATAAGCCTAATTATTAATTAGAATTATCCTCACACACTTCCATTAATGAGAAAAAGCACATGGCTTTATTCCCCACACTTCCAACAAATTTGGAGCACATGGGTCTTTGTTTCACACACTTGGGAATACCATACATTTGGCATGTTTCCAATTGGTCAAAGGATTCTCTCCACACACATGGCATGTTGTCTTTGCTCAAGGGGACAACATCCTGATTCCTTTCATCTCCACTGTCTATTATTTCTCCTTCGAATCTAGACCGTTGATAGGTGCCACCTCACAAAATGCTTGAGAAACCCTATAAATACACCCTCTTGCCTTAGCATTTATCATCCACCTTTTGAGTAATGTTATAATGCTATTTTGAGATACAAATTGGAATAGTGTTATAATGCCATTTTTCATCCACACTTTGAGTATTGTTACCATGCAGGTTTTTCGTAGGAGCTTGGAGCTTTCATGGAGTCTTATACTTAGTTTTCATATCATGTGTTACTTTGCATTCTCATCTTAGATTAATTAATTGATTCATAGTTACATTTTATCATCCTCATTGCATCATAGTTACATTTTAGGTTAGTTTGTTTTATGTTTGCATTTGAGCATATGCATAATCATGGATAGTTCACTATAGTTTCGTATCATCTCACTCATCTCCACTTGTCCATCTATCATCAACATCATCTTTCTTTTATCATCGTATTCTTCATCAATTCCATCATGTTGTTTCATTTAGAAGCGCACCACTAATCCTTCCAACACACGTTTGCACATAGGAATCATCTTAGCTTGCATATTAAGCATCAAATCTCATTTTCTAGGTAGTCATTTTAGAAAAAATTTGTGCCCATAGAAATCTGAGGGCCAAACAGTTTAATAAATCCCTAGAAATAGAGGACAATTATATGTATTTGAAAGATTTGATTGTATTACGAATAGAGTAGTTTTACTTGCTTCAAACTTTGAATGTAAACCGTCTCATTAAGGTTTGTGTTGACATTAGAATAACTCTCCACATTCAACACATGCACAGTATGAATGTCTTGAAAACCTTTTGTTGTTTAGATAGTATGAATATAGTGAAAGGCCCCTTCAAAATTTATAACAACTCTTAATTAGATTAAAAATTGCATTGAAATTTCCACATGATTGAAAAAAAAAATGCACAAAATAATTGCAAATTGGAAAACCTAATGTGGGTTGTCAGTTATTTGATTTTTCATGTTTAAATGTAAAAGGTTGTCTCATGAGGAGTTGCAGGTGGCAGATACATAAAAATAACCAAATTGAGCTGAGGGGTGACTGACCAATTAGGTTGTTATGTCTAGAGGGTTTTACAACACTAGGTGGGTTACAGGTTTCTTAACACCTAGGGTTGTCCAACGTGGAATTTTACAAAATAGAATGAATGTCTTGGAAAAATTTTGTTGTTTAGACAACACGAATGTAATGAAAGAACCCTTCAAAATTTATAACCATTCTTAATTAGAGTAAAAACTGCATTTAAATTTTCTCATATGATTGAAAAAAAAGCACAAAATAATTGCAAATTGGAAAACGCAATGTGGGTTGTTAGTCATATGATTGTGCTTGTGAAGGCATCTTTATCTTTTATAAGTTGTGCAATTGTACCTTTGATTTTTGATCTATCAAAATGCTTTACACGATCATTATAGGTAATTGAACATTTCTTAATTGAGCCTTGAGGTGTTTGATATCAACCTTCAACTTCTGAACTGCCTTAGATTTGCAAACTCATTTTTGTAATGTGCCCATGTTCTCTTCTTCATAGGCAACACCTTCCATTGTTGTCTTTATTTTTTCAACTTCCTATCTTTAGATCGCAACTGTCTATCAATAGTTACATTAATTAAACTTCTTTTCTTTCGACGATAAAATCTTCTTTTAATCTTTTAATTCCTTTTCTAAGTGGTTAATTGTAGTGTTTCTGTTGTTTTACTTTAGTTTCAACACTTTCACTATTGCTTTTGCATCTATAAGTTGACCAGCCAGACATTTTTCCTCATCCCCACTACTGTTACTGATTATCACCCCCATGGTATTCCTTTTCATGAGCTTCTAACTTCTTTTTCATATCTTTTACTTTAAGCTTTGGAGTAGTCGCTCACTCATCAGCCCTTAAGACAACACCATCCATTTCTTGGATAGAGTTTTCAATGTCTTGAATACTTTTATGTAGCTTTGCAACTAATTTTTCCTTAGCTTTGAGAGTGTCTTATTTATTAGAG
Organism: Sequoia sempervirens; assembly: GCA_007258455.2. NCBI lineage: Eukaryota > Viridiplantae > Streptophyta > Pinopsida > Cupressales > Cupressaceae > Sequoia > Sequoia sempervirens. Next base: position 244,513,539 of record VDFB02086081.1, read on the forward strand.
AATGCAGATGTTTTCTTTTTAATAAGTTATCTACAAAACTTGTCTACCTTTTCACATAGGACTTTCATGTCTCCAGCCAACTGATTCTCTTTTTCTACACTAAGATCTGATTTTTCCTTTTCCTTATCATCTATTTTCAATTGTATTTGTTCCATGTAATTCTAAAGTTCAAGAATCTTTGACTTCATTTGTTCAAATCCACTTATAGCACATCTCTCACTTTCTTTTCTTGCACAAATTCATATGCAATACAAAAGCTCTTGACTTTATCTGCTTCTACATTGGCATTTTCCCATTGCACATACTGCACAACACTCCTTTGTCAACTTCTCAAGAGCAGGAACAATCTCTTCAGTCAATACATTATCTATCTCATTCACTTTGGTATGCTTCTTTTCAAGTGTTTTTAGAGCAGATTCCTTTTTCATTAAATACTTTCTACTACTTGCTGCTCGAGTTCCACATTTCCATTTTCCCATTGTGCACAGTACACACGCACCTTCCTCAACTTCTCAACAACAGGGAGTCTCTTTAGTCTATACACTGTCTATCTCATTCACTTTGGTCTGCTTCTTTTCAAGTATTTTTACAACAGATTGCTTTATCATTTCATACATTGTAGGACCTGTTGCCTCCAATTTTGCATTGTCATTTTCCCATTGAACATATTTCACATGCTCCTTCCTCAACTTCTCAAGAGTAGGAAGAATCTCTTCAGTCAATACATTATTTATCTCATACACTTTGGTTTGCTTCTTTTCAAATGTTTTCACAGAGTTATGTTTCCTTATTCATTTCATACATTCTAGTACCCACTACCTGCTAAAGCATCGACAAGATCTCAAGTTCATTAGCACTTGATGTTTTCCAACCTTGAATTATAAATAGACAATATGATTGTAATGAAAACCTTTTTTGTTTAGACAATATACAGTAAGAAAAGACACCTTCAAAATTTACCAAAACTATTGCTTATAGTATGAGTTGCATTTGGATTTCCTCATATCATTAAAATATAGGTAGGTAGGAAAAAATAGTGGGTTGTGAGTTAGTTTTTTCTAGGGTGGAGAGTTCGAGGAGGAGTTGCAGCTGGGGGATACATAAAACTAACTAGATTTAGCCGAGGAGTGACCAACCAATTGGGTTGTTATATATAGAGGGTTTTATAACACTATGTAGGTTGCAGGTTTCTTAATGCCTTGTGTTTTCCAACCTTCGATTATACAGACAATATGATTTTAATGAAAACATTTTGTGTTTAGATAATATCAATGTAATGAAAGGCACCTTGAAAACATATAACAATTCTTAGATAGACTAAATTTTTTGTTTCAATTTCCTTAAATCATTAAACTAAACACGGGTTGGAATACACTGTGGGTTGTGATTTATATAATTTTTCTTGTTCTAAGCTCAAGGGTGGAGATTTTAGGGAGAAGTTGCAGCTGAGGGATACATAAAACTAACTAGATTTAGCTAAGGGGTGACCAACCAATTGGTTTTTTACATTTAAAGGGTTTTACAACACTGTGGGTTGTAGGTTTTTATGACACCTTGTGTTTTCCTACCTCTGATTATACAGACAATATGATTGTAATGAAAACCTTTTGTTATTTAGATAGTACAAATGTAAGAAAATGAACCTTCAAAATTTACTAAAATTGTTACTTACATTATGAATTACATTTGGATTTCCTAATATCATTAAAATATAGGTAGATAGGAAAACACAGTGGTTTGTGAGTTCGTTCTGCTTGTTCAAAGCTCAAGGGTGGAGAGTTTGAGGTGGTGAGTTAGTTTTATGTTCAAGAATGTCTGACTTCATTAGTTGAAATCCACTTATAGCATCATTTCTCACTTTCTTTGCTCACACAAATTTATATGCAATTCAAAATATTTTGAGTTTATCCACTTTTGCGTTGCCATTTTCCCATTACACATACTACACATGCTCTCTCCTCAACTTGTCAAGAGTGGGAAGAATCTCTTCAATTAGAACAATATCTATCTCATTAATTTTGATCTTCTTCTTTATAAGTATTTTTAGAGCAGATTAATTTTTGATTTCATAAATTATAGTACTTGTTGCCTCCAATTTTGCATTGTCTCTTCATCTTTACACATACACCACACGCTCCTTCCTCAATATCTCAAGAGCAGGAAGAATCTCTTAAGTCAACACATTATCTATCTCATTCACTATAGTTTTCAATGCAAGTTACCTTCACAATTTATTACAAGTGTGGTTTACTATTAAAATTGCATTTCAATTTCTTCATATGTTTGACAAATAAATGCACAAAAAATTAAAAATTTGTAGGTTGTATAACACGGTGGGTGTTCATTTATTTCCTTCTGCTTGTTGAAAGGTAAATGATCAATAGCTTGGGGAGGTCTTGCATGTGGGAGACACATCAAAAAAATCAAAACGAGGTTAAGGGTGACTAATCATTTGGTCTTTTATGTATTTAATGGATTTTAAACATTATGGGGCTTGCAGGTTTCATAACACCCAATGTTTTCTAACCTACAATTTCATAGTGGCGTAGGTGGAATTTTAGAGTAGACACTTCATAATGGACATGCTGCTTGCTATAGCAAATAGTTGGACATAAGATATGATTTATATTAATGGAAAGAGATAGTATGATTTATAAGTTGCACATGATTTGTTAATTATTGTAATGTATTCAAAATTTCACTTTCTTTTTTCATCCATAATTTGTGACAAAATATGCAAAGAACAAGGAAATGAACTGAGATTTAGTGCAGTGATGAAAAAAATAGTTTCCATTCAATGTTATCTACAATATATCGTTAGATTTATTATTTCTTTTGTTGGTGTAATCGAGCTATAAGTACTCATGCATTATCCCCATTCAAAGAATGTTTCAACCTATGCAAGGAAAGTAAATTTGTCAAAGTTTTGTACTAGTTAGAGAGTGAAGATAGAAGAAAAACATGATTGTAGACTTCAAAATTATGAATGTTTGAATGAGACATTTTTATTGTCCATAAAAAAATATGCATAAGAAGTTACCCACATATACACGTGCACCAAACCCAACTTGTGTTGCTATATTTTTTATTGTGTCATTTATTTCTATAGTTAAATACATTTCATTTTCCGTGTTACCATTTTAGGCCACAAACAAAGTTGTAGGTTCAAATAAAGATTATGTTGTTGAAGCTACACAATTAGTAGGTTTTCGTGTGAAAGATCTACTTTTTGTCCTCATTTAAAGTTACGTCAAACAAATGGTTTGATTAGAAAACCTTTGTTTGCACCTAAAAGATGTATTACCACCTACAAAAAAGGCAACCTTTTTCACATTTTAGCCTATGTTCTCCGTACCATGCATGAATTCGAACTCTGACCGGTTCATGGGGGCAACCAATTCCTTCATCCATCCATCTAATCATAGTGCAGTTTGAAGCTCCAATGCCCCAAGGTACGTTCACTCCTTTACTGATTCATTATTTATCAACAAATGCAAATAACACATTTTTTCTTTTGACATTGTTGGTAGCCATAGAAGTAATTACATATTATTATGCACGTTACTGTTATATGCTACACAAAAAGTTGCAGGTTGGACTTCTCATCGTGTTGTTCAACCTACAATTTTTTATTTTATGAATTGCCAGATGTTCTTTTGCTTCTCATGTTAACTCACCCCAAATGGAAGGCTCGATATCACAACATGATTACTTAGGTAAAAGAGGTTTGTATAACCCATATAATCAGAGCTCTTAGTTTAATTTTCATGTGGGGCTGCAATTTTACTTGCAGTCTTTATGTATGCTTGGAGGTTCAACTAGACACCGTGTTTTCCAACTTGCATTAGCTTACATCATGGTCGATAGAAAATTTTACACCTTTATGCCTTTCTTGATTCACTTCATTATTGATTCATTATTTTTTCAATAGATGCAAAAAATGTGTTATCTTTTGGTGTTGTTGGTAGCAATGGATGCACATTTTGTGACATAAAAGGTTGTCATAAAGGTTTTTCGTTTCCCTCTAACCTTTCATCTTAATTAACACATATACACGCACCACAACAAATGTATCTTCCAAAAATAAAACATTTTTTGTTGAAAATATAGAATTAATTACATATTGTTATGCATATTACACTCATACACCACATACAAAGTTGCAGGTTGAACCACTCATCATGTTGTTCAACCTACACTTTTTTAGTTCATGCATTGTCATATACGCTTTTTTTGGTCATGTTAATGTAAGGAAAATTAGATGTGGAAACAATTCTCCTAACTTCAATACCTCAGAGAAGAATGTAGATATACTTTTAATTTTTCAATTACAGTCCAATTAAGATGCACTATGAAGCAGATAACATAAACATAGTATTTGACAATCACACATGAACACCAGATATACGTGGGAAAACCCTTATGGGAGAAAAACCCACCACACCAAGAGAAGTCACTTTGTATTACAGTAATAAAGATTACATACAAGTTTCAGACTTATCTTTCTGATGTCTATTTACAGTAGCATTCAGCATGTACAATTTTTTTAGGAACCTTCATGTTACAGTCCACAGAATAGAATTCATCCACTGATACAATCACTCAACAATTTGTTGATTCAACCAACCGATTACAATATGCAATCACAGAGTATATCCATGTCAAATAGAGTATATCCATGTCAAACTCTATCTGTAATGTTGAGAGTCCTCTATGATTCAACCAAGTTCCCATGGTAACACAAAGAAAAATTTGAAGTTCCCTTCAAATATCTAAACACTCTCTTCACAGCATCCCAATGCATTCTTCCTAGATTAGCCATAAATCGACTAAGAACTCCCACTGCTTGGGAAATGTCTGGCCTTGTACAAACCATTGCATACATGAGACTACCAACCGTATTAGCATAGGGTACACTGGTCATGTCCTCCATCTCAGTAGAAGATTTTGGACAGTCCTCAACATATAGCTTTGTTCCCTGCATGACTGGAACCACTAGCTATTTGCAATCATTCATACAAAATCTCTCAAGAATAGTCCTGATATACTTACTCTGACTGAGCCATAGTTTTCTATCCTTCCTGTCCCTGGTTATCTCCATCCCTAGAATATACCTTGCTGCATCAAGATCCTTCATTTCGAACTTAGCAGACAACTGAGACTTAAGATCAGAAATCATTAGCTTACTATTGCCTATGAACAACATATCATCAACATAGAGAGCAATAACAAGTACTTGATCACTTTCAGCTTTATAATATACACAATGATCAGATTTTGATCTCACAAATCCCAAAGAAAATACAAAAGTATCAAATTTCTAGTACCACATTCTAGGTGACTGCTTTAACCCATACATAGATTTCTTTAATTTGCATACCAGTTTTTCTTTACCTTTCTCAACAAAGTGCTCAGGCTGGGACATATAGATTTCTTCTTCAAGATCACCATGAAGAAATGTTGTCTTCACATCCATCTGTTCTACCTCTAAGTCATATGCTGCTGCAAGTGACAAAAGAAATCTGATAGATGTCAGCTTTGCTACAGGAGAAAAAATCTCCCCATAATCAATTCCCTCGACCGGAATAACCCTTTGCAACCAGTCTTGCCTTGTACTTTTCTACACCGCCATCTAGACCAATTTTCTTTCTTAAATACCCATTTGCAGCCAACAACCTTTCTGCCTTTAGGCAAGGGCACTGACTCCAAGTTTCATTCTTTTCTAATGATGCCATCTCTCATTCATGGCTTCCAACCAAGAGTCTGAATTAGACATTTTAAATGCCTCCTTTCAAGTCCTAGGCTAATTAGTGCTAGAAATTAAAGCATAGGCACAAGTAGAATATATCAAAGAGAACCCATACCTATCAGTTGCTTTCTTTCATGGTTTGACCTCCTCACTTGCTGAGGCTAAGGTTCTTCTTCTTCTTTAGAACTTTCAAAACTGCTTGAGCTCTCCTCGTTTTAGGTACATTTTGAATTTTCAATTCCTCTTTCTGGTGTAGGAGGAATTAATGCTACATCCTTATTAGCTCGACTTTGTCTCTGACTAGCATCCAAAGTGGAAGGTTTTAGCTCATGAAAGATTACACTATGTCAGTATACAACCTTCTCTGTATCAAGATTCCAAAGCTTGTATCCTTTTATGACAACACACTATAGCCAATAAAAATACATTTGATAGCCTTGTTCTCCAATTTAGATCTTTTCACATCCGGCACATGAGCATATGCCTCACAGCCAAAAACACGAACATGTCTAAGAGAGGGCTTCTTACAGACCAGCTTCCAAAGGTGTTTTCTCAACAAGAGCAAAATTTGGAGAACGATTAATTAGATAACATGCAGAGATACAACTCCTCAACCTGAACTCCTCCCTCCAAGCCGCATTTACCGAGCATACTTCATGCTCTCTCCATCGGTCCTATTGAACCTTTTTGCAACTCCATTTTTTGTGGAGTATAAGGTGTAGTCTTGTGTCTTTTAATTCCATGGTCTTTACGGTATCTTTAAAATTCATCGATTTAATTCACCGCCATTATCGGTCCTTAAGCATTTTATTTTCTACCAAATTGATTTTCAACAAGATTTTTAAATTCTTTAAACTGACTGAATACTTCTGATTTACTTTTCAGAAAATATACAAATGCTCTTCTTAAAAAATCATCAATGAACGACACGTAGTATCTTGACTTAGACAAAGAAGGAACATCCATTGGAACAAACACATCCGAATGAATATAATCTAGCAAACCAGAAGATTTATGAGGAATGGAATAAAATGAAACATGGTGCTGCTTTCCATATATACAGTGTTCACAAAATTCAAATTCAAGATTATAATCTTCAAGCCCCTCAACCAGGTTTTTATTCTTCAAGGTTTTTAAACCTTTTTCTCCTATGTGGCCTAACCTATGATGCCAAAGCATAGTCTTCTCTGTTGGAAGTTTTAATTCCATAGAATTTACATAATTAGGGATATTTCCCTCTTTACCTCCATGAGCAACTTTCAGTGACTTTCCAGAGACATTGTTACATTAAACAACATGTGCATCCAGCTTGTACAGGGTACCAATTTGAGTACCTCTAGCCAGCACCATTGAACGTCTAGTCATCTTGCAGCCATTTCCAGAGAACGTGACTTGTACTCCAATATCATTCAACATACTTACATAAAGTAAGTTTTGAGCCAAACCTGGTATATGCATTACATTATTGATTCCCTTCACTCTGCCGTTGGAAAATTGTATTTGACTCTTCCATAGCCAACAATCTCTAAAGTTGAATCACTTGCCAAGTACACCTTTCCACCATTGTATTCTTCATACTTCATGAACCATTCTCTATGAGATGTCATGTGGAAAGATGCTCCATAATCAATCAGCCAGACATCTTCTGATGCTTGAGTAGCCAAGGCTGCAATAAAGGCATCACCATCACTATGAGAAGAACCATTATCAGAAGAACCCTTCTTCTTCTTTTTCTCCTCTTTACAATCTTTTCGGACATGACCAGGTTGCCCATAGTTCCAACACTTCACCTTGGACTTCTTGCCAGGAGACTTTGATCTCCCCTCTGATTTCAATTTGGACTTCTTGTCCTTCTTTCCTTTCTCCTTTGACCTTCCTCTAACAGCAAGGGCTTCCTTCGCCATCTTAGAAGATTTCCTTCTCATTTCTTCTGACAGCAAAGAACCAACAACATCTTCCATCTTGAAGCTAGATGTTGTACTCCCAATAGCCATCACTAGATGATCCCATGAGTCTGGAAAATAACACAATAATAGCATACAACGATCCTCTTCTTCAGTCTTCACACCAACAAATGTTAATTGAGAAAGCAACATATTAAATGTGTTCAAATGATCAGCTACAAACCCTCCTTCCTGCATTCTCAAAGAATACAGCTTCTTCCTCAGGAACAGTTTATTCACCAAGGACTTCCCCTGATAAATAGATGCCAGTCTCTTCCACAAAGAAGAGGCAGTCTTCTCCTCATGCACATTTAGAAGAACTGAGTTTGCCAAATAGAGCCTTATCAACCCCTTAGACTTCCTATCTACAAGGTCCCAATCTTCTTGCTTCATGCCTGTAGGTTTCACTCCAGCCACAACAATCCAAAGATCACAATCAACTAGAAGGTCCTCCATCTTGAGTTTCCACAACTCAAAGTTACTGCCGTTGAACTTCTCTATTTCAAACTTTCTAGACATGCTAGCCATCTCAACCTGTAATCAAAAATAAAAAACTCTACAAGACTCCCACTGAATAGAATTGACACAAAAACCCAACGTACCCAAAAGGATAACACAACTGGCCAGGCTCTAATACCACTTGTAAGGAAAATTAGATGCGGAAACAATTCTCCTAACGTCAATACCTCAGAGAAGAATGTAGATATACTTTTAATTTTTCAATTACAGTCCAATTAAGATGCACTATGAAGCAGATAACAAAAATAGAATATTTGAAAATCACACATGAACACCAGATATACATGGGAAAATCCTTACGGGAGAAAAACCCACCACACCAAGAGAAGTCACTTTGTATTATAGTAATAAAGATTACATACAAGTTTTAGACTTATCTTTTTGATGTCTATTTACAGCAGCATTCAGCATGTACAATTTGTTTCAGCAACCTTCACGTTACAGTCCACAGAATAGAATTCATCCACTAATACAATCACTCAACAATCTATTGATTCAACCAACTGATTACAATCTATAATCACAGAGTATATCCATGTCGAACTCTGTCTATAGAACTTCCTCACAGAACCGTCACAACCGATTGTCTTCCAACTGTTCAGATTCGGCTTCTCCTATTGGTCCATGAGACTCCACATAGGACGGTCAAACTGTCAACAAAATTTGCACTATGTTGGCATCTCAGTGAGACACTAACAGTGTCTCGCCGATGCCACATAACCTTCATATCGATGTTGCCAAGAGATATTCTTATCACCAAGATGCTCTATTGAGCTTTCAATGTTACGCCGAATCACCAAGTAGTCACCCAAACCTATCGCTTTCACTAGGAGATCATAGCGAGTCACCAAAGGTTATACCGAAGTCACAAGTCATATCGAGCTCCACAGAATAGTCGGCAAGACATACCACTCGCCAAGAGGTTTCATCGAGCAACATTAGGTTACACCGAAAGCATACAACTATTGGAAAAACCTATCACCATCACCAAGACCTATGTCGAAGAACCCTCATCATCGGCGAGACTTACATCGTTCGCCAGGACTTCTTCTCGAACCATTTGGGTTACCATGATAGCCGTCGGCTATCGGAAAGACATCCATCAGTCGCTAAGAGATCTCCCTGAGATCCTTTGTGTTGCACCGAACATCGAACGGTCGACAAGACTTAACACTCTCGCCAAGACCTTTCCTCGATCGCTTTGAGTTACTCCGATGAACGTTTGGATGTGTCCCTGTCAGCGTGACCTCCACTGTTCACTAAGACTTCTCACTGAACCAACATAGGTTATCTCGAAGCCCGTAGTCATCACGAGTCTCCCCGATCTACGATTGAATGGCCTGTCAGCCAAAGAACTCCACACGATAAGAGATCATAGCGAATACACTAAGTCATAGCGAAGGCTCCAAAGAATAAGCATTCAACAAGACTTCTGCAAGGTCACAACGACCTGTTCAAAATAGAATGTATCAAAGCTGCTAGTCGGCCAGACATGATATATGTCATATCGACTTGGCTCCAATGGAGGTTTTAGCCTGTGCTGATTGAGGCACATATTTCCAATAGTTAAGTCACGCCAAACAAAAGGTTCGATATCACATGCCTACTTAGGTAAAAGAGGTTTGTACACCCCATATACTCTGAGATCTTAGTTTAATTTTCATGTGGGGTTGCAATTTTACTTGCAGTCTTTATGTCCACTTGGAGATTCAACTAGACATTGTGTTTTCCAACCTACATTGGCTTACATTATGGTTGATAGGAAATTTAACAGGGCTTTATGCCTTTATTGATTCATTATTTTGTCAACATACACAAAAAATGTGTTATTCTTTTGGCGTTGTTGGTAGAAATGGATGCACATTTTGTGACATAAAAGGTTGTCATAAAGGGTTTTGGTTGCCCTCTAACCTTTCATCTCAATTAACACATATACATGCACCACAACCAACATATCTTCCCAAAATAAAATATTTTTGTTGCGACTATAGAAGTAATTACATATTGTTATGCACATTACACTTGTATGCCACATACAAAGTTGCAGGTTGAGCCACTCATTGTGTTGTTCAACTTGCACTTTTTTATTTCATGAATTTCCAGATGTGCTTTTGCTTCTCATGTTAAGTCACCCCAAATGGAAGGCTCAATATCACAACATTCTTACTCAGGTAAAAGAGGTTTGTACACCCCATATACTCTAAACTCTTAGTTTTATTTTCATGCAGGGTTGCGAATTTACTTGTGCTCTTTATGTCCACTTGGAGGTTCCACTAGACACTATGTTTTCCAACCTGTATTGGATTACATCATGGTTCATGGTTTCCCTCTAACCTTTCATCTCCATTAACACATACGCATGTACCACAACCAACGTATCTTCCTAAATTAAAATATTTGTCATTGCAACTATAGAAGTAATTACATAATATTATGCACATTACACTCGTATGCCACATACAAAGTTGTAGGTTGAACCACTCATCATGTTGTTTAACCTACACTTTTTTGTTTCATGAATTGTTAGATGTTCTTTTTTTTTTCTCATGTTAAGTCATCCCAAATGGAAGGCTCAATACCACAACATGCCTGCTCAGGGAAAAGAGGTTTCTACACTTGATAAACTATGATCTCTAAGTTTTATTTTCATGCGGGGTTGTGATTTTACTTGCATTCTTTATGTCCACTTGGAGGTTGAACTAGACACTGTGTTTTCCAACTTGCATCGACTTACATCATGGTGGTTAGGAAATTTTACACATTTATTCCTTTCCTAATTCTCTCTATTACTAATTCGTTATTTTATCAACAAATGCAACAAACATGTTATCCTTTTGGCATTGTTGGTAGTAATGGATGTATATTTTTTTTACATAAAAGGTTGTCATAATTTTTTTTGGTTTCCCTATAACATTTTATCTCCATTAACACATACACATGCACCAAAAACAATGTATCTTCCCAAAATAATGCATTTCCTATTGCAACTGTAGAAGTAATTACATATTGTTATGCACGTTACACTTGTACACCACATACAAAGTTGCAGGTTGAATCACTCATTGTGTTTTTTCTCAAACAACACAACTTTATTTCAAAAGGATGGTTGGTTTCACAACCTTCCTCTTCAAGTAAAATAGGTTTGTGTGCCACACCTAAAATGGAATCATCGTTGAATCTCCATGTATGCTTTTGATTGTATTGTCATTATCTATGTCCACTTGTATGTTGAGCTACACACTCCAATTTCCAACTTGTATTTGTTTCATATTTTATGCCTAGCTTGATTCAATCTATCACTTATTATTTTCCTTAGTAGAAGTTAGCAACCTCCTACTGGTTTCACATTGGTGGCAGCAATGCAAGCGCATTTTATTTACATTCAACAAATAATTTTTTTCTTTTGTTTGACATAATCTACTCTAACTTTAAATGTTCGTACAATTCCTACCTTACCTAAAATGAGGAGAGGCTTGAAATGGAAAAAGAAAGATAAGCTAGAGGTGCAAGATGTACGAGATGGACGCTCTCCTTTTTCCTCTTGTGATTTGGAGTGGACTCATATTTCCATTGAAAAGGATGGGGTCACTGACCTTGTCACAACAATTCCTCATAGAAGACTCAATGATTTCATTCATGGCGAAGGGTTGCTTGAAGGTTTTGAAGCTTCATTTGTTTGCATGAAGAAAAGAAAGAAGAAGACCATCATGGGTCCCATTAACAACACAAATTATAGCAAAACAATTATGTGGCATAGGTTTGTACCTTTCAACATTCATGTGTATGGTCCAATGATATTTTATTCTTGCTTGAAGATAATGAGATGATGCTTTCTTTACAGCTACTATTGTGCATATGGTCATAAAGACTAGAGGAACAAGCCTCCACCATAGAAAAGACAACAAATATTTATAAAAATTGACGTTGTCTATGCCACTTCATTGCAAAGGTTATGTATGGTAGACTCGATGTTGTGTACCTTCTCTTCAAAGAGATGTTTCACATTGATGCCAATGGTGAATTTTTCCATGGAATTGATGGCACAAGTGGAGACTGTGTGCCATGTTCACCCTTAATCTATTCACAAAATGCAAAATCTATATTGAAAGTCTTTTGCTCATGGATGTGATTGTCGATGCAATAATGGACAAACACCTCATTGATCCTATTTTCTATGGAATGATGAGTAAGAGAGATGAATTCTTGACAAGAAAGGATGTAATGAATTCTTGGTGAAAGGTGCACTCTATTCATGCACATAAACATAGATAAGACTCATCAAGTATCATAATATGGAATACACAGGACAATGACAACTTCTACTTTCGGCGGCCCCATGGAAATGAGGCACCTTTCATTATCGGGGTTCATACTTCATGGATGTTGGATATGATGGATTGCCACTCACACAATTCAGTCATCTCCATGGATTCCACATTTTCCACTAACAAATATGGGGTGAGGCATTAGAAACATCAACAAATACTTCATCTTTTCAATGATCTTATTGGCTATATACCTGATAATGCTAACACTGACTTGTTATGTCTATATAATATGAATTATGTACTTTGCTCATTTTTGATGAGAAATAGAATGGTGTGCCCGTTGCATGGGTAGTATCCTTGCAAAACAAGATTGAGGACATTTTTGGGATAGCTATATGTGGCACATGCCCATGGAATAAGAGGCAAACCCGATTGGAGAATCAATGCGTTTTTTACCGATGATGCCACTGCAAAAATTCAGGCCATATAGTAAGTGCATGTTTTGGTTGGTTTGTGTACAGGTTTCTCATTTTCTATTGATTTTCAATGCCACTTTGTCATGCAAATGAGCGCTAAACAATATCCTTTTTATTGTCTATTAGGGTTGTCTTTGGATGTCGTGTGCTTCTATGCATTTGGCATGTTCGAAGGGCTTGTATGAAGAGTGTACATAAGTATGCAGAAAAGGATAGGGAAATATACATCTTTCACAAACTTGGCATGATCATGATGCCGATTGGTGATAGCGAAGACAACATTACTTAGCGATTAAACAATTTCTTTGAGGAGTTCAATGATCAGCCCTAATTTTTATAGCACTTCAAGAAGACTTGGTGCGAAGGAGATGATTGAATTAGTGAGTTGACAATTTCTATCACCTTGTTCAATTCACACCATTCACATTCTTTGATGTTACCTCTAATATGTTGTGGTATACTTCACTATTACTTTTTTTTCGTAGCCATGTGGGAAAAAAATTGTAAACTATTCCCACATGACAACCAAGATACAAATTTTTCCATTAAGTCATACCATTGTACATTGAAAACTTGATACTTATATGATAAAAAAAAATGAACAAGGAAAATGGACTCTTTGTATTACATACTTGTGTATAAAATGGAACCATTCTTTAGGAAAAAACAAAATTTGCAGCATCATGGTTTTTTGATGAACTATAAGATTCAAAATATTAAATCTAGTTTGGAGAGGGAAAAGGAAATTCTGAATGATGATTGTATTCTGGATGAAACACATCTTGGATGGCACTGGGTGAAAAGCCAAAGTAGGTGCGACCACTACCTGGTTCAAAAATTTGGCAAGTACCTTTTTGTTTGCAAGTTCCCTTGGAGTTTGTAGGGGAAAACTTGCAAACATGTCCTTAAGATTTCTGAAATGATTAAAAGATTATTTGACATTGAAGGGTTGGTCCACAATAAGTGAATTTCAATTTGAAGTGTGTTACTTTATGGGAGACAATTGTGGTTTTCATTTTCTACTACCTAATGCAAGTTTCTTGTGTGTTGTCATTTAGATGACGAATGTGAAGCCATTGATAGAGGGACATATTTGAATGAGACATTGTCATAGGGGGCATCCAAGAAAATAGTCCTAATTTTCTCACCCCTACACATGCTCCTTCTGTCAGTGATGAACATGATGTACATTTGCAAAAAATGTGTATTTAGAATGACAAATGGAATCTTAAAGAAAGTGATGCACACACCGCACCGATATCTACAATAAGTACAATCATATGTATAGTGTGTCAAGAGGTTTCTAGAAGATCTACAACAACCTAATGCATTGTCATTTGAATTCAATCAAGATCCTGATGCAATTGCAACTAGAAATGTTCACATGCATCTATGGTTTAGTGCAAGCAGGGATCATCCTCGACATGCAACCCACCGTAGGGAGCATGTTGCACAATAGTCAAACCATCGAGCTCCTATGTGTGACTCCATTCCATTGTCCACAAAAAATAACATTAATATGAATTCCAATATGCAATATGGGATGTCAAGAGAACCTACTATGGATGGGCTAGAGGATATGACATCTAATACAGGTGAGTATGAGAAAACTCATTTCAATTTTTATATTGTAATATGAACAGTATTACATATTTCTTTTTCCATTAACCGGCTTCTACCACCTCATAAACTTTCTGAATTTTTTTTATCTTTTTTTTTCTCGTCAGCATTCAAATGTGCAGAAAGGAGTCCTCATCAGCAATTGTCTTTCGTGAGTGTAAACCCAATGGTTCAGGTATGGTTCCGATTTAACAACTATACATAGGTAAGTCCATTTTTTGGTATGACATTATGCAATAGTGTGCTTCCATATAAAATTTTTACTATGATGATAGGTTGATGTTGGCCAATGTGCATTCAATCTAGTGCTTTTTGAAGAGTTACTGAGGAGAGAGAAAGCATATATCAGTGAACATTCGTCTGTAGGTAAGCATGTCGCCTTTTCAAAAATTTGTTCACACAAGTTGTCTACAATGTTCACATCAGACTTTCATGTCTCCACCCAACTGATTCTATTTTTCTGCATTGCTTCTTTTCAAGTGCTTGTATAGCAGATTCCTTTTTCATTTCATGCATTCTAGTACCTACTACTCTAGTTGTTCATTGTCATTTTCCCATTGCACATACTACACACTCTCCTTCCTCAACTTGTGAAGAGCAAGAAGAATCTCTTTAGTCAAAACATTATATATCTCATTCACTTTGGTCTACTTCTTTTCAAGTGCTTTCATAGTAGATTCCTTTTTCATTTTAGGAATTCTAATACATGTTGCTCCACTTGTGCGTTGCAATTTGTTCATTGCACATGCTGCACATGCACTAACTTCTTCAATACTGTCATGTAGCTTTGCAACCAATTTTTGGTCAATATTGAGAATGTATTTCTAATTAGAGAATGTAGTTGTATCTTCTAAAAAAGTTGTTCACACAAGTTGTCTACAATTTTCACATCGGAATTTCATGTCTCCACCCAATTGATTCTATTTTTCTGCACTTAAATCTATCTGACATTGGAAAACTTTCACTTAATACATTATCTATCTCACTCACTTTACTCTACTTCTTTTCAAGTGTTCTTATAGCTGTTTTGTTTTTCATTTCACATTCTAGTACCTGCTACTCTAGTTGTGCATTTCCATTTTCCCATTGCACATACTAAACACACTCCTTAACTTATGAAGAGCAAGAAGAATCTCTTCTATCAATACATTATCTATCTCATTCACTATGGTTTTCTTCTTTTCAAGTGTTTTATGAGAAGATTCCTTTTTTATTCCATGCATTCTAGTTGGACTGCTACCTCCGCTTTTGCATTGCCTTTTTCCCATTGCATATATTACACATGCTCGTTTAACTTCTCAAGAGAAATAACAATATCTTTAGTCAATATATTATGTATATCATTCACTTTTGGCCTGATTTTTTTCAAATGTTTTCATAGAAAATTCCTTTTTCATTTCAGGAATTAAATTACATATCGCTCTAGTTGTGCATTGTCATTTTCCCATTACACATACTGCACATGCTCCTTCCTCAAGTTTTGAAGAACAAGTATAATCTCTTAGGTGAATACATGTACCTTGGAAATGAACCACATCTATTTGTTTGAGTGAAAATTGCATTTTAATTTCTTTGTATGATTAACAAAAAAAATGCACAACATATTGGCAGGGCGAAAAACATAGTGGGTTTTGTGTTATTTGATTCTTCTTGGTGCAAGGTCAACCTCTCAAAAACAAGTATAATCTCTTAAGTGAATACATATACCTTGGACATGCACCACATCTGTTTATTTGAGAAAAAATTGCATTTTGATTCTTCGTATGATTAACAAAAAAATTGCACAACATATTGGCAAGGTGGAAAACATAGTGGGTTTTGTGTTATTTAATTATGCTTGGTCAAAGATCAACTTCTCAAGAATAGGTAGAATCTCTTAATTCAATAAATGTATTTTGAACATGTACCATATCTGTTTGTTTGAGAAAAAATATTATTTTGATTTCTTCGTATGATTAACAAAAAGAATGTACAACATATTGGCAAGGTGGAAAACATAGTGGGTACTATGTTATTTAATTTTTCTTGTTCTAATTCTACTTCGTATGGTCAAAATGTGAAAGCTAATAATTTATTTGATGTAGGTATACAAGATGTCGCATAATGCACACAAATGGGTCTTTAGTTGGTTGACCAACTACCACCAGTATATTCCATGTAATGTCCTTGCTTGGATAAAGGAATTGAGTCTCTCGTACAGGTTGAGGGAAAATACGTTAAGGAGAATTGACACAAATGGGCCGAAGAGCGGTCACATCAAATTTCATAATTATGCTCATTACTTTAACTGCCTCTATGATGTATCATGGGCAATAATGAGATTGGATGTTAAATATCACAATCTATAAATAGAGATTGTAAATTTCTATGATTGGCCAACTTGTCTTTACCAAGAGATTCAAGACCTTTTCCTAGCTAGATGCATTTGGAAGGTATCCATTAAACCAATAGTAATCATAAAGAAGCATAGTATTCCCAACAAGTTGAGCATGAAATTCATGAGATTCCTTAAGGGGGAATCTTGAATTAGTTATCACAAGGGTCTTGTCAAGGAATGGTTGCTTGTTATCTTCAAATTCAACTACACTGTCAGGTTCAAAGTGCATTGCATGATACCGTCATT
This sequence comes from Sequoia sempervirens, assembly GCA_007258455.2. Taxonomy (NCBI): domain Eukaryota; kingdom Viridiplantae; phylum Streptophyta; class Pinopsida; order Cupressales; family Cupressaceae; genus Sequoia; species Sequoia sempervirens. The sequence continues at coordinate 244,530,737 of VDFB02086081.1, forward strand.
TAGGCTGTTACACACAAATTATGGGATACCTATGCTGTATGCCATGAAGTCTAACTTGAAATTAGAGTGCAGAGAATTCTTTCTAATAGTGACAGTGCATAAATGTTACCTGTTCATAAATGGTTGACCTTGTTGACAATTTTTACAAACTATTTAGTTATTATAACCAATATTTGTGAAATTCTTAATCACAAATGTATGCAATTTTTTCACACATTGTATATATGACTATATCCAATTTTAATATCATTTTGATTTCATTAGCGATTTCCTCACACTCATTTCCATGAGTTATATTTATAGTGTTGTTTGGAACTTTTATGGATAGTAAATACATAACACACTGTGTTTACCATAATGAATATGATTCTTTGTTTTTAGTAATGATTATTTATCTATTACATATAATTAACTACACTTAGTTGTTTCATATGATGTTTGTGTTGTTTGCTTATGTCCAAGCTAGATTCCTTTATTATTAAGATATCATTTTTCCCTTGGTATGGTATGACTTTATAACATGACAAAATAGGCACTGCTCTTGGAATAAAATGATCCACCATGCACGCTAGAAGAGAACATATTTAACCAACATATTATGAGTAGAAAAATAATTTGAATGTATGTCAAGAACTAATATTATATCCAAGGATAATTTTTAGTAATAATTAAGACTTCTTATGGTATAGTTGTGTTTTATATACACACATTTTGTCCTTTTGCAAAGACACAATAAGCTTGACTTTATATTGACAAGTAAAGGCATTGCAATGTCACCAAATTTCATACAAAAAAGAACATGTAATATAATTAATCACTATAACAAGGCTCAATACGTTTTGGATATGATTAAGGACCCAACATTCAAAAGTTAAGTGCATGTAGTGATACAAGTTAAAAGAAGTGCAAAAATAAGGATAACGTGCTTTATAATTTATATAAAATATTCAACACTTTAGAAAGATGATGAAGGGGAATCCCAGAGTGTAAGATAAATATTGAATCAACCAAAGATAGTTTTTATTTTTTTAAGGTGTGATTTGTAAGTTTTCAATTATATTCATAGTATTTTCAAAATTCGTATGTTGACAAGCACTGAGTGTTAAGAAGCCTGCCACCCACATACTCTTGTGAAACCTTGTATATGGAACACACCCATTAGTTACTCAACCCTTTGGTGAATTTGAATAGTTTTATGTATCTCCCACCTAGAAATCCTCCCCACCCTATAGATTTGAAGTTACAGAAGGAAATAACTGACAGAGGACAATGTGTTTTCCAACACTGTAAATAATATGAGCATTTTATTTGTTCCAATCAGATGAAGAAAGTAAAATTCCATTTTTATTCTACCAAAGTGTTGTTTTGAAATTTGAAGGTGGACTTCACTACATTCTTGGAGCATATGAAACAAAAAAAATTCATAAAGAAATAATTGACAAGGGACATTGTGTTTTCCAACACTGCAAATAATGTGAGCTTTTTTTTGTTCGAATCATATGAAGAAAGTGAAATTCCATTTTAAATATACCAAAGAGTTATAAAATTTGAAGGTGGAATTCATTACATTCTTGGTACGTACAAAAAAAAAAAAAATTCATAAATAAATAACTAACATGGGACAATGTGTTTTCCAACATTGCAAATAATGTGAGAATTTTATTTATTCCAATCAGATGTAGAAAGCGAAATGCAATTTTTACTATACCAAAGAGTTATGAAATTTGAAGGTGGAGTTCACAACATTCTTGGAGTGTTTGAAACAAAATTTTTTCATAAAGAAATAACTGATAGGGGATAGTTTATTTTCCAACACCACAAATAATGTGAGCATTTATTTGTTCCAATTAGATAAAGAAAGTGAAATGTCAAATTTTTACTATACCAAAGAGTTGTTCAAAAATTTGAAGGTGGACTTCAGTACATTCTTGGTGCGTACACAAAAAATAAAATTCATAAGAAAATAATTGACAGGGGACAGTGTGTTTTCCAACACTACAAATAATGTGAGCATTTTTTTTGTTCCAATAAGATGAAAGTGAAATACCATTTTTAGTGTACTAAAGAGTTGTTTTGAAATTTGAAGGTGGACTTCATTACATTCTTGGTGTGTATGAAATAAAAACTTTTCATAAGGAAATAACTGACAAGGGATAGTGTGTTTTCCAACACTGAGAATAATGTGAGCATTTATTTGTTCCAAATAGTTGAAGAAAGTGATACTATTTTTACTGTACCAAAGAGTTATTCTGAAATTTGAAGGTGGAATTCACTACATTCTTAGAGCATACGAAACAAAATTTTTTTATAAGGAAATAATTGATAGGGGACAATGTGTTTTCCAAATATTGCAAATATGAAACCTGCAACCCACATAGTGTTGAAAAACCATAAACATGTAACAATCCAATTGGCTAGTCACCCCTCAGCTCAATTTTCTTTGTTTTATGTATCAAATCAGATGAAGAAAGTGAAATGCATTTTTCACTCTAACTAAGACTTGTTATGATTTTTTACTCTACTACACATAACAACCCAATTGGTTTATCACCTCTCAGGTCAATGACCTACTTTGCATATCAAACATCCACAAATGAATTTAACACCATTATTCATTTGAAAGCATCCATGATGAGAAAAATAGTTTCCCACATATATACATACACATAACATTTATTGCTATACTCTATTGAATACCATGTATGCAATTAGTCTATTCAATACCATTGACTCCTATATTAAAAATTGTTGAGCTCAAAGAATTTAAATGTCATTTTTTTTCTTTTATTTATAAGCAAGCTACTATAAATAATAAGAATTTAGGTGGAATTTCCTACCATTATTTCACATTGTTTATAATGTAACTATATAGGGCAATGAAAAGTTTGATATGAAATGTGTAACAACATAGTGTTCTAACATATGAAAATAATATATGTCTACACCATAATTATTCAATAATTAAATGATGAAAGCCACAATGCAAAATGAATATTGTCAAATGTATTATCATCTCCTACGTTGCCTATTCTTTACAATTGAGTAGATGAATTCATAAAATTTGGCACGACTCTTTGGGTTCCCGTGCACTTTGGGAGGGGTGATTCTATTTCCATGAACCTTCACAAATGAACATGTAAGAATAGAATTTTGGAGAGGCTCTACTTTGACCTTCACACTTTGAACCACTTTAGCCTTAAGAAACACATAAGAAAAATTAACATATGGATGGAAAAATAATAAGGTACTATGATATATATGACAAAAAATCATTTATATGTACCTCTGAAAGAGAAGGCCTCAACTTGTTGACCTTCTATATTGTGAAGATACCCTCAGATTCTTTGACAGTCTATGTGAAGGAAATGTGTAGTCAAGAGAAATGGCCTTAACAACATTGACTTTTACATAACCTTTTGGGAGTGGATTGTTGTGGCAAAGAGAACCTCTATTCATATCATTTACAATGCCTTTTCCGACCAATTTATTCCCCTTGTAAAGTTCAATGTGATCATCAACCTTAAAAGAGATGCCCTCGGTATATATCCTCTCCTCATTAATAGGATTTGGCTGCAATGAAAATTCCATTAATGTCAATCATAATTCAAGTCATAGTAATGGATTCATAAAGAAATTGGAACAAAATCATGGAAGTGTGTTATGTTGGTACTGATATCTAGATGGTAAGCCACTGCTCTCCTCGTCCCTATGTCCATCTTTATTGCCATATACACCTTGCAGGATAGTGCTCTCCCCATCCCCATGTCCATCTTTATTACTCTCTCCCACTTGCAAGCTAGTGCTCTCCCCATCCCCATGTCCATCTTTATTACCCTCTCCCACTTGCAGGCTAGTGCCCTCCCCATCCCCATGTCCATCTTTATTACCCTCTGTCACTTCCATTGAAACTACATTGCCAATAAGCTCAAGGCCCATATTTTTGGTAGAACACACATGTACAATAACATTCTTAATCTACAAAACATGACAAAGGTGTTAGAAGATAAGGAAGATAACCAAACTTTACAAATTTAGATAGCAATATAGAAATATATATGTGTATAATTTTTATCATGCAATACATGCTAGACAATTCACAACATGCCATACATACACAAACATATCAATTTGAAACTACCATTTCCAATAATATATGTACACAAGGAAAGGAGAGACCACACTTTAGATTGGTGAACTCATAGGAATACAATGCTCACTTTAATATTGTTTTCCCACCACTTTTCCGCTTGGTTTCCCATACTCAAGAAAGAGGAATATGATTGTCCTAGTATGTAAATGTGAAAAAAATCAAAAAAATTAATAACATACAATATCTACCCCTAATCAATAAATCAAAACAGATAATCACTGATTTGTCCACCACTTGTTTGCTCCCATCTGTAGGCACCCTTTCTTCTTTACTACCCTCTTAAGGCATATTTTCCATTCTAAATTGGACACTACCCTGCTCGGGGCCAACACTTCATTGTTCATCCTTTCCTTGTAATAGAATTAATTAATACATCACATCAAATTCAGACGCATGCAACCAATTCATTGAAATAATTAAAAAAAACATTAATCGAAGATTTTAAAATCATTGTTTCTTCTAGTTTGTTCATGGGAAGGAACCTTGAAACTTTTGACAGTGTATGCTCCTTCTTCTTCTCAATGTTAAAAGGAGGGTTGGGAGGAACAACATGATCTTGTTTTTTTGTGGGAACTACTTCATCTTCCAAATCAATAGTACCCTACTCAGGGCCAACACTTCATTATTCATCCTTTCCCTATAATAGAAGGAATTGAAATGTCATATCAAATTCAGATGCATGTAACCAATTCATTGAAATAATCAAGATAAACATTAAAAAAAATGTTTTGAAATCACCATTTCTTCTAGTTTCTTTGTGTGACGACGCCTTGAAACTTTTGATTGTGTACACTCCTCAATGTTAGACACACAGTTGGGAGGAACAACATCATCTCATTCTTTCATGGTCATTGCTTCATCTTCCAAATTAACAATACCTTTCTTTGGAACAACATTCATTTGTTGGTCATCATCCTATAATGTCATGTAAGTTAACATTACATGAACCTTGTATGCATTAAAAAAAATGAACCAACCAAAAATCAGATTTAACACTTCAATTCCACATTACCATTATGTGCATTCTCTTTTTCTCCTACAACATCAATATTCTTTTCCTTCTTTCCTCCTTCCTCTCCTCACTCTTTTATAACCACATTTCCTCCATCACCTCCTCCTTTGCTTCTAGAGGAAGTAGATGGAAGTGTTGCTTACCATACATTCTGTAGACCCTTTCAATAACACACTTGTGCTAGATAGTATATTGTAGCTTTAGTTGGTACTCCATATTATCCACCTTCTTTTGAAGATGCATTTTTAATTTATCAGGGGGAGGAGGTAGGAATTTTGATTGCCTCCCTAACACACTCCATCCATGCTTTTGTGGTGTGAGAATAGGACAGTGGTGATTGAACATCCTATACATGTTGAACATTCTCCAATCATAAAATTTTCTCATACATGTATCATATATACAATAATATACATGTCTCCCCTTCTCCACTTCTTTTTTGTATTCAATGGCAACCTGTACTGCAAATATGGAAAATAAAATAGCTTACTATATTTGATATAAAAATAAATTGAATGCACAACATATACACACAATCAAACAATGCAATAATTGAGTTATTATATCTACCTTCCTGTCCTCCACATCACCCCTGCTTCATTCACATCCTCCTCATCCTTAGGGTCACTCTTTGCACCCTCTTCCTCTTCATCATGGACTATGACATGAGTGTGATCGTCTCTCCAATTATCAACCTAAATCGAAGGAACGATATATTGTCAAAATCAACATATTCATAAAAGAAATGAAATTTTCTAAATGAAATCGTAAATCATTTTGATTGATGCATTGGAAGGAAAGAGTAATTGGAAGTTCACAATCAATTACCAAACACATCACTACCTCAGTGTTCAATGTTCTCCTAAAATGAGGGGACCTCCTCTGTTTAACCTTTTCGGCCTCTTGGTTAAAATATTCCCACTTTCTATTCAGCTTCATAAAGTTGTTTGTTAGAGATTAAAATCAAACATTTGAATGCATCTTGTAATTAGTGGACCTTACCTGCAAATATGTCAAACACAACTATCTTGAAGGAGATATGCCACTACACACCTTGTCAGGTTTGCTAGCCACCTCAAAAACATTCATCACTCTACAAATCACTTTCCCTTTTAAAGTACGCATCTATGGTTGGTTGTAATATGTAAAAAAGTTACAATTGTTATGGACAGTTAAAGTTCCAAAATTTATTGCACGGTCTTCTATAAGAAAGCATATATTTTTTCAATCATAAGAGGAATTTGAAACACAATTTTTAGTCTACCTAAGAATTGTGATAACTTTTGAAGTTGCCTTTCATTACATTCTTTTTGTCTAAATAAAAAAAGGTTTTTAATACATTCATATTGTCAAAAAAATTGTAGGTTGGAAAAGAGACAATGTTATGAAACCTACAACCCATATAGTGTTGTAAAACCCTATACACATAAAAACCTAATTGGTTAGTCACCCCTTAGCTCAATTTTGTTTCAATTGTGTATCCTCCACCTGCAAAATGAAATAACTTGCAACCCACAGTGTTTTCCAACCTGCAATTATTTTGTGCATTTATTTTTCAATCACATGAAGATACTGAATTGCAATTTTTACAATAACTAATAGTTGTGGTAAATTTTGAAGGTTCCTTTTATTACATTCATACTGTCTAAATAACAAAATATTTTCAAGACATTCATACTGTTTTGTAAAATTCCAGGTTGGAAAAAACTAGGTTTTATAAAACCTACAACCCACATACTATTCTAAAACCCTTTACAAGTAACAACCCAATTGGTTATTCACCCCTCACCTCAATTTGGTATGTTTTGTGATTGTCTTGAGAACCTTTTTCTTTATAGATAGAAAGAATGTAATCAAATTGGAAAACATTAGGTGTTAAGAAACCTGCAACCCACATAGTGTTGTAAGACCCTCTACACATAAAAACCCAATTGGTTAGTCACCCCTTAGCTCAATTTGGTTAGTTTTATGTATCCACCACCTACAACTCCTCCCCATGCTCTCAACCCTTTTGATTTAAAAATGAGAATGAAACAACTGAAAACCCACATTGTGTTTTCCAATTTGGCAATTATTTTGTGTATTTTTTGTTTTAATCATGTACAAAGAAATTGGAATCCAATTTATAATTTAACTAAGAGTTGTTATATATTTTCAAGGTGAACTTCATTACATTCTTACTATCTAAGAAATAAAATATTTCTAGGACATTCATACTATCAATATAATTGCCAATGGGGGATACATAAAAGTATCTAAAATCACCTAAGGTGTGACCAACCAATTGGGTTCTTATTGTGTAACTAATCAAAAAAAATTCATTACATTCATACTATCTATGTGTAATTATAGGCTGGAAAATAGTGGATGTTATGAAATCTGCAACCCAAATACTATTTTAAAACCCTTTACAAGGAACAACCTAATTGGTTACTCACCCCTTAGGTGAATTTGGATAGTTTTATATATCCCCCACTTGCAACTCCACCCTGTGCTCTCAAAACTTCAACTTTCAATGTGTAGAATGAAAGAACTCACAACACAAAGTTTTTTTTAACCTACAATTATTTTGTGCAATATCATATTTGAACACATATTCTTGAAAAATAATACTTATTACAATTTAGAACATAGGTCTTACTCATGTTAGTCTACTTCCAATGCTTGTAGGTGCACAAAATATAGTGAAAAGGACAGCTTCTTGGGTAAGCCACTGGGCTAATGATTTTTATGGTCAAACTCTTGCCATGACATCACAACCAAAAAAAAGGCAGAAAAATGAGCTGATGTCGTCATTATCTCCTCACTTCTGTCGGCATAATGTTTCCTCCCATTTTCCAAATTCATCACTTTTATCCCTTGTCTTGGGATGCCCTGCACTATGCTATCCCATAATGTGGTGTATGTTTTTTTGTATGTTTTAATGCATTTTTGTATGTTATGATTCCTATGACATGTGTTCTTCTAGGGAGAAAATCCATGTCCAATTGAAGAAGGTGATCTCCCTACAAAACCACATGGCTTACACATGATAACGTATTGCCCATTTTTAGGGATAAGACATGTCTGATTATGTTATCATGTCCAAGACATACATTTTTTCAAGGATAATAACTTGATAAATTACTATATTTTGTAGGGAGATAACTTTTTTCCCATTGGATGAGGCTATTCTCCCTATAGAAATGCATGTTAGATGCATCATAACTATCATAATGTTTCAAAAATCATAATTTGGAATGCACAAAAAGCATAAAAAATCACCTCTTTCAACATTCACATTTTGGAGGTTGTTGGGGACCTCAAAAGAGAGTTCCAATCATTTGGAGGTTGAAGCAGAGCATCCACTCTCCCTACCAAAATGCATGTGATAGGCACATATGGCTAGCTAGCAGGTATATATATGTACTAGAAATATATGCCATTTTTCCATTTTTCCAAGGGAATTTGAAGAATTGAATGGATATTCATTGGAAAAATTGATATTCATTGATGGGTTTCCAAGGGTTTTCCTTGCAAAAAGGGGTTTTCATTTTATATACAAAGTTGATCATGTGCTTTTTTGTGGAGGGTTTTTTAATTTTGTAATTTTAATGTTTAATCGAAAACTATCACTAATGAGGAAAACCATCCAAATTGAGCTCATATGTGACTAACCAATTTGGTTGTTATATGTTCAACTATGAATGTCCTTACACAAATACGAGGTTTGTAAACACGTTTTCATTTGTCAACTACACTTAATGGCATGGGCCAAGCTTCATGGTAGATAATTAAAACCTACGCAGTGTGTGTGATATAAAAAAATGCTTGCTTCATAACACACTACATTTGTCAACCTTCACATCACAACATACCCAAGTCCTTGTGGTTTTTAAGCCCATATATGTATGTGTGCATTACAAATAGAAAGAACAACAATTTCTTGCCATTATTGGTAATAATAAATAAACTTGTTGATAGTGATGAATGTTGTGTAGTGCAGGTTGGGAAACACAAGGTATTTTGAAGCCTGCCTTTTCTTATACCCAAGCTTTGTCATGAAATTCAGATATACAAATGTATATATGGGGTTATATTTTATCAAATAGCACATTTCTCATTAAAGGTAGACTCTATTAACTATCAATACATAGTGTACTTCATAGTACACACTTCACAGTGTAGGGAGAGCATGACATAAGAGTTTGTATATTTGAAAACACATTGTGTTTCAAAATCTCCAAAATGGGAAACAAGGAATACTCATATTTGTAAATAGGCTTCTGCATTACAAAACACATTGTGTTTACAAAACTTTTGCATTATGTTTATAGAACAATTCCAATACAAAATTTGGGAAGCCTAATGGCTATTGGACACAACTATCTCTCAAAAAATAGAAATGTCATAGGCATGTAACATACTCATACCCAAGCATTTTCATGAAATGCAAATATACAAACGTATAGATGGGGTTCTATTTTATCAGATAGCACATTTTTCATTAAATGTAGACTCTATTAACCGTTAATACATAGTGTACTTCATAGTATGCACTTCACAGTGTTGGGAGAGTGTGGCATAAGATTCTATACAGTTCACAACACATTGTGTTTCTAAAGCTCTAAAATGGGCAACACGGAATACTCATATTTGTAAAGAGGCTTCTACATTGTAAAACACATTGTGTTTATATAACTTTTACATTGTGTTTATAGAACAACAATTCCAATACAAATTTGGGAAGCCTAATGGCCATTTTTGTGTTATTATGGCCTCACCTTGGCATTTTATATGGTATATTATACTGAGTAAAAAAAATTACAATAACATTATCACGACGTTACGAAACCCAACTATGGAACGATGCTTCACAATTGAACAAAGGCACATAATTTAAATGGAGAAATTCTCTAATGTAAAATGATAAATATTATGTTCTTTTACAAATATAGACCTAATCTGATTACCAAGGATCCAAAGGTTCATGTTCTATTTTGGGAGATATATCGTATTGATGTAGTGTTGGAGAAATCATCCTAAAATTAACACAAATCAATTATGAGGAGGATAATTAAAAGGATGTAGTATCATCGTTCACTATTGTTTTGAGAATTTCCCATGTAACATGCTCACACTTCAAGGAGGAAACATCCTTCACATAAAATTTTGGGATATAATAGGCACACAATAATGTGAATTTTATTTTAATTAAATCAAGCTGCAAATTGTTTGCATTGTCCACAGTAAGCATCTCATCTATAATAAATCAAAACTTATAAATGTAAAATAAATTTTGGAAATTTGAGTGTCTCGTACACTTGCAATTCAAGCTATGACAACTAGAATCATCTGTATTTAGTGCAGGAGCTTCACATCTCCTAAAGCATCCTTCTCAATCCACCAGCCCTTATTTTATTCAATTTTGTTTCCTCAAATATGTCAACCGCCTGAAAGGAAGACAAATGTTAGTGATAGATTAAATTAGAAAATTAAAGATATTTGGTGCTACAAAGAATTCACTTTATTCCAAATTTCATCAAATATTGGATTATAGGTTGTGTTGACTGCAACATACCAGCTTGTACATACAATAAACAAACATATTAAACTGTACAATGAGAATTTAATTTCCAATTTATCCTATTACTAACACTAGTAATATATATCAACAATTATATCTTCCATTTTTCCATTATGCTGGAATTGTGAAGCATTGAATGTTCATTCAGATATATGAAAAAATCACCTCTCCTAGCATATGAATGAGGCCATAACTTACAATAATCAATAAGGGAAGAGAAGACAAACAAGAAGGATACCACATACCACTATCAAACTTTTTTATATCTTGTCCCTCAATGAACACCTAAATGACGAATATTGGTATTGTAACCATTGCTTAATGATATTGTAAATTGAACCATTACTTGTATAGACTATTGATAAAATACAGATTATATTGCAAGACACATTGGTTGCAAATCATAGTGTGCATCGACTATGCAAGAATAAAGGTTAAGAAGTCAACAAAAACCTTGGTGATCACCTTGATTGACCAAAGAACAATAGCTATTCTCCATACAAGAATGCATGTCATAGGCATGTAATAGACAAAAATGCATAAAAAAATACATAAAAACATACATAAAAACATACATAGAAACATACATAACATGATGGGACGGTCTAGTGTGGGGCCTGCCTAGATGGGGGATAAAAGTGATGAAACTAATAGATGAGAGAAAACACTATGGTGATGGAAGCGAGGAGATAACGATGCTGTCAGATTGTGTTTCCCATGTTGTGGATAGGAGTTTCACCATAAAACTCTCTGGCCTGATGGCTTGCATGAGAAGCTATCCCTTTCTCTAGATTTCGTGCACCCACGAGCATTGCAGGGTGACATGAGTAAGACATGCATTCTAAATTGTAATTATTGTTTTTCAGGAACATGTGTTTAAATATTATAATGCACAAAATAATTATAGGTTGGAAAACACTCTATGTTATGAGTTATTTCATTCTTCATGCTCAAACCTAAAGGGTGAAGAGCATAGGGAGGATTCATAGGTGAGGGATACATAAAACTAAACAAATTGAGTTGAGGGGTAACTAACCAATTGGGTTGTTACATGTAGAGGGTTTTACAAGAGTATGTTGGTTGCAGCTTTAATAACACCAAGTTTTTTGCAACTTGCACTTTTACAAAATAGTATAAATGTAATCAAAACCTTTTTTGATTAATGCAGTAACAACCCAATTGGTTTGTCACCCCTTAGCTTAATTTGATTGGACACCCAACATTTTCCAACATACAATTATATATAGATAATATGAACATAATGAAGAACTTGTGTTTAGTACACAATAAGAATGTAATGAATTTCACCTTCAAAATTTATGTAGACCACATTGAATAAGATAGATAAAAATAATGCATTGATTGAAGAGATTATCCTTGGTGTTGAGAAGTTGAGCAAGGTGCGTGTGCAATATGCGCAATGGGAAAATGGAAACAAAGAACTTGAGCAACATGTAGTAGAAAGTATGTAATGGAAAATTAATCTACTCTAAAAAAACTTGAAAAGAAGCAAACCAAAGTGAATGCGATAGATAATGTGTCGACTAAAGATATTGTTCCCACTCTTGAGAAGTTGACGAAGGAGCATGTGTAGTATGTTCAATGGGAAAATCGTAATGCAGAATTGGAGCAATAGGTACTAGAATGCATGGAATGAAAAAGGAATATTCTTTGAAAATACTTGAAAAGAAGCAGAGCAAAGTGAGTGAAATAGATAATGTATTGACTAAAGAGATCCTTCATGCTCTTGAGAAGTTGAGGAAGGTGCATGTGCAGTATATGCAATGTGAAAATGGCAATGTTCAAGTGGAAAAATTGAAGAGGTTTTGTATTGCACAAGAATTAATGTAGGAAAATAAAGTGAGAGATGATTCCATGGGTGGAGTTGAACAAGTAAATTCTATCATGAATAACTTCTACAACATATTATATTTTCCAGAATGAAATATTATAATTGCTTTATCTATTAGTTCTGAAGCTTCATAAGTGTCACTTTCCAAACTAATAACTTCTAATTTTCCCATGACACATTGCACCAAAATTGTCTTGTCCATCAAAATTTCCTTTAGAAATTCCCTAACATTATTATCCTTTTCAGAAAGAGTACATAGAAATTTGAATAATCTTGCTCTTGAAGAACAACTTTTAATGTAGTTTCACTCAATGTTCACCATACTTTGGCTAACTCCACTTTCCTCCTTTCAATTGAATCATATAGAAGTGGAGTTGGCTAACTCCACTTTCCTCCTTTTGATTGAATTAGATAAAAGTGGAGTTAGAAAAAGTATAGTGAACATTGATTGGAAATACATTAAAGTTTGTGCTTCAAGAGCAAGATTATTCAAATTCCTATGTACTATTTCTAAAAAGGATAATAATATTTTAGGGAAGTTCTATAGGAAATAAGACAATTTTGGTACAATGTGTCATAGGTAAATTAGAAGTTATTAGTTTGGAAGAATTATATATAGAAAACATGATTCTAATGAAAACCTTTAGTTTTGTAGATAGTAAGAATGTATTGAATTTCATTCACCTTCATAGTTTAAAGATGTTACATTGATGGTTGCTTTTGCACCAAAAGATCAACCTATCAATGCCTGATACAACCTCTAGATTTATGTAAGATCCATAGTAGGTGGTTAAGCCATGTCACAAACCCAAGCACCATGCTAGAAAAGGAAGACTAAGGGACACACCATCTTGCAACAATCCCCCCTAGCGTAGGCGAGGGGTTTGAAAATGTGACCTTGGATTTTATACCAATTGTTACATTGGTGGTTGTCATTGCACCAAAATATTGACCTATCAATGCTCGAAACCCGTCAATGAAAACCCATCTTCACAACAAATAGCTATTCAATTCGTCATAGTTACTAGGAAAAATGACAAAATGGCATATATTTCTAGCAGATATACATACTTGCTAGCTAACTGCCCGTGCTTGTCAAATGCGTTTTGGTAGGGAGTGGTTGCTCTACTTTGGCCTCCGAATGCTTGCAAATCCCTTTCGGGCTCCCTAACAACCTCCAAAATGTGAATGTTGAAAATGACAACCTTTTGGGATTTTTTTCCATTCCAAATTAGGATTTTTAAAACTTGTCGGTGTTGCCATGTTTTTCCAACTATGGGATAGGTGATGACACTCCAAATGGCATGTGCCTAAACGTTGATCAGCTCCATCCATAAATTCTTTCTTTCGGTGCATTTTTTCAGGAGATTGGCATGGGGGATGGGGTATTATGTTAGCATTCCTATGCTTTGGTGCATTTTTTCAGGAAATTAGCTTCTCCCAAGTGTAACGGTGTGTAATATTTTTTTTATATTTTATTTTAAATTTAACAATCATTTACATTTTAAAATATTACATGCCAAAATATTAATATTTAAAAATAAACATAATATTTCAAAAATAAACACAAAATTTATGTCTCCATGTATACAATAAATAAAATAGTTCCAAAGTAAATAAAATAAAATAACTTTTAAGTAAATAAAATATCTCCAAATTGATATCTGTTAGCATTTTTTAGATATATATTAAAGATATTCATAGTTGTTAAAATAATTATTTATTTTGGATTTAAATAAAGACATAATAGTTTCAATGATAAATGTGATTTTATCAAATTTGGAGTTTTGTATAGAGAATTGAATCAAGGTTGTAGGGGGCAACCCTAAACCTCTTAAGGAAAATCATAAGATTTTTGTGTGGTCCTAATTTTGAACCCTAAAAAATTTAACACCTATGAATATATTTTCTTTTTATTTCTAAAATAGAAAACTTGATGGTGTTAAAAATAAATTTTGGAGCTTGCTACATGGCAATAGCGAATCCTTGAGACTTCCTCAATTGTATTCAAGACCTATTAATTAATTCAATAATTTTCTAATAAATTGGAAGACACACCAAGCATCATATGCAATAAATGCATAAATAGGTAATAATGATTTAATATCATAATAATAAATTCTTGAGACGATGTTATGGATGAAGTGTAATGAATACTAGAGAAGTAGATTGAGTGCAATAATTAGGGTTTTTATATTATTGATGCAAGAGATGTGAGAGTAGTATCTTTCACAACCTCATACAAACTCATGTGATGTCATATGTGAACTCATCTTAACTTGGTGTGTGTTATACAATATTCTTGTGCATCTATGTATAGTTATCATGAACCACCATATAATGCCCAAAATTGACACGCTCAGAATAAAACCTGGTGGAACATTTTTTTTTGAAATAAGGATGACAACATTGATAATGCAACAATAACATGTCACACTTGCACAACAACGCGCACACAAGTGTCACAACAACACAATGACAAGAACAACAAGAAAACTTCACCATTTCCTAAGAAAGGTGGAAACAACAGAAGACTAACCACTCATGGGATAAATCCACCACGATGAACATACAAGAGAGAGAGGAAAACACCTACATGATGATCAGTTGCTAAACCACAATCACATTCTCTTGCAACACCATACCAATATAGGATGAGGGAATCATCAAACTCCAATCCATACCCATATGCACTAAAAAATTCTAAACATAGGGTCAAAACTTCACAAGAGGCTACTTGAACAAGAGGTGCAACTCACCACAAACTGGAATGATGACGAGTCACTTTCAAAAAACAACATGCTTCCCAAGATATCCCATCACAACACAACACCACACAAGAGAAGAATAAAACTCCACAAAACCCCAAGAACATGAATTTTGAGGACACGAACAAGGCCAACCACAAAGGAATACAACCTTTGCAAGACAAGGTGCACAATATCCCTAACCCTAGGTTTGACAACCATGTGATTTTGAAAGAAGACATGAAAAATGAAACAAGAGAAGCCACAAGTTCTCAATAAAAACACATAAGAACATACAAAAAATGCCACTAGACCCCTAGAACCATGAGGATCAACTTCCATTTATATGGTTTTCTTGTATGAGGTTTTGAAAACAAGGAAGAAAGATCAAGTCCTGAAATAGAGAAACTTTACAAGGCTTTTTAGGATTCCAACAACTAAAACCACCGAAACAAAAAAGATACATGGCATAAAAATTATTCGTCAATGACATTAGGCTTATAAAATTATTGGCTATATGAGGTTAAGAGGATTTAAATTTTTTTTGTATGGGAATGAGGCTGCCCAAACACAAGACTAGGCCACATAAACAGAGATAGGTGAATTTGAACCAATAATCCATCAAAAATAGGCCACCCCACTATCAACTAGGTTACCCCCAATATGATACCAGGCTTCCCTATTGCTGACAAGGTTTCCCAAATAATGCTAAGAACATTATGAGTGAGTTGGGAGATGCCTAAGCAAACTAGGCCACCCAGATACACCACCAAGCCGTCCAACTCACTATAAGACACTAATGTTCATTTTAAACCCAAAATAATTTTTCCTAAGTTAATTTTAACTTTCCAAGACATAAATACAACATCATATAAGTACAATCATTCTTGACACCAACATTGAGACATGCAATTATGGCTAAAACACTAACATTTAAAAATATTACAATCCTACTCAAGGAGAGTTCAATTAATATCAATATTACAATTTGAATTATGGAAAGCATCTAAATAAATGAAATAAGCTAGGTAGAACATGGTAGAATTATTTTCCTTGAACCATGAACCACCAATCTCCAACAGTGGTTACCATGCCACCCTACCTCATGGAATCAAAAGATCCACTCCCAATGTGCTAGGAGATAGTCACATGGGACACAATCACAACAGTCACACGAAACACATGGGGAGAGGGCTTACACAAATGTCATACATGATGAAAACACTCCACATACACATCATATAAAAAAGTCATCCAAATACAAGATGGATCAAATACAAGATCTAATTGAGAAAACTCACCAATGCCACCTCACAATCTGCATTAGAAAAACTACTAGTTAATGTCATACAAGGATCATCCTTGGGAAAACCAAGGGCATAACATGGGAAATATTCATTGGAAAAAATTACCAATAACATAACAACAACAAGCACATGGAAGGGAATACATCATCATTTAGATACTACTTCACTACGCTAAGATTAGATATTAGAAAGCAAGAGAGGGAATGTCATCACACACACTCACATAGGGTTCAACACAAAATTGAGTATTGGGTTTGTGTAGGATCATGGGGGGCCAAATAGTGGCGATGCAACAAAAAAAAGTCACATGAAGAAGTGAAAATCATAAAATTCACATTTGAATTTCTGGTTGGGTTGGTAAAAAGTACATTTTGTTAAGGTAAAGACTGAAGCAAAATGGATATTTGATTTATAAATAATGATATTCGTTACTCAAATCTTTAACAAAATATATTCATTATATATATATCAGATATATGTTATTGGAAATGTGTAAGGGGGAAATCGATAGAGTGTTAAGAGATCAAAAAAATGCTTGAATTGAAACTAATTTAATCCAAACAAAATCTAAGATTCATAGCCATTATTCACAAAATGAAACTACGAAGAACAATGAATTCACAAAATAAATTGGAACAAAATAATAACAATGAATTCAATATAATGTAGATTTACCATCCCATGTCAAAGTGTGTTCACAAAGATGTTGGATTGTTCGTTATATCAATGTGAAGCCTCCATTTGTGCATAGAAAATATCTTCAAAGATGCGAGATGTTTGATTGAAGATGTATGTAAAGTTCATCCAAAAATTGATTGAGATTTCAACATTACTTCTTTGTGCAAAAGATGTTGATTCTCCAATAATTTTTGAGAAGAAATGAGGTTGTTATATAGAATTTGTGTTTCAAAATGAACACTCAAGATTGTGTAGTACAATATCCTAATCAACAATTGAAAACCATTGAGAGGATTTAGATGGGAATAATTAGTGTATTTTGATTACATAATCAGTGTGATTGAAGAAATCAATTTGAGTGTTCAGTAGGATTAAGGAAATAGATTGAATAATTTGATGAATTGAAGAATAGATTGATCTGTCAGGAATAGATGGATCAGTCAACCAATCAAAGTGAGCAATTAGGGGATCGTAATTTGCTCAATCATGAAAGTGGGTGAGGATAATTAATTAATTGATTTAAATAATTAATCTTTTTGAGTTAAACATGCAAATCATGTTTGAATTTTGCAAACAAAGTTGTATTTGTTTGATTTGAACTTTTAGATGATGTTTTGAATAATTTATTTAATTAATCAAGTTTAGGGAAAAGTGATTAATTAAACTATTAAGTGGTAATGATTTAATTGATTTAAGGGAATAAGGTAAATTAGTGATATAACTAAATAATTGATGTTATTTAATTAATGAGGAGGAATAAAGTTAGATTAAGACTTTATTAAATAAATGAAATCTATTTATTTAGTAAAAAATGATAGAAAAGTGAATTAATTAAATAATGTTAAATCACTTAATTAATAGATGAATATGAGAAACGATAATAATTAAATAATGTTGTATTATTTAATTAGAAGAGTGGGAGTTAGTTAAATTGTGTTGTTTGTTGGTAAGGAAAATTTTAGGTGTCTATGTTTTGCGTCTCTTTGATACAATGAGATTTTGAGCATTGTGTCAAAAAAAAAATTCCTACTAAAAAGTTGCCCTAGTATGCCCCAGATGAGATAGCATGCATGGTGCCCCCTCCAAAAATTTGGTGAAAATTATGGATAATGAACCAAATTTTTTGATAAGCTGATGTGATGCATTTAAGTGCAAGGACTGACAGAAGAAAATGTTAATAAGAAGTGAAGAATAGTTGATGTTGTTAGTCATTGATGAGTTTGCTTTTTCTTTCATGGAGGCTTCGTATCTTTAACAATCCCTATTAATGTAGCAAATAGACATGATGCACTAGGGTATTAATATTCAAGGTGGCTTTGTATCCATTGTGTGGACTTTGACTCGACATACAAAGAATATTCTTGCTCATACTAGGCATACAAAAACTTTGCTAGGATATATGGGTGGGAAGCTTTAAAATATTTCATACCAGTTACACAAAGAGGTATGGAGTACCTAACAAGCAATTGTTGCACGAGTTGCCCCAAAATGACTTCCACACATAAAACTGTTGGTCAAGTTTTGACCTGGCCCATTTTAAACTTCTAATGCTCTTTAGCCTGCCAAATCACAAAAATAATTACTTTTAAAAATATGATGAAGCTAGTGCAAAATCCTTTTGTAGATCTAATCCTAACCTCTTTTTGTCCAATGTGGCCAATTTTCATGCCAACATTCCTTACCGTTGGTGAGATTTTAAAATTTTAAGTTTTTGTCTAGCAATATATAAGTGATGTTAGATCTTGGAATTCGTACATTCGGAGAAAAAATGATTCCTGGGTTTTATTCTAGAAAGTTCATACTTCTTGATGTTCAAATTTCATGTAAAATTGACCTTTCAGTTGAAAGTTATGAATTTTTTCTCCTTCAGGCTCAAAGAGGTGATTACAAAGTTAAAAAATTTACATAGTCCCCCCTAGGTGGGAAGTTAGAAAAAGTTCACAAAACCCCGCCTAGTGGGGAGTTAGCAGAATTGTTCAAAATCCCGCTAGGTGGAGAGTTAGAAAAAATTCACAAAACCCTGCCCGGGGGGAAGTTAGCAAAATTGTTCAAAATCTCGTCAGGTGGAGAGTTAGCAAAAGTTCACAAAACCCCACCCAAGTTAGCAGAAGTACACAAAATCCCGCCTGTGACATTCAAAGCTCTTTTTTTTAGACTTAAAAAAAAAGAAAAAGTTACAAGAATGTGAAAGGTCATATTATAATTGATTCTTTAAAGATGAATAGTTACGAAACTGAAAATTCTCGAGGGAAATAAAGGCTATATATATTGAATCTTTTTCTTAGTATTGAAGGAGAAGATCTTTTTGAAAGCTCAATATTATATTAGACTTTGCTGCTATTTTCTGAGAATGAAATCACTACTTGTCTTTGTGCATTCAAATTGTGAGGACAATTTGATATTATTAAATCTTTTTGTTTAGGAGTATCTTAATGCTATGCTTCACCTTTGTGTGAGTTATGTAGTTTCTTCATGATAGATTTCATTTTCTAGATAATATTGAGTGTATCATATATGATTTCAAGATTAAACTGGTCTTTGTGCCAATATTTTATTATCTATATCTTGCATCTGATATTGGGTTTGTCCTTTTCTACTTTCTGGTTAAAAGCATACCTTAGTTTTATTTTCAGTTTTTCTAATTCATTGAAGATCATAAGAGGGAGTTGTATCTCTAAAATTTAGAGGATGATTGCTAATCCTATAGCGATCTTTGGAGTTGTTGGTGATTGATTTTTCTTCATTGCTAGGCATATTTGAGTCATTTATCTAATTATTTGAAGGGGACAATCTGTTTACTAACAGATTTTTGGCGACTCCACTAGGGAAAGAATTGAAGTTCCTGTGTTTCCAAGTGTTTTTATTTTCCCAAAAATATGAAAATACCTCCTTTAAAATGGAGGTTGGTGACTATGTTATTTGTGATTTTCCCAAAAAATATTTTTGGTAAAAGACTTTGTGATTCTTTTTCTAAGTCTGTATTATGGCGTTGGTTTCAACCCAACCATGGTGTGCCCAATTTGGACCCTTAGCACTGCCACAATATTCAGACTTGCCTATAGGTTCAAGATTTTTTTTTCCAAAGTTTAATGGAGAAGACTCACAGGTTGCAGATGATCATATTCGAACCTTCATTGTAGCTTGTGGAATTTTGGGGGTAAGAGAAGAAAATATTTTTGTTAGACTATAATTTGTTGAATCTCTCATTGGAGCTGCTACAATTTGGTTTCATTCTTTAGAAGATGGATGCATTACGAACTGGGACAACATGAGGAAGAATTTTCTTGGAAGATTTAAACTAGTAGTTGATGCATGTGCACTTTCATCTCAATTTCTCAACATCAAAAGAAAGAAGGTGAATCTATAAGGGAGTTCGTGGAACATTTTGATAGATGTTTACAAAAGCTTCCTCATAATCTTCAGCCAAGTAAAGAGCTGCAAATAACCATTTTCATTGGAGCATTACATCCCGACGTTGGATTCCTCTTGAAGCGAAGTAAGGTAAGTGATCTTGAGATTGAAAAACAAGAAGCTATTAATATTGAAGATGATTTTATTTTATCTAGGGTATGGAAGAAAGATAAAGTTGAAAAACTCGCACAAAATTGTATGGTTCAAAGGCATAAAACTTCAAAGTTTCAAAAAATGAATTCATTGAATCTCTTTCGCCCTATAGTTGAATGTTCCAATCTAACAATTTTGGACCAAAGTCATTTTTAGAAAAGTGATGTAAGTGATGTGAGGAATGAATCTTTTGATGTTGAAATTTATAATCTTAACTGTGAGATGGATGAAGATGATTCTGAATCTTCTAGTGATGAGGAAGATTACTCTCGTAAATAATCGTTATGTATGACATCTTCTGCTTTGGATGCAACAAATACTAAAGATTCATCTGCTATTATAGATAGTTTAGAATTAAAAAAAAGTGAACAATTGTTGATGCCTCCTTATGCTCCAGAAATTGAAACTTTCATATTTGAAAGTATTGATATAAACTTATCAGATGATTCGGTTAATATGAATATGGAGGGTCAATTTTCAGAAAAAAGAAGACATAAACAAACTATCAAAAATAGAGGCATTCACTTTTGAAGATGTTAATATGCATTGTGTAGCTAAAAGTGAAAATAAAATTCAACTTCAAGAAGTAAGTGAATCATCAAAAATTCTTTCTTTTCATATGCAACCTGAATATGAAACGTTACAATTCATTGATGAAGTCCATGAATATATTGCAGCAAATGATGAGGTAATTAATCATCCCATTCTTGAGTCTTTTCATTTTGAAGTAAGCATGATACAAGATTCAATTTGTTCTAGTCAAAATTTTGAAACAATATGTGGGATGAATACCAATGAAGAAGGAATTGAGATAGATAAAGTGGTGGCTAAATTTGGTGAGTTTGTTGATATTGCAAATTTGGGGACAAATTTTTTAAACAATGCCATCACTTCTACATATAGTACTCAAGAAGTGTCTTTATCTCATGGTTTCTATGTGGGTTGTCCAATTTGTGGGCTGGTTTATTCTAACATACAAAATCAAGTGCATCATGGTATTACATTTGAAATTATACAGGCAGATTTTGGTAATCTTATACAAGGCAATGCTGATAAGAATCATTTGATTGCTGAAGTATACAATAAGGAATGTATTTTTGAGCATAATACTTTATCTAGAAAGTCTTTACAGGGTGTTGGTTTTATTTATTTGATGGCAACAGTCACGAGTTGGCAATTAGCTATGCATATGGTTATCAACCACCAAGCATTGTTCCACACAGGTTGCTATTTCTCCCAGCCCGTTAATGGATTTACATGATTATATTGGAGATGATTTAAGGTAGGGTCTTCCTATCGTGTACATAGGAGGAGTTTTTGTTGTGCTTGTAGCTTAGTTTCCTTTCCTTCTTCATCCATTTTTTGGATTGCTCTTGCTCCTTCTCCTCCATGCTCTTTGACTCTGTATCCCAATGTAATTTAAGCATTGGTCCATGCTTGAGAATTTGGATTCCTTGCTTCATCCTTTACAGTCCTCATCCCCTAGACAGAGCCAATTGTTGGTCAAGTTTTGACCTGGCCCATTTTAAACTTCTAATGCCCTTTAACCTACCAAATCACAAAAATAATTAATTTTAAAAATCTTATGAAGCTGGTGAAAAATCCTTTTGTAGATCTAATCCTAACCTCTTTTTGTCCAATGTGGCCAATTTTCATGCCAACATGCTTTACCGTTGGTGAGATTTTAAAATTTTAAGTTTTTGGCTAGCAATATATAAGTGATGCTAGATCTTGGAATCCGTGCATCCAGAGAAAAAACTATTCTTGGGTTTTATTCTAGAGAGTTCATGCTTGTTTTTGTTCAAATGTTGTGGAAAATAGACCTTTTAGTTGAAAGTTATGAAAATTTTCTTCTTCAGGCTCAAAGAAGTGATTACATAGTTAAAAAATTTACACAGTCCCGCCTGGGTGGGAAGTTAGAAAAGTTCACAAAACCCCACCCAGTGGGGAGTTAGCAGAATTGTTCAAAATATCACCAGGTGGAGAGTTAGAGAAAGTTCACAAAACCCCACCCGAGTTAGCAGAAGTACACGTAATCCCACATGCAACGTTCGAAGATCTTTTTTTCAGACTTTTTTTTAACAAAAGGCAGTTACCAAAATGTGAAAGGTCATATGATAACTAATTCTTTAAAGCTGAAGAGTTATGAAACTAAAAAGTCTTGGGGTAAATAAAGGCTATATATATTGTATCTTTTTCTTAGTATTGAAGGAGAAGATCATTTTTGAAAGATCAATATTATATTAGACTTTGCTGCTATTTTCTGAGAATGAAATCACTACTTGTCTTTGTGCATTCAGATTGTGAGGACGATTTGATATTCTTAAATCTTTGTGTTTAGGAGTATCTTAATGCTATGCTTTACCTTTGTGTGAGTTACACAGTTTCTTCATGATAGATTTCATTTTCCAAATAATATTGAGTGTATCATTTTATTCTATGTGATTTTCAAGATTAAACTAGTCTTTATGCCAATATTTTATTATCTGTATCTTGCATCTAATATTGGGATTCTTCTTGATATTGGGTTTGGCCTTTTCTACTTTCAGGTTAAAAGCATACCTTAGTTTTATTTTTAGTTTTTCTAATTCCTTGAAGATCATAAGAGGGAGCTATATCTCTAAAATTCAAAGGATGATCACTAATCCAATAATGATCTCTGAAGCTTTTGGTGACTGATTTGTCTTCATTGCTAGGAATATTTGAGTCATTTATCTAATTATTTGAAGGGGGCAATCTGTTTACTAACAAAAACAAAGCACATATTCATCGTGGTAGTATCACAAAAATATCCAACAAACAAAGTAAACAAAAATGATGCTCAATTGCCTCCATTCCTTCCTCTCTAAATCTTTATGTACATCCTCAAGGGATCATGGGAATGAGTCAATAATATAAATAGAAAAGATAAGATCAAAAAAAGATAAAACAATGTTGTTGTATCACTTGCCTTATCTGTTTTGGGGCTATTATCTGGTGTTGATGATGTCTATTGTAGGAACGAATCCATTAAGACATATCTCAGGATGTTGTTGGTGAATTGTCAATAGATAGGTAGTTAATACTTTGGGTATGTTTTAGTCTGTTTGCAATCAAATCTTTGTGATTGTTTACTTGAAAGTTCTAGCTTTTGATGTTGCTTTATTTGTTTGTCTGTTTTGTCAAAGGGTGAGGATGATGATTTGTTTATTATGGATGATGTTTTATTATGGATAGGTGATGATGAAGATAGGATTTTTAATATTTTTGAAATGTTTTTGTGCTTTTTGATGTTATCTAATGTTGTATTTGGTGTTTTTAAGATATTTGAATATTTTTGTTTTGTCGTTTTTGAGTAATAAATACTTAAAAAATATTTTTAGGAAAAAGTGGTAGGTTTGTGAGTTTCACGCTTTTGAATCATTCTTTCCACTTTTGAAGTTGTTGATTGTGCCACTTTTTATTTTTTTGCAGGCTTTCAATTAAAATGTTCGCTTCTATTTCTTGTCTAAGATGTTCGCTTTTGATATTCTTTTTGCTTTCATTTTTCGCCTTTGTTTAAAATATTCGCTTTTGACTTTTTTCAAGTTAAATGGCTGCAATTGTGACAAATGTTCGCTCTTGAGAAAATTTCTCAATTTTTTCATCTATACCACTTTTGTATTTCTTTACCATTCTTGACAAAAATAGGTCTGCTTTTGCTATTTTTTGGAAATTTGAGCAAGTTTGTTCGTAATGTTAGGTTTGTTTCATGTTTTTGGTTGAAAATTCTTACTGTCATGTGTTGAATGTTTGCAAGTGGTTCTCAAACCAATTTAATCAAGAGAGACGACCATGTTAGTTGTTTGACTTGATTACTGGTTTCCAGGAGCTTTAGTCATAGTTCACTTGTTTTGAGAAGAATTTATTTTTGACTTTTTTTTTCTTTTTTTTTTAATGTTTTTGAGATTTTGAATTTTTGACTAATTTGAAAGAAATCATGATAGAATTCTAAGGGGATTGACTTAAGGCCTCAGGTGCTGATAAGCCTTTCCTACGTTGTACATGCAGAGACCATGTAGTTTGACTATTGTTGACTCAAAGCCTAACATGTTTTTTTGGGATTGTGATGTTTTACGACTTTGTTTTGAATTTTTGTTTGTTTTCTAGATGTTTTTTATTTTGATAGTTTTTGAACATGATGGGACACATAAGGATCTAAGCTACTACATGTTTCTGGAAGTTACCCCCAATTTGAGATAAGATTATCCTCATTAGGGGAAGAAAAATATTTTGAAGGTTACCTTGGTAGTGCGTTAGTGGTACACCTTGTTGTTGGGATGAATTATCTTGAAGGTTACCCTGGTAGTGCACTGGTGGTATACCTTGTTGTTGGGACAATGCCTGGATCACACGATGAGTTAAAAGACATAGATCAAGATTTATTCTGAAGCAAGATGTAAGTACTTGCCCCTAGTGTCTAGCAATGTAGGTGATGGATTATCTTGTGATAGGATAACATGTTTGGATAGAGTATGCCCCTTTGGAAATTTCCTCAAGGATCAGATAATGCTAGATAGGATAGGATCAATGATAATGACCCATATCACGATGTTTTCCATAAGCAAGTGTAAAGTGTACACCAAACATTTGTCAAGATCAAGATAATTTGGATTTTGGATAAAAATGGATTGGATTTACTATGGATAACCTAAGATGCTTCCAATTGAAATGGTGCATGTAGATGCTTGATTCTACACATGACACCTATTTTCCAGGTTTTCATCATGGTACTTGGCCAAAGCGCCACCATGGTGGTTTTCAATGGAGGACAATTTTTGTCTTGACTATTTTCTTTATTTTTTTCTTGATTTTTTTTTATGTCATAGAAGATGCCTATTTACCAAGCTTTCATCACAGTGACATTTTTTTTCTCATGTTGAACCACTTGGTGGTGTAGATGTAGATACTACTGGTGCTAATATGGGCGTTGTTGCTCTCATGATGTGCCAATGATATCCTTCTTGGAGGAGTTTTTTTGCTAAGATACGAGCGCTTGAATGTAACCCATGATAATTTTTGTCTTCTTTGTCAATACTAGAGTTAACCTTACCTACATGCACACATCACGATAGAGTACCCTTAGAATCCTTATGAAAAAGAGTTGCTGCCAACACATGGTCAATGTGAGGGTTTGATATCATGTATGCTAAATTTGATCATGGAGTACATTGAGGGATATGAGATTTAGATGGATTGGTTGATAGTTTGGAATATTTGACTTTCCAAACTTGGGATGATGAGAAATGATGGGTGGATATGGAGATTCAATTGGGACCAACTTCTTGGTATACCTTGTAGATCGCTCTTGACGCTTTCTTTTGCATTGTTGGACAACTTTGATGGATGAACTTCCCTTTTTGATTTTTCCCCATAGTTTCTTTGACTGATGGAGTTTGATAGGGATGATTTTCTTTCTTTTTCTTTTGTAGCCATTTGAATTTTTCTTGAGAATTTTGTTTAATCAATTCTTTTACTTCAATGACTTGTTCCTTTCTTTGATATATCTTTTTCCCTTTTTGTTGGTCCCAATTAGAGGGTGGAAAAGTACGTGGATGATGATTCATGATATGGCTAGTTGTAGCATTGGTAGCAATTTCATCATAAGGACTCTTCATTCTCTCTATGTTGATGCTTGCATTAGATAAAGTTTCCCCTAGTATTATAGAGGTATCAATGATATGTTTAGATCCCTTAAATTGTTGAATAACCAGGACCTTGATGCTTAGGATTTCCAATAATCTACTCTGGTTCTAGGACACCCTATTCATGTATGCCTAATCCTCTGCCTTGATAATTTGTCTGTTGAAATTTTTTATTTTCAATAGGATATAATTTACCTTAGAAAAAAGGTACTAATCCTTCTCTGCTTTGTTGTTGATCTTCAAAGGTGATAGCTTCTTGATTGATAAGATAGCTTTCCCTGAAAAAGGTAAGTGGTCTTAGTTTATAATAATAGGATCCTCCATATGTGGGATAACTTCTTGATTGATATCTTGAGCTCAATCTTGTGAAATATTAGATTTTAGTGCTTCTTCAAGAGGTGTTGATGATTCACTATCCACATAAAAGTATTCCTCATGATTTATTTTTGATATGCCTTCACAAGATGTTTCTAATTCACAACTTCTATAGAAGTCTTCTTCATGATCCATTTATGATATGTCTCTAGATTTTGCTACATCTTGATCATGTGTACAGATGTTAAGTGTAGGAGACTCTTATTCCTTGGTAATGATATCAAGAGTATGAGACTCTTGTTTTGAATGAAGATCATCTACATGTCCATTAGGAGTAAGAATCTCATGGGTAGGTGTGTGTGTGCTTGGTGTATGGATTTGTTCTTCTTTTGGAAAATATTGGATGTCTTGGAAGATATCTGCTAAGTCATTGTAGTATTTTGATGATAGGGATTCTTGATCTTGAATTTGTGTGGTATTATCTTTGATATGATTTGGTTCATGCTCTTGACATGAATCAATTTCAAAGAAGGGATTTCTAGTAAAGGATCCTTGGATTTCCTCAAAATGTGGACATATGGGTGATAGCTCTTGGCTTATATTTTCTGCATTGGGTATAAGTGTTGGATTAAGAGTCTCTTGATCATTAATATGTACTACCATGAGGTTGGAAGATGTCAATATATCTTGGAATTAATAATTGCTAGACTTGGGTGATTGATTTTGATCATGCTTGGGATTAAATTCTTGATGTATGTCATCTTCCTCATTGGGTGATGTAGAAACATTATCAATGTGATCAGTGGTAGATAGATCTTGATCCTTGTGTTCAACTTTCAAAGTTGAGATATTGTCAATGTTGTCATTGGTAGATGGCCCTTGGATGTTGTATTCAATAGCTATTTCTCCTTGATCAATAAGGTCTTGGATGAGTATTTTGAGTGTAACACATTCTAATGCATCATGACCTTTTACTCCATGGTATTTACAATAGGTCTTGTCATCGTACCATGGGAATTTGATGGTGGGATCGCTAATTCATGGTGGTTTTGAAAGTGTGATAAGTTTTGCATTGATTAATATGTTTAACACACGCTCAATTGGCTCCCCTAAAGGATTGTATTTACATTCAGTAGTTGGTGCAGGGGCATCAGGAGCCTCATAAGCATACTTTTTTTATTTTTTGGTTTTAGGTTTGTTAGGGTGTTTTGGAGTCTCATAAGGTCATTTATGACCATTTGGAATCATATGGATTCATTTTGGAGTGTGATTAATTGGGTTTTTGTTTTAAAATTGTAAAAGTTGCCAAATGTTCTTAAAGTTGTCATGCAACTTTGGAAAGGTGTCAAAGAGAAAGAAACAGTTACATGAAAATCAAGAAACCATTTTAAAGAGTTGGTTTTGATTGGGAATGTACAAATACACCCTCCAAAACTCGAATTGGGGGGTTGGATAATTTTTTATGAATGAAAACCTCAATTTGTGTGCATTTTTCTAAGTCTTACATTGTTTTTAGGATGAAGTCATGCATTGTACAACCTAGTAAAACCTCATATCAAGAACTATAATATATGGATGGAAAGATAATTGTTTCTAGTTTACAATTATTTTTGTCTCATCAAATTTCATTGAGTTTTGTGTGAGATATGGCCATTTTGGTGAGGGATTCCCTAATCTAACAATGTTTTCTAGAATTTGCAGTCTGAAAACGTGCTAGTATGGCCATGCATGGTACATTACGGTCCTAAAACCAATTCTAAAAGTTGAATGCATGAGTCTAGTTTCATATGATTTTTTTTTGAGAAAATTTTATTAAGCTTTGAATGAGTTATGCCATTTTTGGTGAGAGCGGGTTTGTGGCTGGCCTAGGGTTTCCAGTTTTGGGAAAAATGCCATTAATTTCATTTCCACCATTGGATCTCTATGAAAAGTGGAGGAAAATTCTGTAATTAGGTTATCTTCAATCCCACTAAATCGATTGGATTCATTATTTGTTTTTTGAAAGTTATTAATGACTGTTTCATTCATTCCAAAGCTGTCCTATCAATGTTTTGAAGAATCAATCATTGAATGTGTTTTGTTTTCCTTTTCTCTACATCATTTTGGTATTAGAGCTAGAAGACCCTAAGAGTGCAAGGTATGCACCAGGAAAAGAGATTGGTGATAGAAAGTTTGTTTCAGGTATGAAAGAGATCTAGTGACTTATATCCTCCAATAGTGATGATATTGGGTAGAAGGTGTGTATATTTCTTCCACTAAGAGGAAGTGGGTAGAAGAGGTATTGGAGAGTGCATCTTCCAAAATCATGTTGGGTAGAGGATAGTTGTGTGTGTGAAGGTATCGGGATACCAAAATAATGGAATTGTTGAGGAGATTAATCCATGAAGACTTGAAGAGTAAGAAGTTGTCAAGAAAGCAACAAGAGATGAGAAGAGAAAGGAATGAGATGAAGAAGAAACATGAGAAGGTAAAACAAATAAATATTTAGCAAGAGATAACAACAATAAGAACAGATTTGGAAAAAATGGAAAAAACATTTGAAGAAAGAATATGGATTATAGTAACAAGTGTGTCGAGTTGGAACATCACAATTCACAAAATGGTCAAGTGGCTAATAAAGGAAATTGTGGAAAGAAGAAAGAGGCAACAATTGAGAAGAAAGATTAAAAAAAATCAAGATGATGGAAGAGCCAAAGCCATCCAAGGAAGAGGAAAAAGATGAAGAAAATGAGTCCATTGAGACTCAAAATTTTGTTTCTAACAATATTTGTCAGTATGTGTTTATAGGTGCAATAGATGAAGATGAAGATGGAAAAGAGTATAAAGAAAAAGGAGAAGTAAATGCAGTATATGAAGATTGTTATGTAAATGTAGCACAATATGGTGAAGAAGAGGTTGCAAAAACAACAGAGGTACTGATTGTATTTTTTGATTTTATGGACGATGAATATGCTGAAAAAACGTATTCAACTAATGAAGATGAAAACATGGACAATGGTAATGTGGCATATGAACAAGAACTAGAGTTTTGGAACCTTGAAGTTGAGAAGATGCTAAGAGAAGATGCAAGAAGAAAGCGAGGATAAAAAGAATGCATACCAAGAAACAGGGAACAAATCAAGCCAAGCATAGAAAAGATCGAGAGGACGTACAACACAATTCGAAGAATCAGAATAAGCAGTTGATCATTATTTGAGGTGGACCTCAAATTTTCTTTTCCTCGGGAGTATGGTGCAAGGGCATCAGGAGCCTCATAAGCATATTTTTTTTATTTTTTGGTTTAGCTTTGTTAGAGTGTTTTGGAGTCTCAAAAGGTCATTTTTGACCATTTGGAATCATATGGATTCATTTTGGAGTGATTAATTGGGTTTTTGTTTTAAAATTGTAAAAGTTGCCAAATGTTCTTAAAGTTGTCATGCAACTTTGGAAAGGTTTCAAAAAGCAAGAAATAGTTACATGCAAATCAAGAAACCATTTCAAAAAGTTTGTTTTATTGGGAATGTACAAATACACCCTCCAAAAATTGAATTGGGGGGTTGGAGACATTATTCTAAAGTTTTGATGAATGAAAACCTCAATTTGTGTGCATTTTTCTGAGTCTTACATTTTTTTTCAAGATGAAGTCATGCATTGTACAGCCTAGTATGACCTCATATCAAGGAATATAATATATGGATGGAAATATATTTTTTTCTAGTTTACAATGATTTTTGTCTCATTAAATTTCATTGAGTTTTGTGTGAGATATGACCATTTTGGTGAAGGTTACCCTAATCTAACAATGTTTTTCAGAATTTATAGTCTGAAAATGTGCTAGTACGGTCATGCATGGTATAGTACAGTCCTGAAACCAATTATAAAATTTGAATTCATGAGTCTAGTTTCATATGCTTTTGGTTTGAGAAAATTTTATTAAGTTTTGAATGAGTTATGCCATTTTTGGTGAGAGCAAGTTTGTGGTTGGCCTAGGGTTTCCAGTTTTGGGAAAAATGACATAACTTTCTTTTCCACCATTGTATCTCTATGAAAATTGGAGGAAAAGTATGTAATTAGGTTATATTCAATCCCATTGAAGTGACTGGCTTTATTATTTGTTTTGTGAAATTTTTTAATGACTATTTTGTTCATTTCAAGGCTATCCTGTCAATGTTTTGAAGAATCAATCATTGAATGTATTTTGTTTTCCTTTTCTCTACACCAGTAGTGTGGTTGGATTTTGAGGCTTGTTGTGGTGTAGATGATTGTTGTATTTGAGATGGATTTTCTTTTTGATTTTGAGATTGATGGTCTTGATGATGTTGTAGTTGATGATTTTGATGTGGATATTGCTGGTTTGGGGGTTGATATTGTTGTTGGATTTGATTTTGGTTTTGGGTGATCTGATTTTGATTTTGTGACCATTGATGTTGTTGATTCACTTTATTTTATGGAAATAGACTTTTTTGTTGATATGAATCAATGTTTTGATGATATTGGAAGTGTTGTTGATGTGTATATTGAGGTATTTGTGGATATTGAGATGTTTGAGGGTGTGTGTTTGTTTGTTTTTGGGGGTTTTGAATGAAGGAAGATCCATATTGATTTTGCATAACATTAGAATCTTGATTTTGTTGTTGTAACCCTTGTTTATATTGTGCATTGTATGAAGACTCATAGTATGGTGGTTGTTGGTATGAGGTGTCTTGATGTTGAACATGTTGTTGATGGTATGAATTTGTGTTTTGATGAGTGCCATGATGTTGTCGATATTGTGACTCACTCTTTTGATGGTGTCCAAAGTGTTGTTGATAAAGTTTGTCAACTTGTTTTTCAAGTGCATTTAGGTCAAACTGCTATTGTAGACTTATTTTCCCTACTTGATGTTGTGACCCTTGATAAGAGTGATTTGGGTAATATATTGATGTTGAAATGTTGTTGGGATGTGTAAACCTTTGAGACAAATGATTGTTGATTGTTGGATATGGTTTTTTATTTTTGATGCTCAAGACCCTAAGATTATGGGTGATGTTTTGAAGGATGATACCAATATTTTGGATACAAATGTGGCACAATAATTGGACTGATATTTAGCTTCATTTTTGGAGGATATGTTGTTGCTTCTTCTTGCACTAGCTGTGAGGTGACAAGAAAAGGTAGAGGTTCAATATCCTACCAATAGTGATAGCAAGTGGAATAATCCAAAAGCATTGTGTTTTGATGAGTATCCTAAAACTAGGTTTGATGTTTGATGTGTTGATTTGGTGAATGTTTTTGGAAATGATGCTAAATTTTTGGATTCAAAATGTTGAAAAACTTGGACCAATATTCCACTTAGTTTATCTACAGGATATGTTGTGGAAAATCTACTTGAACTAGCCTTGAGGTTCAAGCAAATGTTGATATCTTAGAAGTTTGAGTGAAGGAATAATCCAAAGTTGTTTTGATTTTGAATCCTAAAGCTAGATTGAAGTGTTTTTGATTTCATAAATGGAATTTGGATTGATGTGGATTTATGACTTGTTTTAGGGAGTCTAACTGTTTCGTTCTCAAAAGGATTTACAACCAATTTTGGATTGGTTTTATTATTTTCACCAAAAAATGGAGCAAAAGCAATAAGTTTGGAGCAAATGCGGAAAATTAATTTCAAAAGAGGCTAGATTTTGGGAAAGTGTGGCCAAATCAGAAAAAAACAATTGTGGTCAATTTTCTCAAAAGCAGACTCTATTTCAAGTTTTTCTAACTGGTGAATTATATAGGTAGAAGTGACCTTCTTAGGTAGAAGTGACCTTCTTGGGAAAAAGCAACCTAATTTTTGGCAAGTGCGGTTGGAAAATTTTGTCAAGTGTGGCATAGAAAAGGTCAACTGTGGTAATATTTAGATTAGGTGTGCTCAATTTCTTAAAAGTGATAGGTTTTCATTAGTAACTATCATAAGATAGAGAGAAAAAGTGGTAGATTTTTGTCAACTACGACCAATTTTTGGTCAAGTGTGGCAAAAATAGAAGCAAAAGTGACCTCTGTTCAATTTTGCTTTCTAGTTTATGTATTAGCAGCAGTTTGGATGAATTTTGTAGTTTTGGATAACTTCATTTGATCTAATTTGATATTTTGGATAGTGATATCATCCAACAGAACAATCAAAACTATTTTACCCTAAGTGTCTATAAATTTAAACACGTCTCCTTCCAAAAAAGCTCAAAGTTCTTTGGAAGTTGAAATGCTAAAGTCATAGTTTCCAATGTTTAACTTTGTTTTTAATGTGACATGAAATGTGAGCCTAAATATCTAGAAACCTTTAGGGATATTGTTTTGAGATATCCTTAAGGAGTGCAAATATAGGGATCTTTTCAAAGGATTCACACTAAGTCAAAAGGGTTTGAAGTTTGAGAAACATGTTAAATGCTTATTTTGGTATGTTCTTTTCAATTCAAGCACAATGTTTGATGTTTCAAAGTAATCGAAAGATTTGGAAATTTCGTGAAGATAATTTACACCCTAGGGATAGACACTTTCTTCTAGGTGGTCTTGCATCATGCCTTGAAGGGATGATTTTACATGCAAAAATTGGAGAGTGCTTTAAGCTCAACCATAAGTCAAACTTGGTAAGTGTGAACCATTTGAATCTATACCTTGCACAAACACAATAAACATGCAAACAATTAGATCAAACACAAGATTAGAAACCAATGATTCCTCAAGAAATCCATTTGAAATTTGCAAAAGATAAGAAATGAAAATGAAGAACACAAATGAAACAATTAAATCCTATCTAATGCAAGCAAACTCTTGATCTCTTGAGGGAGTTGGTGCAAATAGGTGTGTGGAGATTTGCCCTTTCCCAACTCCTTGAATGCAAATGTTGATTGAAGATGATTGATCCACTTGATGAAGACTTTGAATGTATGCTCCAAGCTTAAAATCTGCAAAAAAACCTAGCTATGATTCAATGAGATGGATGAGGATTGCTAAGTATTTTAGCATGGTAACTTTGCTTGAGATGTGGATGATCAAATGCATGGTGAAGCATTCTATTTATAGAATGTTGAAATGGAAACAAAGCCAAAATGGAGCAATGTGGGACAAAGATTCAACCAATGATATAATGCCACTTGTCAACATGTGATTGGGTGAGGAATGAGCAAGTTTTGACAAATGTGCCAATAAATGCATTTTTGAATTTGAAATTTTGAGAAAAGACATGTAAGAGGGGGAAAGAAAATTGCACTAAATGCCCCTTGGCTCAAGGCAAGGACATGTAAGAAGAAGTAAATGCCTTGTTGGAAGGACTTGTCATTCAAATTTTGAATTTGAAATAGAAGAATATTCCTCCAAAAGATGCTTTGTTGAGGGAAAATGAAGATTTAATAAATCAATAAATTGATTTATTTGTGCAAGTGGAGATATCTAGAGAATGCAAGTGGGGGAGATTAGTATTTAATCATGGTTAGATTAAATAAATGATGATTATGTTAGTTTAATGATGATTAGGTGAGTTGACTTATTTTGACTTAGATTTTTGGATTAATTTAAATCAAACAAGAGAGGAAATGATTTAATGAGTTTAATTAAATAAACATGTTTTGATTATTTAATTAAAGAGATTGAAGTAAGATTAAATTAAATAAGATTTTAATTTATTCAATTTAATAGATAGACTTTAGAGATTTAATTAATTAAATAAAATTAATTATTTAATTAAAAGAGATGGAGAATGATTTAAGAGACTTAATTAAACACATGATTTGTTTAATTAAGAGAAGAAAACAAATGAATTTAATCAAATAAAGATATTTAATTAAATGGTTAGGTCGGGGAATGATTTAGGATGAAATGATGTTGGTAGTCAGATTTAAATATGCAATGCTAACTTGTACATTTTGGTTCTGTAAGTAACTTCTCGGAACTAGAGTTTCGATGCACCACTTCAAAGAATTTTTTTGGCTAAAAAGATGAGGCTTCTACAACATTGGTTCTTAGTCATGTTTTGGGATAGACTTGTGTCTATACATGTGGTGATTCAATCAATTAAGAGGTCTCCCAACCCTTGTGGGTTTTATGTATCTCACAAATACTAAGGGAGACTTTCCTCGGTATAGAACATCCGCACTAGGTGGTTGATGACTTTCGTCACACCCACAATTTATTTATATAGCAAACCAAAACAAAAGTACTGCTTAGGTTGTTCCCTCACAAATTGGGAGACAAACCCTCTAAAGGTATGCTTTGAAATGTAAACAAAATGTGCAAAACTCAAGATGCTTTTCATCACCCAATATCACCAAAAGGCATGAGGGGAGAGGATAGACACCTAGTTTTCCAAACATAGAATGTACAATGTACAATTCATTGCAATGCTGTTTTTAAACCTAAAAAAATGAAAATAAAATAAAATGAACAAGTGAAGTATTTTGGATTTCAAGCAATTAGATATCAATGTGCAAGTCAAAAAAATTGATTTGTCCAATTTTAATAACCAATTGAAGTGTTTCTAAAGCCTTGTCTTAATTGTTCAACAAAAAGAGATCACTCATTTCGTCAACATATTGAAATCATTGGTCAAAGGAAAGGATTTTCTAGAGCACCAAAACAAAGTGTTTGTTCTAATCTAGAAAGCTTAGTAAAAAAAATTTTTAGAGTACCAATTGAAAGCATATGGATTTGTGGGGTTCTTTTTATAGCACCAATTGCAAAGTTTTCCTAGGCTAGAAAGCTTATGAAAATTCTTTTTAAACACCAATTGAAGTTTTCTTAAGCTAAAAAAGCTTTTGAAAGATTCTTTTTAAGCACTAAATTGATATTTTCCTAAGCTAGAAATCTTTTGAAAGATTATTTTTAAGCACTAAATTGAAAATCATTTGGTTTGCGGGGTTCATTTTATGGACCAAATTAAAAAAATTTCCCAACTATGAAAGCTTCTAAGAAAATTTAAACTTCGACCGATCGCTTTCCCTCTAATAAAACTTGTTAGTTTTTTCTTGGGTAAAAATTCATTCCATTCTCCTGCAAATCCTGAATAAAGAATGTTAGCACCTGTCAAACATTCAAATCAAGCAATTGTTAGCATTAAAAATCAAAAAATAACTTTTCAAATTTTGGATATAAAATTCAACAGAGCAAAGGAGAAATTTTTAAGTAGAAGCGACCTCCTTTAGTGCACCTGTGAACTTGTTTTTGGAACCAAAAACACTTCAAAAAGTCAAGTGTGGCTCTGTTATGTGCAAAAGTGAACATAAAATGTAGAAGTGGCCCTATTAATGAAACAAAAGCGAACAAAAAGGCAGAAGCGGCCAAAAAAATGTCAACTACGGTAGGAACAAGAAATCCACTACATAAGTTTTATGTAGCTTCTATGTGAAAATTTTTCAATTGCGTTTATGAGACTTGCAACATCAAAATTCACTCATGAAATAGTTAGTGCTAAGGACCATGGTCCCACCGAGTGTGCACGAATGTGTAAGGGGGAAATCAACAGAGCATTAAGAAATCAAAATAATACTTGAATTGAAACTAATCTAATCCAAAAAAAGCTAAGATTCACACCCATTACTCACGAAATGAAACTAGGAAGAACAATGAATTCAATATAATATAGCTTTACCATCCCATGTTGAAGTGTGTTCGCAAAGATGTTCTGATTGTTCGTTGTATCAATGTGAAGCCTCCATTTGTGCGTAGCAAAGAGCTTCAAAGATGCGAGATGTTTGATCGAAGATGTATGTAAATTTCATCCAAAAATCGATTAAGATTTCAACATTACTTCATTGTGAAAAAGATGTTGATTCTCCGATCGTTTTTTAGAATAAATGAGGTTGTTATATAGAATTTGTGTTTCGAAATGAACACTCGAGATTGCGTAGTAGAATATCTTGATCAACGACTGAAAATCGTTGAGAGGATTTAGATGGGAATAATCAATGTATTTTCATTATGTAATCAGTGTGATTGAAGAAATCAATTTGAGTATTTAGTGGGATTGAGGAAATAGATTGAATAGTCTATGGAATTGAAGAATAATCAGCCAATCAGAGTGAGCCATCAGGGGATCGTAATTTTCTCAATCATGAAAGTGGGTGAGGATAATTAATTAATTGATTCCATTAATTAATCTTTTTGAATTAAATGTGCAAATCATCTTTTACTTTTGCAAACAAAGTTGTATTTGTTTGATTTGACCTTTTGGATGATGTTTTGAATAATTTATTTAATCAATCAAGTTTAGGGGAAAGTGATTAATTAAACTATTACCACTTAATAGTTTAATTAATTTAGGAGAATAAGGTAGATTAGTGACATAACTAAATAATTGATGTTATTTAATTAATCAGGAAGAATAAAGTTAGCTTAGGACTTTATTAAATAAATGAAATTTATTTAAATAGTAAAAAATGATGAAAAAATGAATTAATTAAATAATGTAATATTATTCAATTAATAGAGGAAATTAGGGTTTTTCCTGATGTAAATGATGATTTGAGGATGAATTAATTAAATAATGTTAAATCACTTAATTAATAGATGAATATGAGAAATGATAATAATTAAATAATAATGTATTATTTAATCAAAAGAGTGAGAGTTAGTTAAATAGTGTTGTTTGCCAGTCAGGGCAATTTTAGGTGTCTACAGGAAACTTGCAATTTTTTGAAACCGAGTACATGTATATAATAATATAATATATTATTAATATATTAATATATTAGTATATTATTAATATACTAATATATTAATAATATATTATATTATATATATTATTAACATATTAATAATATTAATATTATTAATAATATATTGATATATTGGTATATTATTATTATATTAATATATTAATAATATATTAGTTTATATATTATTAATATATTAATATATTAATAATGACCTCAATCAGCAGTTGGCTTGAATTCCTTTGGATGATGAGATTAAGAGTGTGGTTTTCTCTTTTGAAGGTAATAAGGTGCCTGGACCTGATGGGTTCCCTATATTCTTCTTCAAAAAATTTGAGACATTGTGGTGAAGGATGTTGTGAATGCTACTAAAGAGTTCTTTGGCAGTTGTAATCTTTTAAAAGAGTTATACTCCTCCTTTATTGTTTTGGTTCCGAAGAATTCGAGGGCTTCATCTTTTGGTTAGTTTTATCCTATTAGCCTATGCAATTCCATCTATAAGATCTTTTCTAAAGTATTGCTGGTTAGATTACAAAAGGCTCTCCCTCAAATTATTTAGATTAAGAAAAATGGATTTGTGCCTGGAAGGAAAATCCTTGACTCATTTCTTACTTTCCATGAGAATATTGATTCCTTAACAGTTAATAAACAGGTTGGTTTTCTTTTGAAGTTGGACCTTCTTAAAGCTTATGATAGAGTTGGTTGTGAATTCCTCCTAAAGATTTTGAAAGATTTTGTCTTTGGGGAAAAGTTAGTGTTGTTGGTTAGGCAGTTAATCTCTACTCTGAAATTCTCTATCTTAGTTAATGGCTCCTCTTGTCCTCTTTTTTAATTTGTTCAAGGGGATTAAGACAAGGAGATCTCATCTTTCCATTTCTAATTATCATAATGGTCAAGTCTCTTGGAAGATTAATTTAAAGGTTTATCAATGTTGGTCAGTTATTGGGGCTTTCTCCTTCTTCTCATAATCAGATCTGTTCCCTCCAGTAGTTTGTGGATGACACCCTTACTCTTGGCGAGTCTTCCATTAAAGAGGCCAAAGCTATCAGGCTTATTCTGTAGAAATATGAAGCAACTTCTAGACAAAAGATTAGTTTTCCCAAGAGTATTATGTTTTTTTTGAATAATCCTAAGCATAGGAAACAAAGAATTATGTGGATCTTGTAGTGTCACTATGGGGAATTTCCCTCATCTTATTTGGGCCTCCCATTGTGCTCTAATTTTGTTCTTGATTCTTTCTCACATGGTCTGGTCAATAAGTTTAATTCTAAACTGGCTAGTTGGAAAGGTGCTTTGTTGAGCCAAGCTAGCAAAGTTCAATTGATTAAGTCTACTTTCCAAAACCTCCCTGTTTCTTCTTTGAGTCTCTTTTATATGCCTTTGACGTTTTTGGAGAAGATTGAAAGTATTCAGAAAAATTTCCTTTGGTCTGGGGTTGAAGAGAAGAAAAGGTTGCATTTGTTGTCTTGGGATGATGTTTGCAAGCCTAAGAAGGTGGGTGGCTGGGGAATTCATAAAATAAGAGAATCAAATCTAGCTTTACTTGCTAAGAAGTTGTGGAACCTTATCTCTGGAAATAGTGAATGAGCCTAAATTATCTCTAGTAAATATCTTTGGGGGGTGGATCATATCAGGGATCTTCTTGCCAGTGGTTTCTCCCCTCCTTCTTGTTCATCCCTTTGGAACTTTATGGTTAAATCTGGAAGTATTATCTCTAAAGAATTGCGGTGGCAATTGGGGAAGGGTAGAAGGATTCTCTTTTGAGAAGACTGGTGATTTGGGAATGTCCTGGTCAAAGATGAGATATGGGATCTTCCTTTTATGGATCTTTGTATTCGTCATTGTGGCAGATTTTTTGTCAATTACATTGATAATGACTCTTAGAAAAGGCTTCATGTGATTAATCCCAGTATGGAAGTTCTATTTAAATCCTTATCTTCTATTAATATCCCTTCCTTTTCCCAAGATGACAAGGTGGTGTGGAAGTTTTTGTCCAATGGAAAATTTTCTATTTCGACTACTTTTGCTCTCCAAAGTTCTTTTATTGGCCTTGCCCCATTTTGGGCCTCTCTTTGGTTCCCTAAGTTGATTCCTAAAGTGATTTTTTATTTTTGTTATTTTTCCAAAACAAGGTGCTTACTATTGATAATCTTGTGAAAAGGGGTTTTATGATGCCTAGCAGATGTTTTCTTTGTGAAGAAGTTGTGTAGGATGTGTATCATCTTTTGATTGGTTACATGTTTATGGGGGATGTTTGGGCCCATGTGCTCTCTCCCCGGAACTTGAGTTGGGTTTTTATGTCTTCTATTGATTATTTGTGGTCTCAATGGTTGGGCCAATCCTCTAATTCTACTTTAGATTTACTTTTGTCTCTTACTCTTCCTCATTTGGTATGGGGAATTTGGTTGGAAAGAAATAACAAAATCTTTAGGGATAATTCCCTTTACTCTATCAAGCTTGCTTATAAGATTTGTGTTGCTATCAAAGAAAAAAAATTGTCTGAGGTGTCCTTTCAGAGTGGGCCTAAGACTATTGTTTCACCTTGTGATGCTTGTGTCTCCCTAAATTGGAATCTTCATTTTAATATTTCTCTTCCTTTGAAGAAAGGTAAGGCTTCTAGGAATGATTTTATTTGGAAAGCTCCTCCTATTGGTTAGATGAAAGTCAATTTTGATGGAGCTGTGAAAGGTAATATGTGACCTGCTAGTTTTGGTGGAGTGTTACATGACTCTAATAGTAGGTTTGTTTTTGCAATGCTACTACCTTTGGGAATCCAGAAAAACCACTTTGCGGAAGCTTCAACTGCCTATCATGGTTTGAAGATGGCTTAGTCTAAAGGTTTTAGTGAGGCTTAGATTGAGGGTGATTTCTTAAATATTACCAATAACCTTAAAATGTCTACTCCTCCTTTTTGGTTGGTTGAACCTATTATTCTCGATGCCTAAGCCATTTTGAATTCATTTGATCAATGTTTCATTTCTCAGATTTATAGAGAGGGAAATTGTATTATGTATAAATTTGTTAATTATGGGGTTCATGAGTATAATGTTTGGGAAGGGAATGACCCCCTCCCTATCAAAGTCCTATCTATTCTAAATCATGATTTGCATATGGGTTGAGGAAAGGGATCACATCATTATTTTTTTATATTACATGTTGATTATCATGTGGTATATCAAATCCAAGTGTGATCTTCATAGTGGATTTTCCTTGCGGTTTGATGATGTGGTAGAGGTTTGTAAAGATCAACATTCAAGAATAATACTTTTCTCCTATCACTTCACTCTTCCCACAGTGATTGTGGGTGTTTGTAAAGCCTTCATATTCTCGAGGCTTCTTTTATTTCTCTACAAATGCTTGACATTGTTGTGGTTTCTGTATGTTGTTGCCATGGGTGACGAGAGGAATCGTGTTGAACCAATTTCTTATGACTCTTCTAAGAGAAATAAGAAGGTCTGGGAGCTATTGCAGGTTGGGGATGTTACTCCCTACATGGAAAGACTTGATGGGTTTGATCCTAAGGAATCATAGGTTTTTGTTAAGGGTTGGCAAAGCAGAGTCTTGAAGGTCTTCAGGATGGAATTTAATATCATAGTAGATTTTATTGCTAATATTATAGGTTTTTCCATTGAGGGGAGGAAAGTCTATAGGGATAAGAAAGAGTCGAGTGTTGCTATGGATAGTTTTTTCAAGGATGATGAAAGGAGACAATTGGAGAAGGAAAAATTTGGTGGTTACCTTTGCAACTCCATCAAAGCAATCCAGGGTGATGTGGTTGAAGAAATAATGAGGTATATTACTCTTGACGTCCACTTTTCAGTTCTTTTTGGGTACCATTTTGTTCTATTGAATCACTTTAGGCATAGGAAAAGGGTTTCTTTCCCCTTTTATTTACTTGCCTCCCTGGAAAATGGTATAAGAGACCATAAAAGAAACCCCAAGAACCCTATCCTACATGAGGGATTAATCCTCTTAATTACAAAATATGCTAAGTCCTACACTATCCCTAATAAACCTAAGAAGATTTCTAAATGTCACCAAAAGATATCTAACCCAAAGTATGATACTGGGTCTAAAATTGGTTCTAGCTATGAGGAGTTAGCTCCTAGTTTAGAAGCCTCTATGGAGGTTTATTCAAAACCTCTTGATTATTTTGAGGGGAAGCATACAAAGATGACAAAATCTTCCAAGTCCCCTAAATTTGAAGAGGTTATGAACATTCCACTAAGATTTAGAAAGTTAAACTTGGAAAGCTTCTGAGTGGTAAGAAAATAAATTTCAAGGGTGATTCCTCAGGCAAGAAGAAAGTGGTGGAAAATATTGTGGGGGATAAGGATGTAGATTTCCCTATGACTGGTAGGAAGAGTAAGGTGGGCTTGAAGGG
This sequence comes from Sequoia sempervirens, assembly GCA_007258455.2. Taxonomy (NCBI): domain Eukaryota; kingdom Viridiplantae; phylum Streptophyta; class Pinopsida; order Cupressales; family Cupressaceae; genus Sequoia; species Sequoia sempervirens. The sequence continues at coordinate 244,572,615 of VDFB02086081.1, forward strand.
TGGAAGTTCCTAGAAGAAGGTTAAGGAGAAAGTGTGCTTGACCTAGGAGGATATTGTTAGTACTGGATTTGATGTTTCTCCCAATGCTGAGACTTTGCGGGCTAATGTTGGTTTGGAGAATGAGAAGTTGCAGAAGCAGGGTATGAATGTGATTGTTAAGCTTGATAGGTCTGTGTACAAAATTAAGGTTCCTAATTATGGTAATAAAGGGAAGGAGGTTCTTTTGAATGATAAGGATATTAGGGATTCTCTAGAGGACTTGGTGGATGACATGGACACTTTTAATTGTAATAGGGAGGAATTTCCCAATGTGCTAGGTATGGTGAAATATGGATCCTTAATTCTCTTCCCACTTTTTAAATGGGATTTTAATGAAATGAACCTCACTAATGTGAAGGTTCGCTCTTTGAACAATAATTTTGGGGGTTCCTCTAATCCCAAGGAGCCTTTTTCCTAGACCCAAGTTAACTAGTTGGTTGATTCTATGAAGATTGTAACTGATGAAATGTTGAAGATGAAAAAATACTTTGAATTTAAAATTATAGTTTTAGAAGACAAAATGGATAGAGCCCATCAAAACCTGGAAAAGGTTGTCAATGTCAGTAAGCCTGCAATGTGTAAGGAAGCTGAGGGGCTACATTTTCTTAATGAGAAAGCTAGGTAGTGGATGGGGGATTCATCTGGTTTGAAAGAGGTCATGGGTGGTATGGTGGATCTCCCTAGTGTTCAGAAAGAAGGGATACATGAGAAGGGTCCTTGTACTCAGACTCGTAACAAAACCAAGAAGAATTTTGGGATCCTTGCTAAGGAGGTCATTAAGGTTATGAATATGCATCATAAGATTATTTATAGTGATTTGGAAGTTGTTGATATTTTGAAGAATCTATAATTTTTTTTTGTTTTTGTTCCTCTTTTTGGTTGGTGTTTTACTAGTTTTTATCTTTTGGTTGGCTGCTCGCTCTATTTTTATTATCTTTTAAAGCAACAATCCTTTTTGTAAAGGGTTTTGGGGTCCCTTCAAAACCTACTTTTCCTATAATAAAAAACTAATTCCATTGAAGGATAGGTTCCTAGCCAAGGTAGAGGTCAGAGAAAGATCAAAGGGAAAGGTTGAGGATAGGGAAAGGGTCTTCAACAACCTCATCAATAGCCTCCTCAGGATGGCCATGACAGATGGGTTCCTAGTGATGGGAACTACTAGTAGTAGTAGGATCAGGGGGTTGGATATGTGTCAAGTCAACCTCCTTTCATTCAACCATTATGATAGGCACAACCACACCAACATCAACAACAACCACAATAGTATCTATAGAAGCAACCACAATAGTAGCCATAAGGCCCTGACCCTCATGATGCTCAGATCCAAGCTTTCACTACACAAAGGGACCAACTACTCTAGAAAGTCTAGTAGGTTATTGGTGAGCGGGATGCAACCTACTAGAAGGTACAATAGGTTTTCGATGAGAGGGACCAAGATAGGTAGCAGGTCCAATAGCTTACCATCCAGTTGGTGCATGAGATAGGTCATAGCTAGCAGCAAGTCTGCTCATATGTATGGGAAGGCCATGATGGAGGCTGCATATTATAAGATGTTATATTATAGAGATGTTCCTCCACACCAGTGCCAACTAGATTTTTCATCTTAGAGTAGGGTGGCACCTAGTGCTTCGGGAGGTGCTTCTTTAGTACATCAGCCCTCTAGGAGCGGCCATAGATAGCCTAGGGGTGGTGATCACTAGCAACCTTTGGGTAGTGGCCATCAAAAACCATCAATGGGACATTAGGATCATTCCCACCACAAGGATTGATAGAGCCAAGGCTAGTCTTGCACTTGTAGACACATTTTTTATGTACAACCCTGATATGTTATATATATATACATTCATTGGCTCATTTTTGATAGCCTCATGTGTATCCATTTTTTGGTGTCATTACACATTGATTCAGACTTTGTATTATGATATTCACATTTTGATGATATATATATGAGATGGTTTGATGCAATTATGATATGGTGTTCTTTTATTTTATGCTTTATGATCATGTGTGGATGCGTATGTTATGTTATGGATGTAGATGTTTATGTTATAGATGTAGATGTTTATGTTATGGATGCACTTCTTTATTTATGCATATGATATGATGTATGTATGATTTATGGTGTGATGCTATATGATATAAAATGTATGATTTATGTCACGAATGCAATGTGATGGATGATTTACTTTCCTTTTTAGTATCTTTTCTTCATGCTATGAGATGGATGCATTTCTTTTTGTGTATTTTCTATATGATAATGATATTCTATGATTATGTAGGATGTATGCACATTGATGGTTTGTGGATGCAAGATGGATGCATTATTATTATTTTTTACTATCATGATACCATGTTAGTACAGAGAGAGGATAGAAGATTAAGATGGATTAACCATTGATTTTGAGATTGATTCAAAAGTCCAAAAAGTTTATGATTCTTTGAAACTTTATTAGATATGGTGATGAGATTGATTATTTGCTTGTTTAAGGGATTGTGATACTTCATCATTTCATTCCTTATTTTTGATATAGCACATAGACATGATGCATCATGGTATTGATGACCAGGATGGCTTTGTATCTAGTGCAATGGACTTCAACTCTATAAATAGATAGGATAATCCTTGTTCACACCTAACATATGGAAACCTTGTTGGAATGCAGTTTAGAAGTTTAGAAAATTTTGGACCAAATCATACACAATAGTCAACAATTTATTCAAAAAAACCTCCCTACACACAACAAAGCAAGTATTCATCAATGTTATTTTACAAGAACATCCCACAAGCACAAAAAAAAAAGATAATGATTGATGCCCCATTCCTTTATCTTTAAAACATTTTCATAGAAATCATCGAGAGGTCCTTGGAATGGGTCAATAAGATAAACCATAAGAAAAGATCAAGATGAACAGACAGTCAATGTCATTTGTACCTCTTTCCAAAGTAACATAACTAAGGTGATTTTTGATGATGATGTCCATTGTAGGAAGGATGCATCCTAGGACATGTTTATCAGATGTGTTGACTAAGACTAATTGTTTGATAGGTCATTGATACAAATGTTACTGAGTTGTTTACTCATGGTCAAGACTTCAAATTTTTTACATTTAGGTTCACACTACATGAATTTTCATACTTGTTTCCACTTGTTTTACCAAAGGTTGATGATGATGATTAGTTTATTATGAATGGAAGTTTATTGTGAGTGAAAGCAATATGGGATGGCTGGTTTTGGAGTTTTTGTTTGGAATATTTCAATGTTTTTGATGTTTTTCAATGTTTTGAGGCTATTTTTTTTCTTTTTTTCCTTTCTGGGTATATGTGAATGTTTAGGTTTTCAAACTATTTGAGGTTGTTTAGGATTTTTGAATGTTTTCCAATGTTTTAGGTTTTTAAAATTTCTTGATGTTTTTGTGTTTTCTGAGTTGTAGACCAAGACCAAGACCTAAGGGGAAACTTACCTAACACCTCATGGGATCATCAGTGATGGCCTTACCTAAGTTATATGCACAAAGACAACGTAGTTTGACTGATTCTAACAAGTAACCGTTTATTGATGAGATATGACCTTCGATGGATTGCTAGTTTATTATGACAGACTCCTAAAGGACTAACCTAATGTGTCTTAGGGGCTCATCAGTGATGGCCTTGCCTATGTTCAAGCTCAGAGACAATGTAGTTCGACAAGGTATGTTTTTGGATTTTTTTACTTTTTGACCTATTTAAGTATTTTGATGTGATTTGGATGATGAAAGGGGTGAGTGCTATGGATGATGAACTTCTAAATTTTAGATAGCAGTAGACTTTAGGTTTGATGTTTGTTTTTCGGATAAAGATGCTAATGAACTTGTGAATCCTAAAGGTATACTTGTGACCTTAGGATAAAATTGTTCAAAAGGATGTTGGCTAACTTAACTAAATGCATGAAAAAGGATTCATTTACACACATATAGCTAAGCTAGGTTATTGGTTGATGATAACCCAAGTCTAGGAGGTTTTTGTGTCCAAAAAATTTAAAGTTGTTTGTGAGGTGAGATGTCAAATGTTTTGAGATGAATGGGATGATTGATCCTAATGTGTGAACCTAAGAGGGACTTGTTTACAAGATCAAGGTAGTGAAATACATGCTTTACCCTTGGAGTGATAAACCTAAGAAATCAATGTTTGTTTGATGGGAGAACTTTGATACAATGTTTTGGTATGCATTTACTTGTTTTCTCTTTGTTTGGAAGCCAAGATGTTTTGGAAAATGAAAACAATGTGTACTTTCTTTGAGGGTTCAAATGAGTTAACCTTTGATTAATGATATTGCTTTTACCACATCAAATATCTTGATTAAGTTTAAACTAAGAATTTCTATGAAAAGGAAAAATGCTTTCCACAAAATCTTGATATTGAAGAAATCAAAGATGTAAGCCATAGTTCCCTAGGTTAACTTTGATATAAGTGAGTAGAGATAAGGTCGAGTATATTGGGAAACCACTAATATATTGTTTAGAAAAAAAAAATATATTTATAGGTATGCAATAATATATTAACCTTGAAGTGCACTCACATATAAACAAAGGGTTTGAAATTTTTCAACAAGTTGACTTTTGTTTAAGTTGTTCGAATTGCAAGCAATGTGTTTAACTAACTCAATGGGTATGGGAGATATTTCACAAGTATTATTCCATGAGACTTACTAGTTTGGCTCAACAAAATCAATCACTTTACAATCTAGAGGAATAAAGGTACGCCACTTCTTAGTAGGCTTACCTCACCCCTAAAGGAATGATTTTAAATCTAAAATTATAGAGGGGTAAAATAGGCTATATCAAGGAAATGTACCATCTTGATATGCCTAGATTTGTACAAGAGAATGAACTCTTAAGCGGGTGATCCCACAATACTGGTATACAATTTTTGGCAAAACTGGACATTGAACTGATTTTTTTTAACTAAATCTTCACTTTCGGGCACCTATAACAACTAAACTGTGAGGAATTTGAAGATGATAAAAACTAGTGATTTGTGACATTTTGTTTGTAGATTATAAATATATTTTTTTCAAAAATTTTGGAATCAAATTGCACTTCTTTTTCCATCTCCTTCGAAAACTAGTTTTTAACAGTAAACACCATTTTTAAAGAGTGATGTCACTGGCTAACACAACTATTTTTCTATGAAGGATAAAATTATAATTTTTTTGAATTTAGATTCGTAATTAAAATATCTAGTGCATGGAATTGGTTTCATAGCATTTCATTGAATTTTTTTTATTAATTAGGTTTCAAAGTCAAACTAGTTATAATTCAGACATGATTTACTAGCTAAAACATAAATTTTTTTATATGTATCGAAATTCAATTTATTTTTTTGTTGGATCAAGGACATCAATATCTAGTGCATAGATATTTTTCAATTTTTTTTTGATAATCTGCTATTTTTCTACATGTGAAGAATAGAGAGCTTGATTTTCGATGAAAACCCTACATTCACAAGAAATAAAAAATAAATATAATAATCAAATTAAATTTATTTAGAATTATACTTTTTGGAAAGATTATAATAAGCACTACATATAAAAAATAAATTTTAAATAAATTCATTTGATCCCCCAAAAGGTAAATCAAAAGTGGTTTTTATTAGCATTTTGATAGGTGTAAAGGAGACTCCGTTATAGGTATGGTTTAAAACTAGTGGGGTTCTATCCAAGGGGCTTTAATCTAAGGTGGTTTAATCAAACCCTCTTCAATTGGAATCCTTTAAATGGAAATTTGCATGGCTTAAATAATTATATTTTCTAAAAAAATGTTATTTCAACAAAAATTAGGATCTCCCAGAAAGTGTAAACCACTATTGTGGGATCACCCAAGCTTTATGCCTCAACTATAAATTGAACGTGGTAAGTAACTTCTGGGAGTGGTGTGCCTCCCATGTACTACTTCAAAGGACATTTCAAGAAACTTGGTTCGCCTCTAGACAAAGGTGTGTAATGAAAACCTTGAACATTGGACACATGCATTATGTACATAAGCTACTTAAAGATTTAGCCACCTTGTACAACCCATTACGTTTGTATGAGGCTAGAGGCACGTCATGGCATTCATGTCCAAATTTAAGCTACTTTCTTTCAATTTTGCAAACACTTATAGCCCACTGGTAAAATGATTTTAGTGTCACTTATGAGTTCTCCATTATGGGGTGTGTCTCATAGGTAGGCCCTTATCTAATAAAGATAAGAAAATGTTATTTCTCTTCACCCAAGATCACACGAAGCGCAAGGGGAGAGGATACATAGAAAATACTTGGGGTGACTCAAATTTTTTCGTAAACTTGGAGTGTTTCTCTTCACCCTAGATCACACGCAGTGCAAGGGGAGAGATACACACTAAAAGGTTACACAAGCATGGCAAGCATGAAATACATTGATTTGTTTTAAAGCACCAAAATAGATGTTATGTTCATTTTAATTGCACCAAAATGAAGTGTAAGTTTGTGTTATTCAATTTTAAACAACATTTCAATGTGAGGATCTGTTTGGGTTCAATTTTAACCAACTTTGAAAGAACTCAAATAATTATAAGTTTTAAATCCCAAATTGAAACCTAATTATCTTAAAGCATGAAATAAAGCAACAAGATGGGTTATATCATCCCATGAGTGTTTAAAAACACTTTTAAAATAAAGATCAAATGATATTTTTCTCCTTCACTTCAAGATTGTATGCTCCTCTCCAAACCTACAAAATAGTTAGCCTTACAGAAAAAACCAGAAGTCAGTAAATGATTAGAGAGTAGATTAAATTAAAAATTCAAAGCAGACATGAAAATTTAACTCTTTCTTTTACCTGACAATTGTGTTGCGATGCAAAAAATTGTCACTCTCGTGAACTTGAATTGTGTCACTATTTTCATATGCGTCACTCTGGTGAACATCAATAACGTCGCTCTGTCAAAAACCAGAGAGGTCAATTGCATTGGAATAAAAAAAAATGTGTTGTTGTTTCAACTATGTCACTTTGGTTGACTTGCAATAACAAAATAGAATGATCAATTACATCAGCGTAAAAAACATGTCAATACAATAGTGTGACCATTTTTAATTGCATCACAATATGAAATTGCAATGCTTTGGCTATATGACAATTACATGCCAATGAAAGCAATTTCATCACTATTTGCAACTATGTCGCCCTGCTTCAAAACAATTGTGTCGTTGGGCCCTGCAACCTGCAAATCGTAGAGAACTCAAGGAAAATTCATCAAATTCGGTTAGTTATTCCCTCCTTCTAGTGCCAAAATGTGAGCATGATCACAAACTAACCTAAACCTACAAGATCCATTTGAAATAAACCAATACTTAGCTAGTTAAGTCAAGCTCACAATGAAATACTTTAAAACATCAAACAAATAAGCCATTAAACATAAACAAACAAGAATTTCAAAAAGGATACTAATCGAATGACTCAAACCCCATCCCATTGGGGGGATTGGTGTTACATTGATGTGGAATGTTAGCCCTTTCCCAACCCCTTAGTTGAAAAAATATTTCAAACAGATTCCATTAATGAAGATTGATGAAAATAAATGAAAGACAAGCTAAAATGGATGCAAAACTAAGCTAAAATGGATATTGAATGCTAAATGCTAAATTCTCAAATGCTAATGGAGATTTCTCTAAAATTCAGTATAGTCTAGTTACTCTAAATGAAAGTGGATCCTTTTCTCATAGAAATGAGGACTATTTATAGGAGAAAATGGTGAATCAATGGTCAGGATTGAATTACTCAATAAATGGATGAGAAGTTATGAGAGGAGATGGCATGGATCAAGGATTCTCATCAAAGGATGAGAATGCAAGTTGAAAAGGATCAAGTATTTTAATCAATGGTTCTCATTGATTTATTGAAGCACACTTCCTAAAAATCAGGAAGTTGTTACAAGATATTCCCATTTTGGAGGAGTGCAAATGGAGGAATATTCCTTAGGAATATTCCATTGCAAGTGGGAAGGTGAGCGAAATTAGCTAATTAAGTAATTTGATAAATTACTTAATTGTGCAAGATGGAGGAAATTAGAAGTTTCATTAAATAATTAATTTATTTAATAAAAGGGGGAAATTAATAACATTCAACTAAATAATTAAGATCATTTAATTAAATGAGAAGATATAAGAAATTTAATTAAATAATTCACATTATCTATTTAAATAGGATGAGAGTTAGCATGAAAGGGGATGAATTATCTAAATAACATTGATTATTTGATTAATAGGAGAAAATAATAAATTTAGTTAAATAATGAAGATTATTTAATTAAATGATCGAAAATAGGTGATTCAAGACGAAACATTGTTAGTAATTAGATTCAGATGTGCAATATCGATCAGGACAATTTTAAGTGTCTACATGAAGAATAAAATGAGAAGGAAGATGATAGTGGAAAATCTCTCCTTGTCCAATGTTGGATTCATGTCTGCGACATGTATTATGACCTTGCAAACTATGTGGTCTTTGAAGACCATTTTATAAAAAAAATTGAGTTTCATGGGAGTAGAAGAGAGCGAACTGCATAAATAAATTATGATTTTATTAAGGCCTGAGGAAAGAGTACCTGAATTAGATGTGCAATACAATTTGGGAGATTAGTTTCTCCATTTTGACTCAACAATGATAATGATGTATGGGTGCCCTATGGGACCTCACATCATGCCAAGGTGTGTTACTTTGAGGTTAGCATAGAAATGATTTGGAAACTAAATAAATATAGTAAGGCCCACCTCAAAGGACAAAATAAGGGCTCTTTCTTCCCATTCTTTATAGTATTTTTAGATTTCATAGTGACTAGGGAAGGCCTAGAACTTGTTTACCCTATGTTGAAAACATATAAAATGGTTCAAGAAAGCACAAGAGAATTTTATCCTGGAGGATTCATCAACAAATTTAGAACAAGCATTAAAAGATCCTCATTTGTAGAACAACTCCTCTTTGGTGAGGATGTAATAAAAAAAATTGAAACTAGAAAAGAAGTAAATGAAATAAGATTGAAGTGGGTTTCTTTTGGAAAAGTAGATTATCCTAGATCTTATGCAAAGATAAATGATCTTATTGCTAGGATCCAAATGGTACTAAAGAATGTTGACAAGTTGATTGGGAAAGCCCCAGTGATGGACGAAATACCTTCCTATTAGCCAAAAGTGGATCCATATGTGTATGCATTTGATAGAAGAAATTTACCATTAGTAAAGGAACCATCCCCTTAAGAGAAACCGTCTAGAGCAGATTCACCTCCTCAAGAAACCCCCTTTGTTGACACTCCTCCACATGAGAGGCCTCAAAAGAAAAGAAGGTTTGATCAACCATCCTTGGGTTGATTATCCTTGAAACGATGAAAATTAGGTGCATCAATGGAGTTATGATGGACCTATCTTCCTCTATTTCAATAGGAAATGAGATCCACATAATGAAAGGACTATCAACCTTGAGGTGAGTCAAGTCAAAGTGTGAATCTACTGATTTCCTTTTTTTGCAAGGACAAGGGTCTTGATTAAACAACAATTTGGGGAGAAAGATTAAAAATAACAAACTAACTCCAAAATGGAACCTATAAAGTGCATATAATAAATTAAGCTGAATTATGATGGAACCAAAAATCAAAATGTAGATTTGAGAAAGGGAAAATGATGTGTACCAGTCACCAAAAGTGTTTTTTCAAAGCTAACTGAGGACTCATTCACCCTATGGTGAATGGGTCCTAGCTAGGCATCTGTAAAATGGTTTCTGGGTTCTCTTCTTCTATGTCTTCCCTCCCAAATCCCCAATTTTCACAGTCAGACAGTAAAAACCAAATCATGTAAGTGAGTTTTTGTGAAATTGCAAGAATGGTGACAACAAATGCAACTTTCCAACTTTGTAATTTTTCTCTTCAAGAGATCTTCCACCTAAAATTTGCAAACACAAATCAAGAGGGAAAAATGTTTTGTTGTTGGTGAATGGGGGTTTGCGTTGGTCAAACCCCATTTTGGTAATTAAACCTTGAAAAGAAATAATGAAACATGAAGGAATGATGAATGAACAAACCAATGTCACAAATCACCAAACCCTTGAGTGTACCTTGGAATGTAGATTTGTAACTAGCATGAAATGGATTCAATGGATGTGGATCTTGATCTTGAAACTTGATTTGAAACAATTCCTTTGAATGCTTGAATTGATCTGGAACACTACATCAACATATTAGCTCAAATAACATGCATGATGTAAGAGGAATTTGATAAGGTAATAGGATCTTGATTGCTGTAATAGATATTCAATAAATTTTCTCTTGAATGCCCTAAAAATGCTCTTGATAATGCACCTAGATTGCTTGAAATTCTTAGGATCAAATTGCTCATAAAATTGCTAGGTTGCTTAAATGAAACTTAGTGAAAATGACCTTATATTTATACATATGTAACATTAATTCTCAAAATTCAAATAAAACAAGTCGACATGTGAATATAGATTTGAAATCCTTAAAATACCGCCAAAAGAATATTTTGAATTTAGGTCCTAGGCCTAAGTGAGGATCCATTGGCCCAAGGGAAAATGGGTCCTAGGTCACTTACCTAGGACACACATTGCTTAATGATAAGTGTTATGTTATGGCATTAATGAATGTCGAGTTTTCCTATTTGGAATTTGCAATTAATTAGGCTTGGATTTGAATTAAAGGGGCCAATTAAGGAAGATTAACCTCAATTGATTAATAAAGCCCTAGATAAGTGTTAAAGTGTAAAGGTACAATCTACAACACCACAAATGAGGACCAATTAAGTCTATTTTATTTAATAGAGCCCTAAACTTAATGTGAATATGTAGAATACATATTATAACACTAAATTAGGGTACAATTTAGTTCATTTTAATATTTATTCCTAAATTAAGTGTGAAAAATGGATACTTTTTCCTACACTACATTTAGCCCCCACTTTAGTGAGAGGATGACCCCATGTCAAACTAACACTAAAGTAGACATTCAAGACACATATGCATGCAACAATGACAAAGATACTCAATCATACAACATCAAAGTCCTAAAGAGAAAAGGGAAAAGGATCAAGCTTCGACTATCCAACACAATGTGGAACACATCTAAGTTGTTTGTCCAAAAGGGTGGATCAAGCCTTAATTGTCCAACATAATGTGGAACATGTCTTGGTTGTTTTTCTAACACATTTACAAGAATAACTCAATGTCTACTATGCAAACACATGCTCAAACAGGCTAATGGAACCTCAGGCCATCCACTAAGCGAGCCCCCAGTAAATTTTCTTAGTGAGAAATTCATGCCAAGTCTAGAGGCTCTCACTGTACTTCCCATACCAAAGCTATCCCTTTGAAAACTCCAATAATGTGTCACACACATACTATGGTTTTGAGCTTCACAAGGCCTAACAAGCTGCATTCTGCTAAGCACACTATGAACAAGGGAAAGGCTCTACTAGCAAGCAAGGTGTGTTATGCTTGGTGGCCTTAAAAAGGGGTTGAAGCTTCACAAGGTTAACAAGTTGTATTATGCTAAACTCTTATGAAAAATATATATAGGTTTGTTCAAAGGGACTTCACTTAATTCATGTAAGGTCTCTTCTTAGGGATCATCATGCCTAATGTCTTTAAGAGAGGAAAAATCTAAGATAAGACAATCACAACTTAGGGAATGTAACACTTAGCATCATCACTAAGAGGAAATCCATACACCAAGAAATATCATGCTCTCATAGGACATCAATCCCAATGACACCACCAAGAAAAGGATGCATCACAAGAAGAAATAAAATCAAGCAAAGAAACATGAGTGTCAATGTATACCCCCACTTTAAAGCGATTGCTAACACCATTGTTTTGAGCAATCAACTTTAAATTATTTGATGAAGAAGACATGAGAGCTTATTTGGAAATCCCTATTCCAATTCATATGTTCTTGAATGAAACTACATCACAAAAAAGGGGAAGGGGTTGCCCCCAAAAATACATAAGGTGTCTACAGATTCAGGGTAAATATATCTTTGCTACAATGTTGTATAGAGATTGAAAATGTCATCATTATCCAATACTCATAGAATAGGAAGAATGACACATAAAAAAAAAACAAACAAAAATATTTTAGTTCAACATGGAAGAGATCTAAATGTCTTGATTCCTTGTGTCATCCCCAAAACGAAAACACAAGACAAATGGAAAGGTAAATGTTTACAACATATAGAAGAATGTAGATACAAATAGAGGAATGCACATAAAGAGAGAGATACATCACACACAACAATATGGGGGATCACATTATACACATGCAATCACACAAAGAAACATGCAAAAGAAATAAAATAAAAATACTAGTCAAGAACATGTGAGTCAACCTATAGCAAGTTGTTCGCATCCCAATCTTGCTCAATATATATGGAACCTGCAGACAACTAGCCAAAGGGAAAAAATCAAGTGCCAAACTAGGACAAGAACCAAGTTCAATACTCTTATTAGGAGGATCATATTTTAAGCTCATAGAAGAGGAAAACATTAGATTTAGCTCATTATGCATTTGCTCATCAATCTTAGTAATTTCAATGTCATCATCCATATTAATCACAATGGGTGGTCTAATGACAATATCCATGGAAGTTTGTTTATGTTGTGGCGGGGGAGGAAAGGCATCATGCACTACTAGAGAAAAGTTTGGATTTTGATTTTATATGTCATTATTTTATTCTTTTGCTTGTAATGAACGAGCAATAGCACGACGTCTACACCTACACTCTCTTGCATTTCAGATCCTTTTCATGTGGTTCTCAAGTTGTGTTTGTGTATGAGCAAGTTTATCAACCATAGCTTTCTTTTATTTCCTTAAGGGAGGAATGAAAGGAACTATAGTGTAGGAAAAAACATCCCTTTTGCACACTTAATTTGGTAATAAATAATAATAAATGAGCTTAATGTTGCCTTAATTTAGTGTTGTAATATGTTTTTCATATTCACATTAAATTTAGGGCCCTTTCAAATTAAATGGACTTAATTGTGTCTTGTTTTTGGTGTTAATGTAAGGTGTACCTTTACACTTTCACACTAATCTAGGGCTTTATTAATTGATTGAGGTTATTTTTGTGTAATTGGCCCCTTTAATTCAAATCCAAGCCTAATTAAATGTAAATTCTGAGGGATAAAAATTGGCATTCATAAATTCCATTACACAATACTTAACTTTGGAGGATGTGTGTCATAGGTAAGTGACCTAGGACCCATTCACCATAGGGTGAATGGGTCCTCACTTAGATCTACGACCTTGATTTTACATAATGTATAACATTGACCAATGTGTGTCCTAGGTAAGTGGCCTAGGACCCATTTGCCCTATGGTGAATGGGTCCTCACTTAGACCTAGGAACCCTCTTTTAAATATATTTTTGGTAGTATTTTAATGATTTCATATCCATGATTCAATGTTGTCTTGTGATATTTTAATTTCAAGAATTAATGTTAACATACATATAAATACAAGGCTATTTCATTATATTTCAACTAGCAAATTGAATTCATCTTAAGATCATTCAAGAGAGAATTATAGGAGAAATTTAAGAGCATTTTCAAGGCATTCAAGGGATGATTTCTTCATCATTTCTTGCAACAATCAAGATTCAATTATCATGTCAAAGATGTATTGCATCATGAATGTTGTTTGAGCTAATATGTTGATGTAGTGTTCAAGATCGATCAAGCATTCAAAAGGAAATTGTTTCACATCAAATTTCATGATCAAGATCTACATTCATTGAGGCCACTTCATTCTAGATTGCATTTTTATCCAAGGTTCAAATAAGGATTGGTGAGTTGTGACACTGCATTTGTTCATTCATCATTCCTTTATGCTTTTATTCATTTCAAGGTTTAATTACCAAAATGGGGTTTGACCAAGGAAAACCCCCATTCACCTAACAAACAACATTTTTCTCTCTTTGATGTGTGATTGCAAGTTTTAGGTTGAAGATCTTTTGAAGAGAAAAATTGGAGAAAATTGCAAAGTTGTCAAAGTTGTCAAAGTTGTCACCATTCTTGCAATTTCATGGAAACTCTTCTACAAAATTTATTTTTGGTTTTTTAATAGTGAAAATTGGGAATCTAGGAGTGTAGACATAGAGGAACAAAACCCAGAAACAGATTTTCTGGAGCCCTTTCCAAGAACCATTCACCATAGGGAGAATGAGTCCTTAGTGAGCCATGAAAAATCACCTTTTTCAAAAGGTACACATCATTTACCCCTTCCAAACTCTCCCTAAAGTCTATAGTTTCCATCAATATTATGTTTAAGCTTATAAATGCACTTTATAGCTTGTAATTTGGAGTTTATTTGATGGTTTTAATCTTTCTCCCCAAAGATAACTTTAGCTCATACCCCCATCCTTGCATAGATAGGAAACTTGCTTATTCATACCTTGAGTTGACTCACCTAATGGTTGATCTAGTCAATTCTTGGCGTGGATCTCATTTCCTTGAATGAAATTAAAGAAATAGGTCCACCATACCCCCCTTTATCAATTCATTTTTGTGAACCTTATTTTTCTATGTTTTAGGAACCATGGGAAGTTGTTCAACCACATTCTCTTTAGCTTTGTTAACTTGTTTAACTTTAGGAGGAACAACGAGATTTTTTTATTGTCTCATGGTCTCTTATATGAAATGGGTGTTGTCATAGGCTAGTCTTGGATATTTGGAAGGGATTTAGGTTTAATCATAGTAATGCAAGAGCATTCATGGCGTAGAGGAATCCTGCATCATCATTCTGAGTATTTTTGACCAAATAAGGGTTGGCATGTTCTATTGGCGGAACCTTGACCTATCGGTGTAACTACACCCAATGTTCCAATGATAGTTCGATGGTGTTAGTACAACGTGGTTGAGAATGTGAAGTTCATCAGCATAAGGGTTCCCTATTGGCGGGATCATTTCCCTTATCTGGCCAATGGCCCGATCATATGTGAGCTTGGCGTTATGTTCATCGATGTGGGTGAGCATCTTTGGCGTGACTCTATCCTGGGTCTCCCCAATGACCCGATCAGTGTGACTTTTTTGCGTCGATGGAACCTTCTTTTCAATTCCCCTGATGACCCAATGGTTTCTTTGGTGTGTTTCATTCATCGATGGGAATCCCTAATATTAGCGGAAGGTGACTTGAGGTCTCACCAATGGAGTGACAATGTGGTGTTGGTGTGACATGGTGATATTAGTGGAGATGTACAGAATTTTGTGCGATGACCCGATGGTGATAGATATGCAGTGGTCAGCGGTGGTTGATGGTCTGGGACTCTGTCCTAGGTCTCCCTAATGACCTGATCAGTGTGACTTTGTTGCGTCGATGGAACCTTCTTTGTCATTCCCCTGATGACCCAATGGTTTCTTTGGTGTGTTTCATTCATCGATGGGAATCCCTTATATCAGTGGAAGGTGACTTGAGGTCTCACCGATGGAGCGACAATGTGGTGTTGGTGTGACATGGTGATATTAGTGGAGATGGACAAAATTTTGGGTGATGACCCGATGGAGATAGATATGCGGTGGTCAGCGGTGGTTGATGGTCAATAAAACCTAAGGCCAACACATGGCAAAGTGGTATTACATATTTCACATTGTTGTTGTGAAATATAATTCTATTTGCTAGTGCTAACTGTGATGTAACTACTTAAAGATTTTGAAATTTGATTGGGTGAGGAACGGTACTATGACATGAGACCAAGGCCAACCTGGAGATCTTGTGAGAAATAAAAATGCCATGGGAGAACATGTGCAGGAACAACTTGTAGAGGACTGAGGAATCATATAATATCATATTGTAAGTTCAAATCTGTTGATTCGGTAGATGCCTATAAGAAGCCAATTAGATGGCATGTTCTCTATAATTTGTAGTGATCAATAATAAAGATCATTTCTTTTGTTGTGAAAACTTGGTTGTGTATTGTTGTTTTGATTTTAAGGGGAGTACCCTCCATCAAGTGGTATCAAAGCAAGAGTTCCTAAGTCTAAAATAGAGTGCCAAAAGTGAGGTTGTTGCAGCAGGACCTGTCAGTTTGGGTTGAGTTCAAGATGCCTCCAAGGCTTGCCTAGCATGGCAGAGGTAGAGGCTGAGGTGGTGGAGGAAGAGATCCACCTAGAGATGAAATCAAAGCCCTCAAAAGGCAGATGCAAGCCTTTCAAGAAGAATTTTGAAGAGGAAGAGGAGCACACTAGGAAAGAGATGACAATGATGATGAAACAAAAGAAGAATTGGAAGAGGAAGAGCAGGATCCAATGGATCACAAAAAAATAAGGTTGTTGTGAGCGATCTCAAGCATTAGGAAGAGACATAAAATGGAGGTTAAAGCTTTCAGTGGAAGTCTGAATCCTAAAGAATTGATTAATTGGATCAATGACATGGAGGAATTTTTTATGTTTGAGGAGATTGAAGATCCTCATAGAGTAAAGTTTTCAAAGACCAAATTGAAGGGCCATGCTAGTATTTGGTGGAAGGAGATCCAACTTAAAAGAGGCAGAAAAGGAAAAGATAAAATCTTCGGATGGGAGAGGATGGTGGAAAAATTGAAGAAATAATTCATTCTAGTGGATTACAAACTGGAGCTACTGAAGAGAATGAAAAGTCTAAGACAAGGAATGAGGACAGTCAAAGAATACACTAAGGAATTTCACAAGGTTCTGATTTGAACAGGACACTTAGAGGTGAATAAAGAGAAGGTTTCCTAGTATATCAATGGGCTAAAGCCAAGTATACAGGAGGAATTGGCACTGGTGAGAATGAAAACTATTGAGGATGTCTATCAGTTCTCTCTAAAGGTTGAAGAGTGATTGAACAAGAGGAGGAGGTCAAGGTGGAAGGAATGGTAAATGGCCTTATGGAGGTCTAGGTGGCGAATATAGGAAGGATGAAGGATCCAGTACCAGTCAAGGTCAACAAGGAGATGAATCATATCAGCCTCATGATCAGAATAGTGGAGATCGAAGAGGCTAAGGAAATTTTGGGCGCGAAACAAGAAGGGGAGGTTTCAGAGGAACATGTTTCCAATATGGTGAAGAGGGACATAGGGCATATGAATGCCCACAACACCAAGAGAAGGTGGAAAAGAGGCTTGAAGGAAAGGCGTGAGTATCCCATGTAGATGAAGACACTCAGTCTTCATAGTCTGAAGATGCAGAAAGGGGTGAGTCCCTACTGGTCAGAAGGGCCTTGGTGAATGAAGAGAAGGAGAAAGACTAGCGAAAGAATTTGTTTCAAACCCATTGTAAATGTGAACTAAAGGTCTGCAATATCATCATTAACAAAGGTAGCATTGACAATCTAGTGTTGGAAGAAATGGTCACCAAATTGCAGCTGGAAAGGAGAAGGCACCCAAGTCCGTATCAGATTGTGTGGTTGCAGAAGGATCAAAAGGTCCTAGTCAATGAACAGTGCTTGATAAAATTCAAAATTAGTAACTACAGGGATGAGGTTTTCTGTGATGTGATACCCATGGATGCTTGTCATATTTTTTTGGGTCGACCATGGTAGTTTGATCAATGAGCAATACACGATGGACATGCAAATACTTACTCATTAACAAAGGAAAAAGTTTGACATCTAAAGGAAGCAGACAAGAGATATGCAGTAATGTAGGAATTTGTTTGGTTGATAGAAGAAAATTCCTAGAAGGTATGAGACATGAACGCATGTTTTTTGCATTAATTCCAAGAATCGAAAAGGAAGTTAGCAGTGAAGTTCCTGTAGAAGTGTGTGGTTCGCTGGATGAATTCCAGAGTATTATTTCTGACAACATGCCTAAAGGATTACCACCAGTAAGGAAGATTAGTCATTAGACAGATCTGATTCCTAGAGTCAGTTTTCCAAATAAGGCAGCCCATCAAATGACTCCTGTAGAAAGTGAAGAGTTCAACAAACAAGTGTAAGATTTTTTGTGAAAGGAATTGATTAGGGTGAGTTTGAGTCCATGTGTAGTACCTACAGTACTAGCACCTAAGAAGGTTAGATAATGGAGAATGTGTACTGATTCAAGAGCCATCAATAAGATCACAATCAAGTATTGATTTCCCTTGCCAAGAATGGATGACATAATGGATTGTCTGAGTGGAGCTGAGCATTTCACAAAAAATAACCTGAAGAGTGGTTACCATTAGATTCGAATTAGAGAAGGAGACAAATGGAAGATAACTTTCAAGACCAAAGAAGGCTTGTACAAATGGTTAGTCATGCATTTTGGGCTGACCAATGCACCTAGCACATTCATGAGACTTATGAATGAGATATTGAATTAATTTCAAGGTAAGTTTTTCATTGTTTACTTGGATGACATTTTGATTTTCAGTAAGAAATTGGAGGATCACCTGATGCATATTTGAGGAGATTTTGAGAAGTTGAGAGAGGAGAAGTTGCTGATCAAATTGAAGAAGTGTAGTTTTGTGAAACGTGAACTGGTGTATCTGGGATTTTTTATCTCAGTAGAGGGTCTGAAAATAGATCTGGAAAAGGTGAAAGCCATTGTGGAGTGGCCAATGCCAAGGAATGCTACAAAGGTAAGATATTTTCATGGCCTAGCTAGTTTTTACTGAAAGTTCATTAAATGATTTTCTAGTATTTGTGTGCCCCTAACTGAAGCAATGAGAGTGGATAGAAAATAATTCAAATGGAGTATAGGAGAAACAAAGAGTTTCAATTTGTTGAAGAAGGTCATGAAGCAACCTATTTTGGCACTCCCATATTTCATTAAAGTGTTTCAGGTAGACTGTGATGCTAGTGGCAGTGTCATTGGAGTCGTTTTGAGCCAGGAAGGTAAACCTATTGCTTATTTTAGTGAGAAGTTGAATGATGCCAAGAAGAAATATTCTGTTTATGATCAGGAATTCTATGCCATAGTCCAGGCTTTGAAAAAGTGGAGAAGTTATTTGTTTCCAAAGGAATTTGTTTTATTTACTGATCATCAAGCTTTACAATATTTGAATAGTAAGGGAAAACTGAACCAAAGACATTTGAAGTGGGTGGAATTTTTGTAGAGCTACACATTTTTGTTAAAGCACAGGAGTGGACAATTGAATAGGGTCAAAGAATCCTTGAGTAGGAGGAAAAATATGTTAATAGAATTACAGGTGGAAGTGGTTGGGTTCAAGGAACTCACAAGCTTGTATCCAAAAGATCTTGATTTCACAAAAGCTTGGAAAGCTTGCAAGGATCCTGTCACGTTGGATAGGACAAGGTGGTTGGACAATACCATTCAAGATGGTATTTTGTTTAAGAAGAATCAGTTGTGAATTCCCAGAAGTTCCATGAGAGAGAACTTGATCAAGGAGAAGCATAGTGGTGTATTGGCACCACATTTTGGTCAAGATAAGACCATTTCCATTGTTGGAAAATGTTACTATTGGCTGCAGTTATAGTAGGACGTGAAGAAGTTTGTATAGGGTTGCAGGGTGTGTCAATTGGAAAAGGGCACTAGTCAGAATCCTGGACTATATCAACTACTACATGTACCTGAGAAGCCATGGGAGGATATCAACATGGATTTTGTTCTTGGGTTTCCAAGGATGTAGCGTGGTCATGACTCCATATTTGTGGTGGTGGATAGTTTTTCAAAGATGAAACACTTCATTCTATGTCATAAGACCAGTGATGTTGTTCATGTTGCAGAATTATTTTTCAAGGAGGTGGTAAGACTATAGGGCATACCAAAGAGCATAGTTTCAAATCGAGATACCAAGGTCGTTGGGTATTTTTGGAGGACATTGTGGAAGAAGTTGAAAACTGATCTGAAGTTTAGCTCAACACACCATCCACAGACAGATGGACAAACAGAGGTGGTGAATAGGAGTTTGGGTAACTTGTTGTGATGCTTGGTAGGTGACAGACCCAAGGGTTGGGATTTGGTTTTTCCGCAAGTAGAGTTTTCTTATAACAATTTTTTCTATAAAAGAACTAGTAGATCACCATTCTAAACCGTGTATGGAAGTATCCTGAGAACTGCTACTGAACTGAGGAAGATGGATAAGGAAGGGAAGCATAGTGCAAAAGCAGAGGATTTTGATGAACATAACAAGAATGTGCATGAAGAAGTTAAGAAGCATATTCATAAGATGAATACACAGTAAAAGACTAAGGAAAATCAAAAAATAAGACATAAGGAGTTTTCAATTGGAGATGAAGTCATGGTTCATTTGAGGAAGGAAATATTTCTAGCTGGTACATACAATAAGTTGAAGATGAAGAAATTTGGATTGTGTAATATTTCGAAGAAAGATGACTCGGGAAATGCATATGAGGTGGAATTTCCGAGTGGGATTCATGTCTCACCTGTGTTTAACATTTCAGACCTAACAAAGTATCATGAAGGAGATAAGGAGCCTGAGTTAGCAGAGGAACAGTGGAGTGTTCCAACACCTATAGTAGAAAATGAAGAGGTTGAGGAGATCCTAGACAGTTGAGTGGGATGAAGTACTAGGAATAGACAATACAATGAATATCTGGTGAAGTGGAAAGGAAGGCCAATTGAAGACTCAACTTGGTTGTCTGAATCAGAGGTTGGTTGTCTAGGATTTCCTCTAACTCCTGAGGAGTGACATAGTTACTCTTCAAATCTACCCTAGGTTTCTGATGCACGAGCATCACAGAGTCACTCTTAAAATCTACCCTGAGTGTCTGATGCAGGAGCATCTAGGGTGTAGAGCAATATTGCATCATCATTCTAAGTATTTTTGACCAAATAAGGGCTGGCATGTTCTATCATCAGAACCCTGACCTATTGGTGTAACTGCACCCAACGTTCCAATGCTAGTCCAATGGTGCTAGTACAGCGTGGTTGAGCATGTGAAGTTCATTGGTGTAAGGGTTCCCTATCAGCGGGATGATTTCCTCTTTCTGGTTGATGGCTCGATTGTATGTGAGCTTGGCGTTATGTTCATCAGTGTAGGTGAGCATCTTCGGCAGGACTTTGACCTGGGTCTCCCCAACGACCCGATTAGTGTGACTCTATTGCATCGGTAGAACCTTCTTTGTTGTTCGCCCAATGACCTGATGGTTTCTTTGGTGTGTTTCGTTCATCATCGAGACTCCCTTATATCGGTGGAAGGTGACTTGAGGTTTCGATGATGGAGTGACAATGTGGTGTCAATGTGACATGGTGATATTGGTGGGAGATGGAGATAGATATGCAGTGGTCAGTGGTGGTTGATGGTCAAGTGAACCCGAGGCCGACACGTGGAAAATTGATATTGCATATTTCACATCATTTTTGTGAAATATAATTCTATTGGCCAGTGTTGACTGTGATGTAAGGACTTAAAGATTTTGAAAGATGATTGGGTGAGGAATGGTACTATGACATGAGACCAAGTCTTACCTAGAGATCTTGTGAGAAATAAAAAGGCCATGGGAGAACATGTGCGGGAAAAACTTGCAGAGGACTGAGGAATCATAGAATATCATATTGTAAGTTCAGATCTTCCAATTCGGTAAATGCCTGTAAGAAGCCAATTAGATGACATGTTATCTGTAATTTGTAATGATCAGTAATAAAGATCATTTCTTTTGTTGTGCAAACTTAGTTGTGTATTGTTGTTCCAGTTGTAAGGGGAGTACCCTCCATCACATAGTCACATCAAGGATAGGTGGCTCTATCATGGGTTGAGGCATATTTCCAAGGGATAATTCTGCTATGCCTTTTGCATAAACATTTGATAACATTTAAAATAGAAGTCTTCATGGTGTCTAATAGTTTCAATGGGCTTAGGCCAAAAGAAATCCAATGAAAAGTTCCCATGAGAAGACATGAGATTAAAGCCACTATGATGCACTATAAATATCTTATTGCCAAATGGAAACTTAAAAAATTTATGCACAAACAACGAGACAACATTCATGGAGCGAAGCCATGGATAACCTAACTTTACATAAAATTGGTTAATGAGAAATTTAATGTTTTCGTTCCAATCTTTAGAGGTAGATTTATCAAGCCAATCATAGGGCAATCAAAACCATTATGCATCTTGATCCATGCTTTCAGTTTTTCATATGTATCTTGATAGAGTTCATGCACAAATAGAAATTCTTCAGTGATCACATTCTCTACACAGACATGATCAATTAATATCCCATTGGTATTGTGAACCAATATCCTATACCTGCAAGAACATAATAAAATACAACATAATTAGATCATAATGCAAGTTAGAATAGAGATTCCCCATAAAATCCATTAACATGATTCAAAATAGGAAATGAAAGCAAGAAATGCAATGAAAAGCAATAAAAGAGATTAATCCTATTCAAATAATGCAAACTATTGATCCTATGGGGGAGTTGGTGCCAATTTGATGTGGAAATTGGCCCTTTCCCAACTCTTTTGCAAGCTTTGATGATGAATGGTGATGATGATCCAATTTGTTGAAGATTCAAGTATGCTCCATGATGAAAAACCTGTATAACCTAGCTATGGATTTGATAAATTGATGAATCTTGCAAATGCTTTGAAGATGTATTTGAGTATAGTAAGCTTACTCAAATTATGGATGATGAACATGAAGGATGAGCTCTCTATTTATAGAAAGAAAGAGTTGAAGATTGAAAGATAGGATGAATGTGGGATAAAAGATAAACCAATGACATGATGCCACTTGTCAACATGTGAGAGGATGAAGGTTGAGCACATTTTGATCAATGTGCAAGTTTGAAATTTGAATTTGAAGAAGTGACATGTTTAGGGGGGATGAAAGAAGAGAGTTAAATGCCACTTGGCTCAAGGCAAGGACATGTAAGAGGCATTGAATGCCTTGTTGGAAGGGACAAGTCCTTTTGGAGGGACTTTTTGAATTGGAAGAATATTCCATCCTTTTATGCCTTTTTGAATGAAATAGAAGAATTTAATAAATCAAATAAATTGATTTATTGTGCAAGTGGGAAAAGCTAGAGGATGTGACATGCAATTAGATTAAACTAATCAGGTTTTGATCAATTTAAGAGGAGATTAGGTGATTTGACTAATTGATTTAGATTTGTGGGTTGAAATAAATCAAAAAGAGCTGAAAATGATTAAGACCTAGTTAAATAAATATTTTGATTTATTTAACCAAAGGGGGTGATGTTTGATTAAATTAGATAAATGTTTTATTCATTTAATTTAATAGAGGAACTATAGAGATTTAATTAAATAAAATGAATTATTTAATTAAAACAGAGATTTAGGAATTAATTAAATAAAATGGTTTATTTAATTAACGAGAGATAATGAATTAACAAGATAAAATTGATTTATTTAATTAAGAGATGAAATGTGATGAATTTAATCAAATAAAGGTTATTGGATTAAATGTTTAGAAAAGGGGATGATTCAGGATGAATCAGTGTTAGTAGATCAAGATCAGATGTGTGATATCAATCAGTATATTTTCTGTGTCTACATTTTTCCCCTCTTTGAAGCAACATACTTGTTGCATTGGTTCAAAGAATAACCTTGCCATGATCAAAAGTAAAAAATTCTCTGATTTTTCGAATGCCCCACTATTTCCCCAATGAGAAAAATTATGCTGGTATACTGCCCCCTCGAGAGATCAAGCATAAATGCTAATTTTCTGGATATCACAATAAAATGTGAGAGGAGTGGTTCTACTAATCAGAGGATGAAATATAATTCTTTAGAAAGATCAGATATTTGACGTAGTCAATTTTGATGATGCATAGATAGTCATTAGCCATGGGTAGCCTCATGTATATTTTGATATATTACACACACTTGATCCTAATTTGTACCATGACAGTTACATTATTGATGATATAAGTGAGATGATTATGATGTTTATATGTAATGGATGATATGATGATGCATGGATGATATGGATGCACATGATATGATATGACACTACTTTTATGATTATGTAAATGGATGATAAATGTATGGTTTATGAGATGCTTAGAGTAACCAATCTATATTATGCAATGATGAAATGCAATGCATGCGAGATGATCAATGTTTCTTATATGACATGATATGATATGCAGATGGTTTGTGGATGCGGGATGGATGCATTAGCGATGATTTATGATTAATTGTCATGGTACCATGTCAGCACAGAAAAGCAAGAGAGAAGACAACAAGAGATTCCAACAAGACACAAGAAGATGATGATGATGATTGCTTGCCAAGGAGTTGGGATTTTCAAAGGGCTAATTACCTTATGTTTGATTACCCACACAGGCACGATGCATCAAGGTATAAAGAACCAGGATGGCATTGTACCTAGTGCGATGGACTTTGACTTGACAAACAAATAGGAGTATTCTTGTTCACACTTGACATACGAAAGCCTTGCTAGGATACACCTAACAAAGAAAGTATTTGCCAAGTTATATTACAAAAACGTCCAACAAGCACAACAGACAAAAGATAATGATCGTTGCCACATTCCTCTCTCTCTAAATCATTTTGAGTAGACATCATCGAGAGGTCATTGGAATGAGTGTAATAAGATAAATCGAAAGAAAAGATCAAGTACACAAACAAGCCAATGTTCTTCATACCTATAGCAAAAGGGATTTGTTTTGATTAGGATAAGAATCCAAGTGATATCCAAAATGATGCCCATGGTCGGAATATTTTTGAAATGTTTTGAGGCTATTTTTGGTATTTTTGAGATTTTCTCAAATATTTTGATTTTCAGTTTTTCCAATGTTTTTGTGTTTTATGAGATTTTATGAATGTTTTATTTATTTATTTTGGTGTGATTTTGGATGCTTTTTTTGGTTTTCTTAGTTTTTTGGATGTTTTTGGATTTTTGTGTCTCAGGGGCTGATCAAAGATTAGCCTTGCCTATGTTTAAACTCAGAGATAACGTAGTTCACATGCCATGTTTTTGATTTTTCACCTATTTTTGGATTTTGAAATGTTTTGAATGTTTTTGGATTTTCGCATGATTTTGATGATTTTGATATGGATATGTGTGGTGATATCAGTGCTCTGTTTGGGATTTTGTTGAAGACCAAGCATAAGGTTGAAGGATTAGATCGATGAACTGATGATGATAACATTGTTGAGGATGCACAACAATGCAAGGATAGTGTTAAGCAACATGAGGATTAAGAAGGATATTCCAAGATGATGAGGGATTGATGATGATAACATTGTTGAGGATTCACAACAATGCAAGGATAGTGTTAAGAAACACAAGGATTAGGATGGATATCCCAAGATTGATGAAGCTTGGTTAGGAACAAAATTGGTTTTGGATGATTTGATGTGATGTTGAAGCATGCACTAGATGTAACTGATAGTGATTGTTTGGATTGATGTTCGATGAAAGATGAAGATTGATAAGGAATTTCTTCTCTTCAAAATATGCCATGGGCTAGTGATTTGGATTTTTTGCTCACAAGTGGTTTGACCAATTTGATTTCATGTTTTCCATTGTTCAGATCACCACATAAGTTGGAGGATATAGATCAAGATTTATTCCCGAAGCAAGATGTAAATATCAGCCCCCAGTGTCTAGCAATGTTTGGAATGCCATGGATGGATGCTTGGATAAGTGTATGGATGGAGGGATATGGATTATCTTGCAATAAGATAAGGTGTTCGAACAAAGGATGTTCATTTGGATAATTCTTCATGGCTTAGATAATGTTGGGTAGGATAGGATCAATGAAAATGACCCATGTCAAGATGTCTACCATAACCAAGTGTAAAGTGTACACCAAACTTTGTCAAGATCAAGATAACGCAGACTATGGATGCAGATGGATGAAAATGGATTGGATAAATGGTTCATGGATGAATGGATTTATTATGGAGGGGATGAGATGCTTTCACCTGAAGTGGCGCACGTAGATGCTCGATTCTACACATGACGCATGTTTTCCAAGTTTTCATCATGGTACCTGTCCAAAGCGCCACCGTAGTGGTTTTCATTGGAGGATGATTTTTTATTTTTACTATTTTCAATCCTTTTTTTTTATTTTTTTTGGATTTTTATGTTTTTTTATTTTTTTTGATTTTTTTGAAAGATTTTAAGATCATGTTGAACCACCTGGTGGTGTTGATGTAGATGCCCCTGTCATAATGTGCCATCAATATCCTACTTGAAGAAGCTGCTTTGCCAAGATACATGCACTTGAATACAACTTTTGAGATTCCTGATCGACTTTGTTGATATCAGATTTAACTTTGTCTTTGTGTGCACATCACGATAAAGTCCCTTCTGAATCCTTATGATGAAGGGTCATTGCCAATACATGGTCAATGTGAGAATTGGATATCATGTTTGGAGGTGTGGATGGAGTTTTTTTACGAATAAAAGATGGATTGGTTGATAGTTTGGAACCTTTGACTCTCCAAACTTGGGAAGATGAGCAATGATGGGTGGATACGAAAGTGTGCATGGAATTAGGACCAACTACTTGATATACTTTGTATGTCACTTAGGAAGCTTGCTTTTTCCTTTGTGGACATCTTTGATGGATACTTTTCCCTTTTTTATTTTTCCCCATAGTTTCTTTCACTAATGGAGTTTGATAAGGATAATCTTTCTTTGTATTCTTTGGTATCCATTTGTATTTGACTTGTCCATTATGCTTCCTTTCTTCTTTTTCTTTGACAATTTTCCTTGTGCTTTGATTCAAATCTTTCTTTTAATGTTGGTCCCAATTCGTGGATGGGGTGATGGGTGGATGAAGATTCATGATGTGGCTGGTTGTAGTATTGGCATCAATTTCATCATAAGGACTCTTCGTGCTCCCTATGTTGATGTTTTCTTCAGACATAATTGCCCCTAGTATGGTGGTAGGGGTACCTTCATTCCTTGATTCTGCTTGTTTTAAAATTTCTTGTTTAGTAAGCCTTCTTTGATAAATGACCACTGCAGATGATGTTGTTTCAATTTACTGCTCTGCTAACTCTGGATTATACTGTTATGTCTGACTTGTTTCCTTGAGCAGATAATGTTGGATATCCGCATACTTGATGTCCTCAGTCTGAATTTGGGATATATTTGATCCTGATGTTGATAACTCAGTTTGATTGTAGGAATTAATAATCTTCTCTTTTTGTGTAACATAATCTTGTTCTAGATGAAGATCATCTATGTGTCCATCCACAGAAAGCATCTCATGGGTAGATGGAGGAGTATGTGTTATATGGATATGATCATCATGTATAGATAGCAGAGTTTCCATTAGATCATTGTAGTATCTTGGAGATATGAATTCTTGATCTTGAATGATTTCAGAATTGCTTTCGACATGCTTTGGATCAAGTTCTTGACATGGGTCAATTTCAAAGGATGGATTGCTTACAAAGGGTTCTTGGATATCTTCATTAGGCATAGGAAGTGGCTCAATATCCTCTTGATCTTGGAGTGAATTTGGATCAAGTGTTGAGTTGAAGATTCCTTCAATATCGGCAATCATGAGGTTGAAGGATGTCAATATGTCTTGGAAAGGACCATTACTAGACTTTTGTGAGAGATGTTGATCATGCTTTAGAATAAATTCTTGAGATATGTCCTCTAACTTATTAGGTGATGTAGAGACATTTTCAACATGATCATTGGTCGATGGATTGTTGATTATAGGATCAAATAATGTTAACACTCCTTGAAATAGATCATTGTCGAATATTGTCGAGAGATTCTTATCATGATCAAAAAGTGACTCTTGATGTATGTTGGTTTGATCTTCGGATGAGGTAGAAACATCTTCCATGTGTTCATTGATGGATAGGTCTTGATCATGTGATTGTTGACTTGGATCGATACATGGAGTCGTTAACATTTTGTTGGGCTTGGTATTGGGCTTGAGCCTGGGCTTGTGCTTGTTGGACTTGTAGTGTGGCTTGGGAAACTTGAGCAACTTGTGCAACTTGTTGAGCAACTAGTTGTGTAGCTTGTTAGTTTTGGTTTAGATGGAGTGCCTTCTGATAAGCAGCCTGCTGAGCGGCTTGCAACACAATGTTGTATTGGTTTGATGTGTTTGGTTCAGGTGGTGGTGGTGGTGGTGGTGGAGGTGGTTTTGGAATAGTGCTTGTTGTGGTGATAAGAGGTACAGTCGTATTGATGATTGGGATTTGATTGGTGGATGGTGCGATCGATATGGTTGGTCCTTGAGAGACCATGTTTTGAGGGATGATAGACGATGTGTTGGGTGCTTGTGATATGGGGATGGTTTCCATCTATTGTTGTGATATCGATGGAAAGGGGGAATGATTTTGTATGATGCCTTTATTGATGGTTAGGAGGATGTTTTGGATGAGCAGTGGTAGTGAAGGTAGCCCCAAACCAAGAGGTGGCAGTGAAGGTAGTGCCAAAATGTGAACCAATATCCTATACCTGCAAGAACACAATTAAAAAACACATAATTAGATCATAATGCAAGTTAGAATAGAGATTCCCCATAAAATCCATTAACATGATTCAAAATAGGAAATGAAAGCAAGAAATGCAATGAAAAGCAATAAAAAAGATTAATCCTATTCAAATAATGCAAACTTTTGATCCTATGGGGGAGTTGGTGCCAATTTGATGTGGAAATTGGCCCTTTCTCAACTCCTTTGCAAGCTTTTATGATGAATGGTGATGGTGATCCACTTTGTTGAAGATTCAAGTGTGCTCCATGATGAAAAACCTACATAACCTAGCTATGGATTTGATAAATTGATGAATCTTGCAAATGCTTTGAAGATGTATTTGAGTATAGTAAGCTTACTCAAATTATGAATGATGAACATGAAGGATGAGCTCTCTATTTATAGAAAGAAAGAGTTGAAGATTGAAAGATAGGATGAATGTGGGATAAAAGATAAACCAATGACATGATGCCACTTGTCAACATGTGAGAGGATGAAGGTTGGGCACATTTTGATCAATGTGCAAGTTTGAAATTTGAATTTGAAGAAGTGGCATGTTTAGGGGGGATGAAAGAAGAGAGTTAACTACCACTTGGCACAAGGCAAGGACATGTAAGAGGCATTGAATTCCTTGTTGGAAGGGACAAGTCCTTTTGGAGGGACTTTTTGAATTTGAAGAATATTCCATCCTTTGATGCCTTTTTGAATGAAATAGAAGAATTTAATAAATCAAATAAATTGATTTATTGTGCAAGTGGGAAAAGCTAGAGGATGTGACATGCAATTAGATTAAACTAATCAGGTTTTGATCAATTTAAGAGGAGATTAGGTGATTTGACTAATTGATTTAGATTTGTGGGTTGAAATAAATCAAAAAGAGATGAAAATGATTAAGACCTACTTAAATAAATATTTTGATTTATTTAACCAAAGGGGGTGATGTTTGATTAAATTAGATAAATGTTTTATTTATTTAATTTAATAGAGGAACTATAGAGATTTAATTAAACAAAATGAATTATTTAATTAAAATAGAGATTTAGGAATTAATTAAATAAAATGGTTTATTTAATTAACGAGAGATAATGACTTAACAAGATAACATAGATTTATTTAATTAAGAGATGAAATGTGATGAATTTAATCAAATAAAGGTTATTGGATTAAATGTTTAGAAAAGGGGATAATTTAGGATGAACCAATGTTAGTAGATCAAGATCGGATGTGTGATATCAATCAGTATATTTTCCATGTCTACAGGTATGCTTTCCATTGATTCTTCCAACTATGTAAAGAGGACCATCAGGTGCATGTTTAAGTATGTCTTGTTGTGATAAAGAAATATCAAGCAACATCTTAGTTGGGCCCTTATGAGGTTTAGCATCAATAAATATAATCACACTATCTGTAAGGTTATTTAACATGTTTTCATCAATTGTGTCAACATTCATCACATCATTCTTTGTTTCAATAGCTTTGAAAAAGGAGATATTATGATTAGGAATAAGATTGGTAAAGATTTGAAAATTATGATTAGGAGCCACAAACTTATTACCTTGATCCTTGATCCTTAACACTTCCAATTAGGATATGATTAGAATCAATGAGGTCTTGTATAAGATGTTTAAGATGCTTACAATGTTTTGTATCATGTCCATTTTGTCAATGGAAATGATAGTAGGAATTTGGTCTATAGTTGGGAGGTAAAGGCTTAGTAGGATTAGGATCTCTTACATGAGGCAAGGACATCAAATCCCTCCCTAAGAGTTGCAACATGGTATTAAGAAGGGTATCAGGTAGAGGTTTAAATTATCTATTTCTATTTTCAAAGTCATATGGTTTTTTCATATTTATAGGAGCCACTTGGGTGTTAACATTTTGATTGGATTGAGGGGGATTAAGTTGGATAAAGCCCTTATTTTGTTTCTTGAAAGGTTGGTAATTGTTTTGAGGTGTAGATTTAGAATTTTCAGAATGGTTAGAGGGAGTTTTCACTTCATGAATACTAATCAAATTTTGGTAATCATGAAGGGTTGTACACAACAGTGTGAAGGAAGGAAATCTCATCTCTCAATCTTTGTTTAAATTTTGTCTTGCAAATTGGAAATAAACATTCTTTGAAGGTTGGCATCAGGAATCTTAATGTTTATTTGTGAATAAAGTTGTTGGTATCGCACCATGAAATCAATGAATTTTTCATCATCCTTTTGTTTACATTTCATCAAATAAGCTAAGGTCATCTTGGGAGCCATGTGAATTTGGAAGTGTTTGTAAAAGGAATCAATAAGTTCATTGAATGAACCAATTGAATTATTCCATATGAAGAAAAACCACTCTAAAGCAACATCTTTCAAGGATCTAGGGAATAGCTTAGCTAGGAGTTTATCTTAAAAAATGAAGTCACTACATAGGGCAGTGTAAGTGGAAACGTGACTAATGGGATCCCCTTTCCCACCATATTTCTCAAACCTAGGAACCTCTATACCTTGTGGAATTTGTGTTCTCAATATCTCCAAGGATGAGGGATTTTTTTTATGTATTGTGAGGGTTGGCCATAGTTGTTTTGGTTTAAGGTACCCATTTTTTGTTGAAGGGATGACATGTTTTGTAAAAGTGTGTCAAGGATTGGATCGTTGTTAGTATTGTGAAATGGTAGTGAATAAGGTGGAGAAGTGTATGTTTGCGGGGGGAAAGTGAATTGTAGATTTGTGAGGGGGGATGGTTGAGGAGATATGAGATTTGAATGTACAAAGGTAGATGGATTTCCAATGGAGATAACTAATGAAGTGTTGACATTGCTAGTAGGTTGAATGGTTGTGGTAACATGAGTACTATTGTATGTAGGAATAGAGGTGAGGGTTATGGAAGGAGGAATTGAATTTCCACCTTGGATTTGAGTATACCCCAAAGCTTGAGCACAACTAGTCAGAGTAGGGGTGTTCTTATCAACAATATGAGCTAGACTTTGCACAATCTCTATTCCATATTCAGTTTCAAGCATTTTCCTCATGTTATCTAAAGTAGGAATGACACTACTATCAATGTTTTCCATGTTCACAAAGTTTTGCAATTTTTCTATTTCTTCATCCACCCTTCTTATGTTTTCTTGTGGGATATTAGCAACATCATGCATATTGTTTGTAGGTAGGGAAGTCATTGGAAATGAGGTATGAAGACTATGATCCATAGAGGGTTGATTATCAACACTATTAGTTAAAGTGTTGGAAAACACAATATCCATAGTGAATGGTGTATTGTGGGATGGCATAAGTCTCGAACTATGTCTCACAATAGTGTTGCTAATAGGACAAAAATTTGTAAAGCTCAAACAAGTTTCACACAGTCGGTAGACAACCAAAATGGAAAGAAGGTGAAATGCAATGCAATAACCTAGAATGCAAATATGTAAATACATTTTTCAAATTTTCTGATTGCATAATTCAAAAACCTAAAAATGATGTCTTGTAACTACAATTTTGAAATAACACAATGCACTAAATCAAATGAAGCTAAAAATGATTAATTTCACTTAACATAAATTTTATAAATTGAAAACAACAAAACAGAATACAAAAAAAGATTTTTTAATGCCCAGAAAATTAGGCAATGACCTTGATCAAAGACTTATTCACCCAGGGGAAAATGGCTCCTAGGTTAGGGTTTTTAAAAATATTTTTATAGATTTATGAGATGATTCTAATGGTTTCCAAATTATGATCAGAAACAATAAGTTATAGTTTGATTTTTTTTTTGAATTTATGGTTGAATGCACATGCAAAATATGACAAAATGACAAACTAGGAGACCTAATTTGATGTGCAATTTTGTTTCAATTTTCAAATGAAAGTTAATGATGATGCAATGCTATGTAAATAATATGCAAAATGACTATTTTTTTTATATTTTTTAGATTTCAAGAATGCAAAAATAAAATCTTAAAACCCCTAAATGAAATGCAAAGTTAATGAAAGCTAAACAACCCTAAATGAGATTCAATTCATTCCTATGCAATGCAAATGAAAAGAAAAATCTAGATCTAGGGCATAAATGGACTCCAAAATGAGAAAAATGCAATGATCAAAAGTTGGGTTCACCAGAATGAAACAAAGAAAAATAGGTGCATCAATAGAGTTATGATGGACATATCTTCCTCTATTTTATTAGGAAATGAGATCCACACAATTAAAGGAATGTCAACCTTGAGGTGAGTCAAGTCAAAGCGTGAATGTACTGATTTCCTTTTTTTGAAAGGACAGGGGTCTTGATTAAACAAAAATTTGGGGAGAAAGATTAAAAATAGAAAACTAACTCCACAATACAACCTGCAAAGTGCATCTAATAGATTAAGCTCAATTTTGATGGAATTGTTGGTTGTTTTTACTGTAACTAGGTTCGTATGCTAATCTAACTATGGAATTGCCAATTCCAATCAAGGGCAGCTCGAAGGACCTAGACCAACTAACAAGGATTTTAAAGACCTCCTACACTTTGGGCTCTGCAAGACCCGGGAGGGTGATCCCTTAATGTGTTTACAACCTTTGCACCATTATCATACACAACATTAACAACAACAGATAATATCATTTAATATCTCAACATAATAGGATAATACCGAATAGAATTGGTTGTTTATCAATAATATCAACTATTTGGAGCATGAGATAACTACAACACATTTCACAGTATAAAATAGTCATTGATTTGCAATTTGTAGCAAGCTCTAGGTAAAGACAAACAAATACTGAACCATACGAATAAGTACAACTTAGTTCAGTGCCATAAATCCATTGTAGGAGTCAAATTCATAAACATCTAAGGGTTTATGACAAATTTAACACATAACATATAAGATCCTTGATAACATTGCTTTACAATCTCATCAATATGTATTCTAACCCAATACTACTTATCAAATCCTTATATAGAACATATTCACCTACAATCCCATTCAAACATTTTAATTAATTCCTTGAATTAAAGGTAAAACAAGAATCATACACACCACAATAGTGAGATGAACGAGACAACCCTGATCATCTTATTCAAAACTTAGATATGCATGTACAATGGAGAGACATGAGTTTGAATTAATCATTTCAATTCAAATGCCAATACTGTCATAAAACATCAAATCCCCATGAATTCAAAACCTACTACATAATGACTCAAAACCTAAATTACATTTTCCCTAAAACCATCAAACTTTACAATTTTCTCTGCAACTTCACCTAGACTTGTCCAAAAAATATCACTTGCTAACCTGTACTTCTAGCCTTGAAATCCTTCTTATAGAAAAATAAGGAGCAAACAAGCATCAGTCCAGAAAGCATATGTGTTACCAGCCAATTGGACCACCTTGTGATATTTCAAAAATTTGTTACAACAACAATATCCCTGAAGAATCTTCTTGTTCATAGTGCCCACTGAGAATGGTTGATGCAACAACAAAAACATCTGGAATTCTACGCCTAAACTGTCACCAAAAACAAAAATGGAATCTATTGTGACTGCAACAACTGATTTTTCAACCGTTAGCAGCCTACTCCTTATCACTCTTCTTCAGTTAGATATACATTTACCCATTTCTGGTACTCTTCATCAGTTGGCCAATCAAAATTGATTACCTCATTCACCTTGACACTATAAGGTGTGTACTTAACTGCCAACTGATTTGCTTCTCTTTCAAAAGACTCCAAGAATGAGCTGGTGCTAATGATTTTGTCCATATAGCTCACCAATAAATCATAATGAGTCATGACAAATTAATCTAATTTGATCATTGATGACCTCATTTTCCCGATCCTACCACTGTTGGAGTGACCTAATATTTCCCTGCTCATCAATTATGTCAGGTAACAATGTGTCACTCCAATCATCAAAGTTCTTCACCAACTCTATGATCTTCCTACTCAAGTAATCTAGTAAGGTCTGAAAACCTTGCAATGACTTAACTAACACCTGAGTAGTCCTTAATGATTTGGGCCTATTATTTATATCAAACCTTGAGGCTTTATACATTATGTCTAAATCATTGGCCCTAGGGATCCAATTTTCAATTAATGGTACTACTACCTCCTGATCCCTGTCAATATTCTTTATTGCATCTAATAATAAAGAATATAAAGAATACACAAATGAAAATCTTTCATCAAATTTCTCATTTAAATGCCTCAATACAGTATTAACAACCTCCCTTTTCTTTAAAAGTACTCCCTCCTCACTTACCTTCAAGGATGCCTATAACTCTACAATTTTGTGCATTAGTTGCTTCTTTGTAGGATCTACAAAGCATTCTATTTGTTCATCAATTAGCTCCAAAGTAGGACTACGGGAATGATTTTGGCTGGGGGACCCCAGTGTAGAAACAATGGGAGAAGCAGAGGCACTGAACCTAATGTGGAAGGAAATGTTCTAATCCCTGGAGCACTTGATGTCTCCACAATTTGCTTGTAGTTTAACCTGTCCACCTCAGTCTGTAGCTCAACATTCCTTTGTTGCATCTTGCTATATTCCCCAATTATGAAATTGTACTTCTCCATTAGGATTTTCTTTTCAGCCTCCTCTCTTTCGACAGTCTTTTGGGTGAATTTGGCCACATTTATAGTCAAATTAGTGGCCTATGTGGTTGAGGTCTCTGAAGATCTCTTTATTATCAACCCTCCTCTTAAATTTGGGTTAATATCAGTAACATTTGGCTTTCTCCCTTGAGGGGCCAAAGCCCAAATTGCCAAGGTCTCATATTCTTCACTAAAGGCAAAATCTTGCAATGCTGCCTTGACCTCTTCTTCATAATCTTGCAAGGGATATTTGGACTTCAAAATAGCGTTAAAAGTTATGACATCTGCAATGTCCCACTCAGGAAAAATCAAGACACCAGCTTGATTTAACAATTTTCTCCGCCTCCTCAGGAGTGATGCTCTTGAATTCATCCATTAATTTAGCTTTCACTTCATCATCATTCTCCTGGTCTGACCTGTTAGGTCTCAATTCTCTTTTCCTCTTGCATTTATCCTGATATTATTCCAATTTCATTCTCCATACTAGTTGCAAGAATACTGGATTTTTTACCAATGCATTATCATCTAGAAACTCTTTACATGCTTCCATTCTTGCATCTTGCACACATTTTCCTTTCATATCCAGATCAGAGAGAACCAATTCAGCCGGCCTGGGAGCGGAAGGCATACCCATCTGCATGTCCTAGTCGGTGACAACAATTTCACCCACCAAATCCTCTTGTGATTGTTCAATCTTTTGCCTCTTAGGGCTTGGCTCTGATGGTGGTGGTGAGGGACTATTCTCGGGTGATGCTTTCAAATCAATAATCTTAATTGCCCCAGGCATTTTGAGCTTTGGACCTAGTTGTGCAAGAAATTTCATTATTTGTTTTCCTTTTCTATCCTCTTCTTCCTCATCACTGCTATCATTTCTTTTCCTCCTGTAAATATGCCTTTTCTCTATAGGTTGGTAGGTTGGCCTCATTTCAATTGGCCTGGAATCTTGCTCCTGTATGCCCAGATCCAACTCCAGGTTTACCTTCTTGGTCATCAAGGTGCCCATGACTTCTTTGAAGTTGTCCATCAAAAATTCAATTTTCTTATGATATGGATTGAACTCCACCAATGGATCATACTTTGGATCCATTTTGTGCACAATGGAAAATAGCTTGTCATAAACTATCCATTTCTCCTTGTTCAACTCCTGCCTACTTAGGTCAAATTCATTTCTAATCAATTCCTTAGGGAAGTTGAACTCATGCACAAACTTACCACCTTTTATCCTTTGTCTGAAAAGAGCAAAGAAGCCCTTGGGATCATGCTGCCACTTGGGACCACACCTCAAATGGTATTCTTCAAAAACATTCCCAAAGTGTACCCAACCTCCTTTCAAAAAGACAAAATCTGACACCACACTATAGTCCGGGAAAAATGTTCCTTTACCTTTCCCAGTAAGGTTGTCCTCATGGATACAACCAATCTACCACATAACTTCTGCAAATCCCACTCTTGGTGGCACATTGTATGGAAATATACGAGGGGTCCTTTGAAAACCATACACCCTCAAGACAGTGCTGACTAGGTATGGAATAATATCACCCCTGTTGTGGAAAACCTTCAACTTTGGCTTCCTCCCCTTTGGTCTAAGGAAATCATGCAACTCCTTAGGAATCCTGGGCACATTTACCATCAACCTGGCTCTCAATCTGGAAGCAAAACAATTGTCAAAATGCACATAACTGGCATTCTCCCTGTTACATGGTAAATCTGCAGTCCACACCTGCACTGGCAATATTTCTCCATTAACCAACTTCCTTAACTCTATCTTCTCAAAGAAGAATTCAACATTCTTATACAAGAACATATACACTAACATGGAATACTAGAAGAATGGAGTGCCTGCATCATTTTTCTAAAACTTCAACAACCCTTCATGTATCTTTTCGGCCATCAAAGAAGCAAAATCATAAATTACTGAGAAATTAGGGTGTTGTATTTGCACCCCCATGAACATGTAAGCAATAGGCATCACTGTGTTGGGGTTAAAACCCAAAATTTGGCACAATGAGTAAAAGGTAGCCAATAAATGATTTGCAAAGCAATTCACTCTGAAACATTCTTGGTCATTAGGGCTAATATAGAATTTTGAGCCTCCTGCCCTAGCCAAATGAGGTGGGAGCAACTTAACTTTGAAAGTGATTTCAACTTCCCATACTCCCGTTTCATCTCTTCAAGATCAATAGGAACCAAGAACATACTAGGCTCATTCAGATAAAAAACAAGTCAGAATTCATCTCTGTTAATGCTTAACAAAACCTTTCCATCATTATCTCTAATCACCCGTGTGACAAGGTCATATTGTGCAACCACTGCCCTAAGCAAGTCAATATCAGGGAACACATTCGGTACCACCAGCTTCCCCATATCATACATCCAACCATTCGAAAAGGGGTGGGGAAAATTCCTCTGTCCAAACCACAATTTGAACATCTCTAAACCTATAAGAGGAACCCTAGCATCGGCTATGTTGGAACACTTATTTACCAATCCCTCCCCTAGGGTTTTTCCTCACATCAAGACTAACCCCTTCTTCCTATCATTCATTGACAAGGGAAATTGATCCAGGAAATCATCATATAGGTTTCTATTTAAATAATCAATCTAGCCAGAATGCTGCTTTGATGGTGCCATCTTGGGTAAACTAGGGCTTCCTTGCTATTTCAAATTTCAAACAAACTAGGGCTAAACAAAAATACAAAACTACAGAATAGAACCTTGGAATTTCCTACAATTCAATTAACCTATAACCCTAAAAAAATTATCAACAAGCCCTCTGACAAGCATACAAAAAATTTCTCCCAAATTCAAATTCAAAATAACCAGGAGATACATAAATCAACTCACAGCTTTGTGTTTGCATAAACCCAAATCTTTGTTGTAACAACTTGTAACTTTGTCCTTGGCCTTGAGACTGCTCTGCAAAGATGTTTGAATGCTTTGTGACACAATAAAAGAAGTAGAATAATCGCTTTATTTCTATCTGTGTGTGTGAAATATGGGATCAAATCTAAATTAAATTCAACAACACAATCAATAAAACATTAAATCAAAGAAGCTAAAAGAAGATTAAATAAACAAATCAAACTCTAATTGCAGCTTCTCCGAAGTCATCTTATTGTTCTCTATCTCTAGCATTTCGTCTTTGCTCAAGTTGCTCTCAGATTTGAAATGCCAAGCTCAACGAAGTAGGCTACTGAAGAATGAGATTTAAAATGCATACTAATGTTAAATGGAAGATTATGCTATGATAAGAAATATTGCTAAAATGCTAAAATTGCAAGAATGTAAGCATATGCTGTATTCTTTCTATGTTGTGTTGTGTTGTGTAACCAATGCTTGGATTTGCACGTACATTTATAGAGTTTTTCGAAGATTTCGATTGGCTGGTTTGGTCAACGGCTATGATAATTCCTGACAGATCAAACGGTTGAAGAT
This sequence comes from Sequoia sempervirens, assembly GCA_007258455.2. NCBI lineage: Eukaryota > Viridiplantae > Streptophyta > Pinopsida > Cupressales > Cupressaceae > Sequoia > Sequoia sempervirens. Next base: position 244,611,009 of record VDFB02086081.1, read on the forward strand.
AGATGAGATTGAAGAGAAAATAGAAGAAAATGAATAAAGCCAGATTTTTCCATTTTAATGGAAGAGATAAGATGAGATGATTTAAAAATCATCTTTTTTTTGAAGAAAAATGGAAAGATTATGATAAGATAAATAATGAATTATCTAATTCAATTATTTATTTATGAGTGCATGTTGATTTTTCTTAAATAAATAAATATTTAAGATTTTGAGGAAATCAGAAGATTTCATAATTAAACAAAATATCTAATTATGATTTGAAGAAAGCAGAAGATCTTTAATTAAATAAAATATTTAATTAAATTTGAAAGAATGAAATTAATTAAATAAAAGTATTTAATTAATCAGAGGAAAGTTTTAAAATAGAAAGAAAAGAGATATTTTAATTAAAAAGATTTAATTAAATTCAAAAGATGATAATTAACTTAAATAAATAAAATGTATTTATTTAATTTAATCAAGTAGAATGTGGAATAATTAAATAAAATAGATCTATTTAATTATGGTGGGAGAATAAAATGAATGAATACTATAATTAAATTGATCAAATTTAATTAAGTATAGAAGACTTTTAGAGGAATTAATTAAATAATAAATATTTAATTAAATGTCAGGAATAATTAAATATGGCCAATTTTATGCATATACATTTTGCCCCTCTTTGAAGTGATGTGTGAAACGCATTGCTTCAAAGAAAAAAAAATAAAAAAAAATAAAAAAAAAAATTTGTTGCCCTTGATATGTTTTTGTTGCTGATGCTGATGATGCCCCCTCAGGAGGTAAATCACGGATGAGAAAAGTCTGTTTGGGGAGTTAGTGATTTAGCTTCCGATAAGTGATGTAAAAGATGCCCCAGATTAAAGTGAAAACAAAAATGCCACCAAAAATCCATCTTAAGTGACCTATGTAAGGTAAAAAGGTGAAAGTAAAAGTCATTTTCACTCTTTTGCTACAGTGATTTGGATGCTCTGATAGTGACTCAGCAAGATGCCGATTCCCTATCACACGCATAGATTCGAGCAAGCGCGATGATTTCAGAGACCAACAGTGTATGGACCACTGGTGAGTCAATTAAACCTCTTTGTGATTCAAATTTTATGATTTTAATCAATTTTTGCACATTTTTTACGTGGATTTAGGTTTTGAAATGTCATTTTAGCGCATCCGCGGGTCTGTTTTAGCACATTCAAAGTTTCTTTTAGCGCTTCTAGGGAGTTCTTTAGTGCATTTAGGTTACAGACAGTCGAGCGCATACGAAGTATAGATTAGAGCTTATAGGGATAAGGCTGGCTAGTTCGCAGAGTCGCGCATTTAGGCACAGAGTTGCACATCTAGGGTTTTAGCGCATATAGGGCATGAAGTAGCGCATAAGCGAGGTTTTGTAGCGCATCCAGGGTTTTAGCACTTATAGGGAAAACTTTAGCGCTTTTAGGGTGCATATCCGCGCATACGAGGTTTTAGCGCATTTGAGGGAAATTGTAGTGCTTTTGAGTTTTAGCACATCAGAGGCGTAGTGTAGTGCATCTAGGAAAATTTTGGCAGAATGCCAGGATGAAAAAATGATGGTCTATATTGCGTCTTTGGTCAATAGATAAAGAAAGTGTTTTGCCATCATGCTGATAGGTGATGAGTAATTGATAACTTTGCTTCCTTGATTAGAAGACAAAGAGTAAACGCCTTATAGGACTTCTGATAAATTTTCTTTCTGCGATAGAAAACAAATAGTAAATGATTGATGTGAAAAGATATTTGCATTTATGCCTGTAATACAAACAAAATGATGTTTTGATTGTGTGATATGGGTCGCTGATACGGGTTACTAATATAGATCACTTGATATGGGTCACTGATATGGGTATGATATGTTGTCCTTGTGATGATAATAGGAGGTGTTTGACAAACTCTAGATGAGAGAGCAATTCCCGATATGTTGGGATCAGATAGGAGAGTTGACTCCTGCAGAGGTACAGTGGATAGGTGCATGTGGACTGGGATCTCTGTTGACTATCCCGCGAGGGATTCGAGCCAACAGAGGGTTATTGACTGCATTGGCTGAGAGGTGGCATTCAGATCATAACACCTTTCACTTGCCAACTGGTGAGATGACCGTGACACCAGAGGATGTATACAGGATTCTAGGGATTTGTGTGGTAGGTGCCCTTGTGGTTTATGACCACAAGGAGATAGGGGGGACAGAGGCACTGAGGAGGATTTGTGGTGATGCATCAATATCCGGATATTGGGTGCCATGGGTGGATTTTAGCAGGTATCCAGCCTTAGTAGCTGTGTTGGTGGCATTTATTGGAGGTTTCCTTAGACCAGACGATCGGTCGAAGGGATTTTTAGTTGGGTGGGGGAGGATGCTGGAGTGGATGGTGACGCAACCATGGAGGTACTCTTGGGGGAGTTGCATTTTTGTGCATCTATACCATGATCTACATCAGGTGGTTTATCGAGGGTCGACAAGTTTGGCTAGTGGTGTGACCTTGCTCTAGATCTGGGCGTGGGAGCATATTGCAGTTACTAGGCCAGTGTGTGCCAGGGCGAGGCCACCAGGTAGGCCATATGTATACACGTATTTAGGTGCACTTGTCTAGCCCAAGTTGGGAAAGTTGGAGTATTGGTGATGTGTGTTGGATGATGTGGACTCAGTGATATGGAGACCATATACAGACTGTGAGCCTTGGGACATGAATCACTTGGAGATGTTGTTTGTCTGCATTCCTCGATATCTGATAGGACGGACTCCGTTTATTATTGAGAGATTTATGGCCTTTCGGGTTTAGAGACTGTATAGTTTTACACAAGGTATGCCACAGGGCATTGCTCATTATGGGCGGCGCAAGGATGATCCTGGATGGGGTCCTTGCATTGTGTATCAGGTAGCATACACAGAGTACTCGAGCTTATAGCCTGAGGTATGGGTGTATAGGCCAGAGGTTACAGATGCAGGCATGTCAGATGAGTAACTAGAGTATTTCCATACTCAATGGTTTCCACGGTTTACATGTCCAGATGAGCCAGGGCCCATTGCAGTGGTACAACAGCCAGTGGCAAGGGGTCAGGAGGGTGTGGCTGGTGGAGAGCAGGCAGGCGGAGGTGGAGAGGAGGAGGGGGAGGATGACAGCGAGGAGGTTGAGGTTGGAGATGAGGAGGGGCAGGATGACAGCGCAGATGGTGGGGATGACAGGGGAGATGATGGAGGGGAGATGGAGAGGTTAGTGAGGTAGAGGATGGACAGTTTAGCCAGTGCTCAGGTTGTTCAGAGAGCCAGATCTAGTGGGAGACCACGGACGATCATCAAGATGTCCTCTTCTTCTCAGTAGACACAGATAGCCACCCTGCAGGCCTAGGTACAGACTATTCAGGGGCAGTTAGGTCAGGCATAGGGTGTGATAGCGTAGTTACAGGTGCAGCTTGCACAGGCACAGGCTCAGGTTCTGGCTCCAGCACAGGTAGTTCAGCCTGCCCCAGACCCACAGATAGCTCAGTTGACAGCAGAGAGGGATGCATTCAGACGGAGGGCAGCAGAGGCCGAGGGTGTGGCTCAGAGACTGATGGGCACTGTAGAGAGTGCATCATCATGAGATGCCATTGCAGAGGGTATGGAGATGGCGAGGGAGGCTGAGTACTACCAGCTGAGATACGAGGAGTTATGTCCGCCTGAGCGCAGAGAGCCATACCCACGGTCCCACACAAGGACCAAGAGTAGATCTCAGACACGGACAAAAAGCCTAGGGGTTACCCTACCTCGGCGGGATCCTGATGTAGGTACCAGTGGCAGGCCACCTCCTTCCGGACCAGCTCCTTCAGGGGCATCGACCAGCTAGCTTTTGTGATGTGTATCATTTTTGGAGCCTGTATATGCCATTTTTTTTTAGATCATATCCCATGTATTTCTCTTTGGACTTGTTTAGTTTCTTTGGACATTGGACATATGTATCATTTTTTATGAGTGATGATATGCAGTGGCGATGATTTTTTTGATGATGTGATGTGCATTTATGAGATGATTTATATGATGAGTATTATGCAGTTATTTCTATATGTTATGGATGTTGGTATGCATTTGAATGATTTTACGACTAACATGATATGCAGGATGATTTTGGTATGATATGTTTGTGATGATGATTGATGATGTGTATTAATGATGTTATGCAGGTGGATGACTTATGATGTGATTGTGAAAATATGTCATGGGATATTTGATATGTTGCATGAAAAATGTTATTTGGAAAATGATATGAAGATGTATTTATGGAATGTTTGTTTTTGGATTTTCAAATGGAAAATGAATGTTGTGTTTATGATATGCGTTATGAATTTGTAATATGAATGGATATGAAAATGATAGGATGAGATGACTATAATGTGATAAATGATAAATGACGATATGAAATGAAATAGTTGATGATAATGAGATATATGATAATATGATAAATGATATGTTGTGAAATGTATTGATGATGTGATGAGCAGAAACGATAATGTAATGATATGTTAATGAAATAATGTGATAGAGGATGATGACATGAAATGATAATGTAATGATGAATGATGAATGAAATGGAAACGTTAAATGAAATGATATGAAAAATGATAAATAAATGATAAAATGATAATGAAAGGATAATGACTTTGAATGATAAAAAATGGTAATGATAAGTGAAATGAGTAAATGATAATGAAATGATATGATAAATGAATAAGTGATATCGAAATGATTAATGATATGCAATAAAATGAAAGATAATGATAGTGAAATGATGAATGATATGAAATGGTAATGATAATGAAATGATATGATAAATGATAAATGATAAAATGAGAAGTGAAATTGAAATTGAAATGATTAATGATATACAATGAAATGAAAGATAATGATAATGAAATAATGAACGATATGAAATGGTAATGATAAGTGAAATGATATGATAAATGATAAGTGATATGCAATGATAATGAAATGATAGGTGATAATGAAATGATGAATGATAAATGATAAATAAATGATAAAATGAGAAGTGAAAATGAAATCGAAATGATTAATGATATGCAATGAAATGAAAGATAATGATAATGATATCATGAATGATATGAAATGGTAATGATAATGAAATGATATGATAAATGATAAGTGATATGCAATGATAATGAAATGATAGGTGATAATGAAACAAATGTCGGAATGTCCTCCACAAATAGTCCAAAGAGACATGACAACTGTTGACGTTATTTGTGAGTCCTTTAAAAACTTTGATGCAAATCCGGTATGCAGATATATGTACACTGATCTAAAATGAAATGCAACTAAAATGAAGTAAACCAATCATTGAGCCTTTTTGTAGCTTTCTTGGATCATCATAGAGCATTAAAATTTTGGAAGTATGTACAAGCATCAGAGGTTAAATTAACACCAATGATGACTTGAGTACAACTTCCATGCTTTTGATATAGCAAGTGAACACAAGCATCGAGGTATAATTGAACCGAGATGACCTGAGCATTTCTTGCATAAACAGACAAAGAATAACCACCATCTAATGCAAATGTGGAACTGTCATCAATGATATTACTTTGGAAATCATGTCTCACAACATATTTGCAATAGATAGATAGTTAACCTCAAGACAACAGACAAAGAAAAATCATCCTCTTTCCTTGCCACTCTAGTTCAGTACATCATTGAGTGTACTCCAGAGGGATGATATCGAAATTTAAACAACCATAGTTAAAAATGAAAAACTGTTATTCCAAACATTATTCAGATTTTAGATCATCCAGATATGAAGTATGATATGGTACTTGCTGAAAACTATTGTGACACGGATCGATGATTGGATAGTTTGTTCATGTGATTTGATTTGGTTGTGTGTTTTTCTGATTGGATTTGATACCTTTTTCTAGTTGTTTTCTAAAAGTTGATTGCCCCCAATATGTCAACGTTTTTGCCCCCAGTATTGACACAACTTGCTGAAATGAATATGTACAATAATCAAGCCATGGGAAGACATTATCGTTCTAGGCAAATGATGATAGCATGATGCTAGTATGGACCTAAGATGAAGGGAAAATGCACGAAAAGGAAAGGTGAAAAGCAAAGTGCAGAATATGAACTAATAGATGGAGAGTTAAAAATAGCATCGGTTTGCTAGATTTTCACTATTTGTTTTTATTGCATTTTTCATGTCAATAGACTACCTGTTGTCAGGTTTTCACCCTCTTTTTTTTTTTACGCTACCGAGATGCCTGTTTGCCAGGTTTTCACCAAGGTAACCATTTTTTCAGGACTTTTTCTATTGTTTTTGGATTTTCTTCAGGACTTTTTTTGTTGTTTTTGTATTTCTTTAGGACTTTTTCTGCTGTTTTTGGATTTCTTCAGGACTTTTTCTGCTGTTTTTGAATTTCTTTAGGACTTTTTCTATTGTTTTTAGATTTTCTTCAGGACTTTTTTTGCCAATGATAACCGCTTCATACATAATACTTTTTCAGGTGCATGTTGTTGATGGGTTCGTCAAACAGGTCCCCTTCTTGCGTTGATAGTTTGTAAGCTCCTGAACCATAGACAACGATAACCACATAAGGACCTAGCCAATTTGGTTCAAATTTCCCTTTCTTTTCTCTGTCTTGCTGATTTCGTGGGTTTTCTTTCAAGACTAGATCACCCAGATGAAAGGTACGTGGATTTACTTTGTGGTTGTAACTACGAGACATCATCTATTGGTATTCTTTCAAATGGTCAGCTGCTCTTTGTCTCTTTTCATCTAGGAGTTCTAGTTCTTGGAGTTAGGAAACTCTGTATTCATCATCTGTTGTGAGACCTTTCAGTGATACTCTGAGTGATGGGATTTCAACTTCTAGAGGAAGAATGGCTTCTGCTCCATAAACAAAAGCAAATGGTGTTGCTCCTATTGGAGTGCAGACACTGGTTCTGTAAGCCCATAAGGCGGGATTGAGTTGAACATGCCAATCTTTTCCTGCATCATTCATAGTCTTCTTCAAGATTTTCAAGATTGTTTTATTTGAGGCCTCTACTTGGCCATTTCCTTGTGGATAGTAAGGTGTTGAATATCTATGTTGAATGTAAAATATTTCACAAAGTTCATCCACATCCTAATTCTTAAAAGGTCGTCCATTATCTATAATAATGGAGTTAGGAATGCCATACCAACAAATGATATAGTTCAGTATAAACGATGATATTTGTTTGCCGGTAACTTTAGTCAGAGGTACTGCCTCAATCCATTTGGTAAAATATTTTGTGGCTGTGATGATGAAGGATGTATCTTACCTACTAGATCTAACCCCCATTGGGAAAATGGCCAGGTTGGCGTGAATGGTTGTAATTCTTGTGCAGAAGCATGAATGAGATTCCCATGAATCTGGCATTTTGAGCATGTTTACACAAAAGTGAATGATTCCCTTTCCATTGTAGGCCAATAGTAACCCATTCTAATCAGTTTCTTAGATAAGGTCAGTCCACTCGAATGAGTACCGCAAATGCCACCGTGAACTTCTTGTAAAGCTTTGTTAGATTCTTCACGTTCAAGACATCGAAGTAAAGTACCATCAAGACCACGTCGATAAAGGGTGTTGGCGATAAGGGTGTAGCGAGAAGATTGGCGGATAAAGTTTCTCTTTTGGTTACGGGATAAGTCAGGTGGTAAAATATCATCCCTTAGGTAGGCATAAATCTTGCCATACCAAGGGGAATTGGATCCTACCAAGTGGCAAATGATTTGGCTTTCGGGTGTGTCATAGGCAGGTGTAAATAATTGTTCCACCAGAAATTCATAGCGAGTCTGAGTTTCTGGAAGCTGCAACAATGATGCGATCATAGCCATGGCCTCAGCTGCTTTCTTATCAAGCCTTGGAATTTGTGTGAATTGGACGTCCACAAAGTACTTCTTGAAGTCATCGACCATCTTTTTATATGGAAAAAACTTATCATCTTTGGTTTGATATTCGTCATTGATCTGATAAATGACCAACTGTGAGTCACCATACACTTGTAGTTCTATATTCCTCCATTCCAATGCAATCTCCAGTCCCATGATTAATGCTTCATATTCAGCTATGTTGTTGGTGCATGGAAACATTAGCCTATATGATCGAGGAATGGTGTTCCCTTGAGGGGTGACGAAAAGTATGCCCGCCCCCGATCCATGTTGAGTGAAAGAACCATCAAAATATAAGGACCATGGCTATTTGGATTCGGTAGTAAAAACATCAGCATCTGGAAATTCAATGTGCAGAGGATGGTTTGTTTGTAGTGGTGCTTCAACTAGTTGATTAGCAATAACTTGTCCTTTGATTGCCTTGCGATTAATATAATGGATGTCAAACTCACTCAGAATAATTACCCATTTTGCTAACCTTCCTATCAATGATGCTTTGCTTAACAAATATTTGAGTGGATCAATCTTTGAAACCAAATTGATCGTATGAGTTAACATGTAATGCCAAAATTTCTGTGAAGCAAAGACTACTACTAGACAAGCCTTCTCGATGATAGTGTAATTGAGCTCATGACTTGTGAGTGTTCTACTGATGTAATAGATTGCACGTTCTTTTCCTGTGGAGTCTTCTTGCGCTAGCAATGCACCCAAGGATGTTTCTGTTGCTGTAATATATAAGATCAATGATTTATCTGGATTCGGCGGTACTAGAACTGGTGGAGTCATTAAGTATTGTTTGATTTGTTGAAAAGCCAATTCACACTTGTCATCCCACTTGAAAGGAACATTCTTATGCAGTAGATGTGTGAATGGTAGACTCTTATCAGCTAGTTGTGCAATGAATCTACGAATAGACTGAAGTCGTCCCTGTAATGATCTTAATTGACTGATGTTCTTTGGGGGAGGCATTTCCATGATCGCCTGAACTTTAGCAGGATCTACTTCAATTCCTTTTTCTGACATGATATACCCTAAGAGCTTTCCAGATGTGACCCCAAAGACACATTTCTTGGGATTGAGACGAACTTTGAATTTCTCCAGTCTTGCGAATATCTTGGACAATATTTCTAGATGTCCTTCTCTGGTGTATGACTTTGCCAATATGTCGTCTACATAATCTTCCATCAATATATGCATCATGTCATGAAAAATCATAGTCATGGCTCTTTGGTAGGTAGCCCCAGCATTCTTCAGACCAAAAGGCATGACGTTCCAACAGTAAGTTCCCCATGGGCATGTAAAAGTTGTTTTCTCCTGGTCTTCAGGTGCAATCTTGATTTGGTTGTAACCAGAAAAACCATCCATTAATGAATGCATGGCATGGCCAGCTGTCAAATCAACTATAGTGTCAATGCTTGGAAGTGGGAAGTCATCCTTAGGACATGCTTTATTAAGATCTTAGAAATTTGTGCACACTCTGACACTTTTATCTGGCTTGGATACAGGAACAATGTTGGAGATCCACTCTACATAATCGATCGATCTTATGAAGCCCACATCAAGGAGTTTTCTTAGTTCTTCCTTAACTAATAATGCCACATGGGGGTGCATCTTTCTGAGTTTTTGTTTGACAGGCTGAACCCCTGGTTTGATGGACAAGTGATGCATGATAAGGTCAGGGTCAAGACCGGGCATGTCTGCATAAGACCAAGCAAAGTTGACTTGATTTGTTTTTAGAAATTCCATGAACTCTGGTATTTCTTTTTCTGTCATTGATGTAGCCAACTGTAAAATCCTTGGTTTGTCTGAAGTTTCAAGATCAATGACATTTGTAGGCTCAATCAGAATAGGTGATCGCTCATGATAATGCTCGGGGAGAGTGTCAAGATTCCCATCGTCTGGTGCCTTAAAAAGGCTTTCACCATCCGATACGCTCTATTTTATCTTTTGTTTTATCTAATACTGCTAGATTCTGGTTTTCACCATTAGATCTTTTGTTTTTAATTTTATTTTTGCAGCTAGGAGAATTGACACCCTCCTAGTCAAAAACTTTATGCTGAAAATCGCTAGTGGAACAATCATTTATGTCTTCTATGAAAAGGAAGTTTACAATAGCTTCATCACTTGGAAACATTGGTATGTTGATAGGTTTGGATGAATCCCAATCAATGAGATCAGGATAAATCAAAGGTATAGGGTCATTGGGTTGTGTGAAATCGGCTATGGTTATGGTCATAATGGAGTTTATCGTAGGATCTGAGGTATGAGGTAGGTCAATGATGGTACTGTCCTCATGATAGTCTTGTTCATTTAGATCTGACTCAGTATCACTAGAATCATAGTGACTTCGTAGTTCAGACTCTCGTGGTTGGGTCTCTAAACCTTGACCTTCAATTAGAGTTGGGGCATACTGGTGTATTACATCAACCTCTTTATCCCTCTAGAACTCATCATTGTAAATGGTATCCCATTCATATTCAGCAAAGTCTGTGTCAGAATTGTTATCCAAGAAGTTTTGAACCGTTGCCATGCATGCTTCTCATGAATCTGAGTCTTCTTGCAACGCGAAGACAATGCCATGCGGTTGTTTGGATGTGCTTTCTTTTGAGTGAGTATCATAACCTAATCCAGTTTTCTCTTTTGCGGCGAGTCCTTGGAGATGAATAGGTTCAACTAATCCTTTCCTTTTTATGATATGACCTTTATCATAACCCATCTTCTGCATGATTGAATACCCTTTTCCATATTTGTCTGTGGGTAATTTGACATTACAAACTGCTTCATCTTCATCTTTATAGAGCTAGTTTAGAATTTTTGTATCCTCAGGATCTTCCATAGGGAATTTCTCTTTGATGAATTGTCCATTAAACTTTGTGATTGGCTCTGTTGGTGATTGCTTTGATGTTGACACTGCTAATACTTGATGTTCTATTATAGACGGTTGTCCATGTGATCGAGGCAATATAGGTAAATTGGCAAGACAAAGAGAATATTCTCTGACTCCATGGTCTTTGAATTTCAATTTCTTGTCAAAACTATTAGTTACTTGACTGATTTGTGTGTCAATCTTTAGAGAAGTACAAGCATGAGCTTCTTGATTGTTAGGAACCAAAGTATCTTGACTGGCTTTTATGTTGGCACAAGTTTGAATGTTGGAATTATCAGCTGATATCGTTATTTCCTATCCACCATAAGGGAACTTTAAACATTGATGATAGGTTGATGGTACAGCTTGCATTTTGTGGATCCAAGGACGACCCAACAAGATGTTGTATGCTAGATCACGATCCAATACTTGGCAAAAAGTATTTTTGATAACAGGACCTACTCTGATTGGTAGCATGATTAGACCCTTGAATGCTCTTTCTTCATCATCATAAGCTTTAATGGTGATCTTTCTTCTGAAATCAATGGAGTCTTCAGAAAATCCTAAGGCTTTAACCAATTTCATGGTACAGATATTGAGACCAACACCTCCATCTATTAGAACCCGTCTAACATGAAACTTGTGGACCATGACTTCTAAGTACAATGATGAGTTGTGGGGATGAGTTATGGAAACATCATCTTTTTCAGAGAATGAGAGGCAAGTGGGTGAGGACAGGTGTCCTACCATGGCCTGAAATTGGTCTACATCCAAATTAGTGGATACAATTGTTTCAAAGAGGGATTTTTCAAGAATTTCCTTATGCGCTGGGGAAATTTTTAAGAGCTCAAAGATAGAGATTTGAGCAGGAGTTTTCCGAAGTTGGTTGACCAAATCATATGAATGTTGAGGTGGAGGTTCAGTGGATTATGAAGAGGTTCCCTTTAAGACCACCTTAGCTTGTGCCCTCGTTGTTGCATTAACTTCTCTATATTCCGTCTTGTTGACTTTGATGACATTTACCCGCTCATTGTCTGTATAGAGATGGTTGATTATATGATCATCATTGACATGATTCACATTTTTTTTAGAAGACTCACCCTTTTGATAGTTGGGCAAAGGGTTACGAAATGCTTGGTGGTCTGCATTTGATTGTTGATGTCCTTCTACTATAATGATGCCATTGTCGATTAAGTCTTGAATGGTATTTTCAATGCTTGACAATTGTTTGTACGATGACCTTTACAGTGATGATAATCGCAATAGTATGCCTCATTCCATGATGGAGGTTTTACACTAGGTTCATAGTTTCATTGAGGTGGTAGAGTAATGACATTTTTGGCCATCAACTCCTTGAATGCGGATTCCAAAGATTGACCCAATGAAGTCTAAGTTCTTCTATTTGAGAAGAATGAAAATCGTCGTGGAGCTGTATTTGAGGTATTCCCTAAGGAGTTGTTATTGTTATTGGTTCCTCGGTAACCTTGATTTTTGGCAGTCCCTTGATTTGGCGTAGAGTTTTGATTCACATTGTTTCTCAAAGGAGGATTGTTTCCTTGATTTGCTACCAAGTTGACATTGTTGTTGCGCTGAGTATCTGGAACACCAAGGACAAATGGCTTGGTCGAGACCTGATTTGCATCAACAACACCATCATTCACCATATTTTTGTTGCGAGTCCAGAATTTAGACTTGTCATGATTATTGTGATGATTGTACGAGCTAGGATTGTCTTTGTCAAGTTTTATTGTTCCTCTTTTGACCAATGCACCTTCAATGGTTATAACATCTTCGATTAGTTTCTCAAAAGAGGTAGGACAATGTAAATTTAAATGATAGCTCATTTATGAATTCAAGTTGTTTATGAAGGTAACCATCTTTTCCTTTTCAGGAACATGACATGGATATTTGGAGAACATTCTTCTCCATCTCTGAAGAAAAGTAATGAAAGATTCACCAGGTTTTTGTGCAACTTTACAAAGATCTATCATGGTGATCTGATGTTGTATGTTGTAGGTATATTGTGATATGAACAAGTTGATTAATTCCTCAAATGTCTTGACGGGAGGTGTAATCTTTGATAGCCATTCCATAGAGTGAACTCCGAGGCTCCTAGGAAATAATCACATTAAGTAAGTGTCTTTGTGAGCGAATTATAATGTCATGTTTCAAAAATCTCTAACATGATCGATTGGATCCGATTTCCCGTTATAGCGATCAAATTTTGGCATTTCACAATGTTTGGGAAATGGAATCATGTTGAGACTTTGATCGAAAGGATAAGGACAAATGTCCTCTAGAGTATATTTCTTTGTGGTGTTTCCCCCTTGTAACTCTTTAACTTGTCCTTTAAGTGTTTTAATTTCTTGAGTCAAAGCACTAAGATCAGATGGGGGTTTTTATTTAGGTTTGTTCTTCAAAATCTTAGTATCAAAAGTCATGTGGCAATTTAGCTCCTTGGTCAGCTAGATAGAGGAAATATTTGTCTTTATTGCATTGCAAGATCTCTTCTATGACCTTGTGAAATTGAGGAGCTTGCTCAGCTTCTCTAAGGTGACGTTCATCCTCATGTTCATCATCACTATCGACAGTAGTATTGTTTATGGCTTTGTACTTGTGGAAGGGATTTTCTTCTCTGTTATCCATGTCGTTGTTGAAAAGTGGATTATGACTCACACTATAGAGAGGATTATTGGTTTCACCTTCTTCTTGAGTGTCTTGAGTATGACCTTCTTGTTCATTTTCCTCCCTCGATTTGATGTATTGAGATCTTGTGAAGATAGGCATGTGATTTTGAAGAAATCTTCTAAACTTAGATCACAGTTTTGATGAGTGCGACAATGATGCTATTTTGATATGATAAGATAGGAATCTTATGATATGATCAAAGATGTTTCCTAATTCTTGATTATGGCTTCTGATGACGAAGGATGTTAGAATCCTGTTGGGGAAGTTGAATCACTAATCAGAAAAATTTGTTTTGGAAGATGCACTCTTAAAGATTTGATCTTTTGTTTTTGAAGGAAGAATTCAAGATCATTGGAGGATTTGACTAGGATGTGAGGAATATTCAATAGCAAGTTGTGGTATATTGTCAAACTCAAGAGGTTGATTAATATTATGCCATTGAGATAGAGCTAATCTTTGATAATAAGCTCGAGAATCCAAGGGATCTACAGCATACTCATCAGTGAACCCCCTAACAAAATCTTGGTATCTATGAAGAAATCCATGGAAATGAAGCAAGACGTGACGAATTTTGTACAAAAATTTTCTTCTCTGCAATGACTTCTTATACCCTAATTGTTTCTTGGGTTTCTTGATTCTAGTGGAAATTGATTTCTTGACAAACTTTGTTGATTTCCATTCCTAAGCATGAGGATAAATGTTGAGAACATTACTGGACCAAAGATATGGATGATTTCAGCTGTTTTTCTTCACTTTCATTTCAGACGATCTTTTATCTGAGTTAATGTAATGGAAGACACAACAAACATTCTGAAAATAGTTGTTGTTAAAACCCTATAATAACATCAAGTGTTTGATCAAGAAAAATGTTTTTCAGCAAATGTTTTCATAGGTTTAGCACATGAAAGACAATTCAAGCAGACTCACTCTTAATAGTCAAAAGTTCATCATAGCAATCACAGCCCACATCTTAGAACTGCGTCGACTCACACAGCCATGTCACCCCCGAAAGGGCGCCCGTGTTTTTGTCTTTTCCAGTTGCGTACTCAGAGTGACGGAAGCGGATACCAGATCCCCTGAGCAAATAATCCTTGGCAGTTATATGGTGAGTATCTTGGGGGCAGATTCTTCCCTCCCCTTGCACTGTGATTGAAATAATGTCTAGATACTGACACAGCTGGCTACTACACTAGGTTCGTAGTAAGGTTTTCCGTTCGGTGCGACAATAATAAACTCCCTTAAGAGACCTCCCAACCTTTAGAACAAAGGCTTTTGGGATGGTTATCTTGCACACTACCAGTAAAAGAGGGTTTCCCTAGATTTACTTTAAATTTTATAGTGGGGTGGAATAGTCTAGCTTTGACTTGAACCTACTTGAGTCATTCTCGTAGGGTGAGTACTTTTTCCCACTATGGCAGGCTCTCTAAAGGATGTAATTAAAGCATGAAATTTGCATGAAATTGAAAAGGAAAGTCTGGTATTCTGATCACCCAGTTAAGGGGAGAGCATAGACCTATTACCACAGACAAAGCAAACAAATATTCTTTTTAAAACCCAAATCACGATGATCTAATCTAAGTGAAGATATTGCTTCACCAAAAATAAGTTTGTTCAATTTTAATTGCAAGATCATTGTGTGGTGACTATCCTAGATTGCTTCTTTTTAAATTCCATGCCTATCCTAGGATTGATCAATTTTATCCAGATGTGACTATCCTAGGGTTGCTTCTTTTTAACCAGAGAAAATTCTGTCTGTGGAAGGCGTCAGACTCAGAATTTTATTTTTTATTTTTTTACAATCAGATGCACAGAAACAGACCTTAAAAGTGCTGAAACAGACCTTAAAAGTGCTGAAACAGACCTTAAAAGCACTGAAACAGACCTTAAAAGCGCTGAAATAGACCTTAAAAGCGTTGAAACAATCCTTAAATGCGCTAAAAGAAGACTGAACTATAGGAAAATAGACCCGAGATGCACAAAAATTGACAACAAATGCACTCAAACACACCTTAAAAGCACTGAAACAATCATTAAATGCGCCAATTTAATAAACAGAAGAATGAAAAGCCCTAAATGCGCTATTATGTCCCTCGTAAGTGCTAAAAGAACCCTCAGAAGCGCCGAAACAGTCCCCAAATGCGCTAGAACACTTGTGAAAAAAAGAGAAATTACAGTCCCAAAAGCGCCGCAGAAAACTTTGGATGCGCTAAAACGCGAATTTTTTTGAATGCCGAACTCAGAATGCGGAAACCTGCTAGAAAACTCTGCAAGAAAATATTAAAATCGGGGTAGAGGCCCCACGGTGGGCACCATTTTATGTGTGTGTGAAATATGGGATCAAATCTAAATTAAATTCAACAACACAATCAATAAAACATTAAATCAAAGAGGCTAAAAGAAGATTAAATAAACAAATCAAACTCTCATTGCAGCTTCTCCAAAGTCATCTTATTGTTCTCTATCTCCAGCGTTTCGTCTTTGCTCAAGTTGCTCTCAGATTTGAAATGCCAAGCTCAACGAAGTAGGCTACTGAAGAATGAGATTTAAAATGCATACTAATGCTAAATGCAAGATTATGCTATGATAAGAAATATTGCTAAAATGCTAAAATTGCAAGAATGTAAGCATATGCTATATTCTTTCTATGTTGTGTTGTGTTGTGTAACCAATGCTTGGATTTGCACGTACATTTATAGAGTTTTTCGAAGATTTTGATTGGTTGGTTTGGTCAATGGCTGTGATAATTCCTGACAGATCAAACGGTTGAAGATAGATGAGATTGAAGAGAAAATAGAAGAAAACGAATAAAGCCAGATTTTTCCATTTTAATGGAAGAGATAAGATGAGATGATTTAAAAATCATCTTTTTTTAGAAGAAAAATGGAAAGATTATGATAAGATAAATAATGAATTATCTAATTCAATTATTTATTTATGAGTGCATGTTGATTTTTCTTAAATAAATAAATATTTAAGATTTTGAGGAAATCAAAAGATTTCATAATTAAACAGAATATCTAATTATGATTTGAAGAAAGCAGAAGATCTTTAATTAAATAAAATATTTAATTAAATTTGAAAGAATGAAATTAATTAAATAAAAGTATTTAATTAATTAGAGGAAAGTTTTAAAATAGAAAGAAAAGAGATATTTAAATTTAATTAAAAAGATTTAATTAAATTCAAAAGATGATAATTAACTTAAATAAATAAAATGTATTTATTTAATTTAATCAAGTAGAATGTGGAATAATTAAATAAAATAGATCTATTTAATTATGGTGGGAGAATAAAATGAATGAATACTATAATTAAATTGATCAAATTTAATTACGTATAGAAGACTTTTAGAGGAATTAATTAAATAATAAATATTTAATTAAATGTCAGGAATAATTAAATATGACCAATTTTATGCATATACACTATCAAACCATGCCAGTAGATGTCACGTCCGCCATTAAAGCTTACTCACGTGCTACGCGAACGGCTCCAATCGCATTTGATGCAGATTCAAATACTAGTTGCCGATCCTTCACTTTGGTTAGATCATCGAACGACTACCTTCAAAACAAACTAACACAATATCCATCATGGCAATAAGTTCCCACCATACTGTGTGTTACCAAGGAAATCCATGTGGCGCTGGCCCGTGATATCGTGATCGATAAAGACCTCACAACTTCTGATCACGCGATGGCAAGAAACCATGGATCTCAACCATCAGTAATCTTGTTTGTTTAACACTATCACCAGCTTTGTCATTAACCATCAAGCACGTTTCCTACTGATATTATAACATCTTCGTTGATTTGAAACACGTGCATCTCATAAATGCTTTAGTAACCCACTACATAATGTATTAAAACTAGATAAATGTATCAAAGTATTTCTATCATATCTTTGGCTTCACCAGATGAGACATGTGGCACTCACCTGTGATATCACGATCAACCAAAATAGTGTGGTGGGGTCATCACAGGATGGTGGGGAACGACTAAGATCAAATGATAGTTGACTACGGTCACACAAACTTGTCCCTCAGAAAAATATAAAACATTTATTAAAAGAACGAGGGGACATCACTAGGTTGATGATAAACAATGACATAAGTTGTTTTTTAATGAGGGAGCACAGGACCATCCAAGACTTAGGAAAAAATAAAGTTAGGTGAAGGAAATAAAATGATAAAACAAAAGGGGCCCAGCCTAGATGAAGTGATGGGGCTTAAGTTGTTTTAAAACCCTCGCAAAAAGTAACAGCCAAATAGATCCCACCCAAGGCATAAGATAAACACTAGGGTTTTACATGAAGACAAAGGTAAAACCCCAACCTTAGGCTTTTCCCAAACACCATAGATGACTAGAGACATAAGGCAGGATAAAAATGGAACACAAAGAGCAAAATTTTGAAGTTCCATCAGGAACCATAAATCAAAATGCAGATTTGAGAAAAGGAAAATGGTGTGTACCAATCATCGAAAGTGATTTTTCAAAGGTAACTGAGGACTCATTCACCCTATGGGGAATGGGTCTTGACTAGGGATCTATAAAAATGGTTTTTGGGTTCTCATCTTTTGTGCCTTCCCTCCCCAATTTTGACAGTTGGATAGTCAGAAATAAAATCTATAGGTGGGTTTCCATGAAATTGCAAGAATGATGACAATAAATGCAACTTTGACAACTTTGCAATTTTTCTCTTCAAGAGATCTTCCACCTAAAATATACAAACACAAATCAAGAGGGAAAAATGCTTTGTTGTTGGTGAATGTGGGTTTTCCTTGGTCAAACCTTGTTTTGGTAATTAAAACTTGAAATGAAACAATGAAACATGAAGGAATGATGAATGAACAAAGCAATGTCAAAACTCACCGAACCCTTGAGTGCACCATGGAATGTAGATTTGCAACTAGCATGAAATGACTTCAATGGATGTGGATCTTGATCTTGAAACTTGATTTGAAACAATTCCTTTGAATGTTCAAATAGATCTTGAACACTACTTCAACTTATTAGCTCAAATAACATGCATGATGCAAGAGGAATTTGACATGATAATAGGATCTTGATTGTTGCAATAGATCTTCAATAAATCTACTCTTAGCTTGCTTGAAAGTCATAGGATCAAATTTCTAATAAAATTTATAGGTTTCTTAGATGAAACTTAGTGAAAATGGCCTTATAAATTTATACATATGTAACATTAATTCCCAAAATTTAAATAACACAAGACAACATGTGAATATAGATTTGAAATCCTTAAAATACCTCCAAAAACATAATTTGAATTTAGGTCCTAAACCTAAGTGAGGACCCATTCGCCCTTGGGCGAATGGGTCCTAGGTCACTTACCTAGGACACACATTTCTCAATGATAAGTGTTATGTTATGGCATTAATGAATGTCAGGTTTTCCTCTTTGAAAAATAGAATTAATTAGGATTGGATTTGAATTAAAGGGGCCAATTAAAGAAAACTAACCTCAATTAATTAATAAAGCCCTAGATAAGTGTGAAAGTGTAAAGGTACACTTTACAACACCAAAAATAAGGCACAATTTAGTTTATTTTAATATTTATTCTTAAATTAAGTATGAAAAAGGGATATTTTTTCCTACACTATAATCCTATAGGTGCCAATGTAGAAGAGGAGGTAGAGGTCACTAAGAAGGAGGTAAATCAAGCAATACCCTCTCCTCCAAGGGTAAATTTGGATAGGATACTACAAATTCGTTTGGGTATCATCATTGAAATTGGTAGAGATGAGAACAATAATATGAGATCCCTTTCCTACACTCAGTTAATCTCTGATAATGAATTTGTTAAATCCAAAGAGTTAGTTAATTTGTGATAAGGATCAGAAGATGAGAGTTTCATGAGAAACTAAAAAGGGAAAAAGGTGAGGTCCACACTTCCAAATATGAGGAAGTTGCATATAGGTGTTGAAAGAGATTGACTTTGATGTCCAAAAATTACACCAGAGGGATATTTCTTTTATAATATCCCTAGACACTATTATAAGGCAAGATGACAATATTTTCTTCTGATGACAAGGAAAAGCAACCTTATTCTGGATTAGGCTTCAACGCTAAATGGGAGACCTTAGCCATATGGGTTCTTGCTCCAAATATATATAAGCCTCAACGGAAAAAGATAGTACAATAAATGAGGGGGAGTCTAATTTTTAAAAGAGTTTCAAACACTATAGCTCCCCAAGAAGATTCATTAGTTTTCAAAACAACTAAATTTAGTGAAGCAACTACAAAGAAGCTGTGAGAAGAATATGATCAATGGTTGAAAGATCATGTAAATCTGATTGTAGATTACAATAAGTTGAAGATGTAAGATCCACCAAAAACATCACCACCAATAGGGAATAAAGTGGCAAGTGCTTCAACTTCAAGTTTCTCAAGCAGTTTAATAAAGGAAAAGGAAGAACTAACTACAAAAATAGAGAAGCTAGAAGAACAGGTGAAAAAATCTCAACGAGAGTGGGAAAAGAAGACAAATAGTATAGTGTATGATGTAATAAAATATAGGGTATTCAAAGTCCTTTGGAGATTAGATGATTTACATCAAGCTTACTCAAATATTAAGGATGCATTGTTGGCAAAACAAGGACAAAAAATTGAGAGGGGGGTGAATCAGTTGTCACAGAATATTTAAACTTTTCAAACTTAACTTAATCTTAGATTTGATGAATGAAAATAAACCATAAACCATCAGCACATCAGAAACATAGAGAACACCAATATTTTTACATGGAAACCCTGTTAGGGGAAAAACCATAGTGGATGTCAATCCACAATATTATACCCTGTTAAAAGTATAAAGAAGAATAATAGGAATGCACATGCATTAAGGTACACTGCCTAGAGCTCACTGCTCAAATATAGGAGGGCTCACTGCCCAAAGAAGACACACTGTCTTAAAAAAAAATGGATTAGATCCACAGGGTATGAATTGAGAAAATAGATTCTACAAAAGCCTGATTACAGTTCCAGTTAAGCACAAAAACACTTCTTCACACTTTTCTCAAACTTCTTCACACTTTGATCTGCAATCGAATGATTAGATCACTATTCGTACATTTGCTCTTCTTTTGCTCTCACGCACTTTAACTTTGCAAAAACAACCGTTCTTATTTTTTTGCAACATGGATTTACACCAACAATTTCGTCAACCAAAATAGAATATGAAATATAAAACATATACACAATGTCGGCCCAAATTTACAAGTAAATTTCCAATGTGAATCAAACACCATTGGCCACAATGTAATGAAGACTTAAAAAAACCTTCCCGAGCATGCCAAACATTCAAATTTTAACCTCCAAGGATCCACAACACATTATGACCACCATGTCGACCAAGAACATAAAAACCCAAACACACAAGAGAAAAATCACCGACCATGAACACACTGATCAACGTGGATGTGCAACAAAGATAGAGCATGATCTAGAAACATCCATAACCACCATAAAACACTAGAGAATCATCCACAAAAACTGAACTTATAGAAATCACTTGATCATCATTCAAGAACACAACCTGAAGTAGTAGAAAAACTGTCAGAATACAAATCTTCATAACTTGCTCAAAAATTTGCACGGACCCTTGAAACTTTCGGTGGATAAACTAGATACAGTGAACAAGAAACCCTTTAGTCCACAACAACTGATCGACAATGTACTGATCAATACACCTTCATGACATTCACTATTCCATTGACAACCTATATCACTTCTTATTACAATTTTCTCAATATGCTCGACATATACAACCTTCAATACATCAATGCTAATAGTGTTGAAATCAATGACAACCACATATTAGCAACACAACCACAACATCCAACAATCTCCCCTTTGGCATTGATGGAAACACGTGATGTGAAAATACCATCAACACAACAACACTTACTCTTCCTTAGGTTCTGACTCTTCTCCTCAACTCTTCTCTTCCAGAAAGATTTTTTACATTATAATTCTCCCCCTTTGACATAAATGTCAAAGATCTCTTCTATAGAAGCTTTGAAACACATATCTACATATCTGACTACTCCCCCTGAGTAGCAAACACCACAACATCAATCTGGATCAAAATATGATCATGAAATGCATGGATTGATGCAAACCAATGCATCTCTATTTCATATCAGGAGGGGTAATCACCCCTAGCATCCCTTTGAGATACTCAAAGGTATCTTTTGGGAACGTCTTGGTGAAAATTTCTACAATCTGTTCTTTGGTAGGCACATACTCCAGTCTGACTTGTTTCTCACTTACTTTCTCCCTCAGGAAGTGAAACATGATTGATATATGCATGTTCTTGGAGTGTAGCACTAGATTCTTTGATATGTTTATTGCACTTGAGTTGTCACAGTATATGGAAGTATGCTCATCATATAAAACTCTGATATCTTTTAGCATATGTTTCATCCACAACACTTGAGTACAATTATTTGCAGCAACAATATACTCTGCCTCAGCAGTAGATAGGGAAATGGAATTCTATTTTTTACTCAACCAAGACACCAACTTCTTCCCTAGGAAGAAGGCACCACCACTAGTGCTTTTCCTGTCATCTACATCTCCTGCCTATTTTGTATCAGTATAGGCACTTAAGATAAGATCATCATCTTTAGGATACCAAAGCCCAAAATCAACTGGGCCTTTCAGATATCTAAAAATTCTTTTTACAGCAGTCACATGAAATTCTTTTAGATCAGCTTGAAATCTAGCAACCATACACACAACATTCATGATGTCTGGTCTGGTCTGAGTTAAGTAGAGAAATCCGCCAATCATTGAAATGTATCTTGTTTGATTTTCCTTAGGAGAATCATCATTCTATGTTAACTTGCATCTGGTTACCATGGGTGTACCAACAGGCTTTGAGTCTTCCATTCCAAACTTCTTCAACAACTCTTTCACATATTTGAAATGAGATGAAAATCCCATTGTCCAATTGAGTGACTTGCAATCCCAAAAAGAACTTCATCTCTCCAATCATACTCATTTCAAATTCACTTTTCATTTCATTAGAAAACTTCATACATAGATCATCATCTCCTCCAAAAATAATGTCATCAACAAAGAATTCAATAATCAATTCTTTATCATGATCCAACTTAAAATACAAGTTGTTGTCAATAGTAGCTTTATTGAATCCAAGCATTAGTAAGTATTTATCCAGTCTAGCATACCAGGCTCTGGGGGCTTGCTTGAGTCCATACAATGCTTTCTTCAATCGGAAAACCATGTCTTCCTTATTAGTCAATTGAAATCCATCTGACTGTTCAACATATACCTCTTCTTATAACTCACCATTCAGAAATGTTGAATTCACATCCATTTGATAAACTTTATAGTTCTTATTGGAACATAAGCAAGAAATAATCTTACACCTTCAATTTTGGCAATAGGGGAAAAGGTTTCTTCAAAATCAATACCTTCCATTTATGTTCATACCCTTTACATACTAGTCTTGCTTTATTCCAGACCACTTCACCTTGTTCATTCAGCTTATTCTGAAATACCTACTTAGTACCAATCACATTTTTGTCTTTAGGTTTGGGAACAAGAATCCATGTATCATTCTTTTCAATATGGATCAATTCTTCCTTCATAGCTTCCATCCAATGTTCATCATTATAGGCTTCATTGAAATTGTTAGGCTCAGCCTTGGAAATCAGACAATACTCTTCTGCAATCCTTCATCTAGTTTGCACACCTTTATCTTATCTCCTATAATTTGATCTTCAGAATGATTTAGCTTTACATACCTCAAATTTTAGGATTCTCTCGCACTTCTGGTTCTTCTATTCTTTCTTTTGCACTACCACTTGTCTCTCCTTCCCGACTTTCTTGATTCACCAGAACAATTTGAGCTTGATTATGTGTTTGAGCATTCTTCCCTTTGTCTATACTATCTTGATGGTCATCTGAATCATATCCACAATATCTGGATGATCTAGCAGAGTCCTCATCAACTCTAACATTTTCAATTTCAACCTTTTTCCTCAATCTTCTATTATAGCACTGGTAAGCCATTCTTTTAGTAAAGTAACCTAGAAAGATTCATTCATCGCTCCTTGCATCAAACTTTCCTATGTCCTCATCTCTCTTAATATAACACTTGCTTCCAAAGATTTTGAAATATTTAACAATAGGCTTATAACCAAACCATGGCTCAAAAGGAGTCTTACCAGAAACACCATTGATATTTACCCAGTTTAGAGTGTACACAGTAGTGTTTACAACTTCTCTCTAATAGATGTGAGGCACATTTCCTTCCAACATCATTGTTCTAGCAGCATCCAAAATTATTATGTTCTTTCTCTCTACAACTCCATTATGTTGAGGGGTTCAAGGAGTAGATAACTATCTTCTTCCATGCTCTTCATAGAAATAATTAAACTCCTGGGAAGTGAACTCACCACCTCTGTCTGAGCTTAGGCATTTAATGTTCATACCTGTCTCATTCTCTGCCATAGCTTTTAAACTTTTGAACTTCTCTAATGATTCACATTTTTCTCTTAAGAAAGCAACCCATATCATCCTAGAGTAATCATCAATAAGCAGCATAAAAGTGCCTTTCTCCTTGTATAATTCTAATTCTGGAGGGACCACACAAATCAATATGCACTAGCTCCAGTATTTCATTAGTATGATGTTTGCTCCGAAAAGAAACTCTAGTCTGTTTTCCCATCTGATATTCCTTGCATATTGTGTTAGTAGGCTTTGCTAGCTTAGGTAGATCTCTTACTACTTGAGTGGAGCTTACCTTGAAAATGTTATCAAAATTCACATGAAACAACCTCCTATGCCATAACCAGCTTTCATCCACTTGAGCAATCAAACAACTTACATTAGCACTCAGGTGAAAAATATTACCTTTTGTTTTGGTACCTGAAGTAATTTCATTTCTAGAACTTCCAAGTATCCTGCATCTTCAATTTTTGAATTGAAGATTGTAACCCTTGTCCACCATCTATCTAACACTCAATAAGTTATGCTTCAAGCCTTCAACATAAAGGACATCATCAGTGTTATGTTTACCACCAAGACAAATAGATCCTCTACCACGAATCACACCATTATTGTTATCTCAAAATCTTACAACCCCACCGTCATATTTCTTTAGCTTTACAAATTTGCTTTTGTCGCTAGTCATATGATGTGAGCATCTGCTTTCAATAACCCACTCATCCTTTTCTTCAATTTGGGCTACAAGAGCTTTCTCAACATTAGCAAATTTAGTAGCCACCAAGCCATTTTCCTTGATAGCAATGAAAGCCCATTCATCTTCATTTCCATTTTCTTTATCAGATTCTTCATTAGTCATACCTTATTTAGCATAATAGCATTTCTTTTGAAATCTAGGTTTGTAAGGCTTGGACCTAGGAACTCTTTCAGGACACCTTGAAGCAAAATGACCTATTTTGCTGCAAGAGAAACATTTAATAGGAAACTTTCCTTTATACTTACCTTGTCCTTTTCCTTCACAATCAGTGCTTCTAGCTCTTCTAGCTCTCTTTCTTCTTCTTCAAGTTGTTTCATCTCTTCCTCATACTTGAATGTCTTTCTATAAATTTATCCCGATCATATCTTTGCATGTTTCTTCTAGATACAAAAGCCTTAAATGTAGATCCAGTCTTAGGAGCAGAATCACCAAATTCACTCAATTCAAAAACAGCAAGTTTATCAATCAACAGATCTCTTGTCACATTTGTCACTATTCTAAGCTCTTCAATAGCATGAGCCTTTGATTTGTAAGAGGGAGGCAATGATCTAAGCACTTTAGCTACAATTTCTTGTTCATCCAAGGTACCACCAGCACATCTAATACCCATCACAAGTTCATTTACTTTTTGCATAAAAGAAGAAATATTTTCATCTTCAACCATCTTCAAAGTTTTGTACTTTCCTTTCAAACTTGTTAGCTTAGCAACCTTCACAAGTGCATCTCCTTCATACAAAGTCTCCAGCTTCTTCTAGATCTCATGAGTTTTCTTCAGATCCATTACATTTGTCATTTTCGAATCTCTCAGCGCACCCAACAAAAATTCAATAGCCCTGATATTAATCTCAACCTCTTTAACCTTATCAGGAGTGGAAGGACCATTCTGAGGAATAACATATTTTTTCTTTGTAATCTTCCATAAGGGTTCACCAATACACCTCAAGTGACATTCCATTCTTGCCTTCCACAAAAGGTAAAATTTTCCATCGAATCTAGGATTGTCCTTCTTGTATGATGCCATCTCGGATCACCTCAAAAGTTTAAACTTCTTCAAAGGAACCTGCTCTAATACCAATTGTTGGAAAAGAAAGGATAGACAACTGAGAGGGGGGGTGAATTAGTTGTTACAGAATATTTAAACTTTTCAAACTTAACTTAATCTTAGATTTGAAGAATGAACCATAAACCATAAACCATCAACACATCAAAAACACAGAGAACACCAAGATTTTTATGTGGAAACCCTGTTAGGGGAAAAACCATGATGGATGTCAGTCCATAATATTATACCTTGTTAAAAGTATAAAGAAGAATAATGGGAATGAACATGCATTCAGGCACACTACCTAGAGATCACTACTCAAATACAGGAGGGATCATTTCCGAAAGAAGAACACTGGCTTATAGAAATTCGGATCAGATCCGCAGGGTATGAACTGAGAAAATAGCTTCTACAAAAGCTTGATTATAGTTCCAGTTAAGCACAGAAACACTTCTTCACACTTTGCTAAAACTTCTTCACACTCTGCTCTGCAATCGAATGATTAGATCACTATTTGCAAATTTTCTCTTCCTCTGCTCTCACACACTTTAACTTTGCACAAACAACCGTTCTTATATATCTGTAACATGGATTTACACCAACAAATTTGTTGGCTGAAATAGAATATGAAAATATAAAACATATACACAATGTTGGTCCAAATTTACAAGTAAATTTCCAATGTGAATCAAACACCATTGGCCAAAATGTAATGAATACTTAAAACAACCTCCTCGAGCATGCCAAACATTCAAATTTTAACCTCTAAGGATCCACAACATGTTACGACCACCATGTCGGCCAAGAACATAAAAACCCAAACACACAAGAGAAAAACCACTAACCACGAACACACCGATCAAAATGGATGTGCAACAGAGATAGAGCATGATATAGAAACATACACAACGACCATACAACACTAGAGAATCATCTGTAGCAACTGAACTTACATAAATCACTTGATCTTCATTAAGGAACACAACCTGAAGTAGTAGAAAATCTGTCAAAATAAAAATCTTCATAACTTTCTCAAAACTTCACGTGGACCCCTGAAACTTCCAGTGGAT
Organism: Sequoia sempervirens; assembly: GCA_007258455.2. NCBI lineage: Eukaryota > Viridiplantae > Streptophyta > Pinopsida > Cupressales > Cupressaceae > Sequoia > Sequoia sempervirens. Next base: position 244,637,823 of record VDFB02086081.1, read on the forward strand.
AAACTAGATACACTAAACAAGAAACCCTTTAGTCCACAACAGCTGATCGACAATGTACTGATCAAGATGCCTTCATGACCTTCACTGTTCTACTAACAACCTATAGCACTTCTTATTACAATTTTTTGAATATCCTCGACATATACAACCTTCAATACATCAATGCTAATAGTGTTGACATCAATGACAATCACATATCAGGAACACAACCACAACATCCAACATGCATATGCTAAAATTACAAAGGATTAGGAGAATCTCGGGAGTATAATGAATAAGTGGGTACCCATGATTGATAGTCTGCAAGGTATTTTTAAAGGGGCAAGATTTGAAAATGAAATTCTAATTGATATTATTCCTACTTGGAATATGGACAAGCTAATAGAAGAGATGTATGAATATATGACAAAACTATTGCAATAAATAAATACTAAGTTCAAGTCTTTTGAGTGCATAAAAATAAAAGTTATGCCAAGTATCCTGGATAAGAATCAAGAGCTCAAATCCTTATACAAGTGGAAGGCTACATTCATCACATTGGTCCCTACCCTTATAGCCTTCATCTATGCTATTGATGATGTGGACATAGATTTTCTCAACTCCACTACAAATAAGTTGATCTCCTCAGAGGAAGGTTTAGATGCTTTTGCAAAGAGACTAGATCACTCTTAGATGAAAAGTATCCAAAATATAATCAAAATATGGAAAAATCACTTTCATTCCCATGACCATGAGAAAGGACATATGTAGTATGGGATGAAAAATATATAATAAATTGCAATAAGTATGTTTCCATCATTTCATCAGATTTCTAATGCAAATTCCAACTCAGATGATGACATGGGATTTTGAAGTAGTTAGTTGTCTGCTAAAATTTTGTAGTTTTGACTTTTTCTTTTCTTTTATTGCAGTCAACATTAGCTATAATAGTTTCTAGAAGGTGTTTTCTCAAAAAAGTATGTAAAATCTCAACAAAATCATCATACGCCTTCTCTATTCTACCTCATAATTGCAAAATTAGAGAATATTTCCTTCAACAATCTCTACAACTATTTTTTTGTCTTTTGCAAAGTAGTTGTACTTGTTTTTATTTGATCCTAAGGACAATATTGTCAAATGAAAATGTGACATTTATCCATGGATTTAGGATTGTTTCTCCCATGTTTCTATAAAATGGATTTTTGAGCCATTTTTAAAGGATCTTGGATTTTTGTAAGCAAAGAGTATTTGTTTAGGTTTGTATTGTCTAGTCTAGGTCTTCTAGGGAAGAGATGCAGATGTAGTTTTAAGTTTTGTATATCAATACAAATTTAGAATACATGAAAATATTGTGATAATTTCACAATCAATTATTTAATAAATTTATACTTCATTTCTCTTATGAATATAAATTGATCAAGCATCATTTATGTTCATCGTTGTCATTTCTACAAATGAATATTTCTCATATAGCTTCTATTCAAGTAGTATATTAAATTGTTGTATTAGAAACCTTGAGGGTTATAAATGTATACATGGATTATTAAGAAGAAATGGTTGTAAATTCTAAAGGATATCATTGTAAGGAAATGATATATAATCTTTCACAAAGGTTTTTTTTTCAAATGACAATTGCATTTATCTTTGACTATGTTACCCAAGTCTAAGGAATCAATCTAAATATAAGTGTTGATTACACATCCATGGTCATCCTATTTCAAATAACATTTCAATTTATATTTTATTTAGTTCTAATAATTTAGTTTTGATTATGTTCTTAGACCTAGTAAGTAATAGTCTCCAAGAATCTAGCCAATTGAGTCAATTCTATTTGTAATTTTTGGCCATTTTATAAGAACATGTCTATTTTAATAATATATTGATATCAATTATGTGTATTTTCATTTGATATTGTTAAGGATCACCCTCCTAGGTCTCGTAGAGCCTAAAGTGCAGAAGAGAAAATTTTCAAATCCATCCCCTATTTGTTGGCCAACCTCTTGAAATATTTAAGCATAAGAATTGGCTATTTTTTAGATAATTTTAAGAACTAATTGGAATAAAAAAAAAACAACATTTTGGGTGCACTTTGAGGGAAAAAGAAGCTCATAATTGAGTTTAGAAGGCACAAAAACCTCTATTTTCATATAAAACATTCTATATTTTGGCAATGGAAAATTTTTGGCCATTTTTTGAGAGCTTGAAGAAGTTGCAAAATTATTTTCCATATATTCATACAAAATCTATAAGATCCATATAGATATTTATTGTATGGAATAATCATAGGTGTTAGTAGTTTGTAATTTTGACATATTCTATCACCACATATTCTATGCAATATTCTTCCCCTTGTGTCATTCCTACATTTGCTCCATGTAATAAAGGTACAATAAATTTTTTAAAACTTAAAAAAATTGAATCAAAAAAATTGTATGCTATCTAGGTGCATAATCTAAATTACTATTCATAGGGGTTTGGAGTGGTTGGTTATGAACAATGACCTGGGGATAAATTCCCAACAAGTAGTGTGATTGGCCTATTGTGCCTAGGTGTTGATGTGCTAAGAAAATGCCATCGACACAACCGGATTGTTGTTGAGGTGTCCAAACTTGCAACTCCACCCTCTATTTTCTATAGCTCTAACCAAAGTTGTAAAAACCATAAATACCAATGTCCCATAGCTAGAACAATGTCTACACCTCCTTGGTATGCCAAAATTAGCAATTTTTTAAATTGACATAAATTTCTACCAAAGTGTCAAATTTTACAAATGAGATATCATTAAAAAGTTGGCTCCAAGAAATTCATAGTGGTGTAGGAAATTTTACTATATTTATATAGGTGCATTTAGTTTTCGTTTGAATTAATGTATTTATTTTTGGCTTTTGAGATCATGATTTTTTTCCTAGATCTTTTACTAATGATTGAATCGTTGGAAGGTATTGAGGAGCTATATCAAGTTGTTCATGAAATTTTTCCATATTCAACCCTAGGTACATTTTATTTAGTTTATTTCATATTTGCATTTTGGATGATTACTTGGAAATCGTGGAATTTGCAAAGGTTATTTTTAATCAAATCACTTCATTTCAACTACTTAATATGTATTGATATTTTATTTTATCATCTGAGGATTGCATCATTGTAATATTATGGGTTATGCAACACATACTTCTACAATCATTCTAACTAAGGATAATTATGTGTCTTGGAAAAAAGGTGTCATGACACATTGTCGATGGATCAATATTTTGCCTCATCTTTATTGACTTATCCCTTATCCAAAAAAATCTTGGAAGAAATTAGTTTTGGGTGATAAAAATTATCACATCAAAGGATTGATTGGTACAACCATTAGTGATCATTTTTTTTGGGACACTTACTATCATATCTCAAGGATTAGGTCCCAAGCACTCTTTGGAACAAAATTTGGGAGATCCATGGAGACCCTCACATCTCTCCATTCCTCGATGATCCTATAATAGATTGCTTCATTTCACTTGATGATGATGCATTAGAGGAGCTTGAATATTATGCAACACTTGAGAATATTGATGATCAAGAGACCTCTCTTGTTGCTCCTTATCCTCCTATTGAAATCACAAGTCCATCTTATGTTTCTTCATCAAATTTTGGAGATTCTTATTTGAGAGCTTCTAGTGATTCTTTGTAGTATGAAAAATCATAGTCTTTTAGATTCATCTTTGTGGGATGATTACTTGATAGGAATTTCAAACTTGTTTGTGGAGTTTCACATTTCAAATTTAGGGGACACATTTAAAGGGTTTTCTCTCCTCTTTGATGATAGCCCCATCATAGAGGTTGTCCTATAATATTTTTCTTTAGATCTTGTTCAACATTAGTGACCACTTGATCCTAGTTTATAACATTCTCTATTGATTGGGCATGTACATGATTTGATTGTTGCATTATCATCTACTAAGGGCATGAAAAAACTTGAGAATATTTTAGAGACACCATAATCATACATATAGATCCTTCTTCCTACTAATTCCTATCCATGATCAGAAGCATTCCTACATGTATACTTTGTTTTGTTTCTTCCCAAGGGGAGGAATGTCGTCACATCCCATTTTTGAACCCCCTAGAATATATTAAATTTTTCTCTACATTTTAGATTTTGATGCCAAAACTTATTTTATGAATAATTAAAATAAAGTATTTATTTAGTATTATATCATTTTTATATTATTTTAGTTGATGCTCATGTGGGATTGAATTAAATTAAAATGAACATGAATATTATATATTATGTTCTAGAGATACATTCAAATACATATGTATATGTTTTGTGAGACCACCTCAATGGTGTTATGAGGTAGATGAAGGAGATAGTTTTCCCCTCCAAGATTGTGAGGGGGAGAATCATCAGGGAGAGGGAAGTAGATTTGGAAGAAAATCCAAGGTCATCATGAGACTAAGAACACACACACACACACATACTATTCAGTTCATGATAGCAATATGGATGTTTATCTTGAGCTATTTAATTGGTGTGTGATTGGTTATTTTGGTCTTGTGAGTTACATGATTGTAATTTTTTTGCAAATTAATCCTTTTAATTTCTATCTTATGTGTACATTTGGTCAAAATGATATTCTTTGAAAAAGTGTAAGTGTGGTTGTTGTTCATGTATGTATGTATGTATGTATGTATGTATGTATGTATGTATACATGTGTGTGTGTGTGTGTCTATAAGTCCACACACACAAATATATGCAAGTGATTAATTATTCCTATGACGATACCTTAAAATATTGGCAATAAATGAATAAGTATGTTGAAATTTATGAGGTTGTTTATGAAACGGATAACTCCACATAGTAGAGAATGTAGTGGTGGTGTTAAAATCTAACTTCACTTGAATTTAAGTAAATAGGGTCTTCATGTCTTATATGAGAAGGGAAGTATGGGAGACTCTTGATGGCATGCAAATAAAAGAGGAGAAATAATAGGTTCTTGGGGAAAATGAAAGTAGAGAGAGAAAAGGAAAAAAGGAAGAAGGGACAGAGGAAAAAAGGTGGTGCTTATTGTAGTTACCCCTCCCGAAAAAGTGAACAAAAACTATATTACCAAGAAATTTGACTAAAGTGATTAATAAAATTAAGTTCTACAAGAAACAAATTTATAATTTAGGCAATCCGATATTATTAAAAAAAAAAATATTAAGCCATTAAATATATATATATTTATTTAGTCTTGGTATCTTCCTCAAATATACTAATGTTTTGAATAAAGTGATGTAGGTATTGTTATCGGGTGAAAGTAAAGTATTACAAAATTAAAGTTTACAAATAAATTGATAGTTATTTTGGAAAAATAAATAAATAGTTAGTTTTGGGAAGTTATTCCCAAGAGGAAAGTTGGAGTGGTTATTTCACAGGAAAATAATGGCTTTAAAAGCCCATGTATTGATGTAAGAGAAGAAAGGTATTTTGTTGGATTGATGATGAATAAAAAGGAAGTTGGGGATATTTTGGAGTGGTTTTTTCCCGGTTGGGGTTTTCCACATAAATTGGTGTTGTCTCCTTCTATCTTTTTACCTTGTGCAAATTATTTTATGAACAGTTCTAGGTCTTCATAAATATTTGTTTGAACTCTACAATTTGTGTTGATTTAAAGTAGAGGCTTGATGATTTTTCATTGAAGTAGATTATTCTTTTGATTTAAAGCAAAGCTTGAAAAAAAAAAAATTGCATTTGTGAATGTTATTCTGTCAATTGAATGTAAAATATTAGAGTGTAATCATTGAATTTATATGGATTGTTTCCATATAATTTCTTTACTAAAAATTTCATTGAACCGGTTCAGAGATGGGATGTAAATAATTTAGCATGGAATCCTTCCAACACAGATAATTCATTTTTTGCATATCCCCTTTGCCTGTACATGAGCATTTTGCCATTACAGGATGCACATTATAATTATTTTCCATACGTATAATCTAGTAAAAGCTTTATTGTACATGCTTTTAATACCAACTCTAGTTGTTTGTAAACTAGTGCCACCGAGTAGAACAGTTAATAAAATCAACCGTAAATTTTTGTTTACAGAAATTGATGCCAAAACAGAAAAAATAAAATAAAAATGTTTTAAATAAAATTTAAATAAATGATGATAATAATTACCATCCATTGAGAGTCATAGTTAAGTTGTGATATAAAGAAATTAAATTAATTTAGCAAGTTAAGATTAATCCAATTTTAACCTATAAAGATTTATTGTTTTAATAACTCTAGTGTTAGTACATAGATTAATAAATTATTGTAACTTGTTTTTCTTTTATTTATTTAATCTAGAGCTAAAGCCTAATGATAATATAAATCAACTAAAATTTTGAGAAATTTCTAAGTGACATTGAAATTCTATTACTCAAAAATAAATTAAATAATTATATGATATTTGTAGAGAATGTCAAAACTTAAAACAATTCATTTTATAGAATTTGGATTTCTTGTTCAAGTTAATGCTTTCGTGTTTTGTAAGTCTTTAGATCAATGTAATTTAAATCTTTTGTCCAGGTGAGTAAAACTTTGTCGTTATTGTCTTATCATTGATCAAGATTCTCAATTAAGCTTAAAAGTTTTTTTAGAGGGTTCCTTGTGTTATTAATCATTATTTTTTGTTAAAATTTAATAGTTGTTACCACAAGTTTGGGAACAATAACATTAGAAATTCAGAATTATGACTTTTATCATAATTTACTTACTAAATTGTGTTGGAGAAATTGTGATTTAATTATTGTTCCATTGTTATTATGCAACAAAATTTATTCCAATTTAAATTAAATATAAGTTGAATATCTTTTATGATGTTATTCTAATATTAATTCTCTTGATTTTGGCCGATAGTGGAAAGTTAATTAGTTCTTGAAAGAGCAGGGCATTACACTTATGAAGAACAAGATAGAAGAAGAGCTTTGGGTTTTCTGAGCTTTTGGGAAAAAATACAATCTACAGTATGTAAAATTACTTCCATTATAGTATGTCAATGTGTATTTAGTGTATTTGAAATTTATTTTTTCTTTTTGGAAATTGGAAAGGATTGTTTTCATGATAGTAAAGTTTGATTAAAGTGTTGCTAAATCTATTATGAATAGGGTTTAGTGGGTTTTGGAGGGAGCAACCTGACATCCATATAAGAAAAAAAATTCAATACTAAATGGTTTGGAAATGAATCTTAAACCCAATATGTTGATCAATACTATTAGTTTAGTCCTCCTCATTCTGTTTTATTTTTACATGAAATAGTATGACTATTCTCTATTTTCTTACTAAGAGTTTAACCCATTTGAAATTTTATCTTGGTATAAATAATGATAGTGGATGTCCAAACCTTTTGGCCCTAATTTTGTCTAAGAATTTAAACCACTCCCTTGTCTATATCCAAATCCATTTCAATTACATCCTAAGCATCAAAATCACTATTAATTATAATCCTAATATCTATGTAAAATGATAAGAACCACATAGAGTGAAGCTATTTGGGTTTGTTGAACTCTAATCATTCTCTATTTATTAAAAAGCATTCTAACATTAATTTTGAAGAGTGGCTATGATTTATTATTGAGCTCTTTCACTCTTGTTATTATATATAGAGTCCAATGTGCTTGATTTGTCAATATAATGATAGTCTATTATTTCTTGAATGGGAAATACTTCGAGGTTTACATCATTAAACATTGGTTTGAAATTTTAATTCCTATTTATTTGAAACTAAAGCATGATGGTAGGTACTTGTTCTTGAGAATTCTTTGTTAAATATATTAAAGGGGTTGTTATTTGATTTATAGTCTTGTTAAATCTATGGTAGTACTAAAATCATGAAAAAATTATACATGTACTAGTTGCAAACCTTTTGTATTTCCATAGAAAAGGTAATTTAGACAATGTTATGAGTTTTTTTTACACATCTTTTTTGCTTGTTACTTTAAGAAACAATATGATGTGGTTTAGTTTATACCCTTTAGAACTTTTCTTCTCCTTATAGTTTGGCTAATTTATGATGATGTGAATTCTACTAAACTTTGTTTGGTAATAGAGCTTCTAATTTTTCTTTGAGAAAAGTATCCCATGTCATTCTATAATAATCATAAATTAATAGCATGAAATAACTGTCACTTTCAAGAATTCTTCCTCTTGTAGGACCACAAATATTTGTATGCCCCAATTCCAATAGTTTGGTAGTAGACTGTTCTTTGAATTTGAAGCTTCTTCTTGTTTTCTTTCCAACTTGACACTCCTTATAAACAACATTAATAGGCTTTGTAATCTTTGGCAGATCTCTCATAGCTTGAACTGAATTGATTCTTACTAGGTTATCAAAACTGATGTGACACATCCTCTTGTGCCATAGCTAGCTTTCATTAATTTGAGTCATAAAGCAATGACCATCATCATCCTTAAGTTGATAAACATTTCCATCTATCCTTCTTCCATTAGCAATCACAGTCCTACAAATTTTTTTGATCTCACATCCATTATCATGAAACATAAAATTGTAACCTTTGTTACACATTTCTCCAAAAATCAAGAGGTTATGCCATAAACCCTTAACATAGTAAACATCATTAGTATTATGCTTTCCATTAAAACTAATAGAACCTTTTCAACATATCTTAGCAGATGTATCATCACCAAATCTAACACATCCTCCTTCATATTTTTCAAGTTTAAAAAATGTATTATTGTTACTATTATATAATTACAACATCCATTATCAATGATCCAATACTTTTGCTCCTGTCTCGCTTGAAAATTAGATACCAAAGTACCTTTAGTCTTATCCTTTATCTCTTGAGGACTTTCCTTCATACATCTCTCAAAGTTAGTGGAATTAGTTTCATCTTTAAAGCCATGAAAAAGCATTCACCATCATCATCTCCATAATCAAATTCATCATTAGAAATACTTGCATCTTCTCTAACATACTAACTTTTCTTAATCATCTTACCCTTGTTTTCCTTGTTTTTGTTATTCAAAGCTCTGTTTAGACATCTTGAAGCATAATGATCTATCTTTCCATAAGTGAAACATTTTAAAGGAAACTTACCACTGTACTTACCAATACCCTTCTTCATTCTCCTTACAAAGTTGGCTTCCACATCATCAAGATCCTCCTAATATGATTCCTTAATCTCCTCTATTTTGTTAACCTAAAAGAAGTCTCAACTTTTGCACCACTATTTATACCAAATTATATCATCTCAAAAGTAGTTAAAGAACCATACAACTGATCTATAGTATATAATTTAAATTTTCAAATTCCTCAATAGAAGAAACTTTATGACTATAAGATTTAGGAAGAGTTTTGAGAATTTTCTTTACCACTTCTGGTTCTTTGATTTTCCCACCAAGACCTCTGATGGAACTAACAACTTCATATACCCTTTGCATGTATCCTATAATGTTTTCATCTTCATACATCTGTAGGTTCTCAAACATGATCTTCAAATTCAACATCTTAGCTTGTTTGACCTTATCATCTCCTTCATAAATGCTTTCTAACTTTTCCCAAATTTCTCTAGCAATTTTCAGATTCATGACTTTTACTAATTTAGAATTAGCAAGACCATTTAAGAGAGCATACCTTGCTTTACCATTGATTTCATAGGCCTTGGTCTCATCATCAATAGTTGGACCATTTACAGGTGTAGTATATCCATTCTCAACATACTTCCAGACATCAAATCCAAGATAAACCAAAAAAGCTTCCATCCTTGTCTTCTAGAATGCATAATTTGTTCCATCAAACACATGAATCTCTTTCTTATGCATCATCCTATATCTACCTCAAGTGGTTAATATTTATTCTAAGGAACCTTGCTCTGATATCAATTTTTGAATGCACTAGGAAACTAAGAGGGGGGTGAATTAATTGTACCTTAAAACTTCAAAACCCTCATAAAAATTTAGATCCACATTAATTCAATTAGCCTGTAATCTATTATAATAATTTAGCATGAAAAGAAAATAACAAAAAACTAAAACACTATCAACACCATACAAAAGAGAACACCAAATTTACATAGAAAACCCAAGATGGGAAAACCATGGTGAGGATTAGCTCATAATATAAAGTAATATCAACCCCGTTTACAAAAGGGCTCACTATCGGAGGGAACACTACCTAGAAGAAAGAAAGGTTCACTACCATAATAGAAAAGAAGATAGATAAGAATTTTACACAGAGAGATCAATCTCAATGCAATAAGAAAATCCACCACAATATCACCAACACCTTCGTAGTTTGACTGAAGAATTGTAGACACCTTTTGCTCACTGCATCCAACATTATAACACATGAAATCTTGCAATGCACTTCTCAAATTTGCATCTCACAACTCTAAAATTCACATCATATTCATCTATCTTTTCTATCTTATCTCCCTCAACAACTCAACTCTTATTTATACCATCTTCAACCTTGAAACCATTCTCCAAGGTCAGTTGTGTACCTCAACCATGCAAATTCAAATTACCTATTGGTACCAAAACATTTCCGTGGCGGAAAGGAATGAAGGTGGACCACAACAAGCCTTATCTAGGACCTAAATCCATTCATACACACCACACCACACCACACTTCCAAAAACATTGAAGCACCTTTGCATTTAGTGTAAACACCTAGTTCGTTAATTACTCATGTAAACACCATTAAAATTTTAAGTACACGCTTCCTTTGATCGAACAAAAACTCTCTAACAATAAATGTTACCTAAAAAAAATCTAGAATATTCCACAAAAACCCTAAAATCTAACAAACTCCTTCACAACAACTTTCACTTGAAGAATGCACACACCCAATAAACTCAAACAACTATGTCATGCACTGTAACTCAAGAGACCAACTTTTGAAGCACCAAGCATTGAAAAAATTAAACTGAAGAAAGATACCAATACTATCAACATGCCTTTAGATCCACAAGACCTAAAACCAAACTACAGAGAAATGCAGAGCAAAAACATTTCTCCTAGACACCTCTGCAATACACAATTCACACACTAGTGAACACAACTTCTGTATAGCAATCCAACACACAAAATTCTGCATATAATACCTTTGAACACCTCTGATCAACATATCTGAAATGTATAAGAAGATATTCAACCTAGAAGAAATGTGAAGCAAAACTAGAACACTACTCTACAACCCAAAAGAACATTGTAAATCACTATTTCCTCTTTTTATCAAATTTTCTCAAAAGCACTTGGAAACCAAGCACTAGAGACATATCCTCATCATATTTACTACTTCTTCAACACTAAAAAACCAACTACAACCTAAAAACTCAACCATACATCTATAGATAGAAGCTTATCAAAGAAACTCTAGAGGCTGACACTAGTAGGTTACTAATGATAACATAATGCAACTAATCTACAAAGCATCATTAATGCAATAACATAGATAACACCAATGACTACACATACTCTTGCAACAATCTTCTGCTCATCAATGACAACACAAACTTGTTCACATCAATGAAAACACCAACTGCTCATACTTGCAACATAAGTGAACTGTTAAAAAAATTGTAGCGCCTGAGGGGCACATTTTATATTTCCTTCCAATCAATGCATGTCTTGGTCATTTCCATGGAATCCCTTTAGAAAGCAGAGGTTGAAGTGGGTGTGGTGAGGTCCATTAAGCTATCAAAAAACAACAATATGCTCCCACACCCACACATGGAGCAATGCCACTTCACAACCAATAGAGCAAGCTCCTTTGTAAGCAACATCATGTAGCTAGAAGTATAACATCACAAGAACACAAGGGCCCCATGTATATTGTGAACATTAATAAAAACCAGGTTAAACACAATTGAATTAAATAAGTAAATCAATCATTTAGCCTAATTAACTCAAGTTCCCAATAAAATTCTTGCAAAGCTAACTAGGAATCCATTAAACATGAAATAAAATCGAATTGATGAAAGAAACCTAATTAAACTCTAGAAAACCTTGTTCCATTGAGGGATTAGTGTTGATTTGATTTGGAAGGATCAAATATTTCCTAACCCCATTGATTCAAAGCTTCAAGTTGAGTGATAATGGAGGTTGAACCACAAAATTTCTCTCAATTGATGAAGATGAATATGAATTTCTATAGTATAAGGGTGCTCAAATTCTTTGTGGGTGATTTACTCATGGAAATTAGAAGTATTGATAGGAAAAATAGATTAATTAATGGCCAAGATTGATTTAGCTAATCAATGGATAGAAGTGAATATGAGAGGATGACATGGATTGGAGATCAAATCTATGGATGAGATTGAAGATTGACATGGATTGATAAATTTAATCAAGGGCTCCAATTGATGTCAACAAACACAAATCCTTAAAATTAGGAGCATGTACAAGATATTTCCATGTGGGGGGAAATGTTTGAATTTGAATTGAAAGAATATTCCATGGGAAGATTCCTTTGAGGAGTGGGAAATTAGTCAATTAAATACTTAAAACATTATTTAATTATGCAAGGTGGGGGAATTTAAGATTTTAATTAAACACTTTTAGATCATTTAATCAAAAAGGGTATTTGATGATATTTAATTAAACAATTTGCATTATTTAATAAAATAAGATGAAAATTAGTATGAAAGAGGTAAATTAATCAAATAATGTTGATTAGCCGATTAATAGAAGAGAATGATGAATTTAATTAAACAATCAAGATTATTTAATTAAATAGCCAAGAATGATTAAATCAAGATGAAAAATGGTGTTAGTAAATCAAATCTCATGTGTGATATAAACAAGGACAATTTTAAGTGTCAACATTTTTCCCCTCTTTGAAGTGAGCTACTTGCTACATTGGTTCAAAGAACTGATGCCTCTCAGATCAAGATTGGTGTTGAGATCAAAAAATTAAAATTCATGATTTATGCCCCACTATGGCCCAATGGAAGGAATAAATGTTGGCATGTTTCCCCTCGAGAAATAAAGAAAAAAATTGATTTTTCAGGTTGGTATCATGACAAGGATGCAAGATCTATTTAGTTGCAACAAGGACAACAAACAAGCCCTAGGATATGGATTAAAGGTTGTTAGGCAATAAAATGAGTATTTAGGGCCAAAATCCTAGGTCAAGCAATGAATTCATGGTGGAAACCCTAATTTTCCATGCATATACAATAGGTTGGGTTCACTTTCAAGATCATTGCACACTTGGATTTGAGAATTTTGAGAGCTCTAAGAGATATTTGTGAGAGGCCTAGTAGTGTAGCTAATAGAATGGTGGATTGTGTGCTTCTCGTACATCACTCAAACAAAGTCTTGTTATGCCTTGCATAACCACCCCATTTATTCTGGAACAAAATGGCTCCCCCTTCTCTTTTTGCTTTCGTTGCCTTTGTTTATTGGCTTTGGTCTTTGGAATTTCTCTCGTTTTCCTCCTGGGTCTGTATTTTGTTTTATCAGATTTTGGTTCTGTCTCACCTTGAGTTGGTTTTCTTCTTGCTAAAAATTGAATGAAATAATCATAAGCAATAGTGTATTTTATGATAATGTATTCTATATGCTCTGAGGACTAATAGAGGCATTTGTTTTGCAGGATTGAATCACTCATGTGAAGATATCTCTTAAGGAAGTCAGTTGTAAAGCATGCCTCAGTCCCATTCAGCATAAAACTCCTCAAGGGAAAGGTCGTTGAGACCCTCTTGTTGTCTTGTTGACTGGCAGTTTGGTTCTATTCATTTGAAATCCAAAGGGTAGCTGAGACATTTCAGTCGCTATGAGTTTCTATGTGTCTCGCCGATCGGAATGATGGACCTCGGCGACAATGGGGATGGTGTCGGCATGAAGTCTCGCCAACCAAGGAAGGTCTCCCCGAAGTAAAATGAGCTCTCGGCGAAAGGGGAGACTTAGGTGTAATGTCTCGGTGAAAGAAGAAATTCTCACCGACATAAGATAATATCGGCGTAAGTTCTCGCCGATTTGTCATGGTCTTGGAGAAAGGAGGTATCATCGCTATGAGGTCTCGGCGACTAAGAAAGGTCTCATCGAAGGGTTCTCCCTTTGGTGTGATGTCTGGGCGATTGCGAGGTGTCTCGGCAAAATGGACTGTCTTCGATGAAAGGTCTCGCCAACCAATCAAGGTCTTCCTGACTAAATTGAGTTCATCGCCGAAATGGGCTGGCTTCCCTATGAGGTCCTGCTGACCTAATGGGGTCTCGCCGATACAGAATGAGCTTAGAGAGAATGGAGGGGTTTGACATGAGGTCATGCCGACTAGCGGTGGTCTCACCGACATGTTTTTTCCCTTTAGTGTAGTGGAATGCGCTCGATGAAAGGTCTCGCCAACCCAGAGATGTCTTGGCGACAGGGCATGAGTTCAAGGTGAGGTCTTCCCAGCACAAAGGAGTCTCCCTGAGATGGGTGTGCTCACCAAAGGAAGAGAGGCTCGATGTAAGGTCTTTTCGAGGGAATGCAGTCTTTCCAATGGCGATAGATTTGCAAATAGAAAAGGGATATCGGTGTGACCGATGGAACTCGTTGTGCCTTATGACCGATAGCGACTATCTTGCCGATGGTTTTTGTGGTATCAATATGACTTGTGTAGCTCGATATGAGGTCTTTTCGACTATCTTATGCTACGCTGATGGCTGCTATGAGGCATAATCACATCGGGGAGACACAATTAGTGTTTCACCGACATGCAATTCCATTCGAATGACCTTTGACCACCCGGGAATCTTGTGCGGCCTATGTTCCACCAATCAGAAGAAGCTAAAGGAGTGGCCCATTGGCCCTTTGACTGATTGACTACCCCTGTGAAGAAGATCAACATAATGCAAATGACATGGACTCATTCTAAGATGAAAAGTGATGGATCGGCTCGGGAACGATGGTGTTCAGATCTAAAGGGAGGCCCGATGCTACTTCCAGAGATGGTCAACATGTAAAAAGGTCTAGAGCAGGAAGGGGGCCGAAGGAAAGAAACAACCACGAGTCTCAGGAACAGCTGGGGTCTACTAAAAAAAAGGTGGATCATTATTAATGGTGATACTTTGGAGCATTCAAGGTAGCTCCGTGAAGGAGTTTGAAGATGGACACAGAGGCATGCAGTTAATGCTATAGCTACAAAAGATCTGAGATCACCCCCAGAACAATCCTTCACGAACATGGACATCAGGAATACACATTGAATGCAGAATCAACTTTATCCAAAAAGATCTTATGGTCGACCCTCCTGCAACTAGCAGATATTTTTTAAACCCTAAAAATAGGGGGTCAGCGCATTCTTTTGGGCACATCCTGTATATATGGCATTTTTGCCTCTTTGTAGGGGGAGGAGGATGCGAGTTTAAGAGGGAGAGACATAGATATATAGATTTTAAGGACAGTAGTGATCTTCTAAGGAGTAATGGAAAAAAAATCTTAAGAGTAGCAATAGAATAGGAGGTAGATTTAGCATAGATAGTAATGTATACTTCTAGTTTTCTTAGTGTAGATGGAAACAATCTGAAGCATAGGTTTTTTGTACACCAGTGATTGTGCCAGATTTGTAAATGTTGCTTACCTATTGCACTAATAGTAGAAGCAACCAGATTAAAAATCTATTTCATATTGTGTTCTAGAATGGTGTTCATCTTGGGTTAATCAATTTATTTGAAAAGCTTTCAAGGAAAGAAGTTTTGTTTGATGTTTAGTTTAAATAGTGATTTATAATCTGTTGTTAAAATTAGCACTATGAATGAATGAAGCTATGTCAATCACAAGTTGATTTTGTTCTCCAGTTTCAGTTAGCAATTCCTTGAAAGGTAACAAGTCAGGTTAAATTGGATGAATTATTATTCTTTTCAGTCCCAAGCTTTGACCTATATTTTTCTATTTCTTTAAAACCCCAGTTGAAATAGGTTTGAATTTATGCTTGATCTTAGAACAATCCAGAAGCTTAACACCAATAGGCTCCTTGAACATTATAGTTCACATCAATCACTGAGTGAAATCAGCATAGTCAAGAACTGGTTACAAAGACCTTGGGAGCTCAGATATCCATGTGATCATCTTTCTCTTTTAGGAGAGCAGGATAGTAATATTCTGTTTCACTGCTACTATGCCACTTGGTCCATCAATAGAGGACTAGCGCTAGAAGGAGGGCCTAGAAGGGCAAGCTAGATAATACTAGGTTTTTCTCACTAGAAAGGTCCCGTAGAGTTCTTCGATCAGCTGAAAATCCACCACCTTTGATAGAACTTAAGACCCCAAAAAGACACAAGAGTCATAAGACTGGCTCAACCATCATACCACCCTTGTTAGCCCCCCTCACTCCACCAGGATTTTCACCTATACCCCAGTGGGTACCCATCAATCCACCACCGAATCCATCTCAGGTGCCACCACAGCTGGTTCGACACCATCCAACAACTAGCTCAACCACCACCACCGCTACCAATGGCATTTTTTTAGAATAATCCCTCTCCATTGGGGACTATTTTGGGAGGTTTTCATGATATGCCTAAGAATCCTGAGAAATTATGTCCCAAATACATTCATGGCGAATCAAGGAGTGCTGAAGAGCACATACAAGCTTTTAAGGATGCTTGTACTAGAGCTCAGATAGCTCACCATGATGTAGTTTTTAGGTTGTTCCCTTATTCCTTGGGAGACATGGCGTACAACTGGTATCTTAATCTTCCGCAAGGTTCCATTCTGACCTGGAAACACTTGGAGAATGCTTTCATCAATCAATTCAGGGTTTATGTAGATCCAACCCTTTTGTACCACCAATTTGCTACCATCAGGAAGGATCCAGGTGAATCCTTTCCTTTATTCAATATCAGGTTTCAATGAATGTATAGGAGACTGCAAGACCCCTATCTAGTTACTGAGAATAGTGCCATTCAAGCATACTTTAGGGTTATAGACCCTTTACTTGGCTTGTTCCTACAAAGGACTTATCAGCCCGCAGACATTGATTCCTTGTCTAAAGTCTATCATCTAGCTATCAAGTTGCAACAAAAAATTAGTTCTCAACAAGGAAGTTTGGGAGGGGCTTTTCCTTCAATGGGGTATCAGATGCAAAGTCCTACCCATTTATTCAATATTGTCCTAGGGGTTTCTCCTTCCCATTATCAGCCTATGTCTGAATTGCAAACTCAACTACATGTTCCCTTCTTTGCTAATGGAACTCTTGACTTCTTTCAACAATCACAGGTTCCTCAAAGTCCCCATTGTTGGTGTAATTAATTTTAATTACACTTAGCATAAGTTTACTTAGGATTTATTTAATTCCTAAGTTATAGGATCTTATCTTTATCTTATCGAGCTATCTTGTTGCTCAAGATAAGATTAGGTTGTTGCATCTTTGCTTTTATAAAGCAAATTATCTCTTGTAATTAATGGTCTTTTCGAATATATCAAATTGCATGTTTTTATGCAAAGCTTCTGCTTTTTCGTTTTCCTCTTCTGTGGAAGGCTATTTTGGTTTGCAATTAGATCTTGGTTTTCTAACATGGTATCAGAGCCTCGATTCGCAACCCCTTCTCAGCTTTTTTGGAGGATTTTGTTGCAGAGCTCGTTCTGTGTCCCTCGAGGGTTTCAATCCTTGAGCATCATTATGCATCATCTTGGATCAGATCGGGGTTTTTCGTTGGATTCAGAGCGCTAGAAAAAGTCAGAAATGACTTTTATTTCATTGATTTTCATCACCGTTTGCCAGATCTGCGAGGGTTGTAAGATCGATGATTTATCTGTTAGATCCGGGGCTGCCTCGATTTCGAGCACTTTCTGGGCCCTAAACCCAACCTCGGGCCAAGTGGATTCGGCAGCTACCAGTAAAACCCTATTTCCATATAAATTTTGTCCGACGGACATACCAACCAGAGGAATTTTGTCTCTGGCCATACGCCCTGTGACGCTTTGATGGTGCATCATTCTCAAAAATCAAAAAATTTATAAAAATATCAAAAATTGCATTTGAAAAAGTGCGCCAAGATAAATGGAGGTGCCGCCACCGGCTCAGCCACCTGCCTCCCACCAACACCGGCTGACTTCTTTGGCAGGCCACTACCAGGGTTTCACTGCGGGCCTGGCCTCAGCCTCGCGTCACTTTGGGGACTAATCCCCTATGCCGCAGCCCCTTCCAGATTTAAGCCTCAGCCTCCCGTCATGGGTGACCGAGGGTCTGCTTAGCTCCCCAGCCTCTCGGTCCACTCTGTGACTGTGGCCTTATTTTTAGCTCCCTAAGGGCTTTGGGGCCAATTTGGAGTTTTGACCACTTTCACGAAACGGCATATCTTGGGAAAATGAGGTATTTTTTGCAAACAAGATATATCACGTAGTTGTTTCGATGCTCATGCAGTGTGCTGGTGATATTTTCTGGTTTTTCTTTTTAATGATTTTTTCAGCCCGGAAGTCGATGTTTCTTTTATTTTCAATCTCGACGATATCTTTCACTCGCTTTGTCTCGCTTTTTCTATAATTTTCACTTGAAAGCTGGTTTCACTTATGCAAATCTGAGGTCATTTTCAGAAAATGTGTAACTTATTTTATGTATGCATTCATTTTTGTTTCATGTGTTAGGTTTACATTTTCTCTCATGTTTCTGTAGTTTTGCATTATCTCCTTATGCGATCATTGGGTATTGTAATAAAGAACTGATATAAAGTTCCATTAAGGGGGGTTCTTTCATCCATCTTTCATGATTGGTGACAACTCGCATGAGTTTTTCTGGTTTCCTATTGTCTCCTTCTAGCTTCTTTCTTGCTTAGCTGGACACATCGTTGGTTTGTTTTGGTTCACACTTCACATTGAGATTTTATAGTTCTTGATCTGCATTGGTTTAGATCTTTCTCATTTGGAGGCCATGGTTTTATGGTTAATGTTCTAGAATCTCGATTGTACTCATCCTATGGGAAATTTTAGTTTCAGTTTGGCATTG
>VDFB02086081.1:244656807-244684459 GCA_007258455.2 Sequoia sempervirens
GTAGGAATTTGTTTGGTTGATAGAAGAAAATTCCTAGAAGGTATGAGACATGAACGCATGTGTTTTTCATTAATTCCAAGAATCAAAAAGGAAGTTAGCAGTGAAGTTCCTATAGAAGTGTGTGGTTTGCTGGATGAATTCCAGAGTATTATTTCTGACAACATGCCTAAAGGATTACCACTAGTAAGGAAGATTAGTCATTAGACAGATCTGATTCCTAGAGTCAGTTTTCCAAATAAGGCAGCCCATCAAGTGACTCTAGTAGAAAGTGAAGAGTTGAACAAACAAGTGTAAGATTTGTTGTGAAAAGAATTTATTAGGGTGAGTTTGAGTCCATGTGTAGTACCTATAGTACTAGCACCTAAGAAGGTTAGAGAATGGAGAATGTGTACTGATTCAAGAGCCATCAATAAGATCACAATCAAGTATTGATTTCCCTTGCCAAGAATGGATGACATAATGGATTGTCTGAGTGGAGCTGAGCATTTCAAAAAAAATAAACTGAAGAGTGGTTACCATTAGATTCGAATTAGAGAAGGAGACAAACGGAAGACAACTTTCAAGACCAAAGAAGGCTTGTAAAAATGGTTAGTCGTGCCTTTTGGGCTGACCAATGCACCTAGCGCATTCATGAGACTCATGAATGAGATATTGAAATAATTTGAAGGTAAGTTTTTCATTGTTTACTTGGATGACATTTTGATTTTCAGTAAGAAATTGGAGGATCACTTGATGCATATTTGAGGAGATTTTGAGAAGTTGAGAGAGGAGAAGTTGCTGATCAAATTGAAGAAGTGTAGTTTTGTGAAACGTGAACTGGTGTATATGGGATTTTTTTATCTCAGTAGAGGGTCTGAAAATGGATCTGGAAAAGGTGAAAGCCATTGTGGAGTGGCCAATGCCAAGGAACGCTACAAAGGTAAGATATTTTCATGGCCTAGCTAGTTTTTACTGAAAGTTCATTAAAGGATTCACTAGTATTTGTGTTCCCCTAACTGAAACAATGAGAGTGGATAGAAAAGAATTCAAATGGAGTACAAGAGCAACAAAGTGTTTCAATTTGTTGAAGAAGGCCATGAAGCAACCTATTTTGGCACTCCCATATTTCATTAAAGTGTTTCAGGTAGACTGTGATGCTAGTGGCAGTGTCATTGGAGTCGTTTTGAGCCAGGAAGGTAAACCTATTGCTTATTTTAGTGAGAAGTTGAATGATGCCAAGAAGAAATGTTCTGTTTATGATCAAGAATTCTATGCCATAGTCTAGGGTTTGAAAAAGTGGAGAAGTTATTTGTTTCCAAAGGAATTTGTTTTATTTACTGATCATCAGGTTTTACAATATTTGAATAGTTAGGGAAAACTGAACCAAAGACGTTTGAAATGGGTGGAATTTTTGTAGAGCTACACATTTGTGTTAAAGCACAGGAGTGGACAATTGAATAGGGTCAAAGAATCCTTGAGTAGGAGGAAAAATATGTTAATATAATTACAAGTGGAAGTGGTTGGGTTCAAGGAACTCACAAGCTTGTATCCAAAAGATCTTGATTTTGCAAAAGCTTGGAAAGCTTGCAAGGATCCTATCACGTTGGATAGGACAAGGTGGTTGGACAATACCATTCAAGATGGTATTTTGTTTAAGAAGAATCAGTTGCGAATTCCCAGAAGTTCCATGAGAGAGAACTTGATCAAGGAGAAGCATAGTGGTGTATTGGCACCACATTTTGGTCAAGATAAGACCATTTCCATTGTTGGCAAACATTACCATTGGCTGTAGTTATAGTAGGATGTGAAGAAGTTTGTATAGGGTTGCAGGGTGTGTCAATTGGAAAAGGGCACTAGTCAAAATACTGGACTATATCAACTACTACATGTACCTGAGAAGCCATGGGAGGATATCAACATGGATTTTGTTCTTGGGTTTCCAAGGATGTAGCGTGGTCATGACTCCATATTTGTGGTGGTGGATAGATTTTCGAAGATAAAACACTTCATTCTATGTCATAAGACCAGTGATGTTGTTCATGTTGCATAATTATTTTTCAAGGAGGTGGTAAGACTACAGGGCATACCAAAGAGCATAGTTTCAAATCGAGATACCAAGTTCATTGGGTATTTTTGGAGGACATTGTGGAAGAAGTTGAAAACTGATCTAAAGTTTAGCTCAACACACCATCCACAGACAGATGGAAAAACGGAGGTGGTGAATAGGAGTTTGGGTAACTTGTTGCGATGCTTGGTAGGTGATAGACCCAAGGGTTGGGATTTGGTTTTTCTGCAAGCAGAGTTTTCTTATAACAATTTTTTCTATAGAAGAACTAGTAGATCACCATTCTAAACCGTGTATGGAAGTATCCTAAGAACTACTACTGAATTGAGGAAGATGGATAAGGAAGGGAAGCATAGTGCAAAAGTAGAGGATTTTGATGAACATAACAAGAATGTGCATGAAGAAGTTAAGAAGCATATTCATAAGATGAATACACAGTAAAAGATTAAGGCAAATCAAAAAATAAGACATAAGGAGTTTTCAATTGGAGATGAAGTCATGGTTCATTTGAGGAAGGAAATATTTCTAGTTGGTACATACAATAAGTTGAAGATGAAGAAATTTGGATTGTGCAATATTTCGAAGAAAGATGACTCGGGAAATGCATATGAGGTGGAATTTCTGAGTGGGATTCATGTCTCACCTGTGTTTAGCATTTCAGACGTAACAAAGTATCATGAAGTAGATAAGGAGCCTGAGTTAGCAGAGGAACAGTGGAGTGTTCCAACACCTATAGTAGAAAATGAAGAGGTTGAGGAGATCCTAGACAGTTGAGTGGGATGAAGTACCAGGAATAGACAATACAATGAATATCTGGTGAAGTGGAAAGGAAGGCCAATTGAAGACTCAACTTGGTTGTCTGAATCACAGGTTGGTTGTCTAGGATTTCCTCTAACTCTTGAGGAGTGACATAGTTACTCTTGAAATCTACCCTAGGTTTCTGATGCAGAAGCATCACAGAGTCACTCTTCAAATCTACCCTGAGTGTCTAATGCAGGAGCATCTAGGGTGTAGAGCAATATTGCATCATCAATCTAAGTATTTTTGACCAAATAAGGGTTGGCATGTTCTATCATCGGAACCCTGACCTATTGGTGTAACTTCACCCAACGTTCCAATGATAGTCCAATGGTGTTAGTACAGCGTGGTTGAGCATGTGAAGTTCATTGGTGTAAGGGTTCCCTATCGGTGGGATGATTTCCTCTTTCTGGCCGATGGCCCGATTGTATGTGAGCTTGGCATTATGTTCATTGGTGTAGGTGAGTATCTTCGGTAGGACTTTGACCTGGGTCTCCCCGATGACCCGATTAGTGTGACTCTATTGCATCGGTAGAACCTTATTTGTTTTTTTCCCAATGACCTGATGGTCTCTTTGGTGTGTTTTGTTCATCATTGGCACTCCCTTATATCGGTGGAAGGTGACTTGAGGTTTCGATGATGGAGTGACAATGTGGTGTCAATGTGACATGGTGATATCGGTGGGAGATGGAAGGAAGTCTGGGTGATGACACGATGGAGATAGATATGCAGTGGTCAGTGGTGGTTGATGGTCAAGTGAACCCGAGGCCGACACGTGGAAACTTGATATTGCATATTTCACATCATTGTTGTGAAATATAATTCTATTGGCCAGTGTTGACTGTGATGTAAGGACTTAAAGATTTTGAAAGATGATTGGGTGAGGAATGGTACTATGACATGAGACCAAGGCTTACGCAGAGATCTTGTGAGAAATAAAAAGGCCATGGGAGAACATGTGTGGGAAAAACTTGCAGAGGACTGAGGAATCATAGAATATCATATTGTAAGTTCAAATCTTCCAATTCGGTAAATGCCTATAAGAATCCAATTAGATGACATGTTATCTGTAATTTGTAATGATCAATAATAAAGATCATTTCTTTTGTTGTGCAAACCTAGTTGTGTATTGTTGTTCCGGTTGTAAGGGGAGTACCCTCCATCACATAGTCACATCAAGGATAGGTGTCTCAATCATGGGTTGAGGCATATTTCCAAGGGATAATTCTGCTATGCATTTTGCATTAAACTTTTGATAACATTTAAAATAGAAGTCTTCATGGTGTCTAATAGTTTCAATGGGCTTAGGCCAAAAGAAATCCAATGAAAAGTTCCCATGAGAAGACATGAGATTAAAGCCACTATGATGCACTATAAATATCTTATTGCCAAATGGAAACTTTAAAAATTTATGCACAAACGACGAGACAAAATTCATGGCGCGAAGCCATGGATAACCTAACTTCACATAAAATTGGTTTGACTACAAGATGATGGTTAATGAGAAATTTAATGTTTTCGTTCCAATCTTTAGAGGTAGATTTATCAAGCCAATCATAGGGCAATCAAAACCATTATGCATCTTGATCCATGCTTTTAGTTTTTCATATGTATCTTGATAGAGTTCATGCATAAATAGAAATTCTTCAGTGATCACATTCTCTACATAGACATGATCAATTAATATCCCATTGGTATTGTGAACCAATATCCTATACCTGCAAGAACATAATAAAATAACACATAATTAGATCATAATGCAAGTTAGAATAGAGATTCCCCATAAAATCCATTAACATGATTCAAAATAGGAAATGAAAGCAAGAAATGCAATGAAAAGCAATAAAAGAGATTAATCCTATTCAAATAATGCAAACTATTGATCCTATGGGGGAGTTGGTGCCAATTTGATGTGGAAATTGGCCCTTTCCCAACTCCTTTGCAAGCTTTGATGATGAATGGTGATGATGATCCACTTTGTTGAAGATTCAAGTATGCTCCATGATGAAAAACTTGTATAACCTAGCTATGGATTTGATAAATTGATGAATCTTGCAAATTCTTTGAAGATGTATTTGAGTATAGTAAGCTTACTCAAATTATGGATGATGAACATGAAGGATGAGCTCTCTATTTATAGAAAGAAAGAGTTGAAGATTGAAAGATAGGATGAATGTGGGATAAAAGATAAACCAATGATATGATGCCACTTGTCAACATGTGAGAGGATGAAGGTTGAGCACATTTTGATCAATATGGAAGTTTGAAATTTGAATTTGAAGAAGTGACATGTTTAGGGGGGATGAAAGAAGAGAGTTAAATGCCACTTGGCTCAAGGCAAGGACATGTAAGAGGCATTGAATTCCTTGTTGGAAGGGACAAGTCCTTTTGGAGGGACTTTTTGAATTTGAAGAATATTCCATCCTTTGATGCCTTTTTGAATGAAATAGAAGAATTTAATAAATCAAATAAATTGATTTATTGTGCAAGTGGGAAAAGCTAGAGGATGTGGCATGCAATTAGATTAAACTAATCAGGTTTTGATCAATTTAAGAGGAGATTAGGTGATTTGACTAATTGATTTAGATTTGTGGGTTGAAATAAATCAAAAAGAGATGAAAATGATTAAGACCTAGTTAAATAAATATTTTGATTTATTTAACCAAAGGGGGTGAGGTTTGATT
Organism: Sequoia sempervirens; assembly: GCA_007258455.2. NCBI lineage: Eukaryota > Viridiplantae > Streptophyta > Pinopsida > Cupressales > Cupressaceae > Sequoia > Sequoia sempervirens. The sequence goes on from VDFB02086081.1 coordinate 244,662,334, forward strand.
AAATTAGATAAATGTTTTATTCATTTAATTTAATAGAGGAGCTATAGAGATTTAATTAAATAAAATGAATTATTTAATTAAAATAGAGATTTAGGAATTAATTAAATAAAATGGTTTATTTAATTAATGAGAGATAATGAATTAACAAGATAAAATTGATTTATTTAATTAAGAGATAAAATGTGATGAATTTAATCAAATAAAGGTTATTGGATTAAATGTTTAGAAAAGGGGATGATTCAGGATGAATCAGTGTTAGTAGATCAAGATCAGATGTGTGATATCAATCACTATATTTTCCGTGTCTACATTTTTCCCCTCTTTGAAGCAACGTACTTGCTGCATTGGTTCAAAGAATAACCTTGCCATGATCAAAAGTAAAAAAATTCTCTGATTTTTTGAATGTCCCACTATTTCCCCAACGAGAAAAATTATGCTGGTATACTGCCCCCTCGAGAGATCAAGCGGAAATGCTAATTTCCAATGGATATCACAATAAAATGTGAGAGGAGTGGTTCTACTAATCAGAGGATGAAATATAATTCTTTAGAAAGATCAGATATTTGACGTAGACAATTTTGATGATGTATAGATAGTCATTGGCCATGGGTAGCCTCATGTATATTTTGATATATTACACACTTGATCCTAATTTGTACCATGACAGTTACATTATTGATGATATAAGTGAGATGATTATGATGTTTATATGTAATGGATGATATGATGATGCATGGATGATATGGATGCACATGATATGATATGACACTACTTTTATGATTATGTAAATGGATGCTAAATGTATGGTTTATGAGATGCTTAGAATAACCAATCTATATTATGCAATGATGAAATGCAATGCATGCAAGATGATCAATGTTTCTTATATGAAATGATATGATATGCAGATGGTTTGTGGATGCGGTATGGATGCATTAGCGATGATTTATGATTAATTGTCATGGTACCATGTTAGCACGAAAAAGCAAGAGAGAAGACAACAAGAGATTCCAACAAGACACAAGAAGATGATGATGATGATTGCTTGGCAAGGAGTTGGGATTTTCAAAGGGCTAATTACCTTATGTTTGATTACAGACACAGGCACGATGCATCAAGGTATAAAGAACCAGGATGGTGTTGTACCTAGTGCGATGGACTTTGACTCGACAAACAAATAGGAGTATTCTTGTTCACACTTGACATACAAAAACCTTGCTAGGATACACCTAACAAAGCAAGTATTCGCCAAGTTATATTACAAAAACGTCCAACAAGCACAACAGACAAAAGATAATGATCGTTTCCACATTCCTCTCTCTCTAAATCATTTTGAGTAAACATCATCGAGAGGTCATTGGAATGAGTGTAATAAGATAAATCGAAAGAAAAGATCAAGTACACAAACAAGCCAATGTTCTTCATACCTATAGCAAAAGGGATTTGTTTTGATTAGGATAAGAATCCAAGTGATATCCAAAATGATGCCCATGGTCGGAATATTTTTGAAATGTTTTGAGGCTGTTTTTGGTATTTTTGAGATTTTCTCAAATATTTTGATTTTTAGTTTTTCCAATGTTTTTTTGTTTTATGAGATTTTATGAATGTTTTATTTATTTATTTTGGTGTGATTTTGGATGTTTTTTTGGGTTTTCTTAGTTTTTTGGATGTTTTTGGATTTTTGTGTCTCAGGGGCTAATCAAAGATTAGCCTTGCCTATGTTTAAGCTCAGAGATGATGTAGTTCAGATGCCATGTTTTTGATTTTTCACCTTTTTTTGGATTTTGATATGTTTTGAATATTTTTGGATTTTCTGATTTTCTGATGTTTTTGGATTTTCTCATGATTTTGATGATTTGGATATGGATATGTGTGGTGATATCAGTGCTCTATTTGGGATTTTTTTGAAGACCAAGCATAAGGTTGAAGGATCAGATCGATGAACTGATGATGATAACATTGTTGAGGATGCACAACAATGCAAGGATATTGTTAAGCAACACGAGGATTAAGAAGGATATTCCAAGATGATGAGGGATTGATGATGATAACATTGTTGAGGATGCACAACAATGCAAGGATAGTGTTAAGAAACACAAGGATTAGGATGGATATCCCAAGATTGATGAAGCTTGGTTAGGAACAAAATTGGTTTTGGATGATTTGATGTGATGTTGAAGCATGCACTAGATGTAACTGATAGTGATTGTTTGGATTGATGTTCGATGAAAGATGAAGATTGATAAGGAATTTTTTCTCTTCAAAATATGCCATGGGCTAGTGATTTGGATGTTTTGCTCACAAGTGGTTTGACCAATTTGATTTCATGTTTTCCATTGTTTAGATCACCACATAAGTTGGAGGATATAGATCAAGATTTATTCCTGAAGCAAGATGTAAATATCCGCCCCCAGTGTCTAGCAATGTTTGGAATGCCATGGATGTATGCTTGGATAAGTGTATGGATGGAGGGATATGGATTATCTTGCAATAAGATAAGGTGTTCGAACAAAGGATGTTCATTTGGATAATTCTTCATGGCTCAGATAATGTTGGGTAGGATAGGATCAATGAAAATGACCCATGTCAAGATGTCTACCATAACCAAGTGTAAAGTGTACACCAAACTTTGTCAAGATCAAGATAACTTAGACTATGGATGCAGATGGATGAAAATGGATTGGATAAATGGTTCACAGATGAATGGATTTATTATGGATAAGATGGATGGAATGTTGGATTTATTATGGATGGGATGAGATGCTTTCACCTGAAGTGGAACACGTAGATGCTTGATTCTACACATGACGCCTACTTGCCAGGTTTTCATCATGGTACCTGTCCAAAGCGCCACCGTAGTGGTTTTCACTGGAGGATGATTTTTTATTTTTACTATTTTCAATCCTTTTTTCTGATTTTTTTTTGGATTTTTATGTTTTTTTAATTTTTTTGATTTTTTTGAAAGATTTTAAGATCATGTTGAACCACCTGGTGGTGTTGATGTAGATGCCCCTGTCATAATGTGCCATCGATATCCTACTTGAAGAAGCTGCTTTGCCAAGATACATGCACTTGAATACAACTTTTGAGATTCCTGATCGACTTTGTTGATATCAGATTTAACTTTGTCTTTGTGCACACACCATGATAAAGTCCCTTCTGAATCCTTATGATGAAGGGTCGTTGCCAATACATGGTCAATGTGAGAATTGGATATCATGTTTGGAGGTGTGGATGGAGTTTTTTTATGAATAAAAGATGGATTGGTTGATAGTTTGGAACCTTTGACTCTCCAAACTTGGGAAGATGAGCAATGATGGGTGGATATGAAAGTGTGCGTGGAATTAGGACCAACTGCTTGATATACTTTGTATGTCGCTTGGGAAGCCTACTTTTTCCTTTGTGGACATCTTTGATGGATACTTTTCCCTTTTTTATTTTTCCCCATAGTTTCTTTCACTGATGGAGTTTGATAAGGATAATCTTTCTTTGTATTCTTTGGTGTCCATGTGTATTTGACTTGTCCATTATGCTTCCTTTCTTCTTTTTCTTTGACAATGTTCCTTGTTCTTTGATTCAAATCTTTCTTTTAATGTTGGTCCCAATTCGTGGATGGGGTGATGGGTGGATGAAGATTCATGATGTGGTTGGTTGTAGTATTGGCATTAGTTTCATCATAAGGACTCTTCATGCTCCCTATGTTGATGTTTTCTTCAGACATAGTTGCCCCCAGTATGGTGGTAGTGGTACCTTCATTCCTTGATTCTGCTTGTTATAAATTTCTTGTTTAGTAAGCCTTCTTTGATAAATGACCACTGTAGATGATGTTGTTTCAATTTGTTGCTCTGCTAACTCTAGATTATACTGTTATGTCTGACTTTTTTCCTTGAGCAGATAATGCTGGATACCCGCATACTTGATGTCCTCAATCTGAATTTGGGATATATTTGATGCTGATGTTGATAACTCAGTTTGATTTTAGGAATTAATAATCTGCTCTTTTTGTGTAACATAATCTTGTTCTAGATGAAGATCATCTACGTGTCCATCCACAGAAAGCATCTCATGGGTAGATGGAGGATTATGTGTTATATGGATATGATCATCATGTATAGATAGGAGAGTGTCCATTAGATCATTGTAGTATCTTGGAGATATGAATTCTTGATCTTGAATGATTTCAGAATTGCTTTCAACATGCTTTGGATCAAGTTCTTGACATGGGTCAATTTCAAAGGATGGATTGCTTACAAAGGGTTCTTGGATATCTTCATTAGGCATAGGAAGTGGCTCAATATCCTCTTGATCTTGGAGTGAATTTGGATCAAGTGTTGAGTTGAAGATTCCTTCAATATCGACAATTATGAGGTCGAAGGATGTCAATATGTCTTGGAAAGGACCATTACTAGACTTTGGTTAGAGATGTTGATCATGCTTTAGAATAAATTCTTGAGATATGTCCTCTAACTTATTAGGTGATGTAGAGACATTTTCAACATGATCATTGGTCGATGGATTGTTGATTATAGGATCAAATAATGTTAACACTCCTTGAAATAGATAATTGTTGGATATTGTCAAGGGATTCTTATCATGATAAAAAAGTGACTCTTGATGTATGTTGGTTTGATCTTCGGATGAGGTAGAAACATCTTCCATGTGTTCATTGATGGATAGGTCTTGATCATGTGATCATTGACTTGGATCGATACATGGAGTCGTTAACATTTGTTGGGATTTTGAACAACATTTTTTTGTTGGGCTTGGTATTGGGCTTGAGCCTGGGCTTGTGCTTGTTGGACTTGAAGTGTGGCTTTGGCAGCTTGAGCAACTTGTGCAACTTGTTGAGCAACTAGTTGTGTAGCTTGCCAGTTTTGGTTTAGATAGAGTGCCTTCTGATAAGTAGCCTACTGAGCAGCTTGCAACACAATGTTGTATTGGTTTGATGTGTTTGGTTTGGGTGGTGGTGGTGGTGGAGGTGGTTTTGGAATAGTGCTTGTTGTGGTGATAAGAGGTACAGTCGTATTGATGATTGGGATTTGATTGGTGGATGGTGCGATCGATATGGTTGGTCCTTGAGAGACCATGTTTTGAGGGATGATAGACGATGTGTTGGGTGCTTGTGATATGGGGATGGTTTCCATCTATTGTTGTGATATCGATGGCAAGGGGGAATGATTTTGTATGATGCCTTTATTGATGGTTAGGAGGATGTTTTGGATGAGCAGTGGTAGTGAAGGTAGTGCCAAAATGTGAACCCATATCCTATACCTGCAAGAACATAATAAAATAACACATAATTAGATCATAATGCAAGTTAGAATAGAGATTCCCCATAAAATCCATTAACATGATTCAAAATAGGAAATGAAAGCAAGAAATGCAATGAAAAGCAATAAAAAAGATCAATCCTATTCAAATAATGCAAAATTTTGATCCTATGGGGGAGTTGGTGCCAATTTGATGTGGAAATTGGCCCTTTCTCAACTCCTTTGCAAGATTTTATGATGAATGGTGATGGTGATCCACTTTGTTGAAGATTCAAGTGTGCTCCATGATGAAAAACCTACATAACCTAGCTATGGATTTGATAAATTGATGAATCTTGCAAATGCTTTGAAGATGTATTTGAGTATAGTAAGCTTACTCAAATTATGAATGATGAACATGAAAGATGAGCTCTCTATTTATAGAAAGAAAGAGTTGAAGATTGAAAGATAGGATGAATGTGGGATAAAAGATAAACCAATGACATGATGCCACTTGTCAACATGTGAGAGGATGAAGGTTGGGCACATTTTGATCAATTTGCAAGTTTGAAATTTGAATTTGAAGAAGTGGCATGTTTAGGGGGGATGAAAGAAGAGAGTTAAATGCCACTTGGCATAAGGCAAGGACATGTAAGAGGCATTGAATTCCTTGTTGGAAGGGACAAGTCCTTTTGGAGGGACTTTTTGAATTTGAAGAATATTCCATCCTTTGATGCCTTTTTGAATGAAATAGAAGAATTTAATAAATCAAATAAATTGATTTATTGTGCAAGTGGGAAAAGCTAGAGGATGTGGCATGCAATTAGATTAAACTAATCAGGTTTTGATCAATTTAAGAGGAGATTAGGTGATTTGACTAATTGATTTAGATTTGTGGGTTGAAATAAATCAAAAAGAGATGAAAATGATTAAGACCTAGTTAAATAAATATTTTGATTTATTTAACCAAAGCAGGTGATGTTTGATTAAATTAGATAAATGTTTGATTTATTTAATTTAATAGAGGAACTATAGAGATTTAATTAAACAAAATGAATTATTTAATTAAAATAGAGATTTAGGAATTAATTAAATAAAATGGTTTATTTAATTAACGAGAGATAATGACTTAACAAGATAACATTGATTTATTTAATTAAGAGATGAAATGTGATGAATTTAATAAAATAAAGGTTATTGTATTAAATGTTTAGAAAAGGGGATAATTTAGGATGAACCAGTGTTAGTAGATCAAGATCGGATGTGTGATATCAATCAGTATATTTTCCATGTCTACAGGTATGCTTTCCATTGATTCTTCCAACTATGTAGAGAGGACCATTAGGTGCATGTTTAAGTATGTCTTGTTGTGATAAAGCAATATCAAGCAACATCTTAGTTGGGCCCTTATGAGGTTTAGCATCAATAAATATAATCACACTATCTGTAAGGTTATTTAATATGTTTTCATCAATTGTGTCAACATTCATCACATCATTCTTTGTTTCAATAGCTTTGAAAAAGGAGATATTATGATTAGGAATAGGATTGGTAAAGATTTGAAAATTATGATTAGGAGCCACAAACTTATTACCTTGATCCTTAACACTTCCAATTAGGATATGATTAGAATCAATGAGCTCTTGTATAAGATGTTTAAGACGCTTACAATGTTTTGTATCATGTCCATTTTGTCGATGGAAATGGTAGTAGGAATTTGGTCTATAGTTGGGAGGTAAAGGCTTAGTAGGATTAGGATCTCTTACATGAGGCAAGGACATCAAATCCCTCCCTAAGAGCTGCAACATGGTATTAACAAGGGTATCAGGTAGAGGTTTAAATTATCTATTTCTATTTTCAAAGTCATATGGTTTTTTCATATTTATAGGAGCCACTTGGGTGTTAAAATTTTGATTGGATTGAGGGGGATTAAGTTGGATAAAGCCCTTATTTTGTTTCTTGAAAGGTTGGTAATTGTTTTGAGGTGTAGATTTAGAATTTTCAAAATGGTTAGAGGGAGTTTTCACTTCATGAATACTAATCAAATTTTGGTAATCACGAAGGGTTGTACACAACAGTGTGAAGGAAGGAAATCTCATCTCTCAATCTTTGTTTAAATTTTGTCTTGCAAATTGGAAATAAACATTCTTTGAAGGTTGGCATCAGGAATCTTAATGTTTATTTGTGAATAAAGCTTTTGGTATCGCACCATGAAATCAATGAATTTTTCATCATCCTTTTGTTTAGATTTCATCAAATAAGCTAAGGTCATCTTGCGAGCCATGTGAATTTGGAAGTGTTTGTAAAAGGAATCAATAAGTTCATTGAATGAACCAATTGAATTATTCCATATGAAGAAAAACCACTCTAAAGCAACATCTTTCAAGGATCTAGGGAATAGCTTAGCTAGGAGTTTATCTTAAAAAATGAAGTCACTACATAGGGAAGTGTAAGTGGAAACGTGACTAATGGGATCCCCTTTCCCACCATATTTCTCAAACCTAGGAACCTCTATACCTTGTGGAATTTTTGTTCTCAATATCTCCAAGGATGAGGGATTTTTTTATGTATTGTGAGGGTTGGCCATAGTTGTTTTGGTTTAAGGTACCCATTTTTTGTTGAAGGGATGACATGTTTTGTAAAAGTGTGTCAAGGATTGGATCGTTGTTAGTATTGTGAAATGGCAGTGAATAAGGTGGAGTGGTGTATGTTTGCGGAGGGAAAGTGAATTGTAGATTTGTGAGGGGGGATGGTTGAGGAGATATGAGATTTGAATGTACAAAGGTAGATGGATTTCCAATGGAAACACCTAATGAAGTGTTGACATTGATAGTAGGTTGAATGGTTGTGGTAACATGAGTACTATTGTATGTAGGAATAGAGGTGAGGGTTATGGAAGGAGGAATTGAATTTCCACCTTGGATTTGAGTATACCCCAAAGCTTGAGCACAACTAGTCAGAGTAGGGGTGTTCTTATCAACAATATGAGCTAGACTTTACACAATCTCTATTCCATATTCAGTTTCAAGCATTTTCCTCATGTTATCTAAAGTAGGAATGACACTACTATCAATGTTTTCCATGTTCACAAAGTTTTGCAGTTTTTCTATTTCTTCATCCACCCTTCTTATGTTTTCTTGTGGGATATTAGCAACATCATGCATATTGTTTGTAGGTAGGGAAGTCATTGGAAATGACGTATGAAGACTATGATCCATAGAGGGTTGATTATCAACACTATTAGTGAAAGTGTTGGAGAACCCAATATCCATAATGAATGGTGTATTGTGGGATGGAATGAGTCTCGAACTATGTCTCACAATAGTGTTGCTAATAGGACAAAAATTTGTAAAGCTCAAACAAGTTTCACACAGTCGGTAGACAACCAAAATGGAAAGAAGGTGAAATGCAATGCAATAACCTAGAATGCAAATATGTAAATACATTTTTCAAATTTTCTGATTGCACAATGCAAAAACCTAAAAATGATGTCTTGTAAATGCAATTTTGAAATAACACAATGCACTAAATCAAATGAAGCTAAAAATGATTAATTTCACTTAACATAAATTTTATAAACTGAAAACAACAAAACGGAATACAAAAATAGATTTTTTAATGCCCAGAAAATTAGGCAATGACCTTGATCAAGGACTTATTCACTCAGGGGAAAATGGCTCCTAGGTTAGGGTTTTAAAAATATTTTTATAGATTTATGAGATGATTCTAATGGTTTCCAAATTATGATTAGAAACAATAAGTTATAGTTTGATTTTTTTTGTGAATTTATGGTATAATGCACGTGCAAAATATGACAAAATGACAAACTAGGAGACCTAATTTGATGTGCAATTTTGTTTCAATTTTCAAATGAAAGTTAATGATGATGCAATGCTATGTAAATAATATGCAAAATGACTAATTTTTTTTATATTTTTTAGATTTCAAGAATGCAAAAATAAAATCCTAAAACCCCTAAATGAAATGCAAAGTTAATGCAAGCTAAACAACCCTAAATGAGATTCAATTCATTCCTATGCAATGCAAATGAAAAAAAAATATAGATCTAGGGCATAAATGGACTCCAAAATGAGAAAAATGCAATGATCAAAAGTTGGGTTCACCAGAATGAAACAAAGAAAAATAGGTGCATCAATAGAGTTATGATGGACATATCTTCCTCTATTTTATTAGGAAATGAGATCCACACAATTAAAGGAATGTCAACCTTGAGGTGAGTCAAGTGAAAGTGTGAATGTACTGATTTCCTTTTTTTGAAAGGACAGGGGTCTTGATTAAACAAAACTTTGGGGAGAAAGATTAAAAATAGAAAACTAACTCCACAATACAACCTGAAAAGTGCATCTAATAGATTAAGCTCAATTTTGATGGAATTGTTGGTTGTTTTTACTGTAACTAGGTTGGTATGCTAATCTAACTATGGAATTGCCAATTCCAATCAAGGGCAGCTCAAAGGACCTAGACCAACTGACGAGGATTTTAAAGACCTCCTACACTTTGGGCTCTACAAGACCCGAGAGGGTGATCCCTTAATGTGTTTACAACCTTTGCACCATTATCATACACAACATTAACAACAACAAATAATATCATTTAATATCTCAACATAATAGGATAATACCAAATAGAATTGGTTGTTTATCAATAATATCAACTATTTGGAGCATGAGATAACTACAACACATTTCACAGTATAAGATAGTCATTGATTTGCAATTTGTAGCAAGCTCTAGGTAAAGACAAACAAATACTGAACCATACGAATAAGTACAACTTAGTTCAGTGCCATAAATCCATTGTAGGAGTCAAATTCATAAGCATCTAAGGGTTTATGATAGATTTAACACATAACATATAAGATCCTTGATAACATTGCTTTACAATCTCATCAATATGTATTCTAACCCAATACTACTTATCAAATCCTTATATAGAACATATCCACCTACAATCCCATTCACACATTTTAATTAATTCCTTGAATTAAAGGTAAAACAAGAATCATACACACCACAACAGTGAGATGAACGAGACAACCCTTCATCATCTTATTCAAAACATAGATATGCATGTACAATGGAGAGACATGAGTTTGAATAAATCATTTCAATTCAAATGCCAATACTGTCATAAAACATCAAATCCCCATGAATTCAAAACCTACTACATAATGACTCAAAACCTAAATTGCATTTTCCCTAAAACCATCAAACTTTACAATTTTCTCTGCAACTTCACCTAGACTCGACCAAAAAATATCTCACTTGCTAACCTATACTTCTGGCCTTGAAATCCTTCTTATAGAAAAATAAGGAGCAAACAAGCATCAGTCCAGAAAGCATATGTGTCACCAGCCAATTGGACTGCCTTTTGATATTTCAAAAATTTGTTACAACAATAATCTCCCTGAAGAATCTTCTTGTTCATAGTGCCCGCTGAGAATGGTTGATGCAGCAACAAAAACTTCAGGAATTCTGCGCCTAGACTGTCACCAAAAACAAAAATGGAATCTATTGTAACTGCAACAACTGATTTTTCAACCGTTAGTAGCCTACTCCTTATCACTCTTCTTCAGTTAGATATACATTTACCCATTTTTGGTACTCTTCATCAGTTGGCCAATCAAAATTGATTACCTCATTCACCTTGACACTATAAGGTGTGTACTTAATTGCCACCTGATTCACTTCTCTTTCAAAAGACTCCAAATATGAGCTGGTGCTAATGATTTTGTCCATATAGCTCACCAATAAATCATAATATGAGTCATCACAAATTAATCTAATTTGATCATTGATGACCTCATTTTCCCGATCCTACCACTATTGGAGTGACCTGATATTTCCCTACTCATCAATTATGTCAGGTAACAATGTGTCACTCCAATCATCAAAGTTCTTCACCAACTCTGATCTTCCTACTCAAGTCATCTAGTAAGGTCTGAAAACCTTGCAATGACTTAACTAACACCTGAGTAGGCCTTAATGATTTGGGCCTATTATTTATATCAAACCTTAAGGCTTTATACATTATGTCTAAATCATTGGCCCTAGGGATCCAATTTTCAATTAATGGTACTACTACCTCTTGATCCCTATCAATATTCTTTATTGCATCTAATAATAAAGAATATAAAGAATACACAAATGACAATCTGTCATCAGATTTCTCATTTAAATGCATCAATACAGTATTAACAACCTCCCTTTTCTTTAAAAGTACTCCCTCCTCACTTGCCTTCAAGGATGCCTGTAACTCTGCAATTTTTTGCATTAGTTGCTTCTTTGTAGGATCTACAAAGAATTCTATTTCTTCATCAATTAGCTCCAAAGTAGGACTGAGGGAATGATTTTGGCTGGGGGACCCCAGTGTAGAAACAATGGGAGAAGCAGAGGCACTGAACCTAATGTGGAAGGAAATGTTCTAATCCCTAGAGCACTTGATGTCTCCCCAATTTGCTTGTAGTTTAACCTATCCACCTCAGTCTGTAGCTCAACATTCCTTTGTTGCATCTTGCTATATTCCCCAATTATGAAATTGCACTTCTCCATTAGGATTTTCTTTTCAGCCTCCTCTCTTTCGACAGTCTTTTGGGTGAATTTGGCCACATTTATTGTCAAATTAGTGGCCTATGTGGTTGAGGTCTCTGAAGATATCTCTATTATCAACCCTCCTCTTAAATTTGGGTTAATATCAGTAACATTTGGCTTTCTCCCTTGAGGGGCCAAAGCCCAAATTGCCAAGGTCTCATATTCTTCACTAAAGGCAGAATCTTGCAATGCTACCTTGACCTCTTCTTCATAATCTTGCAAGGGATATTTGGACTTCAAAATAGCGTTAAAATTTATGACATCTGCAATATCCCACTTAGGAAAAATCAAGACACCAACTTGATTTAACAATTTTCTCCCCCTCCTCAGGAGTGATGCTCTTGAATTCATCCATTAATTTAGCTTTCACTTCATCATCATTCTCCTAGTCTGACCTGTCAGGTCTCAATTCTCTTTTCCTCTTGCATTTATCCTGATATTATTCCAATTTCATTCTCCATACTAGTTGCAAGAATACTGGAGTTTTTACCAATGCATTATCATCTAGAAACTCCTTACATGCTTCCATTCTTGCATCTTGCACACATTTTCCTTTCATATCTAGATCAGAGAGAACCAATTCAGCTGGCCTGAGAGTGGAAGGAATACCCATCTACATGTCCTGGTCGGTGACAACAATTTCACCCACCAAATCCTCTTGTGATTGTTCAATCTTTTGCCTCTTAGGGCTTGGCTCTGATGGTGGTGGTGAGGGACTATTCTCGGGTGATGCTTCCAAATCAATAATCTTAATTGCCCCAGGCATTTTGAGCTTTGGACCTGGTTGTGCAGGAAATTTCATTATTTGTTTTCCTTTTCTATCCTCTTCTTCCTCATCACTACTATCATTTCTTTTCCTCCTATAAATATGCCTTTTATCTGTAGGTTGGTAGGTTGGCCTCATTTCAATTGGCCTGGAATCTTGCTCCTGTATGCCCAGATCCAACTCCAGGTTTACCTTCTTGGTCATCAAGGTGCCCATGACTTCTTTGAAGTTGTCCATCAAAAATTCAATTTTCTTATGATATGGATTGAACTCCACCAATGGATCATACTTTGGATCCATTTTGTGCACAATGGAAAATAGCTTGTCATAAACTATCCATTTCTCCTTGTTCAACTCCTGCCTACTTAGGTCAAATTCATTTCTAATCAATTCCTCAGGGAAGTTGAACTCATGCACAAACTTACCACCTTTTATCCTTTGTCTAAAAAGAGCAAAGAAGCCCTCGGGATCATGCTGCCACTTGGGACCACACCTCAAATGGTATTCTTCAAAAAAATTCCCAAAGTGTACCCAACCTCCTTTCAAAAAGACAAAATCTGACACCACAGTATAGTCCAGGAAAAATGTTCCTTTACCTTTCCCAGTAAGGTTGTCCTCATGGATAAAACCAATCTACCACATAACTTCTGCAAATCCCACTCTTGGTGGCACATTGTATGGCAATATATGAGGGGTCCTTTGAAAACCATACACCCTCAAGATAGTGCTGACTAGGTATGGAATAATATCACCCCTGTTGTGGAAAACCTTCAACTTTGGCTTCCTCCCCTTTGGTCTAAGGAAATCATGCAACTCCTTAGGAATCCTGGGCACATTTACCATCAACCTGGCTCTCAATCTGGAAGCAAAACAATTGTCAAAATGCACATAACTGGCATTCTCCCTGTTACATGGTAAATCTGTAGTCCACACTTGCATTGGCAATATTTCTCCATTAACCAACTTCCTTAACTCCATCTTCTCAAAGAAGAATTCAACATTCTTATACAAGAACATATGCATTAACATGGAATACTGGAAGAATGGAGTGCTTGCATCATTTTTCTACAACTTCAACAACCCTTCATGTATCTTTTCAGCCATCAAAGAAGCAAAATCATAAATTACTGAGAAATTAGGGTGTTGTATTTGCACCCCCATGAACATGTAAGCAATAGGCATCACTGTGTTGGGGTTAAAACCCAAAATCTGGCACAATGAGTAAAAGGTGGCCAAGAAATGATTTGCAAAGCAATTCACTCTTAAACATTCTTGGTCATTAGGGCTAATATAGAATTTTGAGCCTCCTGCCCTAGCCAAATGAGGTGGGAGCAACTTAACTCTAAAATTGATTTCAACTTCCCATACTCCCGTTTCATCTCTTCAAGATCAATAGGAACCAAGAACATACTAGGCTCACTCAGATCAAAAACTTGTCAGAATTCATCTTTGTTAATGCTTAACAAAACCTTTCCATCATGATCTCTAATCACTCGTGTGACAAGGTCATATTGTGCAACCACTGCCCTAAGCAAGTCAATATCAGGAACACATTCGGTACCACCAGCTTCCCCATATCATACATCCAACCATTCGAAAAGGGGTGGGGAAAATTCCTCTATCCAAACTACAATCTGAACATCTCTAAACCTATAAGAGGAACCCTAGCATTGGCTATGTTGGAGCGCTTATTTACCAATCCCTCCCCTAGGGTTTTTCCTCGCATCAAGACTAACCCCTTCTTCCTATCATTCATTGACAAGGGAAATTGATCCAGGAAATCATCATATAGGTTTCTATTTAAATAATCAATCTGGCCAGAATGCTGCTTTGATGGTGCCATCTTGGGTAAACTAGGACTTCCTTGCTATTTCAAATTTCAAACAAACTAGGGCTAAATAGAAATACAAAACTACATAATAGAACCTTGCAATTTCCTACAATTCAATTAACCTATAACCCTAAAACAATTATCAGCAAGCCCTCTGACAAGCACACAACAAATTTCTCCCAAATTCAAATTCAAAATAACCTGGAGATACACAAATCAACTCACAGCTTTGTGTTTGCATAAACCCAAATCTTTGTTGTAACAACTTGTAACTTTGTCCTTGGCCTTGAGACTGCTCCACAAAGATGTTTGAATGCTTTGTGACACAATAAAAGAAGGAGAATAATCGCTTTATTTCTATCTGTGTGTGTGAAATATGGGATCAAATCTAAATTAAATTCAACAACACAATCAATAAAACATTAAATCAAAGAAGCTAAAAGAAGATTAAATAAACAAATCAAACTCTCATTGCAGCTTCTCCGAAGTCGTCTTATTGTTCTCTATCTCCAGCGTTTCGTCTTTGCTCAAGTTGCTCTCATATTTGAAATGCCAAGCTCAACGAAGTAGGCTACTGAAGAATGAGATTTAAAATGCATACTAATGTTAAATGCAAGATTATGCTATGATAAGAAATATTGCTAAAATGCTAAAATTGCAAGAATGTAAGCATATGCTGTATTCTTTCTGTGTTGTGTTGTGTTGTGTAACCAATGCTTGGATTTGCATGTACATTTATAGAGTTTTTTGAAGATTTCGATTGGCTGGTTTGGTCAACAACTGTGATAATTCCTGACAGATTAAATGGTTGAAGATAGATGAGATTGAAGAGAAAATAGAAGAAAACGAATAAAGCCAGATTTTTCCATTTTAATGGAAGAGATAAGATGAGATGATTTAAAAATCATATTTTTTTAGAAGAAAAATGGAAAGATTATGATAAGATAAATAATGAATTATCTAATTCAATTATTTATTTATGAGTGCATGTTGATTTTTCTTAAATAAATAAATATTTAAGATTTTGAGGAAATCAGAAGATTTCATAATTAAATAGAATATCTAATTATGATTTGAAGAAAGCAAAAGATCTTTAATTAAATAAAATATTTAATTAAATTTGAAAGAATGAAATTAATTAAATAAAAGTATTTAATTAATTAGAGGAAAGTTTTAAAATAGAAAGAAAAGAGATATTTTAATTAAAAAGATTTAATTAAATTCAAAAGATGATAATTAACTTAAATAAATAAAATGTATTTATTTAATTTAATCAAGTAGAATGTGGAATAATTAAATAAAATAGATCTATTTAATTATGGTGGGAGAATAAAATGAATGAATACTATAATTAAATTGATCAAATTTAATTACATATCGAAGACTTTTAGAGGAATTAATTAAATAATAAATATTTAATTAAATGTCAGGAATAATTAAATATGACCAATTTTATGCATATACATTTTGCCCCTCTTTGAAGTGATGTGTGAAATGCATTGCTTCAAAGAATAAAAAATAAAAAATAAAAAAATTTGTTTCCCTTGATATGTTTTTGTTGCTGATGCTGATGATGCCCCCTCGGGAGGTAAATCACGGATGAGAAAAGTCTGTTTGGGGAGTTAGTGATTTAGCTTCCGATAAGTGATGTAAAAGATGCCCCAGATTAAAGTGAAAACAAAAATGCCACCAAAAAGCCATCTTAAGTGACCTATGTAAAGTAAAAAGGTGAAAGTAAAAGTCATTTTCACTCTTTTGCTACAGTGATTTGGATGCTCTGACAGTGACTCAGCAAGATGTCGATTCCCTATCACATGCATAGATTCAAGTAGGCGCGACGATTTCAGAGACCAACAGCGTATGGACCACCGATGAGTTAATTAAACCTCTTTGTGATTCGAATTTTATGATTTTAATCAATTTTTGCACATTTTTTATGTGGATTTAGGTTTTGAAATGTCATTTTAGCGCATCTGCGGGTATGTTTTAGCGCATTCAAATTTTCTTTTAGCGCTTCTAGGGAGTTCTTTAGCGCATTTAGGTTACAGACAGTCTAGTGCATACGAAGTATAGATTAGCGCTTATAGGGATAAGGCTGGCTAGTTTGCAGAGTCATGCATTTAGGCACAGAGTTGTGCATCTAGGGTTTAGCACATATAGAGCATGAAGTAGTGCATAAGCGAGGTTTCATAGCACATCTAGGGTTTTAGCGCTTATAGGGAAAACTTTAGCGCTTTTAGGGTGCATATCCGCGCATATGGGGTTTTAGCGCATTTGAGGGAAATTGTAGCGCTTTTGAGTTTTAGTGCATCAGAGGCGTAGTGTAGCGCATCTACGAAAATTTTGGCAGAATGCCAGGATGAAAAAATGATGGTCTATATTGCGTCCTTGGTCAATAGATAAAGAAAGTGTTTTTCCATCATGCTGATAGGTGATGAGTAATTGATAACTTTGCTTCTTTGATTAGAAGACAAAGAGTAAATGCCTTATAGGACTTCTGATAAATTTTCTTTCTACGATAGAAAACAAATAGTAAATGATTGATGTGAAAACATATTTATATTTATGCCTGTAATACAAATAGAATGATGTTTTGATTGTGTGATATGGTTCATTGATACGGGTCACTAATATAGATCACTTGATATGGGTCACTGATATGGGTATGATATGTTGTCCTTGTGATGATAATAGGAGGTGTTTGACAACCTCCAGATGAGAGAGCAATTCCCGATATGTTGGGATCAGATAGGAGAGTTGACTCCTACAGAGGTACAGTGGATAGGTGCATGTGGACTGGGATCTCTATTGACTATCCTGTGAGGGATTCGAGCCAATAGAGGGTTGTTGACTACATTGGCTGAGAGGTGGCATTCGGATCATAACACCTTTCACTTGCCAACTGGTGAGATGACTGTGACACCAGAGGATGTATACAGGATTCTAGGGATTCCTGTGGTAGGTGCCCTTATGGTTTATGACCACAAGGAGATAGGGGGGACAAAGGCATTGAGGAGGATTTGTGGTGATGCATCGGTATCCGGATATTGGGTGCCATGGGTGGATTTTAGCAGGTATCTAGCCTTAGTAGCTGTGTTGGCGGCATTTATTGGAGGTTTCCTTGGACCGTACCATCAGTCGAAGGGATTTTCAGTTGGGTGGGGGAGGATGCTAGAGTGGATGGTGATGCAGCCACTGAGGTACTCTTGGGGGAGCTGCATTTTGGCGCATCTATACCATGATCTACGTTAGGTGGTCTACCGAGGGTCGACAAGTTTGGCTAGTGGTGTGACCTTGCTCCAAATCTAGGCGTGGGAGCATATTGCAGTTACTAGGCCAGCGTGTGCTAGGGAGAGGCCACTAGGTAGGCCATATGTATATGCATATTCAGGTGCACTTGTCCAGCCCAAGCTGGGCAAGTTGGAGTATTGGCAATGTGTGTTGGATGATGTGGACTCAGTGATATGGAGACCATATACAGACTGTAAGCCTTGGGACACGGATCAGCCTTGGGACACGGATCACCTAGAGATGTCATTTGTTTGCATTCCTCGATATCTGATAGGATGGACTCTGTTTATTATTGAGAGATTTATGGCCTTGCGGGTTTAGAGACAATATGGTTTTACACAGGGTATGCCACAGGGCATTGCTCATTATGGGCAGCGCAAGGATGATCCTGGATGGGGTCCTTGCATTGTGTATCAGGTAGCATACATAGAGTACTCGAGCTTATAGCCTGAGGAATGGGCATATAGGCCAGAGGTTACAGATGCAGGCATGTCAGATGAGTACTTAGAGTATTTCCATACTCATTGGTTTCCACGGTTTACATGTCTGGATGAGCCAGGGCCCATTGCAATGGTACAGCAGCCAGTGGCAGGGGGTCAGGAGGGTGTGGCTGGTGGAGAGTAGGTAGGCGGAGGCAGAGAGGAGGAGGGGGAGGATGACAATGAGGAGGTTGAGGTTGGAGATGAGGAGGGGGAGGATGATAGCTCAGATGGTGGGGATGACGAGGGAGATGATGGAGGGGAGATGGAGAGGTTAGTGAGGTAGAGGATGGATAGTTCAGCCAGTGCTCAGGTTGTTCAGAGAGCCAGATCTAGTGGGAGACCATGGACGGTCATCATGATGTCCTCTTCTTCTCAGTAGACACAGATAGCCACCCTGCAGGCCTAGGTACAGACTATTCAGGGGCAGTTAGGTCAGGCACAAAGTGTGATAGCGCAGTTACAGGCGCAGCTTGCACAGGCACAGGCTAAGGTTCCAGCTCCAGCACAGGTAGTTCAGCCTGCCTCAGACCCACAGATAGCTCAGTTGACAGCAGAGAGGGATGCATTTAGATGGAGGGCAATAGAGGCCGAGGGTGTGGCTCAAAGACTGATGGGCACTATAGAGAGTGCATCATTACAAGATGCCATTGCAGAGGGTATGGAGATGGCGAGGGAGGTTGAGTACTACCGGCTGAGATACAAGGAGTTATGTCTGCCTGAGCACAGAGAGCCATACCCACTGTCCCACATGAGGACCAGGAGCAGATTTCAGACACGGACACAGAGCCTAGGGGTTACCCTACCTCGGCGGGATCCTGATGCAAGTACTAGTGGCAGGCCACCTCCTTCTAGACCAGCTCCTTCAAGGGCATCGACCAACTAGCTTTTGTGATGTATATCATTTTTGGAGCCTGTATATGCCATTTTTTTTATCATATCCCATGTATTTCTCTTTGGACTTGTTTAGTTTCTTTGGACATTGGACATATGTATCATTTTTGATGAGTGATGATATGCAGCGGCGATGATTTTTTTGATGATATGATGTGCATTTATGAGATGATTTATATGATGAGTATTATGCAATTATTTCTATATGCTATGGATGTTGGTATGCATTTGAATGATTTTACGACTAACATGATATGCAAGATGATTTTGGTATGATATGTTTGTGATGATGATTGATGATGTGTATTAATGATGTTATGCAGGTGGATGACTTATGATGTGATTGTGAAAATATGTCATGGGATATTTGATATGTTGTATGAAAAATGTTATTTGGAAAATGATATGAAGATGTATTTATGGAATGTTTGTTTTTGGATTTTCAAATGGAAAATGAATGTTGTGTTTATGATATGCATTATGAATTTGTAATATGAATGGACATGAAAATGATAGGATGAGATGACTATAATGTGATAAATGATAAATGACGATATGAAATGAAATAGTTGATGATAATGAGATATATGATAATATGATAAATGATATGTTGTGAAATGTATTAATGATGTGATGAGCAGAAACGATAATGTAATGATATGTTAATGAAATAATGTGATAGAGGATGATGACATGAAATGATAATGTAATGATGAATGATGAATGAAATGGAAACGTTAAATGAAATGATATGAAAAATGATAAATAAATGATAAAATGATAATGAAAGGATAATGACTTTGAATGATAAAAAATGGTAATGATAAGTGAAATGAGTAAATGATAATGAAATGATATGATAAATGATAAATGATAAAATGAGAAGTGAAAATGAAATTGAAATGATTAATGATATACAATGAAATGAAAGATAATGATAATGAAATAATGAATGATATGAAATGGTAATGATAAGTGAAATGATATGATAAATGATAAGTGATATGCAATGATAATGAAATGATAGGTGATAATGAAATGATGAATGATAAATGACAAATAAATGATAAAATGAGAAGTGAAAATGAAATCGAAATGATTAATGATATGCAATGAAATGAAAGATAATGATAATGATATGATGAATGATATGAAATGGTAATGATAATGAAATGATATGATAAATGATAAGTGATATGCAATGATAATGAAATGATAGGTGATAATGAAATGATAGGTGATAATGAAACAAATGTCGGAATGTCCTCCACAAATAGTCCAAAGAGACATGACAACTGTTGACATTATTTGTGAGTCCTTTAAAAACTTTGATGCAAATCCGATATGCAGATATATGTACACTGATCTAAAATGAAATGCAACTAAAATGAAGTAAACCAATCATTGAGCCTTTTTGTAGCTTTCTTGGATCATCATAGAGCGTTAAAATTTTGGAAGTATGTACAAGCATCAGAGGGTAAATTAACACCAATGATGACCTAAGTACAACTTTCATGCTTTTGATATAGCAAGTGAACACAAGCATCGAGGTATAATTGAACCGAGATGACCTGAGCATTTCTCGCATAAACAGACAAAGACTAACCACCGTCTGATACAAATGTGGAACTGTCATCAATGATATTACTTTGGAAATCATGTCTTGCGACATATTTGCAACAGATAGATAGTTAACCTCAAGACAACAGACAAAGAAAAATCATCCTCTTTCCTTGCCACTCTAGTTCAGTACATCATTGAGTGTACTCCAGAGGGATGATATCAAAATTTAAACAACCATAGTTCAAAATGAAAAACTGTTATTCCAAATATTATTCAGATTTTAGATCATCTAGATATGAAGTATGATATGGTACTTGCTGAAAACTGTTGTGACACGGATCGATGATTGGATAGTTTTTTCATGTGATTTGATTTGGTTGTGTGTTTATCTGATTGGATTTGATACCTTTGTCTAGTTTTTTTCTGAAAGTTGATTGCCCCCAATATGTCAACGTTTTTGCCCCCAGTATTGACACAACTTGCTGAAATGAATATGTATGATAATCAAGCCATGGGAAGATGTTATTGTTCTAGGCAAATGATGATAGCATGATGCTAGTATGGACCTAAGATGAAGGGAAAATGCATGAAAAGGAAAGATGAAAAGCAAAGTGCAAAATATGAACTAATAGATGGAGAGTTAAAAATAGCGTCTGTTTGCTAGATTTTCACTATTTGTTTTTATTGCATTTTTCAAGTCAATAGACTGCCTGTTGTCAGGTTTTCACCCTTTTCTTTTTTTTTGACTCTACCGAGATGCCTGTTTGCTAGGTTTTCACTAGGGTAACCATTTTTCAGGACTTTTTCTGTTGTTTTTGGATTTTCTTCAGGACTTTTTTAGCTGTTTTTGTATTTCTTCGGGACTTTTTCTGCTGTTTTTGAATTTCTTCAAGACTTTTTCTGCTGTTTTTGAATTTCTTCTAGACTTTTTCTGCTGTTTTTAGATTTTCTTCAGGACTTTTTTTGCCAGTGATAACCGCTTCATACATAATACTTTTTCAGGTGCATGCTATTGATGGGTTCGTCAAATAGGTACCCTTCTTGCATTGATAGTTTGTAAGCTCTTGAACCATAGACAGCAATAACCACATAAGGACCTAGCCAATCTGGTTCAAATTTCCCTTTCTTTTCTTTGTCTTGCTGATTTCGTGGGTTTTCTTTCAAGAATAGATCACCCACCTGAAAGGTACATGGCTTTACTTTGTGGTTGTAACTGCAAGAAATCATCTATTGGTATGCTTTCAAATGGTCAGCTACTCTTTGTCTCTTTTCATCTAAGAGTTCTAGTTCTTGGAGTCGGGAAACTCTGTATTCATCATCTGTTGTGAGACCTTTCAGTGATACTCTGAGTGATGGGATTTCAACTTCTAGAGGAAGAATGGCTTCTGCTCCATAAACAAGAGAAAATGGTGTTGCTCCTGTTGGAGTGCAGACACTGGTTC
>VDFB02086081.1:244684559-244794503 GCA_007258455.2 Sequoia sempervirens
TGTAATGACTACATAACCTCTCACCGAGGATTGCGTGCTACAGCGACATACATTTGGCAAGTGAATTCATCGGCGGGAGATGTTATAAGTCACGGCGACTTGAAATGATGTCTTCGATGAAGCTTGGTGAAATCTCTATGATGTCTCATCGATGGTAGGTGACTATAGCGACTGTGAACAAAGTGAAAGGATTGCTTCGGTGAGGGATATGCCCTTGTCTTGGTGAATGGATGGTACATAAAGGAAATACATTTTGATGAAGCATTTTGACTCTATATGATGTCTTCTCGAGTCCATCTTCTCTTGCTGATAGTGTGTCTGTTCGGGTGTCGCCATGACCTCCTGTCGAGTGAGCTTTCTCTCACCGACGGGGCATTATTCTAAGTTGAAATCTCACGTCAATGTGCACCTAGTCTCGTCGACTTGATTGCTCGATCAAACACATAGATCTTCGCCATGATGTCTGGCCAACCCGGCCATCTCTCCCCAACTCTATGGTGCAATCGATATCCTTTGCGAACTTCGCTGGGATGTTTCCCCGACTCGGTTGCCCCTTGCTGACTATGATGAGCGCTCGATGTAACATAAGATTCTCGGCCTGTGGTCTTCCCGACACTGCTTTGTCTTGCCGACGGTGGTTGCCTACCTCAACGGCTAATGATATTTAAACAACAACTGTCTGATCTTAGTGATCGATGGTAGAGATTCAAACATGTGTGCAGTCGGGATTTCAAAGGTGTTTGCACACGAAAAACTGAAACCTGGTGCATTCATGGTGGCAGATGAGAGGGTCACTGGATCCACTAAACCAGCATTCATGGCGATGTGACTCTGGGACAAGGACGGCATGGCTCGAGTGTGGGCGCGCGGATTTGGTGCAGGTTGATTGATCTCTATCTGTGAGAGAATGTCCCCCCTGATAGAGATTCAACCAGAGGCATTTATGAGACCAGTGAAGCAGTTGGAAATAATGACTTGGCTTGCGAGCTATTTTAGGGTTTTTCCTAGTCAGCTGGTGATGTGTATTCTCATTTGGTCGGTTGCTTGTTGCTCTCCCTGTTCCTATAAAGGGAGAATTCATGGCCAGATGTGGGGGTTCCAAACTTTGGTGTTCTGTTCCACATTTTTCTGAGTTTTTGAATAGTTTGGGATAGATTAGGGTTTAGTTTTGAGTCATGATTTTGAGTCTATGGTCTGTAATGTTGAATTCCTCTATAAATATAATCAGTTTGAGCAATGAAAACATGAAGATGCTTGTCTCTCATGCATGTTGTCAGATTGTCTCCTTATTTGCGCACTTTTAATCATTTGAATGAATGCATAAGGTGTCTTTGTTCATCTTCTCATACTTCATGAGACTGTGTTGTTTGTTGATAGGTCTGCTTCAAGGAAGCAATTAAATCCTTTGAACAGATAGCAGTGATTACTTGTTTGCAGGTAGGATTCGGTAAGAAGAGTCTGGTTGCTACAGGAGCTAGATTGTCAATGTAAGGCACTAATAGTTGATGTAAGGCATCAACAAAACAAGATTTGTTGATTGAGGTCTATTTGCAGATGATTTCCCTTTGTTGTGTTTGACTTCGTGGCCCAAAACTAGGCACTGATCTATCCTGCAGCCTGTTCCCCTCAGAAAAAATTCATAAATCATTGAATATCCTTATTTAGTTTGTGTCCTACCTCCTGGTTGCTGCAAGTATTGTGTTACTAAGAATCTAGCCCCATTTGAGGTCCTCAACGCTTGGCATTAGGAGTTATCTTCTATAAAAAGCAATGTCTGGTCTTGTTTGAGGCATTGTGTGGGTATACCCGCCCTGGTTCTGCAGAGCCTAAAGTGCAGAAGATCTCTTGATCTTGTCGGGCTGGTCTAGGTCCGAAAGGTTCTTGATTGGAGTTGGCTACTCCATAGGTAGAATAGGAGACCAACCTGGTTTACAAGAAAACACAACATTGTCGTAAAAAAGGGTTCTCTTTATCCTTGTCTTATTATATATAGCTATTATTATGAAAGCTTCATTTTTTTTTTGCACTTCCAAAGCAGGTAGCTCACTTTGGTGGAAAATAATGTCTGCATTCAATCCTTGAATTATTGCTTCTATATCATTTAGTTGAACATTAGAAGGGATATAAACTTTTTCTAAAGAACTTTGAATCATGTTATGATAATGAGGGGGGGGCTTGAATAAGGTCCCATAATGATATATTAGTAGGAGTGTTCTTAAGTTGTTCAACAAGATCATACTCCTTTCCATTATGTAAGGGAAAATGAGGGGCACTAGGCAAGATAGGGTTAGGCAATCGGAGGGATGTTGAAGGTGTTTTTCTTGGTTGTGGATTGTTTCTAGTGTTATATGCATGAGAAATGGTCTTATAATTATATTGTTGTGAAACATTATGCTTAGGTGGTTCAAGGATGAGGATGGGTTTGTTTTGAGTTTGAGGTCTATTTGAAGGTGGGTAAAGGATGAGTTCAGGTTGAATAATATTAAATTTTGTTAGTGAAGGAGAGTCTAATGTAGCTTCATCATATTCATCTAAGGAAGAGTCATTAATAGTGTTTTAAAGACATGTGTCAATGTTCTCATTGTCTTGTACCATGATATCCTCCCTAGTAGGTGAGTTTTTGGGAGAGATACAAACTAGATGTTCATGACATTCAATGTTTGGTTCTTTCAAAATAACTTCATCACAAGTAGGGGAGTCATTTATGATTGGATTATCTTGCTTATCAATGATGGTATTCTCTTGTTCAATAATTTTTTTCCTAGGGGAAAAGAGACAAATAGGACTCTCATAACTCTCATTGGTTTTATCTTCTAACAAAAAAATATCTTGTTCACAACTAGGAGAGATATCAGGAGAAGAATAAATAATTTGATTGTCATGATTATCCACCATTGCATTCTCTTTCACTAAATAATTTTTATAGGTGTGGGGGATGAATTTTTTCTTGGAATGCTTAGAAATATATGAAACTAGCATTGTTTGACCAAGAATGAAAAGTATTTCTAACCATCTTATGAAATGCTTGAAGAATGTAAACAATGTATATCCAAAGATGAAAAGTACTTTTATCCAATTTATGCAAAGCTTTAATAATGCAAACAATGTATATCCAAATATGAAAAGCACCTCTATCAAACTTATGCAAAGCTTCATGAATGTGAAAATTGTGTATGAAAAAGTGAAAAGTACTTTTATCCATATTATGCAAAGTTTTAGAAATGTAAACATTTTCAGATCTAATGGTTTTTGCTACTAAAATGATTTAGGAAGAACTCAAAAATGACAACACTAAATTGATGTATTTGACCTAGATGCATAATAGAAGCTATTGAAACTTTCCAAAGTGATACTATAGGTTACCAACAAGCCTAGGAAGTATAGAAAATCACCAAAAAACTTTGAAAATATTGTTTTTGTAAGCCTCCAAGGACTCATTCACTTAGCTGGGTATATGAGTTCCTTTTAGGGTTTTTGATAGTTTTAGATAGTGAAAAACAAACAACAAAAAATAACAAGAAATTAGGTGAAAAGACCTATACTAGGACTTGTATACACCTAAAAATAGTCATCACCTTTAATTAATTAAATACTAGCTATTTGATTAATATTCTGACTATGTATAAATAAATTATTAATTTATTTATATTGTTCACCCTTCTCTAATTCTCCAAATCTAAATTATATTCCTCTAAATTAATTAAATAAACAAGGTTCCCTAAACTCATTTTATTTAATTAATCTTCACTAAATCCAATTATGAATTAGAGCACATTTCTACAACTTTTTGTGCCACCTCACCAAGGTCATATGAAAATAAATAATTCTAATTTTTAATTAGAATTCTCTTCAACTCATTTCAAAAAGCACATGGTCTTTTCTTCCAACACTTCCACCAATTTTGGAGCACAAGACTTATTCTTCCCATAGTTCCACCAATTTTGGAGCACATGACTTATTCCTCCCACAATTCCACCAATTTTGGAAGCACTGTTATGCCTTGCATAACCACCCCATTTTGTTCTGGAACAAAATGGGTCCCCCCTTTGTGTCTGTTGTCTTCTTTCCCTTTTTAGTTGTATGTTTTGATCTTTGGAATTCTTTTGTTTTTCTCCTAATTTTGACCTTTGATCTATCTGATTTAATTTTGGTTCTGTCTCAACTTGAGTTGGTTTTCTTCTTGCTGAAAATTCAATGAAATAATCATAGGCAACAAGATAGTTTGTTTTGATATATCTTATATCCATTGGGGACTAATGGAAGCCTTTGTTTTACAAGATCAAAACACACACATGATGATATTTCTCATGGGAGCTCAGTTGGAAAGCATTCCTCAATCCAGTTGGTCATGAAAAATTAGCTAAGGCAAAAGTCAGCAAGACTTTACTAACCTCTCACCGACTGGTGGCTCGACTCTCTCTGCTAAGGATCCAAAGGAGGTGTTAGAACTGCACAATTTTGATGATATTACATATTGTCCATACTCGCAAAGTTTCCAGAAAAGTCCCACCATGAGTATATTTTCCCCATATCTGGCCTTGTTGCATTCTAGATTCCATCAAGTCTGGATACTCCACATTATAGGTCATATCGCCATGAGATCATCAAAGTCTCCCCAACTTATAATGCATTTTTCTAAGTATGCGTCTCTGCTTCCTGTCGGCAAGACCTCAGGGATGTCACGGTGACTGGAGTTCACATGCAGTTGCCTATTGGCAACACATCATTCAGAGTCCTGGCGACTAGGAGCTTCCCATCAGCATAGAATTTTCTTTCAGGGAAAGGTCTCAGTGAGATCTTTGTGTCTCACCGATTGATGGTAGAAGGATCTGTACATCGGAAAAGGGTTTTCTCTTTTCCAAGAAGTCTTGTCAAATTCATAAAGTCTCACCGACTACTGCACAGTGAGCAAACACTTCGGTGGGAGTCATCTTCTTCAGCATATGGTCTTGGAAAAATCTTGGTCTCTCACTGACTAATGGAGACAAACATACATCAGGGAGAGTGGTTCACCTTTGGCGTGATGTCTGGCCGAAGTGTTAAACCCTCGATAACATGGAAGTGAGTCACTAGGAGTCTTGCCGATAGGGAAGGGTCCCACCAAAGGTCTAAGGTCAGTGATAATTTTTCCTTTGGCAAGAGGTCTGGCCGATTGGCATGGGTCTCACCGAAAGGAGTTGCATTCAGTGAAGGATAAACGGCATAATGTTTCGCTGAATAGGTGAGGTCACACCCGACGGAGAAGAATGTCGCCATAACTCTTGCGAATCTGAGGGCATTGGTGAAGATTTTCTTTTCCATAATATCAGGTCTCTGACCAAAGGGGCTCACCGCCAGCCTCGGCCGACTGATTGGGGATTCTTCTTTGATGACAGGAGGGCTTAGTAAGAAGAAAGGAATTTGGGGTAAAAGGTCTCCTAAAACATTATAGTCACGACATGAAATAAGCTCACCGGGGAGTTTAACATCGGCTGTGACTCTATTTGATAGAATAAGTTGGGGAAAACAAAAAGATCACCTTAAGGTCTCCTAACCACAAATGTACCCCTTGATAGTATTCATTTCAGGGAGGAACATGCGCTGAGAGTATAGCCTTTGGCGAAAGGTCTCGCCGAAGGGGAAAGGTTTCACCAAAACAAAAGAGCTCAGAGAGGAAAAGAAGAAATCGGTAAGACTCTAAGCGAATGAAGTGCCTTCGCTATGATGTCTTACCGATGCAGGAAAGTCTTACCGATAAAGAGTAATCGGGGGAGAATGATAAGAGCTTCAATGAGAGCTCGGTGGAAATGAAGGAGTCTTGGTGATATAGAATGTGCTCACCGAGAGAAGAAAGACTTTGCCATGTGGTCTTGTCGAACGAATGTAGTCTTGCCGATAGGTCTTGCGAGCTCGATATGATTTCTGTATCTCGCCGAAATGTCTCACCGACTGACCTATGTCATGCCAATAACTACTGAAGGATGAGATGCTTGCTCCGGGGAGACAGCGATGATGTCTCCGCGACTATCTTGATGTTAGTTAAGAACCACTGCTGAATGCTTGAGGGAGCTTGCTTGGCATATGCGGAGCCAATCGGGAATAGTCCCAAAAGAGTGACTCATCGGCCCCTTTGACCGATTGACTACTCCTATGAGGGAAGATCAATAGAAAGCAAGCAGGGTGGATTCATTCTCAGATCACTAAGGGATGAATTTGCTCGGGCAATGGCATTCAAATCTGTAAGAGAGGGCCCAATGGTGCTTCCAGAAGATGGTCAATGTCACAGGAAAGTCTAGAACAAAAAGGAAGGCTGAGGGTAGAAGAAAGCTGTGACTCATAGGGACAGTTGTAGTGACTACTGGCAAAGAGGTAGATTAGTATTGATGGAGATATTATGAGCATTCAAGGCGACTCCAACAGAGTTCGAAGGTGGACACAAAGACAGAAGAGTTAATGTTGCCACTGCCAAAAAGATCTAAAAAGGCTTCTCCTGAGGGTAGAAATCCTTCATCACCATGGACAACAAGGCTTCACATTGAATATAGCATTAACTCTTCAAAAAGATCTGAGAGCCGACTCTTCTGGAAGCAGATATTTTGTTACTTCTTATGATTCTTGTGTCTTGTAGAGCTTAAGACCCCAATAAGACACAAGAATCATAAAGGCTAGAATATCCTGCTACCATACTCGACTTCTCTCCTCCACGGGCTTTTTTCACCAAGCCGCGATGGATCACTTTATGTGTGTGTGAAATATGGGATCAAATCTAAATTAAATTCAACAACACAAGCAATAAAACATTAAATCAAAGAAGCTTAAAAGAAGATTAAACAAATTATCAAACTCTTATCGCAGCTTCTCCGAAGTCGTCTTATTGTTCTCTATCTCCAGCGTTTCGTCTTTGCTCAAGTTGCTCTCAGATTTGAAATGCCAAGCTCAATGAAGTAGGCTACTGAAGAATGAGATTTAAAATGCATACTAATGCTAAATGCAAGATTATGCTATGATAAGAAATATTGCTAAAATGCTAAAATTGCAAGAATGTAAGCGTATGCTGTATTCTTTCTGTGTTGTGTAACCAATGCTTGGATTTGCACGTGCATTTATAGAGTTTTTCAAAGATTTCGATTGGCTGGTTTGGTCAACGGCTGTGATAATTCCTGACAGATCAAACGGTTGAAGATAGATGAGATTGAAGAGAAAATAGAAGAAAACGAATAAAGCCAGATTTTTCCATTTTAATGGAAGAGATAAGATGAGATGATTTAAAAATCATCTTTTTAGAAGAAAAATGGAAAGATTATGATAAGATAAATAATGAATTATCTAATTCAATTATTTATTTATGAGTGCATGTTGATTTTTCTTAAATAAATAAATATTTAAGATTTTGAGGAAATCAGAAGATTTCATAATTAAACAGAATATCTAATTATGATTTGAAGAAAGCAGAAGATCTTTAATTAAATAAAATATTTAATTAAATTTGAAAGAATGAAATTAATTAAATAAAAGTATTTAATTAATTAGAGGAAAGTTTTAAAATAGAAAGAAAAGAGATATTTTAATTAAAAAGATTTAATTAAATTCAAAAGATGATAATTAACTTAAATAAATAAAATGTATTTATTTAATTTAATCAAGTAGAATGTGGAATAATTAAATAAAATAGATCTATTTAATTATGGTGGGAGAATAAAATGAATGAATACTATAATTAAATTGATCAAATTTAATTACATATCGAAGACTTTTAGAGGAATTAATTAAATAATAAATATTTAATTAAATGTCAGGAATAATTAAATATGACCAATTTTATGCATATACATTTTGCCCCTCTTTGAAGTGATGTGTGAAATGCATTGCTTCAAAGAATAAAAAATAAAAAATAAAAAAATTTGTTTCCCTTGATATGTTTTTGTTGCTGATGCTGATGATGCCCCCTCGGGAGGTAAATCACGGATGAGAAAAGTCTGTTTGGGGAGTTAGTGATTTAGCTTCCGATAAGTGATGTAAAAGATGCCCCAGATTAAAGTGAAAACAAAAATGCCACCAAAAAGCCATCTTAAGTGACCTATGTAAAGTAAAAAGGTGAAAGTAAAAGTCATTTTCACTCTTTTGCTACAGTGATTTGGATGCTCTGACAGTGACTCAGCAAGATGTCGATTCCCTATCACATGCATAGATTCAAGTAGGCGCGACGATTTCAGAGACCAACAGCGTATGGACCACCGATGAGTTAATTAAACCTCTTTGTGATTCGAATTTTATGATTTTAATCAATTTTTGCACATTTTTTATGTGGATTTAGGTTTTGAAATGTCATTTTAGCGCATCTGCGGGTATGTTTTAGCGCATTCAAATTTTCTTTTAGCGCTTCTAGGGAGTTCTTTAGCGCATTTAGGTTACAGACAGTCTAGTGCATACGAAGTATAGATTAGCGCTTATAGGGATAAGGCTGGCTAGTTTGCAGAGTCATGCATTTAGGCACAGAGTTGTGCATCTAGGGTTTAGCACATATAGAGCATGAAGTAGTGCATAAGCGAGGTTTCATAGCACATCTAGGGTTTTAGCGCTTATAGGGAAAACTTTAGCGCTTTTAGGGTGCATATCCGCGCATATGGGGTTTTAGCGCATTTGAGGGAAATTGTAGCGCTTTTGAGTTTTAGTGCATCAGAGGCGTAGTGTAGCGCATCTACGAAAATTTTGGCAGAATGCCAGGATGAAAAAATGATGGTCTATATTGCGTCCTTGGTCAATAGATAAAGAAAGTGTTTTTCCATCATGCTGATAGGTGATGAGTAATTGATAACTTTGCTTCTTTGATTAGAAGACAAAGAGTAAATGCCTTATAGGACTTCTGATAAATTTTCTTTCTACGATAGAAAACAAATAGTAAATGATTGATGTGAAAACATATTTATATTTATGCCTGTAATACAAATAGAATGATGTTTTGATTGTGTGATATGGTTCATTGATACGGGTCACTAATATAGATCACTTGATATGGGTCACTGATATGGGTATGATATGTTGTCCTTGTGATGATAATAGGAGGTGTTTGACAACCTCCAGATGAGAGAGCAATTCCCGATATGTTGGGATCAGATAGGAGAGTTGACTCCTACAGAGGTACAGTGGATAGGTGCATGTGGACTGGGATCTCTATTGACTATCCTGTGAGGGATTCGAGCCAATAGAGGGTTGTTGACTACATTGGCTGAGAGGTGGCATTCGGATCATAACACCTTTCACTTGCCAACTGGTGAGATGACTGTGACACCAGAGGATGTATACAGGATTCTAGGGATTCCTGTGGTAGGTGCCCTTATGGTTTATGACCACAAGGAGATAGGGGGGACAAAGGCATTGAGGAGGATTTGTGGTGATGCATCGGTATCCGGATATTGGGTGCCATGGGTGGATTTTAGCAGGTATCTAGCCTTAGTAGCTGTGTTGGCGGCATTTATTGGAGGTTTCCTTGGACCGTACCATCAGTCGAAGGGATTTTCAGTTGGGTGGGGGAGGATGCTAGAGTGGATGGTGATGCAGCCACTGAGGTACTCTTGGGGGAGCTGCATTTTGGCGCATCTATACCATGATCTACGTTAGGTGGTCTACCGAGGGTCGACAAGTTTGGCTAGTGGTGTGACCTTGCTCCAAATCTAGGCGTGGGAGCATATTGCAGTTACTAGGCCAGCGTGTGCTAGGGAGAGGCCACTAGGTAGGCCATATGTATATGCATATTCAGGTGCACTTGTCCAGCCCAAGCTGGGCAAGTTGGAGTATTGGCAATGTGTGTTGGATGATGTGGACTCAGTGATATGGAGACCATATACAGACTGTAAGCCTTGGGACACGGATCAGCCTTGGGACACGGATCACCTAGAGATGTCATTTGTTTGCATTCCTCGATATCTGATAGGATGGACTCTGTTTATTATTGAGAGATTTATGGCCTTGCGGGTTTAGAGACAATATGGTTTTACACAGGGTATGCCACAGGGCATTGCTCATTATGGGCAGCGCAAGGATGATCCTGGATGGGGTCCTTGCATTGTGTATCAGGTAGCATACATAGAGTACTCGAGCTTATAGCCTGAGGAATGGGCATATAGGCCAGAGGTTACAGATGCAGGCATGTCAGATGAGTACTTAGAGTATTTCCATACTCATTGGTTTCCACGGTTTACATGTCTGGATGAGCCAGGGCCCATTGCAATGGTACAGCAGCCAGTGGCAGGGGGTCAGGAGGGTGTGGCTGGTGGAGAGTAGGTAGGCGGAGGCAGAGAGGAGGAGGGGGAGGATGACAATGAGGAGGTTGAGGTTGGAGATGAGGAGGGGGAGGATGATAGCTCAGATGGTGGGGATGACGAGGGAGATGATGGAGGGGAGATGGAGAGGTTAGTGAGGTAGAGGATGGATAGTTCAGCCAGTGCTCAGGTTGTTCAGAGAGCCAGATCTAGTGGGAGACCATGGACGGTCATCATGATGTCCTCTTCTTCTCAGTAGACACAGATAGCCACCCTGCAGGCCTAGGTACAGACTATTCAGGGGCAGTTAGGTCAGGCACAAAGTGTGATAGCGCAGTTACAGGCGCAGCTTGCACAGGCACAGGCTAAGGTTCCAGCTCCAGCACAGGTAGTTCAGCCTGCCTCAGACCCACAGATAGCTCAGTTGACAGCAGAGAGGGATGCATTTAGATGGAGGGCAATAGAGGCCGAGGGTGTGGCTCAAAGACTGATGGGCACTATAGAGAGTGCATCATTACAAGATGCCATTGCAGAGGGTATGGAGATGGCGAGGGAGGTTGAGTACTACCGGCTGAGATACAAGGAGTTATGTCTGCCTGAGCACAGAGAGCCATACCCACTGTCCCACATGAGGACCAGGAGCAGATTTCAGACACGGACACAGAGCCTAGGGGTTACCCTACCTCGGCGGGATCCTGATGCAAGTACTAGTGGCAGGCCACCTCCTTCTAGACCAGCTCCTTCAAGGGCATCGACCAACTAGCTTTTGTGATGTATATCATTTTTGGAGCCTGTATATGCCATTTTTTTTATCATATCCCATGTATTTCTCTTTGGACTTGTTTAGTTTCTTTGGACATTGGACATATGTATCATTTTTGATGAGTGATGAT
This sequence comes from Sequoia sempervirens, assembly GCA_007258455.2. Taxonomy (NCBI): domain Eukaryota; kingdom Viridiplantae; phylum Streptophyta; class Pinopsida; order Cupressales; family Cupressaceae; genus Sequoia; species Sequoia sempervirens. The sequence continues at coordinate 244,695,691 of VDFB02086081.1, forward strand.
ATGCAGCGGCGATGATTTTTTTGATGATATGATGTGCATTTATGAGATGATTTATATGATGAGTATTATGCAATTATTTCTATATGCTATGGATGTTGGTATGCATTTGAATGATTTTACGACTAACATGATATGCAAGATGATTTTGGTATGATATGTTTGTGATGATGATTGATGATGTGTATTAATGATGTTATGCAGGTGGATGACTTATGATGTGATTGTGAAAATATGTCATGGGATATTTGATATGTTGTATGAAAAATGTTATTTGGAAAATGATATGAAGATGTATTTATGGAATGTTTGTTTTTGGATTTTCAAATGGAAAATGAATGTTGTGTTTATGATATGCATTATGAATTTGTAATATGAATGGACATGAAAATGATAGGATGAGATGACTATAATGTGATAAATGATAAATGACGATATGAAATGAAATAGTTGATGATAATGAGATATATGATAATATGATAAATGATATGTTGTGAAATGTATTAATGATGTGATGAGCAGAAACGATAATGTAATGATATGTTAATGAAATAATGTGATAGAGGATGATGACATGAAATGATAATGTAATGATGAATGATGAATGAAATGGAAACGTTAAATGAAATGATATGAAAAATGATAAATAAATGATAAAATGATAATGAAAGGATAATGACTTTGAATGATAAAAAATGGTAATGATAAGTGAAATGAGTAAATGATAATGAAATGATATGATAAATGATAAATGATAAAATGAGAAGTGAAAATGAAATTGAAATGATTAATGATATACAATGAAATGAAAGATAATGATAATGAAATAATGAATGATATGAAATGGTAATGATAAGTGAAATGATATGATAAATGATAAGTGATATGCAATGATAATGAAATGATAGGTGATAATGAAATGATGAATGATAAATGACAAATAAATGATAAAATGAGAAGTGAAAATGAAATCGAAATGATTAATGATATGCAATGAAATGAAAGATAATGATAATGATATGATGAATGATATGAAATGGTAATGATAATGAAATGATATGATAAATGATAAGTGATATGCAATGATAATGAAATGATAGGTGATAATGAAATGATAGGTGATAATGAAACAAATGTCGGAATGTCCTCCACAAATAGTCCAAAGAGACATGACAACTGTTGACATTATTTGTGAGTCCTTTAAAAACTTTGATGCAAATCCGATATGCAGATATATGTACACTGATCTAAAATGAAATGCAACTAAAATGAAGTAAACCAATCATTGAGCCTTTTTGTAGCTTTCTTGGATCATCATAGAGCGTTAAAATTTTGGAAGTATGTACAAGCATCAGAGGGTAAATTAACACCAATGATGACCTAAGTACAACTTTCATGCTTTTGATATAGCAAGTGAACACAAGCATCGAGGTATAATTGAACCGAGATGACCTGAGCATTTCTCGCATAAACAGACAAAGACTAACCACCGTCTGATACAAATGTGGAACTGTCATCAATGATATTACTTTGGAAATCATGTCTTGCGACATATTTGCAACAGATAGATAGTTAACCTCAAGACAACAGACAAAGAAAAATCATCCTCTTTCCTTGCCACTCTAGTTCAGTACATCATTGAGTGTACTCCAGAGGGATGATATCAAAATTTAAACAACCATAGTTCAAAATGAAAAACTGTTATTCCAAATATTATTCAGATTTTAGATCATCTAGATATGAAGTATGATATGGTACTTGCTGAAAACTGTTGTGACACGGATCGATGATTGGATAGTTTTTTCATGTGATTTGATTTGGTTGTGTGTTTATCTGATTGGATTTGATACCTTTGTCTAGTTTTTTTCTGAAAGTTGATTGCCCCCAATATGTCAACGTTTTTGCCCCCAGTATTGACACAACTTGCTGAAATGAATATGTATGATAATCAAGCCATGGGAAGATGTTATTGTTCTAGGCAAATGATGATAGCATGATGCTAGTATGGACCTAAGATGAAGGGAAAATGCATGAAAAGGAAAGATGAAAAGCAAAGTGCAAAATATGAACTAATAGATGGAGAGTTAAAAATAGCGTCTGTTTGCTAGATTTTCACTATTTGTTTTTATTGCATTTTTCAAGTCAATAGACTGCCTGTTGTCAGGTTTTCACCCTTTTCTTTTTTTTTGACTCTACCGAGATGCCTGTTTGCTAGGTTTTCACTAGGGTAACCATTTTTCAGGACTTTTTCTGTTGTTTTTGGATTTTCTTCAGGACTTTTTTAGCTGTTTTTGTATTTCTTCGGGACTTTTTCTGCTGTTTTTGAATTTCTTCAAGACTTTTTCTGCTGTTTTTGAATTTCTTCTAGACTTTTTCTGCTGTTTTTAGATTTTCTTCAGGACTTTTTTTGCCAGTGATAACCGCTTCATACATAATACTTTTTCAGGTGCATGCTATTGATGGGTTCGTCAAATAGGTACCCTTCTTGCATTGATAGTTTGTAAGCTCTTGAACCATAGACAGCAATAACCACATAAGGACCTAGCCAATCTGGTTCAAATTTCCCTTTCTTTTCTTTGTCTTGCTGATTTCGTGGGTTTTCTTTCAAGAATAGATCACCCACCTGAAAGGTACATGGCTTTACTTTGTGGTTGTAACTGCAAGAAATCATCTATTGGTATGCTTTCAAATGGTCAGCTACTCTTTGTCTCTTTTCATCTAAGAGTTCTAGTTCTTGGAGTCGGGAAACTCTGTATTCATCATCTGTTGTGAGACCTTTCAGTGATACTCTGAGTGATGGGATTTCAACTTCTAGAGGAAGAATGGCTTCTGCTCCATAAACAAGAGAAAATGGTGTTGCTCCTGTTGGAGTGCAGACACTGGTTCTGTAAGCCCATAAGGCGAGATTGAGTTGAACATGCCAATCTTTTCCTACATCATTCGCAGTCTTCTTCAAGATTTTCAAGATAGTTTTATTTGAGGCCTCTACTTGGCCATTTCCTTGTGGATAGTAAGGTGTTGAATATCTGTGCTGAATGTGAAATCTTTCACAAAGTTCATCCACATCCTGATTCTTAAAAGGTCTTGCATTATCTATAATAATGGAGTTAGGAATGCCATACCGACAAATGATATAGTTCAGTATAAATGATGATATTTGTTTGCCGGTAACTTTAGTCATAGGTACTGCCTCAATCCATTTGGTAAAATATTTTGTGGTTGTGATGATGAACTTATGCCCATTTGATGATGAAGGATGTATCTTACCTACTAGATCTAACCCCCATTGGGAAAATGGCCAGGTTGGCGTGAATGGTTGTAATTCTTGTGCAGGAGCATGAATGAGATTCTCATGAATCTGGCATTTTGAGCATGTTTTCACAAAAGTGAATGATTCCCTTTCCATTGTAGGCCAATAGTAACCCATTCTAATCAGTTTCTTAGATAAAGTCAGTCCACTCGAATGAGTACTGCAAATGCCACCATGAACTTCTTGTAAAGCTTTGTCAGATTCTTCACGTTCAAGACATCGAAGTAAATTACCATCAAGACCATGTCGATAAAGGGTGTCAGCGATACGGGTGTAGCGAGAAGATTGGTGGATAAAGTTTCACTTTTGGTTACAGGATAAGTCAAGTGGTAAAATATCATCCCTTAGATAGGCATAAATCTTGCCATACCAAGGGGAATTGGATACTACCAAGTGGCAAATGATTTGGCTTTCAGGTGTGTCATAGGTAGGTGTAAATAATTGTTCCACCAGAAATTCATAGTGAGTCTGAGTTTCTGGAAGCTGCAACAATGATGCGATCGTAGCTATGGCGTCAGCTACTTTGTTATCAAGCCTTGGAATTTGTATGAATTGGACGTCCACAAAGTACTTCTTGAAGTCATTGACCATCTTTTTATATGGCAACAACTTATCATCTTTGGTTTGATATTCGTCATTGATCTGATAAATGACCAACTGTGAGTCGCCATACACTTGTAGTTTTGTAATCCTCCATTCCAATGCAATCTCCAGTCCTGTGATTAATGCTTCATATTCAGCTATGTTGTTGGTACATGGAAACAATAGCCTATATGATTGAGGAATGGTGTTCCCTTGAGGGGTGACGAAAAGTATGCCCACCCCCGATCCATGTTGAGTGAAAGAACCATCAAAATATAAGGACCATGGCTGTTTGGATTCAGCAATAAAAACATCAGCATCTGGAAATTCAATGTGCAGGGGATGGTTTGTTTGTAGTGGTGCTTTAGCTAGTTGATTAGCAATAACTTGTCCTTTGATTGCCTTGCGATTAATATAATGGATGTCAAACTCACTCAGAATAATTACCCATTTTGCTAACCTTCCTGTCAATGATGCTTTGCTTAACAAATATTTGAGTGGATCAATCTTTGAAACCAAATTGATCGTATGAGTTAACATGTAATTCCTAAATTTCTGTGAAGCAAAGACTACTGCTAGACAAGCCTTCTCAATGATAGTGTAACTGAGCTCATGACTTGTGAGTGTTCTACTAATGTAATAGATTGCACGTTCTTTTCCTGTGGAGTCTTCTTGTGCTAGCAATGCACCTAAGGATGTTTCTATTGCTGCAATATATAAGATCAATGGTTTATCTGGATTCGGTGGTACTAGAACTGGTGGAGTCATTAAGTATTGTTTGATTTGTTGAAAAGCCAATTCACACTTGTCATCACACTTGAAAGGAACATTCTTATGTAGTAGCTGTGTGAATGGTCGACTCTTGTCAGCTAGTTGTGCAATGAATATGCGGATAGACTGAAGTCATCCCTGTAATGATCTTAATTAACTGGTGTTCTTTGGGGGAGGCATTTCCATGATTGCCTGAACTTTAGCAGGATCTACTTTAATTCCTTTTTCTGACATGATATACCCTAAGATCTTTCCAAATGTGACCCCAAAGACACATTTCTTGGGATTGAGACAAACTTTGAATTTCTCCAGTCTTGCGAATATTTTGGACAATATTTCTAGATGTCCTTCTCTGGTGTATGACTTTGCCAATATGTCATCTACATAATCTTCCATCAATATATGCATCATGTCATGAAAAATCGTAGTCATGGCTCTTTGGTAGGTAGCCCCAGCATTCTTCAGACCAAAAGGCATGACATTCCAACAGTAAGTTCCCCATGGGCATGTAAAAGTTCTTTTCTCCTGGTCTTCAGGTGCAATCTTGATTTGGTTGTAACCAGAAAAACCATCCATTAATGAATGCATGGCATGGCCAGCTGTCAAATCAGCTATAGTGTCAATGCTTAGAAGTGGGAAGTCATCCTTAGGACATGCTTTATTAAGATCTTAGAAATTTTTGCACACTCTGACACTTTTATCTGGCTTGGATACAAGAACAATGTTGGAGATCCACTCTGCATAATCGATCAATCTTATGAAGCCCACATCAAGGAGTTTTCTCAGTTCTTCCTTAACTAATAATGCCACATGGGGGTGCATCTTTCTGAGTTTTTGTTTGACAGGCCTAACCCCTGGTTTGATGGACAAGTGATGCATGATAAGGTCAGGGTCAAGACCGGGCATGTTTGCATAAGACCAAGCAAAGTTGACTTGGTTTGTTTTTAGAAATTCCATGAACTCTAGTATTTATTTTTCTGTCATTGATGTAGCCAACTATAAAATCCTTGGTTTGTTTGAAGTTTCAAGATAGACAACATTTGTAGGCTCAATCAGAATAGGCGATTGATCATGATAATGCTTAGGGAGAGTGTCAAGATTCCCATCATCTGGTGCCTTAAAAAGGTTTTCACCATCCGATACGCTCTTTATTTTATCTTTTGTTTTATCTAATACTGCCAGATTCTAGTTTTCACCATTAGATCTTTTGTTTTTAATTTTATTTTTGCAGCTAGGAGAATTGACACCCTCCTAGTCAAAAAATTTATGCTGAAAATCGCTAGTGGAACAATCATTTACGTCTTATGTGGAAAGGAATTTTACAATAGCTTCATCACTTGGAAACATTGGTATGTTGATAGGTTTGGATGAATCCCAATCAATGAGATCGGGATAAATCAAAGGTATAGGTCATTGGGTTGTGTGAAATCGGCTATGGTTATGGTCATAATGGAGTTTATCATAGGATTTGAGGTATGAGGTAGGTCAATGATGGTACTGTCCTCATGATAGTCTTGTTCGTTTAGATCTGACTCAGTATCACTAGAATCATAGTGACTTCGTAGTTCAGACTCTCATGGTTGGGTCTCTAAACCTTGACCTTCAATTAGAGTTGGGGCATACTGGTGTATTACACCAACCTCTTTATCCCTCCAGAACTCATCATTGTAAATGGTATCCCATTCATATTTAGTAGAGTTTGTGTTAGAATTGTTATCCAAGAAGTTCTAAACTGTTGCCATGCATACTTATCGTGAATCTGAGCCTTCTTGCAACACGAAGACAGTGCCATGCAGTTGTTTGGATGTGCTTTCTTTTGAGTGAGTATCATAACCTAATCCAGTTTTCTCTTTTGCGGTGAGTCCTTGGAGATGAATAGGTTCAACTACTCCTTTCCTTTTTCCGATAGGACCTTTATCATAACCCATCTTCTGCATGATTGAATACCCTTTTCCATATTTGTCTGTGGGTAATTTGACATTACAAACTGCTTCATCTTTATCTTTATAGAGCCAGTTTAGAATTTTTGTATCCTTAAGATCTTCCATGGGGAATTTCTCTTTAATGAATTATCCATTAAACTTTGTGATTGGCTCTGTTGGTGATTTCTTTGATGTTGACACTACTAATACTTGATGTTCTGTTATAGATGGCTGTCCATGTGATCGAGGCGATATAGGTAAATTGGCAAGACAAAGAGAATATTCTCTGACTCCATGGTCTTTGAATTTCAATTTCTTGTCAAAACTATTGGTTACTTGACTGATTTGTGTGTCAATCTTCAGAGAAGTACAAGCATGAGCTTCTCGATTGTTAGGAACCAAAGTAGCTTGACTGGCTTTTATGTTGGCACAAGTTTGAATGTTGGAATTATCAGCTGATATCATTATTTCCTATCCACCATAAGGGAACTTTAAACATAGATGATAGGTTGATGGGATAGCTTGAATTTTGTGGATCCAAGGATGACCCAACAAGATGTTGTATGCTAGATCACGATCCAATACTTGGCAGAAAGTATTTTTGATAACAGGACCTACTCTGATTGGCAGCATGATTAGACCCTCGGATGCTCTTTCTTCATTGTCATAAGCTTTAATGGTGATCTTTCTTCTGAAATCAATGGAGTCTTCAGAAAATCCTAAGGCTTTAACCAATATCATGGTACAGATATTGAGACCAACACCTCCATCTATTAGAACCCATCTAACACGAAACTTGTGGACCATGACTTCTAAGTACAATGATGAGTTGTGGGGATGAGTTATGGAAACATCATCTTTTTCAGAGAATGAGAGGAAAGTGGGTGAGGACAGGTGTCTTACCATGGCCTGAAATTGGTCTACATCCAAATCAATGGATACAATTGTTTCAAAGAAGGATTTTTCAAGAATTTCCTTATGCACTTGGGAAATTTTTAAGAGCTCAAAGATAGATATTTGAGCAGGAGTTTTCTGAAGTTAGTTGACCAAATCATATGAATGTTGAGGTTGAGGTTCAATGGATTGTGAAGAGGTTCCCTTTAAGACCACCTTAGCTTGTGCCCTTGTTGTTGCATTAACTTCTCTATATTCTGTCTTGTTGACTTTGATGACATTTACCCGCTCATTGTCTATATAGAGATGGTTGATTATATGATCATCATTGACATGATTCACATTTTTTTTAGAAGACTCACCCTTTTGATAGTTGGGCAAAGGGTTACGAAATGCTTGGTGGTCTACATTTGATTGTTTATGTCCTTCTACTGTAATGATGTCATTGTCAATTAAGTCTTGAATGGTATTTTTCAATGCTTGACAATTTTTTGTACAATGACCTTTATAGCGATGATAATCACAATAGTATGCCTCATTCCATGATGGAGGTTTTACACTAGGTTCATAGTTTCGTTGAGGCAGCAGAGTAATGACATTTTTGGCCATCAACTCCTTGAACGCGGATTCCAAAGATTGACCCAATGAAGTGTAAGTTCTTCTATTTGAGAAGAATGAAAATCATTGTGGAGTTGTATTTGAGGTATTCCCTAAGGAGTTGTTATTGTTATTGGTTCCTCGGTAACCTTGATTTTTGGCAGTCCCTTGATTTGGCATAGAGTTTTGATTCACATTGTTTCTCAAAGGAGGATTGTTTCCTTGATTTGCTACCAAGTTGACATTGTTGTTGTGCTGAGTATTTGGAACACCAAGGACAAATGGCTTGATCGAGACCTGATTTGCATCAACAACACCATCATTCACCATATTTTTGTTGCGAGTCCAAAATTTAGACTTGTCTTGATTATTGTGATGATTGTATGAGCTAGGATTGTCTTTGTCAAGTTTTATTGTTCCTCTTTTGACCAATGCACCTTCAATGGTTATAGCATCTTTGATTAGTTTCTCAAAACAGGTAGGACAATGTAAATTTAAATGATAGCTCATTTCTGAATTCAAGTTGTTTATGAAGGTAACCATCTTTTCCTTTTCAGGAACAGGACGCAGATATCTGGCGAATATTCTTCTCCATCTCTGAAGAAAAGTAATGAAAATTTCACCAGGTTTTTGTGCAACTTTACAAAGATCTATCATGGTGATCTGATGTTGTATGTTGTAGGTATATTGTGATATGAACAAGTTGATTAATTCCTCAAATGTCTTGACGGGAGGTGTAATCTTTGATAGCCATTCCATAGAGTGAACTCCAAGGCTCCTAGGAAATAATCACATTAAGTGTCTTCGTGAGCAAATTATAATGTCATGTTTCAAAAATCTCTAACATGATTGATTGGATCCGATTTCCCGTTATAGCGATCAAATTTGGCATTTCACAATGTTTGGGAAATGGAATCATGTTGAGACTTCGATCGAAAGGATAAGGAAAAATGTCCTCTAGAGTATATTTCTTTGTGGTGTTTCCCCCTTGTAACTCTTTAACTTGTCCTTTAAGTGTTTTAATTTCTTGAGTCAAAGCACTAAGATCAGATGGGGGTTTTTCTTCAGGTTTGTTCTTCAAAATCTCAGTATCAAAGTCATGTGGCAATTTAGCTCCTTGGTCAGCTAGATAGAGGAAATATTTTTCTTTATCACATTGCAAGATCTTTTCTATGGCCTTGTGAAATTTAGGATCTTGCTCAGCTTCTCTAAGGTGGCGTTCATCCTCATGTTCATCATCACTATCGATAGTAGTATTGTTTATGGCTTTGTACTTGTGGAAGGGATTTTCTTCTCTGTTATCCATGTCGTTGTTGAAAAGTGGATTATGACTCACACTGTAGAGAGGATTACTGGTTTCACCTTCTTCTTGAGTGTCTTGAGTATGACCTTCTTGTTGGTTTTCCTCCCTCGATTTGATGTATTGAGATCTTGTGAAGATAGGCATGTGATTTTGAAGAAATATTCTAAACTTAGATCACAGTTTTGATGAGTGCGACAATGATGCTATTTTGATCTGATAAGATGGGAATCTTATGATATGATCAAAGATGTTTCCTAATTCTTGATTATGGCTTCTGATGATGAAGGATGTTAGAATCCTGTTGGGGAAGTTGAATCACTAATTAGAAAAATTTGTTTTGGAAGATGCACTCTTAAAGATTTGATCTTTTGTTTTTGAAGGAAGAATTCAAGATCATTGGAGGATTTGACTAGGATGTGAGGAATATTCAATAGCAGGTTGTGGTATATTGTCAAACTCAAGAGGTTGATTAAGATTATGCGGTTGAGATAGAGCTAATCTTTGATAATAAGCTCGAGAATCCAAGGGATCTACAACATACTCGTCAGTGAACCCCTTAACAAAATCTTGGTATCTATGAAGAAATCCACGGAAATGAAGCAAGACGTGACGACTTTTGTACAAAATTTTTCTTCTCTGCAATGACTTCTTATACCCTAATTGTTTCTTGGGTTTCTTGATTCTAGTGGAAATTGATTTCTTGACAAACTTTGTTGATTTCCACTTCCTAAGCATGAGGATAAATGTTGAGAACGTTACTAGACCAAAGATGTGGATGATTTCAGCTATTTTTCTTCACTTTCATTTCGGACGATCTTTTATCTGAGTTAATGTAATGGAAGACACAACAAACATTCTGAAAATAGTTTTTGTTAAAACCCTATACTAACATCAAGTGTTTGATCAAGAAAAATGTTTTTCAACAAATGTTTTCATAGGTTTAGCACATGAAAGACAATTCAAGTAGACTCACTCTTAATAGTCAAAAGGTCATCATAGCAATCATAGCCCACATCTTAGAACTGCGTCGACTCACACAGCCATGTCACCCCCGAAAGGGCACCCGTGTTTTTTTCTTTTCTAGGTGAGTACTCAGAGTGACAGAAGTGGATACTGGATCCCCTGAGCAAACAATCCTTGGCAGTTATATGGTGAGTATCTTGGGGGAAGATTCTTCCCTCCCCTTGCACTGTGATTGAAATAATGTCTGGATATTGACACAGCTAGCTACTACACTAGGTTCGTAGTAAGGTTTTTCGTTCGGTGCGGAAATAATAAACTCCCTCAGGAGACCTCCCAACCTTTAGAACAAAGGCCTTGGGGATGGTTATCTTGCACACTACCGGTAAAAGAGGGTTTCCCAGATTTACTTTAAATTTTATAGTGGGGTGGAATAGTCTGGCTTTGACTTGAACCCACTTGAGTCGTTCCTGTAGGGTGAGTACTTTTTCCCACTATGGCAGGCTCTCTAAAGGATGTAATTAAAGCATGAAATTTGCATGAAATTGAAAAGGCAAGTCTGGTATTATGATCACCCAGTTAAGGGGAGAGCATAGACCTATTTCCATAGACAAAGTAAACAAATATTCTTTTTAAAACCCAAATCACGATGATCTAATCTAAGTGAAGATATTGCTTCACCAAAAACAAGTTTGTTCAATTTTAGTTGCAAGATCATTGTGTGGTGACTATCCTAGATTGCTTCTTTTTAAATTCCATGCCTATCCTAGGATTGATCAATTTTATCCAGATGTGACTATCCTAGGGTTGCTTCTTTTTAACCAAAGAAAATTTTGTCTGCGGAAGGCATCAGACTCAGAATTTTTTTACAATAAGATGCACAAAAACAGACCTTAAAAGAACTGAAACAGACCTTAAAAGCACTGAAACAGACCTTAAAAGTGCTGAAACAGACCTTAAAAGCGTTGAAACAATCCTTAAATGCGCTAAAAGAAGACTGAACTATAGGAAAATAGACCTGAGATGCACAGAAACAGACAAAAAATGTGCTCAAACACACCTTAAAAGCACTGAAAAAATTATTAAATGCACCAATTTAATAAACAGAAGAATGAAAATCCCTAAATGCACTATTATGTCCCTCGTAAGCACTAAAAGAACCCTCAAAAGCGCTGAAACAATCCCCAAATGCGCTAGAACACTTGTGAAAAACAAAGAAATTACAGTCCCAAAAGCGCCGCAGAAAACTTCGGATGCGCTAAAACGTGGAATTTTTCGAATGCCGAACTTAGAATGCGGAAACCTGCCAGAAAACTCTACAAGAAAATATTAAAATCGGGGCATAGGCCCCATGATGGGCGCCATTTTATGTGTGTGTGAAATATGGGATCAAATCTAAATTAAATTCAACAACACAATCAATAAAACATTAAATCAAAGAGGCTAAAAGAAGATTAAATAAACAAATCAAACTCTCATTGCAACTTCTCTAAAGTCATCTTATTGTTCTCTATCTCCAACGTTTTGTTTTTGCTCAAGTTGCTCTCAGATTTGAAATGCCAAGCTCAACGAAGTAGGCTACTAAAGAATGTGATTTAAAATGCATACTAATGCTAAATGCAAGATTATGCTATGATAAGAAATATTGCTAAAACGCTAAAATTGCAAGAATGTAAGCATATGCTATATTCTTTCTATGTCGTGTTGTGTTGTGTAACCAATGCTTGGATTTGCACGTACATTTATAGAGTTTTTCAAAGATTTTGATTGGCTGGTTTGGTCAATAGCTGTGATAATTCTTGACAGATCAAACGATTGAAGATAGATGAGATTGAAGAGAAAATAGAAGAAAACAAATAAAGCCAGATTTTTCCATTTTAATGGAAGAGATAAGATGAGATGATTTAAAAATCATATTTTTTTAGAAGAAAAATGGAAAGATTATGATAAGATAAATAATGAATTATCTAATTCAATTATTTATTTATGAGTGCATGTTGATTTTTCTTAAATAAATAAATATTTAAGATTTTGAGGAAATCAGAAGATTTCATAATTAAACAGAATATCTAATTATGATTTGAAGAAAGCAGAAGATCTTTAATTAAATAAAATATTTAATTAAATTTGAAAGAATGAAATTAATTAAATAAAAGTATTTAATTAATTAGAGGAAAGTTTTAAAATAGAAAGAAAAGAGATATTTTAATTAAAAAGATTTAATTAAATTCAAAAGATGATAATTAACTTAAATAAATAAAATTTATTTATTTAATTTAATCAAGTAGAATGTGGAATAATTAAATAAAATAGATCTATTTAATTATGGTGGGAGAATAAAATGAATGAATACTATAATTAAATTGATCAAATTTAATTACGTATAGAAGACTTTTAGAGGAATTAATTAAATAATAAATATTTAATTAAATGTCAGGAATAATTAAATATGACCAATTTTATGCATATACACTATCAAACCATGCCATTAGATGTCATGTCTGCCATTAAAGCTTACTCACGTGTTGCGTGAACGGCTCCAATCGCATTTGATGCAGATTCAAATACTAGCTGTCGATCCTTCACTTTGGTCAGATCATCGAATGACTACCTTCAAAACAAACTGACACAATATCCATCATGGCAATAAGTTCCCACCATACTATGCGTTACCAAGGAAATCCATGTGGCGCTCGCCCATGATATCGCGATCGATAAAGACCTTACAACTTCTGATCACGCGATGGCAGGAAACCGTGGATCTCAACCATCAGTAATCTTGTTTGTTCAACACTATCACTAGCTTTGTCATTAACCATCAAGCACATTTCCTACTGCTATTATAACATCTTCGTTGATTTGAAACACGTGCATCTCATAAATTCTTTAGTAACCTGGTACATAATGTATTAAAACTAGATAAATGTATCAAAGTATTTCTATCATCTCTTTGGCTTCACTAGATGAGACATGTGGCACTCACCTGTGATATCACGATCAACCAAAATAGTGTGGTGGGGTCATCACGGGATGGTGGGGAATGACTAAGATCAAATGATAGTTGACTACGGTCACACAAACTTGTCCCTCTGCAAAATATAAAACATTTATTAAAAGAACGAGGGGACATCACTAGGTTGATGATAAACAATGACACAAGTTGTTTTTTAATGAGGGAGCACAGGACCATCCAAGACTTGGGAAAAAATAAAGTTAGGTGAAGGAAATAAAACGATAAAACAAAAGGGGCCCAGCCTAGATGAAGCGATGGGGCTTAAGTTGTTTTAAAACCCTCCCAAAAAGTAACAGCCAAATAGATCCCACCCAAGGCATAAGATAAACACTAGGGTTTTACATGAAGACAAAGGTAAAACCCCAACCTTAGGCTTTTCCCAGACACCATAGATGACTAGAGACATAAGGCAGGATAAAAATGGAACACAAAGAGAAAAATTTTGAAGTTCCATCAGGAACCATAAATCAAAATGCAGATTTGAGAAAAGGAAAATGGTGTGTACCAATCATCGAAAGTGATTTTTCAAAGGTAACCGAGGACTCATTCACCCTGTGGGGAATGGGTCTTGACTAGGGATCTATAAAAATGGTTTTTGGGTTCTCATCTTTTGTGCCTTCCCTCCCCAATTTTGATAGTTGGATAGTTAGAAATAAAATCTATAGGTGGGTTTCCATGAAATTGCAAGAATGATGACAACAAATGCAACTTTGACAACTTTGCAATTTTTCTCTTCAAGAGATCTTCCACCTAAATAATACAAACACAAATCAAGAGGGAAAAATGCTTTGTTGTTGGTGAATGTGGGTTTTCCTTGGTCAAACCTTGTTTTGGTAATTAAAACTTGAAATGAAACAATGAAACATGAAGGAATGATGAATGAACAAAGCAATGTCAAAACTCACTGAACCCTTGAGTGCACCATGGAATGTAGATCTGCAACTAGCATGAAATGACTTCAATGGATGTGGATCTTGATCTTGAAACTTGATTTGAAACAATTCCTTTGAATGTTCAAATAGATCTTGAACACTACTTCAACTTATTAGCTCAAATAACATGCATGATGCAAGAGGAATTTGACATGATAATAGGATCTTGATTGTTGCAATAGATCTTCAATAAATCTACTCTTAGCTTGCTTGAAAGTCATAGGATCAAATTTCTAATAAAATTTATAGGTTTCTTAGATGAAACTTAGTGAAAATGACCTTATAAATTTATACATATGTAACATTAATTCCCAAAATTTAAATAACACAAGACAACATGTGAATATAGATTTGAAATCCTTAAAATACCTCTGAAAACATAATTTGAATTTAGGTCCTAAACCTAAGTGAGGACCCATTCGCCCTTGGGCGAATGGGTCCTAGGTCACTTACCTAGGACACACATTTCTCAATGATAAGTGTTATGTTATGGCATTAATGAATGTCAGGTTTTCCTCTTTGAAAAATAGAATTAATTAGGCTTGGATTTGAATTAAAGGGGCCAATTAAAGAAAAGTAACCTCAATTAATTAATAAAGCCCTAGATAAGTGTGAAAGTGTAAAGGTACACTTTACAACACCAAAAATAAGGCACAATTTAGTTTTTTAATATTTATTCTTAAATTAAGTATGAAAAAGGGATATTTTTTCCTACACTACAATCCTATAGGTGCCAATGAAGAAGAGGAGATAGAGGTCACTAAGAAGGAGGTAAATCAAGCAATACCCTCTCCTCCAAGGGTAAATTTGGATAGGATACTACAAATTCGTTTGGGCATCATCATTGAAATTGGTAGAGATGAGAACAATAATATGAGATCCCTTTCCTACACTCAATTAATCTCTAATAATGAATTTGTTAAATCCAAAGAGTTAGTTAATTTGTGATAAGGATCAGAAGATGAGAGTTTCATGAGAAACTAAAAAGGGAAAAAGGTGAGGTCCACACTTCCAAATATGAGGAAGTTACATATAGGTGTTGAAAGAGATTGACTTTGATGTCCAAAAATTACACCAGAGGGATATTTCTTTTATAATATCCCTAGACACTATTATAAGGCAAGATGACGAAATATTTTCTTTTGATGACAAGGAAAAGCAACCTTATTCTGGATTAGGCTTCAACCCTAAATGGGAGACCTTAGCCATATGGGTTCTTGCTCCAAATATATATAAGCCTCAAGGGAAAAAGATAGTACAATAAATGAGGGGGAGTCTAATTTTTAAAAGAGTTTCAGACACTATAGCTCCCCAAGAAGATTCATTAGTTTTTAAAACAACTAAATTTAGTGAAGCAACTACAAAGAACTTGCAAGAAGAATATGATCAATGGTTGAAAGATCATGTAAATATGATTGTAGATTACAATAAGTTGAAGATGCAAGATCCACCAACAACATCACCACCAATAGGGAATAAAGTGGCAAGTGCTTCAACTTCAAGTTTCTCAAGTAGTTTAATAAAGGAAAAGGAAGAACTAACTACAAAAATAGAGAAGCTAGAAGAACAGGTGAAAAATTCTCAACAAGAGTGGGAAAAGAAGACAAATAGTATAGTGGATGATGTAATAAAATATAGGGTATTCAAAGTCCTTTGGAGATTAGATGATTTCCATCAAGCTTACTCAAATATTAAGGATGCATTGTTGGAAAAACAAGGACAAAAAAATGAGAGGGGGGGTGAATCAGTTGTCACAGAATATTTAAACTTTTCAAACTTAACTTAATCTTAGATTTGATGAATGAAAAATAAACCATAAACCATTAGCACATCAGAAACATAAAGAACACCAATATTTTTACATGGAAACCCTGTTAGGGGAAAAACCACAGTGGATGTCAGTCCACAATATTATACCCTGTTAAAAGTATAAAGAAGAATAATAGGAATGCACATGCATTCAGGTACACTGCCTAGAGCTCACTGCTCAAATATAGGAGGGCTCACTGCCCAAAGAAGACACACTGTCTTAAAAAAAATTGGATTAGATCCACAGGGTATGAATTGAGAAAATAGATTCTACAAAAGTCTGATTATAGTTCCAGTTAAGCACAAAAACACTTCTTCACACTTTGCTCAAACTTCTTCACACTTTGATCTACAATCGAATGATTAGATCACTATTCACACATTTTCTCTTCTTTTGCTCTCACACACTTTAACTTTGCACAAACAACCGTTCTTACTTTTTTTGCAACATGGATTTACACCAACAATTTCGTCGGCCAAAATAGAATATGAAATATAAAACATATACACAATGTCGGCCCAAATTTACAAGTAAATTTCCAATGTGAATCAAATACCATTGGCCACAATGTAATGAAGACTTAAAAAAAACCTTCCCGAGCATGCCAAACATTCAAATTTTAACCTCCAAGGATCCACAACACATTATGACCACCATGTCGACCAAGAACATAAAAACCCGAACACACAAGAGAAAAATCACTGACCATGAACACACTGATCAATGTGGATGTGCAACAAAGATAGAGCATGATCTAGAAACATCCATAACCACCATAAAACACTAGAGAATCATCCACAAAAACTGAACTTACAGAAATCACTTGATCATCATTCAAGAACACAACCTGAAGTAGTAGAAAAACTGTCAGAATACAAATCTTCATAACTTGCTCAAAAATTCACATGGACCCTTGAAACTTTCGGTGGATAAACTAGATACAGTCAACAAGAAACCCTTTAGTCCACAACAGCTGATTGACAATGTATTGATCAAGACACCTTCATGACATTCACTATTCCATTGACAACCTATATCACTTCTTATTACAATTTTCTCAATATGCTCGACATATACAACCTTCAATACATCAATGCTAATAGTGTTGAAATCAATGATAACCACATATTAGCAACACAACCACAACATCCAACAATCTCCCCTTTGCCATTGATGGAAAAACATGATGTGAAAATACCATCAACACAACAACACTTACTCTTCCTTAGGTTCTAACTCTTCTCCTCAACTCTTCTCTTCCAGAAAGATTTTTTACATTATAATTCTCCCCCTTTGACATAAATTTCAAATATCTCTTCTATGCAAGCTTTGAAACACATATCTACATATCTGACTATGCCCCCTGAGTAGCAAACACCACAACATCAATCTGGATCAAAATATGATCATGAAATGCATGGATTGATGCAAACCAATGCATCTCTATTTCATATCAGGAGGGGTAATCACCCCTAGCATCCCTCTGAGATACTCAAAGGTATCTTTTGGGAATGGCTTGGTGAAAATTTCTACAATTTTTTCTTTGGTAGGCACATACTCCAGTCTAACTTCTTTCTCACTTACTTTCTCCCTCAGGAAGTGAAACATGATTGATATATGCATGTTCTTGGAGTGTAGCACCAAATTCTTTGATATGTTTATTGCACTTGAGTTGTCTTAGTATATGGAAGTATGCTCATCATATAGAACTGTGATATCTTTTCGCATCTGTTTCATCCACAACACTTGAGTACAATTATTTGTAGCAACAATATACTCTGCCTCAGCAGTAGATAGGGAAATGGAATTCTATTTTTTACTCAACCAAGACACCAGCTTCTTCCCTAGGAAGAAGGCACCACCACTAGTGCTTTTCCTGTCATCTACATCTCCTGCCTATTTTGTATTAGTATAGGCACTTAAGATAAGATCATCATCTTTAGGATACCAAAGCCCAAAATCAACTAGTCCTTTCAGATATCTAAAAATTCTTTTTACAACAGTCACATGAAATTCTTTTGGATTAGCTTGAAATTTAGCAACCATACACACAACATTCATGATGTCTGGTCTGGTCTGAGTTAAGTAGAGGAATCCGCCAATCATTGAAATGTATCTTGTTTGATTTTCCTTAGGAGAATAATCATTCTATGTTAACTTGCATCTGGTTACCATGGGTGTACCAACAGGCTTTGAGTCTTCCATTCCAAACTTCTTCAACAACTTTCTCACATATTTGAAATGAGATATGAAAATCCCATTGTCCAACTGAGTGACTTGCAATCCCAGAAAGAACTTCATCTCTCCAATCATACTCATTTCAAATTCACTTTTCATTTCATTATAAAACTTCATACATAGATCATCATCTCCTCCAAAAATAATGTCATCAACAAAGAATTCAATAATCAATTCTTTATCATGATCCAACTTAAAATACAAGTTGTTGTCAACAATAGCTTTATTGAATCGAAGCATTAGTAAGTATTTATCCAGTATAGCATACCAAGCTCTGGGGGCTTGCTTGAGTCCATGATACAATTCTTTCTTCAATCGAAAAACCATGTCTTCCTTATTAGTCAATTGAAATCCATCTGACTGTTCAACATACACCTCTTCTTATAACTCACCATTTAGAAATGTTGAATTCACATCCATTTGATAGACTTTATAGTTATTATATGTGACATAAGCAAGAAATAATCTTACACCTTCAATTTTGGCAATAGGGGAAAAGGTTTCTTCAAAATCAATACCTTCCATTTGTGTTCATACCCTTTACATACTAGTCTTGCTTTATTCCAGACCACTTCACCTTGTTCATTTAGCTTATTCTGAAATACCCACTTAGTACCAATCACATTTTTGTCTTTAGGTTTGGGAACAAGAATCCATGTATCATTCTTTTCAATATGGATCAATTCTTCCTTCATAGCTTCCATCCAATGTTCATCATTATAGGCTTCATTGAAATTGTTAGGCTCAGTCTTGGAAATCAGACAATACTCTTCTGCAATCCTTCGTCTAGTTTGCACACCTTTATTCTTATCTCCTATAATTTGATCTTCAGAATGATTTAGCTTTACATACCTCAAATTTTAGGATTCTCTCGCACTTCTGGTTCTTCTATTCTTTCTTTTGCACTACCACTGTCTCTCCTTTCCGAATTTCTTGATTCACCAGAACAATTTGAGCTTGATTATGTGTTTGAGCATTCTTCCCTTTGTCTGTAGTATCTTGATGGTCATCTGAATCATATCCACAATATCTGGATGATCTAGCAGTGTCCTCATCAACTCTAACATTTTCAATTTCAACCATTTTCCTCAATCTTCTATTATAGCATTGGTAAGCCATTCTTTTAGTAAAGTAACCTAGAAAGATTCATTCATCGCTCCTTGCATCAAACTTTCCTATGTCCTCATCTCTCTTAATATAACACTTGCTTCCAAAGATCTTGAAATATTTAACAATAGGCTTATAACCAAACCATGGCTCAAAAGGAGTCTTACCAGAAACACCATTGATATTTACCCAGTTTAGAGTGTACACAGTAGTGTTTACAACTTCTCTCTAATAGATGTGAGGCACATTTCCTTCCAACATCATTGTTCTAGCAGCATCCAAAATTATTATGTTCTTTCTCTCTACAACTCCATTATGTTGAGGGGTTCAGGGAGCAGATAACTATCTTCTGATTCCATGCTCTTAATAGAAATAATTAAACTCCTGGGAAGTGAACTCACCACCTCTGTCTGAGCTTAGGCATTTAATGTTCATACCTGTCTCATTCTCTGCCATAGCTTTTAAAATTTTGAACTTCTCTAATGATTCACATTTTTCTCTTAAGAAAGCAACCCATATCATCCTAGAGTAATCATCAATAAGCAGCATAAAAGTGTCTTTCTCCCTATATAATTCTAATTCTGGAGGGACCACACAAATCAATATGCACCAGCTCCAGTATTTCATTAGTATGATGTTTGCTCTGAAAAGAAACTCTAGTCTATTTTCCCATCTGATATTCCTTGCATATTGTGTTAGTAGGCTTTGCTAGCTTAGGTAGATCTCTTACTACTTGAGTGGAGCTTACCTTGACAATGTTATCAAAATTCACATGACACAACCTCCTATGCCATAACCAGCTTTCATCCACTTGAGCAATCAAACAACTTACATCAGCACTCAGGTGAAAAATATTACCTTTTGTTTTTGTACCTAAAGTAATTTCATTTCTAGAACTTCCAAGGATCCTGCATCTTCAATTTTTGAATTGAAGATTGTAACCCTTGTCCACCATCTATCTAACACTCAACAAGTTATGCTTCAAGCCTTCAACATAAAGGACATCATCAGCGTTATGTTTACCACCAAGACAAATAGATCCTCTACCATGAATCACACCATTATTGTTATCTCAAAATCTTACAACCCCACCGTCATATTTCTTTAGATTTACAAATTTTCTTTTGTCGCTAGTCATATGATGTGAGCATCTGCTTTCAATAACCCAATCATCCTTTTCTTCAATTCGGGCTACAAGAGCTTTCTCAACATTAGCAAATTTAGTAGCCACCAGACCATTTTCCTTGATAGCAATGAAAGCCCATTCATCTTCATTTCCATTTTCTTTATCAGATTCTTCATTAGTCATACCTTCTTTAGCATAATAGCATTTCTTTTGAAATCTAGGTTTGTAAGGCTTGGACCTAGGAACTCTTTCAGGACACCTTGAAGCAAAATGACCTATTTTGCTGCAAGAGAAACATTTAATAGGAAACTTTCCTTTATACTTACCTTGTCCTTTACCTTCACAATAAGTGCTTCTAGCTCTTCTAGCTCTCTTTCTTCTTCTTCAAGTTGTTTCATCTCTTCCTCATACTTGAATGTCTTTCTATAAATTTATCCCGATCATATCTTTGCATGTTTCTTCCAGATACAAAAGCCTTAAATGTAGATTCAGTCTTAGGAGCAGAATCACCAAATTCACTCAATTCAAAAGCAGCAAGTTTATCAATCAACAGATCTCTTGTCACATTTGTCACTATTCTAAGCTCTTCAATAGCATGAGCCTTTGATTTGTAAGAGGGAGGCAATGATCTGAGCACTTTAGCTACAATTTCTTGTTCATCCAAGGTACCACCGACACATCTAATACCCATCACAAGTTCATTTACTTTTTGCATAAAAGAAGAAATATTTTCATCTTCAACCATCTTCAAAGTTTTGTACTTTCCTTTCAAACTTGTTAGCCTAACAACCTTCACAAGTGCATCTCCTTCATACAAAGTCTCCAGCTTCTTCTAGATCTCACAAGTTGTCTTCAAATCCATTACATTTGTCATTTTCGAATCTCTCAGCGCACCCAACAAAACTTCAATAGCCCTGATATTAATCTCAACCTCTTTAACCTTATCAGGAGTGGAAGGACCATTCTGAGGAATAACATATTTTTTCTTTGTAATCTTCCATAAGGGTTCACCAATACACCTCAAGTGGCATTCCATTCTTTCCTTCCACAAAAGGTAAATTTTTCCATTGAATCTAGGACTGTCCTTCTTGTATGATGCCATCTCGGATCACCTCAAGATTTTAAACTTATTCAAAGGAACCTGCTCTGATACCAATTGTTGGAAAAAAAAGGATAGACAACTAAGAGGGGGGGTGAATTAGTTGTTACAGAATATTTAAACTTTTCAAACTTAACTTAATCTTAGATTTGAAGAATGAATAATAAACCATAAACCATCAACACATCAAAAACACAGAGAACACCAAGATTTTTATGTGGAAACCCTGTTAGGGGAAAAACCACGATGGATGTCAGTCCATAATATTATACCTTGTTAAAAGTATAAAGAATAATAATGGGAATGAACATGCATTCAGGCACACTACCTAGAGATCACTACTCAAATACAGGAGGGATCATTGCCGAAAGAAGGAACACTGGCTTACAGAAATTCAGATCAGATCCACAGGGTATGAACTGAGAAATAACTTCTACAAAAGCTTGATTATAGTTCCAGTTAAGCACAAAAACACTTCTTCACACTATGCTCTGCAATCGAATGATTAGATCACTATTTGCAAATTTTCTCTTCCTTTGCTCTCACACACTTTAACTTTGCACAAACAACCGTTCTTATATATCTGTAACATGGATTTACACCAACAAATTTGTCGGCTGAAATAGAATATGAAAATATAAAACATATACACAATGTCGGCCCAAATTTATAAGTAAATTTCCAATGTGAATCAAACACCATTGGCCACAATGTAATGAATACTTAAAACAACCTCCTCGAGCATGCCAAACATTCAAATTTTAACCTCTAAGGATCCACAACATGTTATGACCACCATGTCAGCCAAGAACATAAAAACCCAAACACACAAGAGAAAAACCACTAACCACGAACACACCGATCAAAATGGATGTGCAATAGAGATAGAGCATGATATAGAAACATGCACAACCACCATACAACACTAGAGAGTCATCTATAGCAACTAAACTTACATAAATCACTTGATCTTCATTAAGGAACACAACCTGAAGTAGTAGAAAATCTGTCAAAATACAAATCTTCATAACTTTCTCAAAACTTCACGTGGACCCCTGAAACTTCTAGTGGATAAACTAGATACACTAGAAAAGAAACCCTTTAGTCCACAACAACTGATCGAAAATGTACTGATCAAGACGCCTTCATGACCTTCATTGTTCTACTAACAACCTATAGCACTTCTTATTACAATTTTCTCAATATCCTCGACATATACAACCTTCAATACATCAATGCTAATAGTGTTGACATCAATGAAAATCACATATCAGCAACACAACCACAACATCCAACATGCATATGCTAAAATTACAAAGGATTAGGAGAATCTCGAGAGTATAATGAATAAGTGGGTGCCCATGATTGATAGTCTACAAGGTATTTTTAAAGGGGCAAGATTTGAAAATGAAATTATAATTGATATTATTCCTACTTGGAATATGGACAAGCTAATAGAAGAGATGTATGAATATATGACAAAACTATTGCAATAAATAAATACTAAGTTCAAGTCTTTTGAGTGCATAAAAATAAAAGTTATGCCAAGTATCCTGGATAAGAATCAAGAGCTCAAATCCTTATACAAGTGGAAGGCTACATTCATCACATTGGTCCCTACCCTTATAGCCTTCATCTATGCTAGTGATAATGTGGACATAGATTTTCTCAACTCCACTACAAATAAGTTGATCTCCTCAGAGGAAGGTTTAGATACTTTTGCAAAGAGACTAGATCACTCTTAGATGCAAAGTATCCAAAATATAATCAAAATATGGAAAAATCAATTTCATTCCCATGACCATGAGAAAGGACATATGTAGTATGGGATGAAAAATATATAATAAATTTCAATAAGTATGTTTCCATCATTTCAACAAATTTCTAATGCAAATTCCAACTCAGATGATGACATGGGATTTTGAAGTAGTTAGTTGTCTGCTAAAATTTTGTAGTTTTGACTTTTTTTTTCTTTTATTGTAGTCAACATTAGCTGTAATAGTTTCTAGAAGGTGTGTTCTCAAAAAAGTATGTAAAATCTCAACAAAATCATCATACGCCTTCTCTATTCTACCTCATAATTGCAAAATTAGAGAATATTTCCTTCAACAATCTCTACAACTATTTTTTTGTCTTTTGCAAAGTAGTTGTACTTGTTTTTGTTTGATCCTAAGGACAATATTGTCAAATGAAAATGTGACATTTATCCATGGATTTAGGATTGTTTCTCCCGTGTTTCTATAAAATGGATTTTTGAGCCATTTTTAAAGGATCTTGGATTTTTGTAAGCAAAGAGTATTTGTTTAGGTTTGTATTGTCTAGTCTAGGTCTTCTAGGGAAGAGATGCAGATGTAGTTTTAAGTTTTGTATATCAATACAAATTTAGAATACATGCAAATATTGTGATAATTTCACAATCAATTATTTAATAAAATTATACTTCATTTCTCTTATGAATATAAATTGATCAAGCATCATTTATGTTCATCGTTGTCATTTCTACAAATGAATATTTCTCATATAGCTTCTATTCAAGTAGTATATTAAATTGTTGTATTAGAAACCTTGAGGGTTATAAATGTATACATGGATTATTAAGAAGAAATGGTTGTAAATTCTAAAGGATATCATTGTAAGGCAATGATATATAATCTTTCACAAAGTTTGTTTTTTCAAATGACAATTGCATTTATCTTTGACTATGTTACCCAAGTCTAAGGAATCAATCTAAATATAAGTGTTGATTACACATCCATGGTCATCCTATTTCAAATAAAATTTCAATTTATATTTTATTTAGTTCTAATAATTTAGTTTTGAATATGTTCTTAGACCTAGTAAGTAATAGTCTCCAAGAATCTAGCCAATTGAGTCAATTCTATTTGTAATTTTTGGCCATTTTATGAGAACATGTCTATTTTAATAATATATTGATATGAATTATGTGTTATTTCATTTGATATTGTAAAGGATCACCCTCCTAGGTCTTGTAGAGCCTAAAGTGCAGAAGAGAAAATTTTCAAATCCATCCCCTATTTGTTGGCCAACCTCTTGAAATATTTAAGCATAAGAATTGGCTATTTTTAAGATAATTTTAAGAACTAATTGGAATAAAAAACAAAACAACATTTTGGGTGCACTTTGAGGGAAAAAGAAGCTCATAATTGAGTTTAGAAGGCACAAAAACCTCTATTTTCATATAAAACATTCTATATTTTGGCAATGGAATATTTTTGGCCATTTTTTGAGAGCTTGAAGAAGTTGCAAAATTATTTTCCATATATTCATACAAAATCTATAAGATCCATATAGATATTTATTGTATGGAATAATCATAGGTGTTAGTAATTTGTAATTTTGACATATTCTATCACCACATATTCTATGTAATATTCTTCCCCTTGTGTCATTCCTACATTTGCTCCATGTAATAAAGGTACAATAATTTTTTTTAAACTTAAAAAAATTGAATCAAAAAAATTGTATGCTATCTAGGTGCATAATCTAAATTACTATTCATAGGGGTTTGGAGTGGTTGGTTATGAACAATCACCTGGGGATAAATTCCCAACAAGTAGTGTGATTGGCCTATTGTGCCTAGGTGTTGATGTGCTAAGAAAATGCCATCGACACAACCGGATTGTTGTTGAGGTGTCCAAACTTGCAACTCCACCCTCTATTTTCTACAGCTCTAACCAAAGTTGTAAAAACCATAAATACCAATGTCCCATAGCTAGAGCAATGTCTACACCTCCTTGGTATGCCAAAATTAGCAATTTTTTAAATTGACATAAATTTCTACCAAAGTGTCAAATTTTACAAATGAGATATCATTAGAAAGTTGGCTCCAAGAAATTCATAGTGGTGTAGGAAATTTTACTATATTTATGTAGGTGCATTTAGTTTTCATTTGAATTAATGTATTTATTTTTGGCTTTTGAGATCACAAATTTTTTCCTAGATCTTTTACTAATGATTGAATCATTGGAAGGTATTGAGGAGCTATATCAGGTCGTTCATGAAATTTTTCCATATTCAACCCTAGGTACATTTTATTTAGTTTATTTCATATTTTAATTTTGGATGATTACTTGGAAATCTTGGGATTTGCAAAGGTTCTTTTTAATCAAATCACTTCATTTCAACTACTTAATATGTATTGATATTTTATTTTATCATCTGAGGATTGCATCATTGTAATATTACGGGTTATGCAACACATACTTCTACAATCATTCTAACTAAGGATAATTATGTGTCTTGGAAAAAAGGCATCATGACACATTGTCGATGGATCAATATTTTGCCTCATCTTTATTGACTTATCTGTTATCCAAAAAAATCTTGGAAGAAATTAGTTTTGGGTGATAAAAATTATCACATCAAAGGATTGATTGGTACAACCATTAGTGATCATTTTTTTTGGGACACTTACTATCATATCTCAAGGATTAGGTCCCAAGCACTCTTTGGAACAAAATTTGGGAGAGCCATGGAGACCCTCACATCTCTCCATTCCTCGATGATCCTATAATAGATTGCTTCATTTCACTTGATGATGATGCATTAGAGGAGCTTGAATATTATGCAACACTTGAGAATATTGATGATCAAGAGACCTCTCTTGTTGCTCCTTATCCTCCTATTGAGATCACAAATCCATCTTATGTTTCTTCATCAAATTTTGGAGATTCTTATTTGAGAACTTCTAGTGATTCTTTGTAGTATAAAAAATCATAGTCTTTTAGATTCATCTTTGTGGGATGATTACTTGATAGGTATTTCAAACTTGTTTGTGGAGTTTCACATTTCAAATTTAGGGGACACATTTAAAGGGTTTTCTCTCCTCTTTGATGCTAGCCCCATCATAGAGGTTGTCCTATAATATTTTTCTTTAGATGTTGTTCAACATTAGTGACCACTTGATCCTAGTTTATAACATTCTCTATTGATTGGGCATGTACATGATTTGATTGTTGCATTATCATCTACTAAGGGCATGAAAAAACTTGAGAATATTTTAGAGACACCATAATCATACATATAGATCCTTCTTCCTACTAATTCCTATCCATGATCAGAAGCATTCCTACATGTATACTTTGTTTTGTTTCTTCCCAAGGGGAGGAATGTTGTCACATCCCATTTTTGAACCCCCTAGAATATATTAAATTTTTCTCTACATTTTAGATTTTGATGCCAAAACTTATTTTATGAACAATTAAAATAAAGTATTTATTTAGTATTATACCATTTTTATATTATTTTAGTTGATGCTTATGTGGGATTGAATTAAATTAAAATGAACATGAATATTATATATTATGTTCTAGAGATACATTCAAATACATATGTATATGTTTTGTGAGACCACCTCAATGGTGTTATGAGGTAGATGAAGGAGATAGTTTTCCCCTCCAAGATTGTGAGGGGGAGAATCATCAGGGAGAGGGAAGTAGATTTGGAAGAAAATCCAAGGTCATCATGAGACTAAGAACACACACACACACACATACTATTCAGTTCATGATAGCAATATGGATGTTTATCTTGAGCTATTTAATTGGTGTGTGATTGGTTATTTTGGTCTTGTGAGTTACATGATTGTAATTTTTTTGCAAATTAATCCTTTTAATTTCTATCTTATGTGTACATTTGGTCAAAATGATATTCTTTGAAAAAGTGTAAGTGTGGTTGTTGTTCATGTATGTATGTATGTATGTATGTATGTATGTATGTATGTATACATGTGTGTGTGTGTGTGTCTATAAGTCCACACACACAAATATATGCAAGTGATTAATTATTCCTATGACGATACCTTAAAATATTGGCAATAAATGAATAAGTATGTTGAAATTTATGAGGTTGTTTATGAAACGGATAACTCCACATAGTAGAGAATGTAGTGGTGGTGTTAAAATCTAACTTCACTTGAATTTAAGTAAATAGGGTCTTCATGTCTTATATGAGAAGGGAAGTATGGGAGACTCTTGATGGCATGCAAATAAAAGAGGAGAAATAATAGGTTCTTGGGGAAAATGAAAGTAGAGAGAGAAAAGGAAAAAAGGAAGAAGGGACAGAGGAAAAAAGGTGGTGCTTATTGTAGTTACCCCTCCCGAAAAAGTGAACAAAAACTATATTACCAAGAAATTTGACTAAAGTGATTAATAAAATTAAGTTCTACAAGAAACAAATTTATAATTTAGGCAATCCGATATTATTAAAAAAAAAAATATTAAGCCATTAAATATATATATATTTATTTAGTCTTGGTATCTTCCTCAAATATACTAATGTTTTGAATAAAGTGATGTAGGTATTGTTATCGGGTGAAAGTAAAGTATTACAAAATTAAAGTTTACAAATAAATTGATAGTTATTTTGGAAAAATAAATAAATAGTTAGTTTTGGGAAGTTATTCCCAAGAGGAAAGTTGGAGTGGTTATTTCACAGGAAAATAATGGCTTTAAAAGCCCATGTATTGATGTAAGAGAAGAAAGGTATTTTGTTGGATTGATGATGAATAAAAAGGAAGTTGGGGATATTTTGGAGTGGTTTTTTCCCGGTTGGGGTTTTCCACATAAATTGGTGTTGTCTCCTTCTATCTTTTTACCTTGTGCAAATTATTTTATGAACAGTTCTAGGTCTTCATAAATATTTGTTTGAACTCTACAATTTGTGTTGATTTAAAGTAGAGGCTTGATGATTTTTCATTGAAGTAGATTATTCTTTTGATTTAAAGCAAAGCTTGAAAAAAAAAAAATTGCATTTGTGAATGTTATTCTGTCAATTGAATGTAAAATATTAGAGTGTAATCATTGAATTTATATGGATTGTTTCCATATAATTTCTTTACTAAAAATTTCATTGAACCGGTTCAGAGATGGGATGTAAATAATTTAGCATGGAATCCTTCCAACACAGATAATTCATTTTTTGCATATCCCCTTTGCCTGTACATGAGCATTTTGCCATTACAGGATGCACATTATAATTATTTTCCATACGTATAATCTAGTAAAAGCTTTATTGTACATGCTTTTAATACCAACTCTAGTTGTTTGTAAACTAGTGCCACCGAGTAGAACAGTTAATAAAATCAACCGTAAATTTTTGTTTACAGAAATTGATGCCAAAACAGAAAAAATAAAATAAAAATGTTTTAAATAAAATTTAAATAAATGATGATAATAATTACCATCCATTGAGAGTCATAGTTAAGTTGTGATATAAAGAAATTAAATTAATTTAGCAAGTTAAGATTAATCCAATTTTAACCTATAAAGATTTATTGTTTTAATAACTCTAGTGTTAGTACATAGATTAATAAATTATTGTAACTTGTTTTTCTTTTATTTATTTAATCTAGAGCTAAAGCCTAATGATAATATAAATCAACTAAAATTTTGAGAAATTTCTAAGTGACATTGAAATTCTATTACTCAAAAATAAATTAAATAATTATATGATATTTGTAGAGAATGTCAAAACTTAAAACAATTCATTTTATAGAATTTGGATTTCTTGTTCAAGTTAATGCTTTCGTGTTTTGTAAGTCTTTAGATCAATGTAATTTAAATCTTTTGTACAGGTGAGTAAAACTTTGTCGTTATTGTCTTATCATTGATCAAGATTCTCAATTAAGCTTAAAAGTTTTTTTAGAGGGTTCCTTGTGTTATTAATCATTATTTTTTGTTAAAATTTAATAGTTGTTACCACAAGTTTGGGAACAATAACATTAGAAATTCAGAATTATTACTTTTATCATAATTTACTTACTAAATTGTGTTGGAGAAATTGTGATTTAATTATTGTTCCATTGCTATTATGCAACAAAATTTATTCCAATTTAAATTAAATATAAGCTGAATATCTTTTATGATGTTATTCTAATATTAATTCTCTTGATTTTGGCTGATAGTGGAAAGTTAATTAGTTCTTGAAAGAGCAGGGCATTACACTTATGAAGAACAAGATAGAAGAAGAGCTTTGGGTTTTCTGAGCTTTTGGGAAAAAATACAATCTACAGTATGTAAAATTACTTCCATTATAGTATGTCAATGTGTATTTAGTGTATTTGAAATTTATTTTTTCTTTTTGGAAATTGGAAAGGATTGTTTTCATGATAGTAAAGTTTGATTAAAGTGTTGCTAAATCTATTATGAATAGGGTTTAGTGGGTTTTGGAGGGAGCAACCTGACATCCATATAAGAAAAAAAATTCAATACTAAATGGTTTGGAAATGAATCTTAAACCCAATATGTTGATCAATACTATTAGTTTAGTCCTCCTCATTCTGTTTTATTTTTACATGAAATAGTATGACTATTCTCTATTTTCTTACTAAGAGTTTAACCCATTTGAAATTTTATCTTGGTATAAATAATGATAGTGGATGTCCAAACCTTTTGGCCCTAATTTTGTCTAAGAATTTAAACCACTCCCTTGTCTATATCCAAATCCATTTCAATTACATCCTAAGCATCAAAATCACTATTAATTATAATCCTAATATCTATGTAAAATGATAAGAACCACATAGAGTGAAGCTATTTGGGTTTGTTGAACTCTAATCATTCTCTATTTATAAAAAAGCATTCTAACATTAATTTTGAAGAGTGGCTATGATTTATTATTGAGCTCTTTCACTCTTGTTATTATATATAGAGTCCAATGTGCTTGATTTGTCAATATAATGATAGTCTATTATTTCTTGAATGGGAAATACTTCGAGGTTTACATCATTAAACATTGGTTTGAAATTTTAATTCCTATTTATTTGAAACTAAAGCATGATGGTAGGTACTTGTTCTTGAGAATTCTTTGTTAAATATATTAAAGGGGTTGTTATTTGATTTATAGTCTTGTTAAATCTATGGTAGTACTAAAATCATGAAAAAATTATACATGTATTAGTTGCAAACCTTTTGTATTTCCATAGAAAAGGTAATTTAGACAATGTTATGAGTTTTTTTTACACATCTTTTTTGCTTGTTACTTTAAGAAACAATATGATGTGGTTTAGTTTATACCCTTTAGAACTTTTCTTCTCCTTATAGTTTGGCTAATTTATGATGATGTGAATTCTACTAAACTTTGTTTGGTAATAGAGCTTCTAATTTTTCTTTGAGAAAAGTATCCCATGTCATTCTATAATAATCATAAATTAATAGCATGAAATAACTGTCACTTTCAAGAATTCTTCCTCTTGTAGGACCACAAATATTTGTATGCCCCAATTCCAATAGTTTGGTAGTAGACTGTTCTTTGAATTTGAAGCTTCTTCTTGTTTTCTTTCCAACTTGACACTCCTTATAAACAACATTAATAGGCTTTGTAATCTTTGGCAGATCTCTCATAGCTTGAACTGAATTGATTCTTACTAGGTTATCAAAACTGATGTGACACATCCTCTTGTGCCATAGCTAGCTTTCATTAATTTGAGTCATAAAGCAATGACCATCATCATCCTTAAGTTGATAAACATTTCCATCTATCCTTCTTCCATTAGCAATCACAGTCCTACAAATTTTTTTGATCTCACATCCATTATCATGAAACATAAAATTGTAACCTTTGTTACACATTTCTCCAAAAATCAAGAGGTTATGCCATAAACCCTTAACATAGTAAACATCATTAGTATTATGCTTTCCATTAAAACTAATAGAACCTTTTCAACATATCTTAGCAGATGTATCATCACCAAATCTAACACATCCTCCTTCATATTTTTCAAGTTTAAAAAATGTATTATTGTTACTATTATATAATTACAACATCCATTATCAATGATCCAATACTTTTGCTCCTGTCTCGCTTGAAAATTAGATACCAAAGTACCTTTAGTCTTATCCTTTATCTCTTGAGGACTTTCCTTCATACATCTCTCAAAGTTAGTGGAATTAGTTTCATCTTTAAAGCCATGAAAAAGCATTCACCATCATCATCTCCATAATCAAATTCATCATTAGAAATACTTGCATCTTCTCTAACATACTAACTTTTCTTAATCATCTTACCCTTGTTTTCCTTGTTTTTGTTATTCAAAGCTCTGTTTAGACATCTTGAAGCATAATGATCTATCTTTCCATAAGTGAAACATTTTAAAGGAAACTTACCACTGTACTTACCAATACCCTTCTTCATTCTCCTTACAAAGTTGGCTTCCACATCATCAAGATCCTCCTAATATGATTCCTTAATCTCCTCTATTTTGTTAACCTAAAAGAAGTCTCAACTTTTGCACCACTATTTATACCAAATTATATCATCTCAAAAGTAGTTAAAGAACCATACAACTGATCTATAGTATATAATTTAAATTTTCAAATTCCTCAATAGAAGAAACTTTATGACTATAAGATTTAGGAAGAGTTTTGAGAATTTTCTTTACCACTTCTGGTTCTTTGATTTTCCCACCAAGACCTCTGATGGAACTAACAACTTCATATACCCTTTGCATGTATCCTATAATGTTTTCATCTTCATACATCTGTAGGTTCTCAAACATGATCTTCAAATTCAACATCTTAGCTTGTTTGACCTTATCATCTCCTTCATAAATGCTTTCTAACTTTTCCCAAATTTCTCTAGCAATTTTCAGATTCATGACTTTTACTAATTTAGAATTAGCAAGACCATTTAAGAGAGCATACCTTGCTTTACCATTGATTTCATAGGCCTTGGTCTCATCATCAATAGTTGGACCATTTACAGGTGTAGTATATCCATTCTCAACATACTTCCAGACATCAAATCCAAGATAAACCAAAAAAGCTTCCATCCTTGTCTTCTAGAATGCATAATTTGTTCCATCAAACACATGAATCTCTTTCTTATGCATCATCCTATATCTACCTCAAGTGGTTAATATTTATTCTAAGGAACCTTGCTCTGATATCAATTTTTGAATGCACTAGGAAACTAAGAGGGGGGTGAATTAATTGTACCTTAAAACTTCAAAACCCTCATAAAAATTTAGATCCACATTAATTCAATTAGCCTGTAATCTATTATAATAATTTAGCATGAAAAGAAAATAACAAAAAACTAAAACACTATCAACACCATACAAAAGAGAACACCAAATTTACATAGAAAACCCAAGATGGGAAAACCATGGTGAGGATTAGCTCATAATATAAAGTAATATCAACCCCGTTTACAAAAGGGCTCACTATCGGAGGGAACACTACCTAGAAGAAAGAAAGGTTCACTACCATAATAGAAAAGAAGATAGATAAGAATTTTACACAGAGAGATCAATCTCAATGCAATAAGAAAATCCACCACAATATCACCAACACCTTCGTAGTTTGACTGAAGAATTGTAGACACCTTTTGCTCACTGCATCCAACATTATAACACATGAAATCTTGCAATGCACTTCTCAAATTTGCATCTCACAACTCTAAAATTCACATCATATTCATCTATCTTTTCTATCTTATCTCCCTCAACAACTCAACTCTTATTTATACCATCTTCAACCTTGAAACCATTCTCCAAGGTCAGTTGTGTACCTCAACCATGCAAATTCAAATTACCTATTGGTACCAAAACATTTCCGTGGCGGAAAGGAATGAAGGTGGACCACAACAAACCTTATCTAGGACCTAAATCCATTCATACACACCACACCACACTTCCAAAAACACTGAAGCACCTTTGCATTTAGTGTAAACACCTAGTTCGTTAATTACTCATGTAAACACCATTAAAATTTTAAGTACACGCTTCCTTTGATCGAACAAAAACTCTCTAACAATAAATGTTACCTAAAAAGAATCTAGAATATTCCACAAAAACCCTAAAATCTAACAAACTCCTTCGCAACAACTTTCACTTGAAGAATGCACACACCCAATAAACTCAAACAACTATGTCATGCACTGTAACTCAAGAGACCAACTTTTGAAGCACCAAGCATTGAAAAAATTAAACTGAAGAAAGATACCAATACTATCAACATGCCTTTAGATCCACAAGACCTAAAACCAAACTACAGAGAAATGCAGAGCAAAAACATTTCTCCTAGACACCTCTGCAATACACAATTCACACACTAGTGAACACAACTTCTGTATAGCAATCCAACACACAAAATTCTGCATATAATACCTTTGAACACCTCTGATCAACATATCTGAAATGTATAAGAAGATATTCAACCTAGAAGAAATGTGAAGCAAAACTAGAACACTACTCTACAACCCAAAAGAACATTGTAAATCACTATTTCCTCTTTTTATCAAATTTTCTCAAAAGCACTTGGAAACCAAGCACTAGAGACATATCCTCATCATATTTACTACTTCTTCAACACTAAAAAACCAACTACAACCTAACAACTCAACCATACATCTATAGATAGAAGCTTATCAAAGAAACTCTAGAGGCTGACACTAGTAGGTTACTAATGATAACATAATGCAACTAATCTACAAAGCATCATTAATGCAATAACATAGATAACACCAATGACTACACATACTCTTGCAACAATCTTCTGCTCATCAATGACAACACAAACTTGTTCACATCAATGAAAACACCAACTGCTCATACTTGCAACATAAGTGAACTGTTAAAAAAATTGTAGCGCCTGAGGGGCACATTTTATATTTCCTTCCAATCAATGCATGTCTTGGTCATTTCCATGGAATCCCTTTAGAAAGCAGAGGTTGAAGTGGGTGTGGTGAGGTCCATTAAGCTATCAAAAAACAACAATATGCTCCCACACCCACACATGGAGCAATGCCACTTCACAACCAATAGAGCAAGCTCCTTTGTAAGCAACATCATGTAGCTAGAAGTATAACATCACAAGAACACAAGGGCCCCATGTATATTGTGAACATTAATAAAAACCAGGTTAAACACAATTGAATTAAATAAGTAAATCAATCATTTAGCCTAATTAACTCAAGTTCCCAATAAAATTCTTGCAAAGCTAACTAGGAATCCATTAAACATGAAATAAAATCGAATTGATGAAAGAAACCTAATTAAACTCTAGAAAACCTTGTTCCATTGAGGGATTAGTGTTGATTTGATTTGGAAGGATCAAATATTTCCTAACCCCATTGATTCAAAGCTTCAAGTTGAGTGATAATGGAGGTTGAACCACAAAATTTCTCTCAATTGATGAAGATGAATATGAATTTCTATAGTATAAGGGTGCTCAAATTCTTTGTGGATGATTTACTCATGGAAATTAGAAGTATTTATAGGAAAAATAGATTAATTAATGGCCAAGATTGATTTAGCTAATCAATGGATAGAAGTGAATATGAGAGGATGACATGGATTGGAGATCAAATCTATGGATGAGATTGAAGATTGACATGGATTGATAAATTTAATCAAGGGCTCCAATTGATGTCAACAAACACAAATCCTTAAAATTAGGAGCATGTACAAGATATTTCCATGTGGGGGGAAATGTTTGAATTTGAATTGAAATAATATTCCATGGGAAGATTCCTTTGAGGAGTGGGAAATTAGTCAATTAAATACTTAAAACATTATTTAATTATGCAAGGTGGGGGAATTTAAGATTTTAATTAAACACTTTTAGATCATTTAATCAAAAAGGGTATTTGATGATATTTAATTAAACAATTTGCATTATTTAATAAAATAAGATGAAAATTAGTATGAAAGAGGTAAATTAATCAAATAATGTTGATTAGCCGATTAATAGAAGAGAATGATGAATTTAATTAAACAATCAAGATTATTTAATTAAATAGCCAAGAATGATTAAATCAAGATGAAAAATGGTGTTAGTAAATCAAATCTCATGTGTGATATAAACAAGGACAATTTTAAGTGTCAACATTTTTCCCCTCTTTGAAGTGAGCTACTTGCTACATTGGTTCAAAGAACTGATGCCTCTCAGATCAAGATTAGTGTTGAGATCAAAAAATTAAAATTCATGATTTATGCCCCAATATGGCCCAATGGAAGGAATAAATGTTGGCATGTTTCCCCTCGAGAAATAAAGAAAAAAATTTGATTTTTCAGGTTGGTATCATGACAAGGATGCAAGATCTATTTAGTTGCAACAAGGACAACAAACAAGCCCCAGGATATGGATTAAAGGTTGTTAGGCAATAAAATGAGTATTTAGGGCCAAAATCCTAGGTCAAGCAATGAATTCATGGTGGAAACCCTAATTTTCCATGCATATACAAGAGGTTGGGGTCACTTTCAAGATCATTGCACACTTGGATTTGAGAATTTTGAGAGCTCTAAGAGATATTTGTGAGAGGCCTAGTAGTGTAGCTAATAGAATGGTGGATTGTGTGCTTCTCGTACATCACTCAAACAAAGTCTTGTTATGCCTTGCATAACCACCCCATTTTATTCTGGAACAAAATGGCTCCCCCTTCTCTTTTTGCTTTCGTTGCCTTTGTTTATTGGCTTTGGTCTTTGGAATTTCTCTTGTTTTCCTCCTAGGTCTATATTTTGTTTTATCAGATTTTGGTTCTGTCTCACCTTGAGTTAGTTTTCTTCTTGCTAAAAATTGAATGAAATAATCATAAGCAATAGTGTATTTTATGATAATGTATTCTATATGCTCTAAGGACTAATAGAGGCATTTGTTTTGCAGGATTGAATCACTCATGTGAAGATATCTCTTAAGGAAGTCAGTTGTAAAGCATGCCTCAGTCCCATTCAGCATAAAACTCCTCAAGGGAAAGGTCATTGAGACCCTCTTGTCTTGTCGATTGGCAGTTTGGTTCTATTCATTTGAAA
The DNA here is from genome assembly GCA_007258455.2 of Sequoia sempervirens. Taxonomy (NCBI): domain Eukaryota; kingdom Viridiplantae; phylum Streptophyta; class Pinopsida; order Cupressales; family Cupressaceae; genus Sequoia; species Sequoia sempervirens. The sequence goes on from VDFB02086081.1 coordinate 244,732,122, forward strand.
TCCAAAGGGTAGCCAAGACATTTCGGTCGCTATGAGTTTCTATGTGTCTTGCCGATCGGAATGATGTCTCGGCGACAAGGGGGATGGTGTCGGCATGAAGTCTTGCCAACCAAGCAAGGTCTCCCCGAAGTAAAATGAGCTCTTGGCGAAAGGGGAGACTTAGGTGTAATGTCTTGGCGAAAGAAGAAAGTCTCGCCGACATAAGATAATATCAGCGTAAGTTCTTGCCGATTTGTCATGGTCTCGGAGAAAGGAGGTATCATCGCTATGAGGTCTCAGCGACTAAGCAAGGTCTCATTGAAGGGTTCTCCCTTTGGTGTGATGTATGGGCGATTGTGAGGTGTCTCAGTGAAATGGATTGTCTTCGACGAAAGGTCTTGTCAACCAATCAAGGTCTTCCTAACTAAATTGAGTTCATCGCCGGAATGGGCCGACTTCCCTATGAGGTCCTGCTGACCTAATAGGGTCTTGCCGATACAAAATGAGCTTAGAGAGAATGGAGGGGTTCGACATGAGGTCATGCCGACTAGCGGTGGTCTCACAAACATTTTTTTTCCCTTCAGTGTAGTGGAATGTGCTCGATGAAAGGTCTCGCCAACCTAGAGATGTCTCGGCGACAGGGCATGAGTTCAGGGTGAGGTCTTCCCAACACAAAGGAGTCTCCCCAAGATGGGTGTGCTCACCAAAGGAAGAGAGGCTCGATGTAAGGTCTTGTCGAGGGAATGCAGTCTTGCCAATGGCGATAGATTTGCAAATAGAAAAGGGATATCAGTGTGACCAATGGAACTCGTTGTGCCTTCTGACCGATAGCGACTGTCTTGCCGATGGTTTTTGTGGTATCGATATGACTTGTGTAGCTCGATATGAGGTCTTTTCGACTGTCTTATGCTATGCCGATGGCTGCTATGAGGCATAATCGCATCGGGGAGACATGATTAGTGTTTCACCAACATGCGATTCCATTCAAATGACCTTTGACCGCCCGGGAATCTTGTGCAGCCTATGTTCCACCAATCAAAAGAAGCTAAAGGAGTTTCCCATTGGCCCTTTGACTGATTGACTACCCCTGTGAAGAAGATCAACATAATGCAAATGACATGGACTCATTCTAAGATCAAAAGTGATGGATCGGCTCAGGAATGATGGTGTTCAGATCTAAAGGGAGGCCCGATGCTGCTTCTAGAGATGGTCAACGTGTAAAAAGGTCTAGAGCAGGAAGGGGGCCAAAGGAAAGAAACAACCACGAGACTCAAGAACAGCTGGGGTCTACTGAAAAAAAGGTGAATCATTATTAATGGTGATACTTTGGAGCATTCAAGGTAGCTCTGTGAAGGAGTTCGAAGATGGACACAGAGGCATGCAGTTAATGCTATATCTACAAAAGATCTGAGATCACCCCCGGAACAATCCTTCACAAACATGGACATTAGGGATACACATTGAATGCATAATCAACTTTATCCAAAAAGATCTTATGGTCGACCCTCCTGCAACTAGCAGATATTTTGTAAACCCTAAAAATAGGGGGCCAGCGCATTCTTTTGGGCACATCCTGTATATATGGCATTTTTGCCTCTTTGTAGGGGGAGGAGGGTGCGATTTTAAGAGGGAGAGACATAGATATATAGATTTTAAGGACAGTAGTGATCTTCTAAGGAGTAATAGAAAAAAAAGCTTAAGAGTAGCAATAGAATAGGAGGTAGATTTAGCATAGATAGTAATGTATACTTCTGGTTTTCTTAGTGTAGATGGAAACAATCTGAAGCATAGGTTTTTTGTACACCAGTGATTGTGCCAGATTTGTAAATGTTGCTTACCTGTTGTACTAACGGTAGAAGCAACCAGATTAAAAATCTATTTCATATTGTGTTCTAGAATGGTGTTCATCTTGGGTTAATCAGTTTATTTGAAAAGCTTTCAAGGAAAGAATTTTTGTTTGATGTTTAGTGTAAATAGTGATTTACAATCTGTTGTTAAAATTAGCACTGTGAATGAATGAAGCTATGTTAATCACAAGTTGATTTTGTTCTCCAGTTTCAGTTAGCAATTCCTTGAAAGGTAACAAGTCAGGTTAAATTGGATGAATTATTATTCTTTTCAGTCCCAAGCTTTGACCTATATTTTTCTATTTCTTTAAAACCCCAGTTAAAATAGGTTTGAATTTATGCTTGATCTTAGAACAATCCAGAAGCTCAACACCAGTAGGCCCCTTGAACATTATAGTTCACATCAATCACTGAGTGAAATCAGCATAGTCGAGAACCGGTTACAAAGACCTTGGGAGCTAAGATATCCATGTGATCATCTTTCTCTTTTAGGAGAGCAGGATAGTAATATTTTGTTTAACTGCTACTATGCCACTTGGACCATCAATAGAGGACTGGCGCTAGAAGGAGGGCCTAGAAGGGAAAGCTAGATAATACTAGGTTTTTCTCACTAGAAAGGTCTCGTAGAGTTCTTCGATCAACTGAAAATCCACCACCTTTGATAGAACTTAAGACTCCAAAAAGACACAAGAGTCATAAGACTGGCTCAACCATCATACCACCCTTGTCAGCCCCGCTCACTCCACCAGGATTTTCACCTATACCCCAGTGGGTACCCATCAATCCACCACCGAATCCATCTCAGGTGCCACCACAGCTAGTTCGACACCATCCAACAGCTAGCTCAACCACCACCACTGCTACCAATGGCATTTTTTTAGAATAATCCCTCTCCATTGGGAACTATTTTGGGAGGTTTTCATGATATGCCTAAGAATCCTGAGAAATTATGTCCCAAATACATTCATGGTGAATCAAGGAGTGTTGAAGAGCACATACAAGCTTTTAAGGACGCTTGTACTAGAGCTCAGATAGCTCACCATGTTGTAGTTTTTAGGTTGTTCCCTTATTCCTTGGGAGACATGGCATACAATTGGTATCTTAATCTTCCGCAAGGTTCCATTCTGACCTAGACACACTTGGAGAATGCTTTCATCAATCAGTTCAGGGTTTATGTAGATCCAGCCCTTTTGTACCACCAATTTGCTACCATCAGGAAGGATCCAGGTGAATCCTTTCCTTTATTCAATATCAGGTTTCATCGAATGTATAGGAGACTGCAAGACCCCTATCTAGTTACTGAGAATAGTGCCATTCAAGCATACTTTAGGGTTATAGACCCTTTACTTGGCTTGTTCCTACAAAGGACTTATCAACCCACAGACATTGATTCCTTGTCTAAAGTCTATCATCTAGCTATCAAGTTGCAACAAAAAATTAGTTCTCAATAAGGAAGTTTGGGAGGGGCTTTTCCTTTAATGGGGTATCAAATGCATAGTCCAACCCATTTATTCAATATTGTCCTAGGGGTTTCTCCTTCCCATTATGGGCCTATGTCTAAATTGCAAACTCAACCACATGTTCCATTCTTTGCTAATGGAACTCTTGACTTCTTTCAACAATCACAGGTTCCTCAAAGTCCCCATGGTCATCATAACCAAATTGGGACACCAAATCATGGTGGTCAGCCACCTGTTGCTAAGAGTGTGGAAAGTGAAAAGACAGTTCAACTCACAAATGAGGTAGATACCTTAAAGAAAACGCTCTCCCAAGTCACAAATGACATGGCTCAGCTTCGATTGAACCCCTCTCAAAACCAAGGTAACTACCCTAATCAAAACAGTGACAATCAGGGTAATTATCAGAATAACAACAATCACAAGCAGAGGGGTTATCAAGGCCAAAACTCCCTTAACCAAGGTTATCAAAGTAAAAATAGAGGCTATAACCAGAGGCCAAATAACAACTGACAATGGAATACAAGGCCAAACAATGGTGGAGTTTCTCATAATTATCAAGCTAATGAGGGGAGGTCACATACTGGAAATGTGGCTGACCTCAATTTTATGACTAATTGGTGCAGGCTGCATGATACTGCAACCCATTCTGAGGTAAACTGCCCTAAAATGGAAAAGATGGTCAAGATGGCACAGACATATTCCCAAAAATTCCAAGGGAATTCAAACAAAGGAGGTGACTCGGTAGATACAACAATGACTTATGACCTTTTCGAGGAAGAACCTTCATTCCCAAGGAAAGATGAGAATGAACTAGAGGAAGATATGTATGATGCCCAAGCTTCTTAGACAAAGGGAGGACACTTCCTAAGAAATCAGAATAAGGGTTTGTTTACCACATCAACACCACCTAATCACATGGTGCCTCTGAATCAAAGTGTTGATAACAATCCTCCTCCACCAAAAGGCCCACCTGACTTCCATAATAGAGGTAATTCACTTGGGGTTGTCAAAAGTAATGAAAGTTATAATACAAAATTTGATATTGTTTTTGGGATGCAGAAACATAAAACCTCTTTGTCATACTTCGACATCCTAAAGTGGTGCCCTTCCCAATGGGAGATAGTGATGAAAGCTTTGGAGCAAGCTGATAAATCAAAAGAAAAGAACAAGGTGGCACCTGCTGCAGACATGAATGCAACCTTGTATAGAAGCAAGGTAGGTACTCCACCATTTCTTTTAAGTTTAAGAATTTGTGGGAAGAACGTACATAACTGTTTGTTAAATTCAAGGGCTTCTGGAAATGTTATGCCATTTTCTATATGCAAGAAATTGGGATTGAACCTTGTCCAAACAAATAAGAAGTTCATCCAACTTGAAAAGACAAAGGTTAATATAGTGGGAGAGTTGAGAAACATACATGTGCAAGTAGGGCCAGACCCTAGGATTCAAACTGATATAGATGTTCAAGTGGCAGACATTCCCAAGACTTATGGTATGCTGCTGAGCAGAGATTTGATGAAAGGTATAGGGGGATATCTCTCCCTTGACTTTTCACATATGTGGCTACCATGGAGAGGGATTCCTACTCAGATTAGGATTGAAAGTGAACCCTGCCTCAAGCATGTCATCACTGAATATGATTTCCCCAATGAGGTAGCCTATTTCGAAACCGGGATAGGGGTTTATAAAGGAGAAGAAATTCTAACCTTTTTTGTTCTTGATCCTAAAGAACTGGCAATACAAAAGTTCCTTGATTCTATGATTAATGAAAACCAACAATCATTGATCAGGAAGCTACAACAGGATCAGTTGGTCTTAGGGGAAGATACCAATCTGCAGAGTCTTCTACTCCCTAATTGGTGTAGGGTGCATTACCAAAATCATTCTGAATTGACTTGTCAACCCTGCATTAACATTTTAAATCATGTTTCCCAAGCTGAGGAAGCTAGCTTAAGTCACCCCGAGACTGTTGCAGATCACTTCTCATTTGAATCCAAAGAAGCGATAATGTTAACCAGGGATAAGATACTTTCAAAGGAAGTTCCTTCTCAAATTGAACCTACTCCAGACACATTTCCAGATCGGCATATTGATGAGGAGCAACCCCAAGGTTTGTTCGACACCCCTGCACTCATGAGTATACCAAAACCCAAGGGGTTAACCAAATACACAAGTGATTATCAGAAGGATAGCCACAGGTTATATGATATAGCTGTGCAAGAATTAGAATTTGTACCTAAAGAACCTATTGAACACCCATTCCCTATATCTGATGCAAAAGATCAAGCAACCCCACCTCTAGCTCATCCTATAAAAATTCCCACAATAACCTCCAAAGGATCAACCCTAACTCATGATCAGATGTGGACCCTTACGTTTGATGGATCCAAATCCAAAACAGGTTGTGGTGTTGGAATTGAATTAACCAGCCCAAAAGGGAAAAATTTCTTTGCTTCTTATAGGTTGTAGTTTGGATGCACTAACAACGTAGTAGAATATGAAGCTCTAACTCAGGGGCTGATGTTCACACATAAGAAGAAATTCACAGCCTTGATGGTCAAAGAAGATTCAGAAATTGTTATCAAGCAAGTGTGCAGCCAATACACATGTCACAATAGAAGGCTGGCAACTTATAGAAATCGGGTATGGAACTTGATTGAAGATTTCAATGCTTTTGGGATTAGCTTAATCCCAAGAGAGGAGAATCAGATAGCTGATTCATTAGCTATTGTTGCAAGCACCCTGGAACCTATGCAAGGCTCCAAGCTTAAGAGATTCTCAGTGGAATTGATTTCCACCCCTACAGTTCCTGATGATGTCAGGAACTTTCAAGACTTCGATGATGATCGACATATTCTTTCTTTTCTAGCAAGCTCAGATGTTTTCGAAGGACAGATCATTGATGAGTCCAACAGGGATCAAGGAGATTGGAACCTTGAAGATTGTGATGCAGAAGGGGTCCTCAATTTAAAAAGAAATAGCATTGCCAAGGGAATGGTGGCCTTGGAAAGAATTTTTGATTCAGACCAAAGGGATCGAGAGAAGATACCAGTTGAAGATAAAGGAGGCGAATATGAAACTATTAACTTAGCTGATTTTGACCCTGAAAGAAGTGTTTACATAGGTAAACCTTGTCCTGAAGCAATCATAAAGGATATATTGAGGGCACTGAAGAAAGATATTGCTGCGATAGCCTAGGGATATGAAGATCTAAAGACATTTGATGCTTCTATAATGACTCATACTATCCCTTAGAAGCCCGAAGCTAAACCATTCCGATAGAAACAACGCCATGTCAACACCTTGATTGAGCCACTGATCCTTAAAGAAGTTCAAAAATTGTTTTCTGCAAGAATAATCTTCCCTGTACGACATTCAACATGGGTGGCTAACTTTGTCCCAGTCCGTAAGAAAAATGGAGAGATCAGGCTATGTGTGGACTTCATAAATCTAAACAGAGCATCAGAAAAGGACAATTACCCACTTCCTTCTCTATACAAAGTCTTGCAAACTATCAATGGATCTCAAATGATATCATTCCTGGATGGTTACTCTGGATACAATCAGGTAATGGTTAACCATGAAGATAGAATGAAGACAACCCTCACCACAAAGTGGGGAAAATTTGCATACAGAAGGATGCCATTCGGTCTGATAAATGTCAGAGCAACTTTTCAGCATGCCATGGATGTAGCATTTAAGGACTTAATCAATAAATGCATTATTGTTTACATGGACAACCTGATAGTGTTCTCCAAGGATAGACTGAACCACGCTGCAGACTTAGCCAAAGTTCTTTAAAGATGTATCCAGTATGGCGTCTCCTTGAATCCTAACAAGTGTGTGTTTGGGGTTTCTGAAGGGAAGCTTTTGGGACACATAATCTCTAAAAAAGGAATATCAATCGATCCAGACCAAGTTGAGTCCATTCTAAAGGTCACCAGGCCAGGAAGCAAGAAAGAAATGAGGTCTTTCTTTGGAAAGATAAACTTTGTGAGAAATTTTATCATAGGCTTTGTAGAAACCGTAAAACCACTGAATGAAATGATGAAGAAAGATGCCAAGATAGAGTGGAGTAATGAGGCAAAAGTTGCATTTTCATAGGTCAAGTGATCCATTTCAGAAGTGCCAGTCCTCACCAGCCCTGACTACTTCAGGCCGTTCTATATTTACTCTTTTTCCTTTAAACATTCCTGTGCAACTGTCTTAACTGAACGAAGAGAAGAGGGAGAGGAGAGGCCAATCACCTTCATGAGCTCTCCATTTAAGAATGTTGAGATCAAATACCCGCCTCTTGAGAAACAAACTTTTGCACTGGTCAAAGCTGTCAAAAAGTTTAGGCACTATATTCTCTGAAGCCAAATCATTGTTGTAGTTCCTAACGCTACTGTGAAGTCTCTACTTATGTAGAGCGAGCTAAGAGAAAGAAGAGGGAAATGGATGGCCATCTTACAAGAGTTCGATCTAGAGATACACCCTATGAAACTTTTCAGAGGTATAGGCCTGTCTAAATCCATGGCGAATGCTGGTGAGAACATTATTTGCCAGCAATACACTACTCGGTCCTTTTCAAACGACCCTTGGTATGCTGATATCATCTATTTCATCCTCAACAATCGATTTCCAAAGGGAATGAACACCACTCAAAGGAGAACGATGAGAATGAAGAGTTCTCATTATATGCTCAAAGGAGGATTACTATACAGGAATAATTTTGAGGGAGTGTACCTACGATTCCTTGATTAGCAAGAGGCTAAACATGTGATCACTGAGTTTCATGGGAAACACAGCACAGGTCATTGTTTTGCAGACTCATTGGCACACCAGATCCTCAGATCTGGTTATTACTGGTGGTGTGTGTTCAAAGATTCCTATCAGCATACAAGAACATGTCACATATGTCATATTTCTGCATCGAAAGAACGTTGTTCAACCATGTCATTGCAGCCTATCTAGGAGGTAAGACCATTTTCCCAATAGGTGCTGGACTTTATCGGGGTCATTTACCCAAATTCTTCTGCAAGACACAAATTTATTTTGACTGCTACTGATTACTACACAAGATGGATAGAGGCTATCCCTTGCAAGAACAACACAATAGAGGTAGTGATCAAGTTCCTCACCGAATGCATCACAACTAGGTTTGGGGTACCCTTCACTTTGGTATGTGACAATGGCTCTTCCTTCTCTTCTGCTGAGTTCATTTCATGGGCTTATGATCACAAAATTGTCTTGAAATATTCTTCAAACTATTACCCACAAGGAAATGGAGTTGCAGAATCAACCAATAAGAATTTGTTAGGGTTAATTAAGAAACTGTTAGAGAACAACCCTAGGGACTGGCATACCCAGCTAAAATTTGCATTATGGGAAGATAGGACTAGGATTAAGGCTACTTTAAAAACTTCACCATTTAAACTGGTGTTTGGACAAAAACCTGTGTTCCCTATCCATTTGCAAATACCTATCCTTGAGTTCATGTGGAAATTCTACTCTAGTGATGATAGGATAGAAGTAAGATTAGTTTCCTTGTTGAAATTAGAAGAGCAGAGGGATGCCGCCTTGCAACAATTCTTTAGACATCAGGCTTATGTCAAACGTTGTTTTGAAAAAAGAGCCAAAATCAAGGCTTTCAGGATATCAGACCTTGTGTTGTTATGGGATAAAGCTAGTGAAAAGAAGAGCAGTCACCAGAAATTTGATAAGCTCTGGTTGGGTCCCTATCAGATTGCTAAGATCCTAGAAGAAAATGCTTTATGATTGAGTATTTTAACTAGAGAACCCGTTCCCTTGCCTGTCAATGGGAAGTTTCTTAAGCATTATTTTGAGACATAAGGCTTGCTAATTCTGTTCTGAATGTAAGTAGTTTTTTGTTCTTTATGTAAATAATTTGTTTTTTTCCTGTTTGCAAATAATGTGCTTTTTCTGTTTGTAAATAGTCTTGTTGTTGTTGTTATGTTGTTGTTTGATGGTTCTTTCTTTCTGTCCATTCGTTTCCTTTGTTGTTTGGTCTCTGTCTTGTTGTTCTTTGGGGTCTCCTCTATTCTCCTTGTCTTTAAATAGTGGGTTGTTATCTAAGTATGCTTTAGTTATTAGGACGAAAGTGGTTTAGACATTTTCAGGTTTGCTGATTGGGTGATTTTGTCCTAAACTTTTTTCTTTATGCCCATTGTCAATAAGAGTTGTGGGAAGTCTTGAAAGCAAGGTGCAAAGTAAATAACCTTCATTAGCTCCTCTGAATTTGTCACAAATCATCAAGATCATCTTCCTTTGTAATGGTATATTTGTCCTAGGACTATGGTGTTGTAAGATTTGAGTGAAAAATCCGATCTCCCAAGTGCTGTTATGAGGTCCATGGTAGTTTTCAACCCAGAACAGATGTTAAACATCTAACATATTGAGAAAAAAAATTGAATGAAATATCTGGAACTCTATGAAAAAAAGGGGAGAGAACTATTTAAAGAGAAAAGAAGACTCAATATGAATGGGTGACTCCAGTATCTCTACTGGGGCTATGGACGCCTGACTAGCAGTAGAGCAATGCTTTGAGAAAACTAGAGGTACCTCCATCAGGGCTATGGATGCCTGACTGGCAGCGAAGCAATGCCTAGGACGTCATTGCACGATAGCTAAAGGGAATCATCTCATGTAGCTCAAAGCTTGCACATTGTCATTTGAAAGATGAAGAAAACTTTATAAAAAAGTGATGCACAATCAAGCACACACATAGATTCAAGGGTAGCCATTGTTGATTTACATTTGAGATTCTAGCTCAGCCTTGGTTGTTAAAACTGACCCAACTAGAGTTGTGATGTTCATAAACCAGAAGTTATGGGTAGTTGAACCCTTCAGTTTCTTGAAAATAGTTAAACCATTTTTCCAGCCGAGTCACCATTTGTTATGCCTTGCATAACCACCCCATTTTATTCTGGAACAAAATGGGTCCCCCTTCTATTTTTTCTTTCGTTGCCTTTGTTTATTGGCTTTGGTCTTGGAAATTTCTCTCATTTTCCTCCTGGGTCTATATTTTGTTTTATCAGATTTTGGTTCTGTCTCACCTTGAGTTGGTTTTCTTCTTACTAAAAATTGAATGAAATAATCATAAGCAATAGTGTATTTTATGATAATGTATTCTATATGCTCTAAGGACTAATAGAGGCATTTTTTTTTAAGGATTGAATCACTCATCTGAAGATATCTCTTAAGGAAGTTAGCTGTAAAGCGTGCCTCAGTCCCATTCAACATAAAACTCCTCAAGGGAAAGGTCACTGAGAACCTCATGTTGTCTTGCCAACTGGCAGTTTGGTTCTGTTCATTTGAAATCCAAAGGGTCGCTGAGACATTTCGGTCACTATGAGTTTCTATGTGTCTCACCGATCGGAATGATGTCTCACCGACAAGGGGGATGGTGTCAGCATGAAGTCTCGCCGACCAAGCAAGGTCTCCCCGAAGTAAAATGAGCTCTCAGTGAAAGGGGAGACTTCGGCATAATGTCTCGGCGAAAGAAGAAAGTCTCGCCGACATGAGATAATATCAGCGTAAGGTCTCGTCAATCCGTCGGGGTCTTAGAGAAAGGAAGTATCATCACTATGAGGTCTCGGTGACTAAGTAAGGTCTCGCCGAAGGGTTCTCCCTTCAGTGTGATGTCTGGGCGACTACAAGGTGTCTCGGTGAAATGAAGTGTCTTCGGCGAAAGGTCTCACCGACCAATCAAGGTCTTCCCGACTGAATTGAGTTCATCGCCGAAACGGGCCGACTTTGCTATGAGGTCCTGCCAACCCGATAGGGTCTCCCCGATAGAGAATGAGATCAAGGAGAATGGAGGGGTTCAACATGAGGTCATGCTGACTAGCGGTGGTCTCGCCAACATGTTTTTTCCCTTCGGTGTAGTCATGAAATGCGCTCGATGAAAGGTCTCGCTGACCCAAAGATGTCTGGGCGATAGGGCGTGAGTTCGGGGTGAGGTATTCTTGACACAAAGGAGTCTCCCTGAGATGGGTGTGCTCGCCAAAGGAAGAGAGGCTCGATGTGAGGTCTTGCCGAGGGAATGCAGTCTTGCCGATGGCGATAGATTTGCAAATAGAAAAGGGATATCGGTGTGACCGATGGAACTCGCTGTGACTTTTGACCGATAGCGACTGTCTTGCCGATGGTTTTTGTGGTATCGATATGACTTGCGCAGCTCAATGTGAGGTCTTTTCGACCATCTTATGCTACGTCGATGGCTGCTATGAGGCATAATCACATCGGGGAGACACGATTAGTGTTTCACCGACATGCGATACCATTCGAATGACCTTTGACTTCTCGGGAATCTTGTGTGGCCTATGTTCCACCAATCAAACGAAGCTAAAGGAGTGGCCCATTGGCCCTTTGACTGATTGAATACCCCTATGAAGAAGATCAATAGAATGCAAATGACATGGACTCATTCTGAGATCAAAAGCAATGGATCAGCTCAGGAATGATGGTGTTCAGATCTAAAGGGAGGCTCGATGCTGCTTCCAGAGATGGTCAACATGTAGAAAGGTCTTGAGCAGGAAGGGGGCTGAAGGAAAGAAACAACCACGAGTCTCAGGAACAACTGGGGTCTACTAGAAAAAAGGCAGATCGTTATTAATGTTGATACTTTGGAGCATTCAAGGTAGCTCCATGAAGGTGTTCGAAGATGGAAATAGAGGCATGAAGTTAATGTTGTAGCTGCAAAAGATCTGAGATCACCCCCGGAACAATCCTTCACCAACATGGACATCAGGGATACACATTGAATGCAAAATCAACTTTATCCAAAAAGATCTGATGGTCGACCCTCCTACAATCAGCAGATATTTTTTAAACCCTAAAAATAGGGGGCCAACGCATTCTTATGGGAACATCCTGTATATATGGAATTTTTTCCTCTTTGTAGGGGGAGGAGGATGCAAGTTTAAGAGGTAGAGACATAGAGATATAGATTTTAAGAACAATATTGATCTTCTAAGGAGTAATAGAAAAAAAATCTTAAGAGTAGCAATAGAATAGGAGTTAGATTTAGCATAGACGGTAATGTATACTTTTGGTTTTCTTAGTGTAGATGGAAACAATCTAAAGCATAGGTTTTCTGTACACTGGTGATTGTGCTAGATTTGTAAATGTTGCTTACTTGTTGCACTAATAGTAGAAGCAACTAGATTAAAAATCTATTTCACATTGTGTTCTAGAATGGTGTTCATCTTGGGTTAATCAATTGATTTGAAAAGCTTTCAAGGAAAGAAGTTTTGTTTGATGTTTAGTGTAAATAGTGATTTACAATCTATTGTTAAAATTAGCACTATGAATGAATGAAGCTATGTGTCAATCACAAGTTGATTTTGTTCTCCAGTTTTAGTTAGCAATTCCTTGAAAGGTAACAAGTTTGGTTAAATTGGATGAATTATTATTCTTTTCAGTCGCAAGCTTTGACCTTTCTTTTTTTGTTTCTTTAAAATTCCAGTTAAAATAGGTTTGAATTTATGCTTGACCTTAGAACAATCCAAAAGCTCAACACCAGTAGGCTCCTTGAACATTATAGTTCACATCAATCACTGAGTGAAATCAGCATAGTCGAGAACTGATTACAAAGACCTTGGGAGCTAAGATATCCATGTGATCATCTTTCTCTTTTAGGAGAGTAGGATAGTAATATTCTGTTTAACTGTTGTTGTGCTACTTGGACCATCAACAAGTCCAAGACTTCCAAAGCTAACTAGGAATCCATTAAACATGAAATAAACTCAAATTGATGAAAGAAACCTAATTAAACTCTAACAAAACTCATCCCATTGGGGATTAGTGTTGATTTGATATGGAAGGACCATCTCTTTCCTAACCCCATTAATGCAAAGCTTCAAGTTGAGTGATAATAGAGGTTGAACCACACAATTTCTCTTAATTGATGAAGATGAATATGATTTTTTGTAGTATAAGGGTATTCAAATGCTTTGTGCATGATTTACTCATGGAAATGAGAAGTATTTATAGGTAAATTAGATGAATTAGTGGCCAAGATTGATTTAGCTAATCAATGGATAGAAATAAATATGAGAGGATGGCATGGATTGAAGATCAAATCCATGGATGAAATTGAATATTGACATGGATTGATAACTTTAATCAAGGGCTCCAATTGATTTCAACAAAAATCCTTAAAATTAGGAGCATGTACAAGATATTTCCATGTGGGGGGGAAATGTTTGAATTTGAATTGGAATAATATTCCATGGGAATATTCCTTTGAGTGGGAAATTAGTCAATTAAATAATTAAAACATTATTTAATTATGCAAGGTGGGGGAATTTAAGATTTTAATTAAAAAATTAGATCATTTAATAAAAAACAGGAGTTAATGACATTTAATTAAACAATTCACATTATTTAAATCAAATAAGATGAAAATTAGTACATAAGAGGTAAATTAATCAAATAATGTTGATTAACCAATTAATAGAAAGAAATGATGAATTTAATTAAAAAACAAGATTATTTAATTAAATAGCTGAGAATGATCAAATAAGGACAAAAATGGTGTTAGTAAATCAAATCACATGTGTGATATGGACTAGGACAATTTTAAGTGTCTACACATACATTATACCCTGGTGCATCATGCCCTCTAACATTTAGCCCCATCCCACTAGAAACCCATGCCCATGTTGATCAGGTACTAGAACACCAGATATAACACTACAAACGATAATGATCAATCTCTTATATCAATAAACTAGAGTATCCCAATGAATCTTGTACTCCTCAACACCTACATCATTAATCTAAAAATAACTCTGTGTGGCTGCCAAATTTGAATCAGATTCATATGTATCTCTCTCACCATGAATCAAAATGCATAGTATTCACCATACATCATCTAAGGTCATTGTAGCCTCTCTAGTGGGCAGATGAAAGGAGCTCATCTCTGAATACCATCGATCCACCAATGCAGTAATGAGCCCCCTATTAGGCCAAATCTCGAGCATGAAGGTGATGTAGTACAACCCAAGAGCATGTAAAGTGGCATGCTTTCCCATATCCAAATGATCTCGAAGCATTGTTTAAGTTGGCTGAATCTCGCATGTGTACAAAGGAAACAATCTCTCTTGCTCTCAAACAACACATTATGTCAATCAAGACCTCTTCCTAAACCTAGTTGACCATTTAAACCTTAATTTTTTTTTTGCAAAAATGTATTTGATTAAGTGACAGTTAATTGCATCGCTTTAATAGTCAAATGCATCATTCTAAACACTTGTGTCTTGCATTATAATATCAACTTGAAAACACAATTGCATCGCTACATAATAGATGCAGTGCTAAAATCAATTGTGGCCCACAAAGTGATAGTGGAACCACAAGACAATTACATCGCACATTGATAAATGTTGTACTAAAATCGATAGATGTTGTGCTCATAATAACGAATGAAGTGTAGAATTCTGCACTATATCCATGGCTCTATTTTTGAGCCCTAAAATCTATCAAAAAATGTCAAAATTTCAAACACGAGATAGGTGTGTATCGTGTCACTTGAGCCGGTTGGCTTCCTGTAGCTCTGAACTTGCACTCCTTGATGACTGGCCTCTAGAATTCCTTCCATAGCTTCACTACTCTAGCTCACTCCTCTCCTCTCCAAATCTCAAAAGCTAAATGCACAAATGAGGATTTTTGCCACCCAAGGGCCTATTTATAGACCTTTTATGACCTAATGGACCCCCCTTTTTACACTAAATGCACTGGCCATGTAAACCTATTGCTACTATTGCTAACCAAATGGCCCTAAAATTATAATTTTTTATCATCTTCACACTTACACACATTAAATCAACATTTCAAAAAAATTGGTAAAATTTTCAATTTTTTTACCAAATTTCCCGAGGGGGCACCACACTATTCCGCTGTCACCAAGGCATACTGGGGCAACCCATGAACATTATTTTCTAGATTTCTCTTTGAAACAATGCTCAAAATCACATGTTATCAAAGAGGGGAAAAATGTAGACACTAAAAATTATCCTAGCCTGCGAGCGACACTTTTGCACTAAATTTTTATCTTTCAAATATGGTTAAATAATAATCAACTATTTAATTATTATCTAATTTCATATTCTACTATTAACTAAATGATTTTATATTATTTAATTAATTCTTCTTACTATTTATCTTCGTTGACTAATTAAATAAATTCTATTTATTTAATTCCATCCTTAATTATCTTTATTCTTCTAAATTAATTAAATAGATTATCATTACTTCTTTATTTGTCTATTATCCATTTATAAATTAAATAGTTATGTTAATTATTTAATTATCCACTAATTCCTCAACACTATCAATTCTCCATAAATAAATAAAATTAATTATTTAACTTATTTAATTCCATTTGCACATTCTTTTAATAATTATTTCATTTAATTAATTATTAAATCTCATGCGTTTCCACCTCATTCCTGACTAAGACTCACTTTTAGTCCATTGACTAATCAATTTCAGTCTATTGAGAAATCAATTTAGTTTAGTCTCACTTAATCTGAGTTAACAAATCAATCAATTATTTTAACTAATTCATGCAATTAGTTAACTAATTCATGTAAAAAGTTAACTAAAATCATACAACTAGTTGCAGCTAGCTAAGTGATCAATCAATTCCTCTCATTGATTCTCCACCATTTATTTCTTTAGTTCTTCCTTTGATCTTGGTCGTCCATAGAAATCAACATTTTCTATAAAATAAACCTTCATCTTCATTTGAAGGCTAACCATGAATCTTCAATATTTTACTATCAATATCTATCTTGAGCTTATTGCAATTTGTGCACACATAATTTCTAAGAGAAACTAAGTCTTAGCAAGCAAAATGGAGAACAATGGAGATGATTCAATGTTGACGTAGGAAGGAAGGTATTACTTTGATTTATTATTGAAACGAAGAAAAAGGGATCCTATTTACCAAGTGTCTTGAACAATAGGATATAGGTGTCTTTCTCTAAAATTTCATTAGAAATAGAGAAGATCACAAAGGGATAGGATTGACTTTCAACCTTGAGGTGAGCCAACCCTATTTTGGGATCTTGGATGTCTAGTTTCTTATGTTATAAATGACTGATTTGCAATGGTTTGGACTAATTTAAAGTGCATAAACTAAGTGGATTATATGACCTAACAATTGAAATGATGAATTATATGATAAAAAATTTATAAATGACAGTTTGCAAGCATATCTAGGAATTGCAAAGAATGATTCAAAACCTTCCTAGAAAAGTGGGTTTCGAGGTGCCTACAAGGAATCATTCGGCCAAAGGAAAATGGGTCTTTGTATAGGGGTTTTTATCAACTTTTGGGGTCCTCTAGTGCAATATATTAGCTTCTATTTGCTTCTGGTTTCATTGTTGGAAAGCTAGAAATAAATTTTGAATTTGAGTTTCCATGGCTTGACAAAAAATACAATGTTACCAATGTGCTCCTTTGATCAACTTTCAATCCTTCTTCACCTGTAAATATGTACATATAAAGAGGGGAGCAAAAATGTTTATTTTGGGTGAATGGGGGTTAGTCAAACCCCATGTTTGGTAATTAAACCTTGATAATGAAAAAATGAAAAAATGAGGGAATTGATGAATGAACAAAGCTTTTCACAACTCACCAAACCCTTAATGGCTTTCCTTAGAGGACTGAAGTCTAACACATCACTCTAAGGTTTGGATCTTGCATGAATTGGCTTGATTGATTGATCGATTTGATGCTTGAATGGTCAGAACCTACATCACAATATTAGCTCCAAAACATGACATGAACACACATGAACTTTGACATGATGATATTATCTTGATTACTATTGTACATGACGGATAAATCTACTCTTCAATTCTCTTGACAATAATGTTTTCTCTTGTGAAATTTCCCTTAATGCTAGATGTTTTGAATTGATAAGAAGACTATGTATTTATAGGTGTTTATCTAATTTCCCAACAATTAGATCCCAATAGCTGACCTTTGCAAGTGGAAATTCAAATATTACGATGCCACCATTGACATCAAAATTTGGAGGGAAAAAAAGTTGCATGAAACTTCCCCCATTGAGTGAATGGGTCCTAGTCCCATTATGGCAAATGAGTCCTAGCCCTATTTTTCAAAAATTAAGGTTTGGAGAGAAAAGTATTAGATGAATGCATTCTTTTAATGTTTGAAATTTATTAAAAGGGGTGAAAATGGGCTATGAAATACATAGTTTTAGGATATTATGGGATTAATTAGAGGCCTAATTAATTGTAATAAATTAAGGGACCCAAACATAGTGTGAAATTGTAAAGGTATACAATTTTCTGCACTACATTTAGCCCCCACTTTAGTGGTAGTATGAACTTATGCTCAGACTCACATTAAAGTAGACAAATATGCATCAAGAGGGGTCGAAGTGTAAAAATATTGATGAGATAGGATGAAAAAGGTCACGAGAGATGATCAAGCCCCTAGGATCAAGATCCCATGGGAAACTGATATTAGGACAAAGGGACATACACATATGTATGATATGAAGCAGCAAGACAAGATACACAAACATACACTATCAAAATTATGCAAAAAGGAAAAGAAAGGAAAAGGTGGATCAAGCCTCAACTATTTGTCCAACTGGAATGGATCAATCCTCAGGTATTTATCCAAAAGAATGAGAAGCACACTAGGTCTACAAGGTGTAAACTCATAACAAAGGTGGCTAATGGAAAATCCATGCTAGGTCTGTAGGCCTTCCATACGTCAACCATACCAAAAGTTATACTCCCTAAAAACTTTGATAAGGTGTCACAAAATAAACAATGCTTCACAAGGCTAGCAAGTTTTATTATTTTAGACACTCATGGAATATGGAAAGGTTTAAATGCAATAAATTTGAAAAGATAATCAAAGGGGTGTTTTCTTAATACATGAGAGGTCTTACCTTAGAGAACATCACACTCTACATCACCGCCAAGAGAGTACTAGTCAAGGAATACAAGATTCATACCTTAGGGAATGTAAACCATACCATTACTACCAAGAGGAATGTCATATGCCGAGAAGGATCACACTATTGTAGAATATCAGGCATAATATCACCATAAATAAGACACTTCACATAGATCAAGAAAGCCACACTTTGAATAAAAAGGTCACACTTCCTAGGAGTTGTATGCTATCATCACTAAGGAGGGAACATGCAAATTATGAGTAGGAGATAATATGCCCCCCACTTAAAATGTCAAAATACTTTCTATGTTGGTATTTTAAGTAGAAAGAGAGGAAGAGAGCATCCTTGAAAATAATGCATGTCTCCAAAAACTAGTTATCCTTTCCTCCCAATCATAAAGGAGAGGATAACCACCCCAAGAACTATCATGTTGCTTCCATGAAAAATATGGTTACACTTAAGTTTGTACCACCATGAATGGAAATGAGCAGGACACATAAAGCTACAATTACACATAGTGATGAGAAACATAATAGGATAAAAATCATTATCAATTAGAGGAAGTAGGTGCATCAACACAAGGATGAGCACCACAACCCTTAAAATGCTGAATTTTATTACTCAAAGCCTTAAATTCATTAGTTGAATGATCATGCACTTGATGATATGCACAAAATGAGCTTTTGTTTTAGAATTTATTTCATGTTATTAGAGGAAGAGTAATCAAGTGGGCTTTGAGAAGACTTGCCAAGATAGTCTCTTGATCAATAGTAGGGGACATTTATTTCTCAACACAAGATGTCATACACACAATAGATGATAACACATTTGATGAAGATGAAGATAAAGGTTAGAAACCGAGACCCTTCTTGGAAAATTATGGTATAGAATTCACTTGATTTATATCATTTTGTACCATTTGTTCATTATATCCATGTTTAGAAAGTATTTTGTATCCAAGACCATAACATGCTTCCAACTCAGATAAAGAGATTTTATTCTTCTAAGAAGGATTAGATTCTTCACGAGCACACAAACCTTTTTTAAGTTTTTCAAAGTTATGTATCCTCCTCTCATGAGGGATGGGGTTTGAAGAGCCCCCATCACCACCATGGGGTGATGTTGTTGATGTAGAACCAAGTTGAGCAAATGAAACACTAGTCTTTGGATGTAGATTGTGAGATTTTGTAATGTCCTATAAATGAGGGTGTAAAATATAATGAACCCCAATCATCCCTAAAACAATTGTTTGAAGACATGAATCATTTGTATTTGACCCTATGGACCTGGAGGGAAAGATTATGGACTATTCTTTGAAACAGTGTAAATTACACCAGCCCCCAATCATCATCTAAGAGTTTCATTATGGATGAAAGACAATTAGGATTACCATCAACTTGTATAGGTTATAATTTTGAAGTTGGAATCAAAGTATTAAGAGAGTTGGAAGTGTTATGATCATGTTGAACTTGTGAATTATAACCTTTTTCATCAGCTTCAACCATGTATATCTTGTTTTTATTTTCAAACTTCATCTCATGGTGAAGAATAGACATAAATCCTTTCATGACATGAATCCATGGTCTCCCTAGGATAAGGTTGTATGAAAGAGGTCTTGGAATGATATGGATAGGGGTAGACAAAGCTATAGGTTTGACCTTAATGGTTAATTATTGCAAGTATGAGCAGATTGGTGTTTTCATTGATGTCAACAAGCTTGTGTTGTCATTTGACGAGTAGAATATTGTTGCAAGAGTATGTTGGTGTTATCCACGCTTTGATTAGTTGCATCATGTTGTCATTAGTAAGCTACTGATGTCAACCTCTAGTGTTGCTTTGATAATCTTTTGTCTATGGATATATGGTTTATTTTCTATGTTGTAGATGGCTTGGTGGTGATGAGGAAGTACTGAAGGTGATGAGGATGTGTCTCTAATGCTTGGTTTTCAAATTCTTTTGAGAAAATTTGATAAAAATAGGAAATAGTGTGTTGCATTGTTGTTCTGGTTTGCAGAGTATTGTTCTAGTGTTGCTCCACATTTCTTCTAGGTTGAAGATTTGCCTATGTATTTTAGATATGTTGATAAGAGATGTTCAGAGGCATTGTATTCAAAATTTGGTGTGATGGAATGTTGTACAAAAGAAGTTTTCACTAGTGTGTGAACGGTGCATTACATAGGTGTTTCAGAGAAATGTTTTTTCTTTTTTTTTCTCTGTAGTTTGGTTTCAGGTCTTATGGATGTGAAGGGATGTTGACAATTTTGGTATCTTTCTTCAGTTAAGGTTGTTTTAGGTTTGGTGCTTTGGAAGTCAGTATATTCGCAGAGTTGATTGAGTGTACTAGGTGTGTACATTCCTCGAGTGAAATTTGTTGTGAAGGAGTTTGTTAGATTTAAGGGTGTTTATGGAATATTATAGATTGTGTTCATGTGAAAAATTTTTTTTGCAAGTTGTTGTTGGATCAAAGGAAGTGTGTACTTAAGAGTTTAATGGTGTTTACATGGGTAATGATCGACCTTGGTTTTTACACTAATTTTGGTGGAGATTTATTTTTTGTAGAAGTGTGTTGTAGCATGGTGTTATAGATTTGGCTCCTAGATAAGGAGTGGTGTGGTATTCCTTCACTTCTATCCACCACAAAAGTGTTTTGGTGCCAACCCAATTTGAATTTATATGGTTGATGTGCATAGCAGACCCTGGAGAATGGTTTCAAGGTTAAGGATGATATAAGTATGAGTTGAGTTGTTGAGGGATGCGAAGATAGATAAGTATGATGTGAGTTTTAGAGTGTTAGAGTGAAAATTTGGGAAGTACAGTGCGAGCTTTCATGTATTAGATTGTTGGATGCAGTAAACAGAAGGTCTCTACAATTCTCCAGTTATGTTGTGAAGGTGTTGGTGATATTGTGGTGGATTTATCTATTGCATTGAGATGGATTTCTTCATATAACACTCTTCTCTATCTTCTTTTCTATTATGGAAGTGAGCCTTTCTCTATTTTTGGGAAGTGAGCCCTTTGTATTTGGTTTTGATATTACTTTATATTGTGAGCTAATCCTCACTATGGTTTTAATCATCTTGGGTTTTCCATGTAAATTTGGTGTTCTCTTATGCATTGTGTAGTTTATTTTAGTTTATGTTATTTTCCTTTAATGCTAAATCGTTATAAAAGATTAAGGGTTAATTATATTAATGTGGATCTGAATGTGTATGAGGGTTTTGAAGTTTTAAGTTACAACTGATTCACCCCCCTCTCAGTTATCTTATGCATTCAAGAATTGGTATCAGAGAAAGGTTCCTTGGAAGAATGCTTAATCAATTGAGGTAGATTTGGGATGGCACACAAGAAAGAGATCCCTATTTTTGCTGGAACGAATTATGCATTTTGGAAGACAAGGATGGAAGGTTATCTAGTTTATCTTGGATTTGATTTATGAAAGTATGTTATGAATGAATATACTGAACCTACAAATGGGCCAAGTATTGTTGGTGAGATCAAATCCTATGAAATCAATGGTAAAGCAAGGTATGCTCTCTTAAATAATCTTACAAATTCTAAATTGGTGAAGGTTATGAGTTTGAAAACTGCTAAAAAAATTAGGAAAAGTTAGAAATCATTTATGAAGGAGATGATAAGGTCAAAGAAGCTAAGATGCAGAATTTGAAGATCATATTTGAGAACTTGTGGATGTTTGAAGAAGAAAATGTTACAAGCTATATGCAAAGGGTAGATGAAGTGGTCAGCTCCATCAGAGATCTTGATGGAGAACTCAAAGAACCAGAAGTGGTAAAGAAAATTCTCATAACCCTTTCTAAATCTTATAGTCATAATTTTTATGATATTGGGGAATTTACAAATGTGAATCAATATACCAGAGATCCGTTGTATGGCTCTTTAACTACTTTTGAGATGAGATAATTTGGTACAAATAGTGGTGTAAAATTTGAGACTACTTTTAAGGTTGGAAAATCAGAGGAGATCAAGGAATCAGATCAGGAGGATCTTAATGATTTGGAAGCCAAATTTGTAAGGAGCATGAATAAGGGTACTAGTAAGTACAATGGTAAGTTTTCTTTTAAATTTTTAGTTGTGTAAAGATAGGCCATTATGCTTCAAGATGTCAAATAGATTTTTGAATTACAAAAATAAGGAGAACAAAGGTAAGATGATCAAGAAAAGTTATTATGTTAGAGAAGATGCAAGTATTTATAATGATGAATATAATTAGGGAGATGATGATGATAAATGCTTGTTCATGGCTTTAAAATATGAATCTATTTTTGCTAACTCTGAGAGATGTGTGAAGGAAAGCCCTCTAGAGAAAAAATAAGATTGAAAGTACTTTGGTATCTAATTTTCATGCTAGACAAGAGAAGAAATACCAGATCATTGATAGTAGATGATCTAATCACATGACTGGTGACAAGAGTAAGTTTATTAAACTTGAAAAATATAATGGAGGATTTGTTAGATTTGGTGATGATACATTTTCTAAGATATGTGGAAAAGGTTATATTAGTTTTGATGGAAAGCATAATACTGATGATGTTTCCTATGTTAAGGGTTTAAGGTATAACCTTTTGAGTGTTGGAAAAAAGTGTAGCAAAGGATACAATCTTATGTTTCAGGATGATGGGTGTGAGATCAGAAAAGGATCTGAAACTATGGTTGTTTTTGGAAGAAGGACATATGGATGTGTTTATCATCTTAAGGGTGCTAATGGTCATTACTTTATGACTTGGATTAATAAAATCCAGTTATGGAACAAAAGAATGTGTCACATCAATTTCAATAACTTAGTAAGAATCAATTTAGTTCAATCTATAAGAGATTTACCAAAGATTACAAAGCCTATCAATTTTGTCTATAAAGAATGTCAAATTGGAAAGTAAGAAAGAAGAAGCTTCAAAGTCAAAGAACAATCTACTACTGAACTATTGGAATTAGTGCATACAAATATTTTTGGTCCTACAAGAGTAAGAATTTTGCAAGGTGACAAATATTGCATGCTATTGATTGATGATTATTCTAGAATGAAATGGGTTAATTTTATCAAAGAAAAATTAGAATCCATGGAAAATTTTAAAGCATTCAAATTTATGGTTGAGAATGAAATGGATATGAAAATCAAATGTTTGAGGTTTGATAGAGGTGGAGAGTTCACCTCTAATGAGTTTAAGATATTTTGTGAGAATCATGGCATAAAGAGGCACTTGTCTGTCCCTAGGAATTCTCAGCAAAATGGATTAGTTGAAAGAAAGAATAGGATTGTTTAAGAAGTTGCAAGAACAATGATGAAAGAGGAAAATCTACTAGAATTCTGTTGGAGAGAAGAAATTCATACTGTCATTTATATACTTAACAGAGTTCAAGCAAGAGAAAATAGCACAAAGACTCCCTATGAGCTATGGTATGGAAGGATTCCTAGTATGAAGTGCTTCAAAGTGTTTGGAAGAAAATGTTACATTAGAAGAGATGAGGATAAATTAGGAAAGTTTGATGCAAGGTCTGATGAAGGTATCTTCCTTAGATATTCTACTAGAAGCAAAGCTTATCGGTGCTACAACAAGATATTGAGAAAGATTGTTGAAAGTGAAAGTGTCAAGGTTGATGAATATTTACAAAATAATTCAATGATGATAGATGGATATGCATCAGATGAGTCCTCTTGCAGAGAAGAATAGAAAGATGAAGAAAGCGAAGTGCAAATTGAAGAGGAAGAAGATCCAGAAAAGACTCCTAAATCTCTTAAGTATGTATAGAAGAATCATTTTGAGGATAAAATCATTGGAGATAAGAACAAAGGTGTACTAACAAGAAGGAAAGCTGCTAAAGAACAAGTAAATCTATGTTTACTTTATGAAGTTGAACCTAAAACAATGATTGAGGCATGCAAAGATTAATATTGGATCAAGGCTATGGAAGAAGAATTGTTGCAAATTGAGAAGAATCAAACTTGGTAACTTGTCCCAAGACCAACAAACAAAAATGTGATTGGAACTAAGTGGGTATTCAAAAACTAACTAAATGAGAATGTAGAAGTGGTAAGGAACAAGGGAAGGCTTGTGTGTAAAGGCTACTCACAAGTTGAAGGAATAGATTTTTAGGAGACATTTGCTCCTATGTCAAGAATGGAAGCTATCAATATGTTTTTGGCTTTTGCACCATATAAGGATTTCAAAGTTTATCAAATGGATGTGAAGTATGCTTTCTTGAATAGAAAATTGGAAGAAGAGATATACATAGAACAAACAAAAGGATTTTAGTTATCAGACAAACTAGATATGGTTTACAAATTGAAGAAGGCATTATATGGATTGAAGCAAGATCCTAGAGCTTGGTATGTAATGTTGGATGAGTATTTGATACAACAAGGATTGAATAAAGGTACCGTAGATATCAATCTTTACTTTAAAGTTGAAAAAGATAAAATCTTGACTGTGGTTGTATATATGTTGATGACATAATATTTGGAGTTAATGAAGCTATGTGCAAGAAGTTTGAAGAAAATACGTAGAAAGAGTTTGAAATTTCTATGTTTAGAGAGATAAAAAAATTCCTTGTATTATAAATAAATTAGACAGATAAAGGTATTTTCATTTCACAATCAAAGTATGTGAAAAAATGTTGAAAAAAATAGAATGGAAGATTTTAAACTGGTGTGTACTCCAATGGTTACTAGTTGTAAGCTAAGCAAGAATGATGAATCTCCTAAGGTTGATTAGAGAAAGTATAGATCAATGATTGGTGGAATGCTATATCTAACTGCTACTAGACCAAATATCATGCATGCACTTTGTCTTGTGGCTAGATTTTAAGAATATCCTAGAGAGTCACATGTTGCAACAATAAAAATGATATTTAGATACTTGAAGGGAACTCAGGATCATGGCATGTGATATCCAAAAGATATTGATTTTACTCTGAGTGCTTACATAGTTGTAGATTGGGCTAGTTGTGTGCATGACAAAAAAGGTACAAGTGGTGGTGCATTGTTTCTTGGATGCAGATTGGTGTCATGGCTAAGAAAGAAAAAAGATTCAGTGTCTTTATCTACTACATAAGTAGAATACATTGCAATAAAATCTTGCTACACACAGGTGTTGTGGATGAGGAAAAAATTGAAGGATATCAGATTAGTATATGATGAAACAATTTCTATCTTCTATGACAATACAAGTGTTATCAATATTTCAAAGAACCCAACAATGCATTCAAGAAAAAAACACATCTCAATCCAGTATCACTTTCAGAGAGAGAAGGTTATAGAATGAAGTACATCTTGAGTATGTGCCTACAAAGGATTAGGTTGCTGATATATTCACTAAGGCTCTTCCTAAGGATACATTTGAGTATCTCTAGGAGAAGTTGGGGGTTATTCCCCCTCCTTCTTTGAACTAGATGCATAAGGAGATGCATCAGTCTAATGGATTTTAAGATTTAGTCTTTGGTTTGGACTAATGTTGGTGGATACCTCTCAAGGGGAGTAGGTAGTGGTATTGTTGGTTGTTGCACTAAGGGGAAGTAAGTGTTATCATTGTGAAATGGTTGCTAATGTGTGTAGTATGGTGTGTTCTCCTGAGGGGGAGTATGTAGAGCAATAAAGGAAAGGAAGTTGTAGAGTAGTGGTGAACAATATGATTAATGTCAAAGGGAGAAAAAATGATCTGAAAACACTTTTTCCTTTGCCATTGTTGTAAAAGGGGGAGAATGAGACATGTTAAAAAGATAATTTATCAAAGGAGGAGAGAGTGTAATGAGCTAGTTTTGCAAGGGGGAGAAAAGAGAAAATGAAATAGGTATGGATCAGAGTTGTTGTGTCTTTGATGTTTTTTTCACATCATGTGTTTCCATCAATAACAAAGGGGTAGATTGTTGCAAGTATGATTAGATTGGTTTTGTCATTCATTTCAACAATCTTTTGTTGTCATTTGATGAGTAGAATATTATTGCAAGAGTATGTTGGTGTTATACATGCTTTGATTAGTTGCATCATGTTGTCATTAGTAAGCTACTAATGTCAACCTCTAGTGTTCCTTCAATAAGCTTTTGTCTATGGATATATGGTTGAGCTTCTATCTTGAATTTGGCTTATTGGTGATGAGGAAGTATAGAAGGTGATGAGGATGTGTCTCTGATGCTTGTTTATCAAGTGCTTTTGAGAAAAAAATGATAAAAAGAGGAAACAATTTGTTGCAATGTTTTTATGGGTTGTAGAGTAGTGTTTTGGTGTTGCTCCACATTTCTTCTAGGTTGAAGATCTACCTGTGCATTTTGGATGTGTTGATCAAAGGTTTTCAAAGGCATTTCATTCATAATTTGGTGTGCTAGATCGTTGTATAGAAGAATTTGTGTTCACTAGTGTGTGAAATGATGTATTGCAGAGGTGTTTGGGAGAAAGGTTTTTGCTCTATGTTTCTCTATAGTTTGGTTTTAGGTCTTGTGGATCTGAAGGGATGTTGATAGTGTTGGTATATTTCTTTATTCAAGGTTGTTTGAGGTTTGGTGCTTTGGAAGTCATTTTCTTAAGTTGCAGTATATGGCAAAGATGATTGAGTGTACTAGGTGTATACATTCCTTAGGTGAAAGTTGTTGTGAAGGAGTTTATTAGATTTAAAGGTGTTTATGGAATATTATAGATTGTTTTTAGGTGATATTTATTGTCCATGAGTTTTTTTTGGATCAAAGGAAGTGTGTACTAAAAATTTTAATGGTGTTTACACAGGTAATGACTAAACTTGGTGTTTACACTAATTGCGGTGGAGATTTATTTTTTGTAGAAGTGTGTTATAGCATGGTGTTATAGATTTGGGTCCCAGATAAGGATTGGTGTGGTTCACCTTCACTTTTATCTACCATAAAAGTGTTTTGGTATCGTGCTAATTTAAATTTGAATGGTTGATGTGCATAGCCGACCTTGGAGAATGGTTTCAAGGTTGAACATAATATAAATTGTATGAGTTGAGTTGTTAAGGGATGTGAAGATAGATAAGTATGATGAAAATGATGTGAATTCTAGTGTTATAGTATGAATTTTGAAAGTATAATGTGAGCTTTCATGTGTTAGATTGTTGGATGCAATGAGCAGAAGGTGTCTACAATTCTTCAATTATGCTACAAAGGTGTTGGTGATATTGTGGTGGATTTCTCTATTGCATTGATATGGATTTCTCCATGTAACTCTCTTCTCTACCTTCTTTTCTATTCTGGCAATGAGCCTTTGGTAGTGATCCTTTCTCTTTCTTTGGGTAGTGATCCCTCCAACAGTGAGCCCTTTCTATTTGAGGTGTTGATATTACTTTATATTGTGAGCTAATCCTCGCTGTGGTTTATCCCATCTTTTTTTCCCATGTAAATATAGTGTTCTCTTGTGCATGGTGTTGATTTGTTTTAGATTTTATTATTTTCCTTTCATGCTAAATCATTATAATCTAGATTAAGGGTTAATTGTATTAATGTGGATCTAAATGTGTATGAGCGTTTTGAAGTTTTAAGGTACAACTGATTCACCCCCCTCTCAATTGTCCTGTGCATTGAATAGTAATGTGATCATTCCTAATGGTTTCCTATTAACATTTTCAAAGCCACAAATATTAACATCATTGAGTTTAACAAGATTTTTTTCCACACCTATTTTATCAAGGAGATCAATACTACAAACATTAAGACCTACTCCATTGTCTATGAGGGTGTGCCTAACTATAGTTTCATTAATGATCACCTTTATTATTAAGGCCTCGTGTTTATTTTGGTTATCAAGAAAGGGTAATTTATTTTGAGGGAATGTGATATCTGACTTTGTCACTTACATACAACCAAATGAGGTTGCTACATTATTCAATTTAATTGGATATTGGATACCATTCTTCTATGAAACTTCTTGGAGCATCCTATTGTATGTAGGTGATGTTTGAGTCAAATCCCAAAGGGAGATGTTTATCGAAGTATGAAAAAGTTACTCATCAAGATCATACTCTTTTCCACTATGTTGAGGAATGTTGTAAGTGTGAGAAATTGTGTGAACTTGGTTGTTATGACACATTATTACTACAAAGTTTCCTTACAAAGTTTAAGATAACACCAGGAGGTTTAGGAGGTACTATAATGGGACGTGACTTAGGAGGCTCACTAATTAAAGGAGATCCAATTTGTGTGTTCATAACCTCAACTGAGTAACCTAGATGACCTTCCATTAAGGGGGGATCTAATGTGAACTTAACATCTTCATCTATGCCTTTTGTCTTACTATTTGTTGAGGGAAATGTATCAATGGTTTCATCTTCTTTCAATACCATATCTTCCAAAATGGGTAAAGCATTAGAAGTGGGACAAATAATATTATTATGATGCTCAAAAATTGGGTCTTCTAAAACCAAGATACCTTTGCCACAAATAGGAGAGGTATTAGGAGAAGAATAACTAGGATAGTCATGATTGTCTGTGATTGAATCCTCTTGCACCAAAGCTTTAGTGGACAATCTAGGTGAGATGAATTCGTCAAGGGATTCATCTAACATTTCAAAGCCATCACAACTAAAGGGCTTGGTAAATATACAAGGTTCTTTTGGAAAGAGATCTAACATGGCTAGATTACTATGCAATGTATGAATTTGTGTAAAAATGAAAACTAACTACCCAAATTATGCAATTCTTTAGAAAATATTATTTTTTTCCTACATATCTAATGATTTTCAATATTGAAATGCAACATTTTTTTTCAATTAAATTACAACAAATAAAATAAAATGACACTTTTCTTGCATGTATGTAATAACATTTTTTCAAAATTTCAAAATAGACTTTTGCAAGCTAGAATAGACTGATAATACAAAGACAAAACAGTGTGCAAAAAATTGTTGGGACACCTGTACAAGGATAGGTTCTCCCAAGGGTGAATGGGTCCTTGTATAGGGTTCTAGAAAGTGAAAATTTGAAGTTTTATCTTGTTGTTTGATGTTTCATTCTCAAATTGCAAATAGGTTAACGAGTAACTATTTTTCCAAATTTTGGTTAATTTAGGATAATGTAATGCAAGATGTAACTATGAAAAAAATGTAAAATTTTTTTGGTAAGTTTTTGAATGCAAATTTTTGATCTAAAATTTAGTAATTAACTGATTCTAAGATGCCACAACTTGAAAGTGCAAATTTGAAATTAAACAATGCAATGTTTTTCAATTTGAGACAATGTGATCTACATGCAAAAAATGCAACAAAATCTGACTAAATATGACTGAAACAAACCCTAATGCAATCTATGATGCAATATGGAATGCAATTTGTTTTAATTTTTATGACTTTTTAGAATGCAAAGATGAAATCCTAACTAAGAAATGCAAATGCAAATGCAAAACCTAGATCTAGGGTGAATTATGAGAATTTTTAAAGGTATGCAATGTTAACATGTCAGGTTCACCAAAATAAAATGAAGAAAAAAGGATCCTATGTCCCAAGTGTCTAGAAAAATAGGATCTAGGTGCCTTTCTCTAAAATTTCATTAGAAAGAGAGAAGATCACAAAGGGATAGGATTGACTTCAACCTTGAGGTGAGCCAATCCTATTTTGGGATCTTAGATGTCTACTTTCTTATAACTAAAATGACTGATTTGTAATGGTTTGGACTAATTTAAAGTGCATAAACTAAGTGTATTATATGACCTAACACTTGAAATGCATAATTCTATGATAATAGAAACATAAATGATAGTTTACAAGAAAATATAGGAAGTGCAGAGAATGGAAAACCTACCCAAAAAGTGGGTTTTGAGGTTCCTACAAGGACTCATTCACCCAAGGGTGTATGGGTCTTAGTACAGGGGTTTTTCTCAACTTCTAGGGTACTCTGGTGCAAGATCTTAACTTTTGTTTGCTCTTCGTTTCATTGTCAGAAAGCCAAAAATAAATTTTAAATCCGAGTTTTCATGACTTGACAACAATGTTGACAACAAATGCAACTTTTCAAAATTTCTCCTTTGATCAACTTTCAATCTTTCTTCACTTGTAAATCTGCACATACAAAGAGAAAAGAAAAAATGTTTAGTTTTTGGTGAATGGGGGTTTTCCTTAGTCAAACCCCATGTTCAGTAATTAAACCTTGATAATGAAATAATAACAAAATGAGGGAATTGATGAATGAACAAAGCTTGTCACAACTCAACAAACCCTTAATGTCTTCCCTTAGAGGATTGAAGTCTAACACATCACTATAAGGTTTGGATCTGGCATGAATTGGCTTGATTGATTGATCAATTTGATGCTTGAATGATTGGAACCTACATCACAATGTTAGCTCCAAAACATGACATGATGATATGGTCTTGATTGCTACTATAGATGATTGATAAATCTACTCTTCAATTCTCTTGACAATAATTATTTCTCTTGTGAAAGTTGCCTTAATGCTAGATGCTTTGAATTGATAAAAAGACTATGTATTTATAGGTGTTTATCTAATTTCCCAAAAATGAGATCCCAATAGTTGACCTTTGCAAGTGGAAATTTAAATATTACGATGCCACCACCGACATATCTAGATTTGGAGGGAAACAGAGTAGTGGGACACCTCTCCCATTGGGCGAATGTGTCCCAAGCCTTTTTTCTGAAATTTAAGGTGTCGGGGGCAAAGTATTAGATAAATGCATTTGTTTAATGTTTGCAATTTATTAAAAATGGTGCAAATGGGCTATGAAATACATAATTTTAGGATATTATGGGATCAATTAGAGGCTTAATTAAGTCCAATAAATTAACGGACCTAACCATACTGGGAAATTATAAACGTATACAATTTTCTACACTACAATTATTAAATTCTTATGTTATATTGTGCTTCATTGATAGATTAGACTTGGATTGCTCAAGAATATTATAGTTTAGTGAAACTGTTGTTATGATTCTTATTGTTTAATCCTGATTTTTGATCGTACAAAGAGATATTCATCATTTTTTTCTTAGGTTAAGGAAGTATTTCTTGAAAATAAATGAACAAATCATCAAAATAACAAACCAATTTAATGGGATGACCTCCAATAATTAGAAAATAATATTTGAATTTAGTAATATAAATTTATGATAGATTGGAAAAGTCTTTCTCTTCATTATTTATATTCATAATTATGTAGAGACATGACCCTTCATCTTAATTAAGTCATATTAAGAAATAACTAAAACTAATAAATGAAACTATTAAAGTTAAGCATGAAATTAGTAGGTATTATAACAAAATATGTGACAAGATAAAAATAATACTCTTCAAACATGCATATGCTCCTAGAATACTTGTACATATTTAGATTCCTTTTAGTGGATCAATTGAAATGTGAGCATGTGAATGATATGCTTGGGAATGCTTAGAGATATCAAAGGAGTGAATGAAACCATTGAATCCCTTTAATTACAAGAACATAGTAATAAATCACATAAATGTGTATCTAGTCAACCCTTAGAGAGAAAATATGTGGCAAACAATCAAATTTTGAAATTTAAATTTTGAAATTAAAAGAGTCAAGTTCACGAGTCTAAGGTCAACCCTATGACTATAGACTTGATGCAAGCTCAAGAAGAGACTTGATCAAAGTGGGTGAAAAATACATGGAATAAGTACATATGGAAGTATCATAAATGAGTGGGTAGACTAAATATATCAAAATATGTAAATATAAAAATGAAGTAAAAGGTAAATATATAGAAATACGTGGAAAATTTAGGTAGATAACATAAAACAAAGACTTGTTAAAGATTTTTTTAGATATTTTTTAATTTTATTTACATTGTTTACTTGATTTTTATCTAAAGATCTATTTTTATTACTTAAGAGTTGTTTTCTAGATTTTTTTTAAGAGTTATTTTATACTTTTAATTTTTTAAATATACATTTCTTTAAATATATCTTTATGTATATCACATGAAACTCTTTGATGTCATTATAAAAAATCTATCAACATTAATTATAATATTAATATATTAAAATATTTTTCTAAAAACAAACATAAAACATAAAACATAAAAGTAAAAATAATATAGATATACAAATTTCACTATCACACTATTATTACCAAAGAAAAATAAATAAAAATTATTTTTTAAATCTTTATTCTAAATGGAGTATCCATAAATTGGATTCTCCTTTACTTTAATAGCTTGAATGTGATCTACTTGATTAATTATTTATTTTTATTCTTTTTAACTATGCTTAAAAGAGAAATTGTAGTCAATAGCTATGGGAGTTCCATTGGAAGTCATCAATTAGATTCTTCTATCACCATGTTCACAACTAAAACTAGCAATTGCACCTTGTTGTGCAATGGGTACACCGAAAATGTGTGGAAGGTCAATTAGCAAAAAATTTGGTCTTATTTTATTTTACTTTAGATCAATCGGTAAGTTATTTAGCAAATGATGTTGTTTGTTCAACAAAGGTCTCAACGGAGAAGTGATAGCTTCAAATAAATTATGCATCTATTTGGAAGGATCCAAACATGATTAAAATAATTGATTTGTATTTTTGTGATAACACAATGATTGATTTATTATTTTTTTAAATATATTGATTTAAAACATAATATAATTAAATAAACAATCCACAATGTTCACTCATTTAAAATGAAAGACTTTAAATTGATTTTTTATACATTTTAAACAAAACTTGATTTAGAAACTCTAGTAACAATTAAGTGTCTATTCAAATTTATCACTTTTAAATAATAATTTACTATATATTTTTAATCTTTATTTTATAAGACATATAATTCTAAATAACAATGTGTATATGTGCAATGGTTGAATTTGCATATTTAAATGATTAATTTTTTTGAATGATTCAATAAATTTATATGTCTATAAATGACATACTTTTATGTAATATTTGGTCCATTCTTTTGACCTTCACATATTTCTACATACACACATTTACATACATTTATTGTATTTTATATTTTTTTACACATCCATCTATATAGACCACATTATTGGATCCTCCATGGTTAAACATTTATTGGGTTCATGTCTATGGGTGGAAGATTGATCACACATCTACAAATCTAATCCTAAATTTCTAAAATTTAAATTTTAAAATTGTCTTACTCTTGTCCATTGTACTAGCCCTGTTGAGTTGACTAAACCAGTGTTCGTGCAATTATTTTTTATGTACTTGTATTTAAAGACATTAGTTTACACTCATTATATCATGTAGGCCTCACATTTGATTCTCTTGTTGTAGAGCATTTAATGAACAATGATGTTAGGAGAATGCTTTGGTTAGATACACTAAATTGACTCAAAGTCTACATATTTGTTATAGGGAATTGTGTGTTGTTTGTTGATCTTTTGCTTGATTGTAAAACCTATTTTTGGGGGGTTTGATCTTGGAGAATATTTCCCTTAGTGATCTCAACCCACTAAAGCTATTCATAAATATTTTCAATCTAGATAGTAAAATAAATGGAGATGAATTCAATTATTCAAAGAGCAAGAGTGTAAAGTGAACAAGATTAAATTCACACAACAAATAATTAATTTATAGTTGTAGAAGTGATCTAGACGTACAAACTTCATCTAAGATAGAGTACATGTATAACACAAAATCTAAAGCAATATATTTTTTATTCAGGAAAAAATAGGTTTTGAAGGGACCCAGAACCCTTTACAACCAAAAATAAAGTTGCAAAAAGAATAGCCTATAGCCAGCCAATAACCAACCCCCAAACAAGACTCGTCAAGATTTAAATTTAGAACTACTCTTGTGGGAGTGAAGAGTCATGTCAAAAGAAGGCCTAGAGAAATTTGCTTTTTTCCCTTTATAGTAATCCAGCCTTCTTCCACTTGTGTTGCCTTATCATGCCAAGCCAGCACACAATTTTCCTGAAGATGAATGCCTGCAGCCATAATCTCAGAGATTTCATCATTATTCCTACATGCAGACATAGACTTTTTTAGAAAATCTGCCAGAAATGGTAGCTGGAGCGCTATCACCAGAAATGGCAGCCTAAGACCCATTCTCTCGCTCTTTAGGGGTTCCAACATCATAATCTTGTATAGCCTCGACAACCCCACCATTTGAGACACCCGAAGGGGAAACCCCAAGACCTTGTGATTTTGACGCAACCACCTCAAAAAAACTCATGTATTGTTCAGATTTCTTCTCAACCGTATAATACTGTTGAGAAGCACCTTTCCACCATGTAGTCGTCATAGCTTTTTTCTCAAATTTGCATTGTGTTGTTGGAAGTGGATTCACTCTAAGAGGGGGGGTGAACCAGAGTGATACAAATTTTAACACTTAAAGCAAAAGATAAACTTTTGACCTTTAACTCAATGCAACTTTTTTTATGCGAGTGCAACTTGAGACTTGACTTAACATTTAACACATATTAAAAGCATCATATGATATGTTCAATTAAGCTTTATGAACAATCTTGTTGTTCTTTTCAAAACAGAACTTAAAGACTCCAAAAAATATAACATTGCTTTACTTTTGACATACTTTTAAACATTCACACATCAAGTATAAAATGCAGATTCCAATTTGCATTATGAAATACTTTTAATGATCAAATTTGCACAATTTATAGACTTGAGCAAATTGATGTTAATCTTTTGAATAAACTCAATGTATCAGAACATTGACCAACTGAATGAGCACATTAACATGAAATTGAATGAGGGACAAAAACACACCACATAACTCAAAGATTTCCTGAGTGGAAAAACCCTCTTGGGGTATAAAAACCACTCGCAAACTGATCCTTTTATTCATTCAAAAGAGCACCAACTCTATTACAATGTGGAGCACCAACTCCAATAATTTTCCTGAAGCACCAAATTCATAGGAGCAACAACTGCTCTATTTAGAATTTTAGATAATAATATATGATGTTCAACAATGCCCACTAAATGTGTACTGAATGAAACAATACAATATAATTTTATGAAATCTCTATGATCAAATCAGAGATACAGAACTCTCAAACCCTCTTTTCACTCTTTTTATTTTAGAAATAACACATTAATAGCAACAAAACCCTTGTTCTCAGTCCAAATCTCTCACCTATGAGAAATAGCTTTCAACCATATTTATACAATGTAATACAGTTAAAAATGGATTCCAATAATGGAAGAATCTTTTCATAACCATTTCTGAACAATGAGTCTTTATTCATTAATCAACCAGCTTTCTCAAACTGGTTCTCAAAGCTATGAAAATGCAGTTAGGGTTCCATGCCATTTCAATCTAAAAATAACCCTTCAGAAGAGATTAACAACTCTCAAATCCTAATTATAGAATAATGCATTTTAAATCTAAGCAGTTTGTAAAAAAACAAACTAATCGAAGCTATTCACATTTGAGCCCAATAAAAAATCATTTTGACTTGAAACAAATCATAAAAAGGCTCAATAATACCTGTTAACAAATGCAAAAACCATAAATGAAATACCCGACTTTGAGCTCTTCCAAACTATCGATCAAATCTCTCTTCCATGTCGACTCCAGGTGGCTAGGGTTTTGCCTTCAGCAAAATGATAGTTACAAAACTTATTTTTCCCTATTCCTTCACTCCATCGAATACAAAACTCAAGTGTACAATGGAATCAAATCTGAATGCAATGATATTCCATATCATTTAAAGTCCAAAAACATCATAATGAATTTTGAAGTCCACTAACACACACTATAATCACTGCCAAGTCAACCCATAATGATGATGTCACTGCCAAATCAACCACAATGATGATGTGTCTACAACATTGTCAATACAAATAAAATATGATAAGGCTAACAGTCAAATAAGTCTAATGATAAGGCAGATAGTCAAGTGTTACATGAATTTTAAATGATACAAAGGCCGATACATAATAAAAGTAATATGAACTATATATCATATGGTAAGCCCAATATCATGTGATTGCCCTTTAAAAATAAACACTTACCATTATAAACAATAGAGGCCCGATAACTATCAAGGGAAAATAAAGTATATCCCCTTGTGTATATTTTAACACCATTGATTCCAACTAATAGAGTTCCAAAACACTTTAAAGTGTAATGTCCCATGCAAAAAGTGCAAGTAGTGTAAATAATGTAAAATGAAGCCCAAGCACAAGAGTGTGCTAAGAAATGCTATTAAAATGTTATACCAATGAAGCTCACCAACAAATGTAATGACCAATATGCATATCAAAGAACCCTGAGTCTGCACAAATGAGTTAATGAAACAATAACCTTTGCCATATAATATAGTCACCAAGAAATAAATAAATACTATCATATGCATGGTGAACATATCCAACCCAATGTACTGTGAAACTAATTTGAATGCCATTCAAAGAATAACAAAATTGTATACACCTGTAGTGTCAAGATGAAAACATATAAACTGAAACAAGATATACCTCCTCACAGCAATGTCATAACCTATATGTGCCAATTCATAACTAACTTCACCATAGAACCAAGTGAAACTTATGTCTACACATGAAGCTCCAAACATCAGTACCTCAAGATATCAAATATGAATGTAAACAAACATCATAGTGCTGCAAATCTGAGTGTGAAATTGAATTCCAAAACCAAGAGTACCAAACAATAATGCCAATGTCATATGTCAATATCAATCACCAAGATGCCAATCCAAAACACAGTGTTGACATCAAGGACAAATAACAAAAGAGAAGTTCAACAAACTTCCCCTTTGTCCTTGATGGCAAAAACTAAGCTACATCTAAAAGAAAGTGCCAAGTGCCAAAGTATCAAATCACCACACCATCAAATATACCAAATGTTGATGTTTCTCCCACTTTTTGTCAAAAGGACATAGGGTGAATAGAAAAATACCACTAAATTGAACTAAAACAACTGCAAATATATGTAGGAGGCAGTAAATAAAACCATGTGAAGTAGCAAGAAGCTACTCAGAGAGCTAAAAATCTCCCCCTAAACCAATGATTTGTTTCAACAAGTAATGATTGAGGGACAATTCCCAACCTAGATCTAATCTTTTCAAAGACTTCTTTAGATTCAAAGATGTATATGGGCCAATTGGAACAAATCTTGTCTTCTACCAAAATAATCAGTCCTAGCAAGATTCAAACAACACATCATAAAAAAAACTAACTAATTAGTAACCTATTGTTCTACAAGATCTCGAATGTATGAAGAGACTTGCTAAAAATTGTTCTGGCCTTTAAGGCTTTCACTACCCCTTATATTGACATACTCATTGTCACTCAAATTTAGAGTGTAAGATAAATAATGAGATGATATGGTAATTCACTGATCACCAAACAGCTCACTTCATACAGAAATAGCACTGAGCACATAAGCAAATAAGACTTTCTAACTAGTTGAATTTAGTTCACATTGTCCAAGAATATGAATATGCATTGTTCATTGTAACATAAAAAAAACTTGAAAGAATATTTGACATCATACTGTGGTCATGATCCAAAAATATTGTCCAACACAACCAAGTCTACTATTAATTTTTCAATCAAGATAATACAATAAAACAATTATTAATGCCAACAAAACCAAACTACAACATGAATATAAGCATGAAAAACTCTTCCACTCTACTGCCGCTAACCAAGCAATCTATCAAAGAGCCATTTCCAAAAACTCAAATCAAAGTCAACTATCCCTGTGTACCAATACTAGAAAAACAAAGCACTGTTTCATCTTGCCTCCCCTCTTTATATGCAAGTAACGTTGTTGTATGTATCTCCTTGTATTAAT
The DNA here is from genome assembly GCA_007258455.2 of Sequoia sempervirens. Lineage (NCBI taxonomy): Eukaryota > Viridiplantae > Streptophyta > Pinopsida > Cupressales > Cupressaceae > Sequoia > Sequoia sempervirens. The sequence goes on from VDFB02086081.1 coordinate 244,770,089, forward strand.
TATATGGATAAATATAATATCATTGCATGCACCTTAACAATTACAACATGAAGCTCCCCCTAATTCTTTACAAATTAAATTCCAAAAGAGGAACTTTCCAGAGTAAGAATGCAACACTGTAGAACTGTGTTACCATGATACTGCAACAATAATCTTCACCTTATGATTCATGACAGCAAAGAAAAATTGTGCAATTCTCCATCGAACTTAAACTAGTAAAAACAACTTCTATAGATAGTATCCACTGATCTTACTGCTAGTCTCACACCTGGAACTAATATCAAGCATATTACAAAAAAAATTGTCTCCAACATCAAAGTTTCACTGTCATCTACTGACTCTCCCAATAAGATGAGAATGACATCAATACCCTGCTTATTGCACAGTCCAAACAAGTGATAAGTAAATGATATATCATAGTAGTACACTATTTCAAACTACATTACATATTTTCTAACCAAAAACATTTTCAAACCAACTATGTAAGAAACCCTTCTCCTCTTGTGATAACAAAGTCAATAAAGCAGTGAAATCAACCAAAACCAACAGTAGTTTGAAAAACATTGTCTTGTATTGATAAGATACTTTCCTTCAACCATGAAAGAACCTTGAAAGAACATCATTAAGACTATCAAAACTTTGTCAAACCTGTGTGACAAAGATGCCAATTTTGGTCTGTCACTGCAACATTATAAATGTTTTCACCATGCAACAGTTAACAAGAATGAATTGTCATTAGAGATGACACCAATATCACTATGTCAACCATCACTTAACAAAAATCTTGAATGACCTATCAACTGTTCAACATTCAAGACAAACATGTACTATTAAAAAAAAATTGCTCTGAAGACTATTTCACTTTTCCTTGTTTTATTGTGTACATAATACATTCTCTAAACATTGCATAGTTGATTTCTTGCACGCTCACTGTCTTAAGTCTATTTGAATATTTTGTCACCAATGTACATATCCATTCTGCAAAAGAGTTTAATAGACCACTAAACCATATCTTTTCTTCATGTCTACTAGGGTACTTGCAACTTACAACAATTTTACAATAATCCTCCTTCCTTTATACTTTGGTGGATGCCACTAATTTTAACACAATCATAGTCACACATTTTAGCTTTGTCTTGTCCACATTGTCAATGTTTGTTATAGACATATGAGTGTATCAACTAGACTACCCTTACTATCAACATTGTTTAACCTTTACATAGAATTATTCAATCTCTATAATGCCATGTTACTTGTTATGACAAAGCGCAAACAAGTTTGTAGCCTACATGGACACCTAACTCACATATCAAGCTTATGCATTAGATAATGCCACTGTCCTGTGACAGACATTTTGCAAATACTCTATACCTTGAATCTCAAAGGTATTATCTTTTCTAGGGGTTTGTAAGATGATATATTTATTGTTCCCCTTTGACCTCTTGGTATAATTATGCATTCAACAGTGTCTCTTGTGCATTAAGCACAAGCCTATTGTCTTTCTTTTGCTTCTTTCTCTAGACTCTTACAAACTCTTTGTTGCTTCCAGATGCTTTCTCCCATTGACTCGTGCAAAAATTTTCTTTATTCCCAAAACCATTACATCTATAACATACAACTAAAGACTTATAATATCGTGTGTCACCCTTATCACAATTTCTTGCAATATAACCTAATTGACTACATTAGAAGCATATGATATTATCATGGTTCCTTTTCTTATCACTTTTTTTTACTTTAGACAAACATTTAGATGCTTTGTGGCCATACTCAAAACATGAGTAACAATAACCTAAAAAAGAATAATTATACTTCATCAACTTACCTTGCCAGGCGGAGTGAGATCATGACAACTTGTGCATTTTATTCCTTCCTCTTTTGTTTCTTGCAGTTTCAGATTCAACAGCATGAAAGTTTAAATATTTCTTAATACTAAGTGTCTTAGAACATTTTCCTTCCTCTAAGCCTAGACCAGTTTTATCACTTGAAGCCTTCTGTGTTCCAATAAGTTTATCCAAAGACATGGAGCCACTCTCACTGATTTTTTCATCACTTAATTGCTTTGAATCTTTACCAATGTTCCTTAGTAAAACCACTTGCAACTCAAGATTTTTTATGCATTGTTCTTTTTCTTTAAGTTGATCTCTGAACACTTCCTCAATCTTTATAACTTCTTCAACTTGGATTTTTGCTTCTATAAGATCTGAACATACCTTATCTTTGATATCCTTTTCTTGTTGAAGTTGCCTCTTTAAAATCGGGTTCTCTCTTCTAAGTTGTTTAATTGTGTCTAAAGCACACAAAAGTTCACCTTCCAAATCAAGCTCACTTTCTTGCTCATCTAAATTTTCTTGTTCAGAATTTACTTCATCCGAAAATTGATCTACTTCATTAGTTTCTTGGCCACTTGAACGTTCATCTATAATCTCTAGATATTTAAACTCAAATAGATTTTCTTTGGAACTATGATGATTTTCACAATCACAACTTGCTTGAGTTTTCAAAGATATCTCTTCTTGCAACTCACCATCCTGATATATTTCAATCAATCTATCCCAAACTTCCTTTGCATCTCTGCAGTGCATAACTTTAGCAATAGTGTCATTTGGCAGACTATTGAAAATAGCATCTAGAGCCTTAGCATTGGTTTCAAGAACCATCTTTTCCTCAAATGTGGAAGATGTTAGCGATACATTGCAACCCCTTTCTACTACAACCCACACATCAAAGCCTAAGGAGGACAAATAAGTTTCCATCCGACACTTCCACAGATTAAAGTTGACACCTTTGAATTGAGGTATTCTATGCATAGTATGTTGTATCATAAATGAGTTGTTGTTAATGATCATTTCTTCATTACTTCTTACACTAGGTTCAGACACAACCTGATTGTTAATGTTTTGTTGTGAATTTATTTTTCCCTTATTCCTTCTACCTTTTTCCATAACAGATACAACACTATAGCACCAAAATTTCTTAAACCAAAAAGACTTCTAATACCAGAATCAATCCTAGGTATGAAACCTAATGCAAGACCCTATGCTCTGATACCACTTGTTGGAAGTGGATTCACTCTGAGAGGGGGGGGTGAATCAGAGTGATACAAATTTTAACACTTAAAGAAAAAGATAAACTTTTGACCTTTAACTCAATGCAACTTTTTTTATGTGAGTGCAACTTGAGACCTGACTTAACATTTAACACATATTAAAAGCATCATATGATATGTTCAATTAAGCTTTATGAACAATCTTGTTGTGCTTTTCAAAACAGAACTTAAAGACTCCACAAAATATAACATTGCTTTACTTTTGACATACTTTTAAAAATTCACACATCGAGTATAAAATGAAGATTCCAATTTGCATTACGAAATAATTTTAATGATCAGATTTGTACAATTTACAGACTTGAGCAAATTGACGTTAATCTTTTGAAGACTCAATGTATCAAAACATTGACCAACTGAATGAGCACATTAACATGAAACTGAATGAGAGACAAAAACACACCACATAACACAAAGATTTCCTCAGTGGAAAAACCCTCTCGGGGTATAAAAAACCACTCGCAAACTTATCCTTTTATTCATTCAAAAGAGCACCAACTCTGTTACAATTTGGAGCACCAACTCCAATAATTTTCCTGAAGCACCAACTTCATAGGAGCAACAACTCCTCTATTTAGAATTTTAGATAATAATATACGATGTTCAACAATGCCCACTAAATGTGCACTGAATGAAATAGTACAATATAATTTTATGAAATCTCTGTGATCAAATCAAAGATACAAAACTCTCAAACCCTCTTTTCACTCTTTTTATTTTAGAAATAACACATTAATAGCAACAAAACCCTTGTTCTCAGCCCAAATCTCTCACCTCTAAGAAATAGCTTTTAGCCATATTTATACAATGTAATACAGTTAAAAATGGATTCCAATAATGGAAAAATCTTTTCATAACCATTTCTGAACAATGAGTCTTTATTCATTAATCAATCCGCTTTCTCAAACTGATTCTCAAAGCTATGAAAATGCAGTTAGTGTTCCATGCCATTTCAATCTCAAAATAACCCTTCAGAAGAGATTAACAACTCTCAAATCCTAATTATAGAATAATGCATTTTAAATCTGAGCAATTTATAAAAAAACAAACTAACATAAGCTATTCACATTTGAGCCCAATAACAAATCATTCTGACTTGAAACAAATCATAAAAAGGCTCAATAATACCTGTTAACAAATGCAGAAACCATAAATGAAATACTCGACTTTGAGCTCTTCCAAACTATAGATCAAATCTCTCTTCCATGTCGACTCTAGGTGGCTAGGGTTTTTCCTTCAGCAAAATGATAGTTACAAAACTTATTTTTCCCTATTCCTTCATTCCATTGAATACAAAACTCAAGTGTATAATGGAATCAAATCTGAATGCAATGATATTCCATATCATTTGAAGTCCAAAAACATCATAAAGAATTTTGAAGTCTGCCAACAAACACTATAATCACTACCAAGTCAACCCATAATGATGATGTCGCTGCCAAATCAACCACAATAATGATGTGTCTACAACATTGTCAATACAAATAAAATATGATAAGGCTGACAGTCAAATAAGTCTGATGATAAGGCCGATAGTCATGTGTTACATGACTTTAAAATGATACAAAGGCCGATACATAATAAAAGTAATATGAAATATATATCATATGGTAAGCCCAATATCATGTGATTGCCCTTTAAAAATAAACACTTGCCATTAGAAAAAATAGAGGCCCAACAACTATCAAGGGAAAATAAAGTATATCCCCTTGTGTATATTTTAACACCATCGATGCCAACTAATGGAGTTCCAAAACACTTTAAAGTGTAACATCCCATGCACAAAGTGCAAGTAGTGTAAATAATGTAAAATGAAGCCCAAGCGCAAGAGTGTGCCAAGAAATGCTATTAAAATGTTATACCAATGAAGCTCACCAACAAATGTAAAGCCCAATATGCATATCAAAGAACCCTGAGTCTACACAAATGAGTTAATGAAACAATAACCTTTGCCATATAATATAGTCACCAAGAAATAAATAAATACTATCATATGCATGGTGAACATATCCAACCCAATGTACTATGAAACTAATTTGAATGCCATGCAAAGGATAACACAATTGTATACACCTATAGTGTCAAGATGAAAACATATAAACTGAAACAAAATATACCTCCTCGCTGCAATGTCATAACCTATATGTGCCAAGTCAAAACTAACTTCACCATAGAACCAAGTGAAACTGTTGTCTACACATGAAGCTCCAAACATCAGTACCTCAAGATATCAAATCTAAATGTATACAAACATCACAGTGCTGCAAATCTGAGTGTGAAACTGAATTCCAAAACCAAGAGTACCAAACAATAATGCCAATGTCATATGTCAATATCAATCACCAAGATGCCAAGCCAAAACACAGTGTTGACATCAAGGACAAATAACAAAAGAGAGGTTCAACATGTGCAACAAGATGACCTATTTTAAAACATCTTCTAGAATGGAAGGGGATCCCTTCATAGTCCAAAGATTGGACCCAAGAACCCTTAGGAGATTTAAGTAAAATCTCAACAGGCAAACCTTTTGAGACATCCATTTCAACAAGTATGTGGGCATAGGTGGAATGAAACATGTTAGAGGATTCATCATCCACCAACAAAGAATCACCAAGGGCTTCACCCACTTCCTCTAGAAGTGGGTCAATCCATAAGTGGAGGGGAATATTAGGCAACCGAACTCAGATCAGAATCTTGTTGAAAGTTTCAGAAGCAGGGTTGAAATCTGAATGCCAAGGCTTAATCATCAACATATATTTGTCCTCCTAGCTAAAAAAATTGTCACATAAAATTATATTTCTATCCTAAGCATTGTCAAACTTGGCAATAAAAAACCCCTTGGCCATGGGGAAGATATGAATTTTACCAGAAATTAGAGGCTTCCATTCCTTGGAGATCCATGAATGCAGCTGGGGGATGTTGGGCCAAAAACCCCTAAACCGACAGATCACCCCACAAATGGAGAGCTCAAATACATTCTCATCAATTTCCTCTACCATCTTAGCCTTCAGATCCATTGAGATAGCATTGGTTACCAGGATAAACCTGTTAGTCAGTAGCCTCCCTTGCCAAAATCTCATAACCAACACCTTAGCCTTAGCCACAAGGTCGCTACCCTTAACACGACCCCCGCCAGACCCCGTCGCACCATTCACAACGGTCCCAGCCAGCCTGGATGAAGAGTCGCCGCTGCCCTGAATGCCACCATCGCAAACAACGCCCGCACCATTTGTTTGAATCGCCTGGGTATGGTTTCACGAGCTCAATTCTATGTTAACTTTGTGTAGCATTTTTTTAAAGCAATATATTGATAAAGAGGTCATGTTCTTAAATTTAATATAAGCAAATTATAAAATCTTCATCAATTATTCATTGTTGAAATTAGAGCTAAGTACACCATATCTACTTTACATTGACTTATGAAAATTAAGATCTAATTTAGAATTACACATCCCCACAAATATTTTAACTATTAATATAAATTAATTTATATTTATGTATACATTCTATTAAATTAGCCAAGATTAAACTTTTTTTTTACACTTCCAATATTATACTAATATGAATAGGTCGTGTGATCCACTATTTTTTTAAAATGAAATTCATTTACCTATTTAATTGATGTGAAATTAAAGTATGAGAATGAATAATGTAAATAATGTGTGAAAATGGCGTTGGGAGTGGTAACTGGACCGCAAATACTATCTGTTGGTTGGAATGCATTCTAACATTCCACGTGCCTTACATTTTTGCAAACAATCCATGTGACATTCTGTTGATCAGCTCATGTGTCTTGTCCATACTCCCACAGTTTCATGCGAACAACAAAACCATCCACATGCCTTGATTAAATTCACATTTTTTATGCATTTTGAATGTGGAGGATGGAGAGGATTCAGGAGCCACATTTCCTTCAATGAGTGTATTGTGTCAAACAATTTTTGTGCCCTATCAATTCATTCACCTTTTGCATATATGCCTAATGTAAAGAACTAGGGAGGATAGCATTAGTAGAAGCAAATGGTTTATTTTTATTTTTTTAAATGGGTGGTATATAAAGTTATCAATCCATTTTTTGCAAATGGTGTACGTCGAATAATTTTATGGTTGTATTTGAATTTGTGTATATAACTTATAAAAGTAAGACATGGAAAAACTAAATTTGCAATAGTATACAAATGAAAGGGAACTTCAAATTATAAGAATGAATGTATGTAATTGATAGAGTAGTTTGTAGCATATCTTTGGGACGTGAATTATAAAAGAGAAGCTTATCTTTTGAATTTTTTGGACCTGAATGAATATTGGAAATACTATGCAAATGAAAGGGAACTTGAATTGATTTGATATAAAAATGTAAAATTAGGATACATATACAATTTTGAAAGTCCATTGTTTTCATGGAATGTTTAATTGCAATTATAAGAATGTATGCAATTGATTACAATGGTATAGACATATTTGATATTTTGTTGCATTTTGTGACATGGTAATTTTGAAGTCCAATATATCTGTAATAAAGAGTAGATCTGTTTAGCATTTGATATTTAAAAATCTCCAACGAAAAAATAACTATAAATATAGATGTTACTATTAATTGCACGTATAAAAATAACATTTAAATATGAATTTGAAAATTCAATATAATTTTGATATCATTACTTCATTATTAAAAAAAGTAAAGAACACTAGATTAAGACTATCACATGAAACACTAAAAATTTGATGTAATATGTTATCTGGCTATATGTCATGAACTCCCCGTGAAGCAAATGCCATGATAAAAAACTTAAATTTGTCAATATTGATATAATACTCATACAGATTGAAATATTACTAAACAGAAAAACCTTTAAGAATAATATGAAATTGCATGAAATGGTTACAAACAGATGGAATTCGGCTGAATTCTATGGAGTCCAAAATTCTATCATAAAAGACCAAAGCATACATCAAATATGTGAAATGAGACCTACGTATTGGTTCTGCTAACTTGATTCTATTGAATAATTTAATCTACAGTTCATCGCTGGTTCCAGGTCAATTATTTGTAAATTTAGAGCACCATGACTAGTTCAAAAAGAACATGTTGTTTCCATGGTGGGAGTGATTTGAGGTCTCCATAACACCTCAGAGTAGCCATTGGTTGCCTTAAGTACTTTGTACTGTGAATACCACAAATTTTTTGAATGCCATGTACATTAACTCCAACAAAATACTTTGTTTTGTGATTCTTGCGCAGGCTTAAAATGGTAAGAAAGATAAGATACATAATGTGAAAGCAAAGAAAGCATGTTCAGGTAATACCAAAATAAAGACATGGCATTGTTGCCTTTATTCATATTCTAAATAGTTATAAAATCTAGGGTTACCCGGGGACGCTTCCCCCCCCCAAATCCCCCGTCCCAGTCCCGAGGACACCAGGGGACGGGCTGGGATGGGATGGGGGGGCGGTGCCACATCCCGGGGACGGGGGGACGCCCAAAGGGGGATGACAGGGGGATGGCTGAGCTGTCCCTCGACCGTCCCCTGCATTTTGAAGCTTGTAAACATAAAAAAAAATTAAAAAAAAAAAGCATAAAATTTTTAAAAAAGAGGCTTGCCTACATGGCATGTGTGGGCCCTAATATTTTTCACTTTTTTATGAAAGAAAAAAGGCCTCTAAAACTTCATTCTATTCATTTTGTTTGTTTGAGCAGCCAAGGGTTTGAGAGGAAAAAAAATTGCAGCCATTGAAGGAGAAGGAGCAGTAGTTTGAAGGAGGAGAGGAGGTTGAGATAGTGTTGTTGGGAGTGCAAATCCATCAAAGAGGTATGCATTTCTTTTCTCTATTCTCATTTTTTCATTTTTTTGCAAAATATGAAGTATACATAGTCTGATTTTTTTTATTTTTTTGCATTTTTCAGTCAAAACTTGCATTCTAAAAACAAAAAAGATGAGCAACAGTGAGGGTGGGAGTGATAGTGAAGTTGAAATGCAAGCTAGAAGGAAAACTAGAGAGCACATAACCCCTACCCAACACCATCCTTCATCAACCAATACCAAAACTATGAAGGACTATGCAAAACACCCACTAGACAAAAAAAAACCATTCCTTCAATTTGTGACAGCCATGGGTGAAAGACAAAAAAATTCAGGGGGGAGTAGGGTTTGGTTTTGCCATGTTTGTGAAAAGGAGTTTAGGGGCAGCTACACTAGAGTTAGGTCTCATTTTTTGGGTGAGGTGGGCCATGGAGTTAGAGCGTGTCCTGCATTGACAGATGCACTATTTATAGAGTGCCAAAAAATTCAAATGGAGTGTGATGGTGGGATTCAAAGTGGGTCTCCTTCTTTCCCAAGTTCACAATCATCTATGCCTACTCCTACTCCTAGTCCTTCCACGGTTGGTAGTAGTGTTATCTTAAGAGGAAAGAGGAAGGTGATTGGTAGTGATAAGGCAGCCTCAGTTGAGTCCATGTTTCAAAACCAAGCACGAGAAACCACTGAATCCTCCATTACCAAATTCTTTTTTGCCCATGCCATTCTATTTCATGTGGCCCGTTCCTCTTATTTCAAACAAATGGTGAAAGACATAGCCACTGTTGGTCCTTCATTCGTACCCCCTAGAGATCATAAGCTATGCACTACCCTCCTAGATAAAGAGTACTTCCAAAGTTAATCTGTTAATGGAGGAGATGAGACAAACATGGATGAGGACGGGGTGCTCTATAGTGATGGATGGGTGGACTGATTGTAGACGTCAGCCACTCATCAATGTCATAGTCACATGCCCTGCTGGTTCTTATTTTCTTAGAGCTGTAGATTTTTCAGGGAGACGTAAGGATGTTGACTTCCAATTTTCCATTTTGAGAGATGCCATAGAGGAGGTTGGGGCTGCAAATGTAGTGTAGGTGATCACAGATTCAACATGTGTGTGCAAATCGGCTGGGTTGATGGTGGAGGGTACTTACAAACACATATTTTGGACCCCATGTTGTGCTCATGCATTGCACAATGCATTGAAAAACATAGGGAAAATGGATTGGGTGAAGAAAATGGTGGCAGAAGCTAGAGAAATTCAGATGTTCATTTGTAACCACCACACCTCACTTGTTCTCTTTAGGACATTTTCAAAGGAGTTTCTCAAACCTGTTGATACAAGGTATGTCATTTACTTCATTTTATTTCACTTTCAATTTGTATTCATAATCTGATTTTGTTTTAAATTTTTATTTTTTAATGAATCATTGAATTAATAAATGTAGATATGCCACATACTTCATCCTATTGGAGATGATGGTTGAGGTGCATGAGCCTTTACAACTGATGATGGTCAATGTTGAGTGGAATAGATGGCCTAATGCAAGTTCTACTCAAGGAAAGAGCATCAAACAAAAGATCCTCGATGATGATTGGTGGGCCAATGTGAGGTAAGACATATTAGATGGCTGATTTTCATATTAAATTTTCGATTTTAATATTTTAATTTTATTGTCCAATGTTCCAACTTTTGAAGTTTCTAACATGTCAATTAACTTGTCAACTAATTATTTTGAACTTTTTGTTTGCATTTTGCAGATATATTTGCTCCTTCATCTCGCCCATTGTAAATGTCATTAGATATGCTGATACAGACTCTTCTTGGAGAGATATATGAGACATTTGACACTATGCTTGGGAAGATCAGACAAGTTACTTTGGCAAAGGACCCCACTTTGGATTTATATGAGCAACACATTAGGCCCATTGTGACACGGAGGTGGAATACAATGAACACCCCGCTTCATATGGCTGCCTTTGCTCTAAATCCAAAATGGTATGCACCAAGGGATGGTAGGGTGCCTCCATATGATGATGCTGAGGTTTTAGATGGGTTCACATGGGCCATTGAAAAGATTTATCCAAGAGCAAGCTTCACTACTTCGGTCACAATTTCTAGACTTTGCTAATCTTAATGGCCCAAACTTGAGCAAACCACAGGCGAGGTTGGATAGAGCTATATTAGCTCAAGCGAACCCTATTGGATGGTGGACCTATCATGGGAGAGATACACCGCAGTTGAAGATACTTGCCACTCGCCTTCTTGCACAAGTTGCTAGTTCCTCTGCTACAGAGAGGAATTGGTCCACGTATAGCTTTATCCACTCCCTCAAGAGGAATAGACTTACCTCTAGACGAGCGGAGAAGCTAGTGGCCGTTCATAGTGCTCTTCGGCTTCAGGATCAACAGACTGTAGAGTATCTACAGACTCCAGCTCTACGGTGGGATATTGATCCCGAGGATTGGCTCAGGTAGATGAGGAGGAGACAGCTGAGGGCTTGGTTGGGGTCCCATTAGCTGAGGAGCATTACAGTGGCAGTGACTCAGAGGATGACTTTGATTTTGATGCAGTTATGAGAGATGATTAGGGGCAGCAGTGCTCTTTGTTTATTTTGTATTCTTTATTGACATACGATATTGTATTTTGATTTTCATAGCAAACTAAAACTTTAAAACTATATGGCACCAATGTAGCCTTTGGGCATTTTGATATAAGTTTATAAATTATAACTTGGAGGTTGTTTCATGATTCGTGTAACTGTATGTTAATTTTAAATGCGTATTGAGTATTGGCATAATGTTGAGCACAAATGTTATATGTTAATATTCTATAATGTGTATTATGCATGCCTTATTCATGTTATCTATTGAATATTTAAAATTTCCCTATATTTTTAAAATTTTCCCTATATTTTTATATAACCGTCCCCTGTCGTTCCTAATTTTGGCCTCAAAATTTGGAAACTTGGGGACTCGTCCCACCATCCCCTACCATCCCTTGCCGTCCCCATCCCGGAAACTTGGGGTAACCTTGATAAAATCGAATAAACAGGAAAGCAGGTTATGTTTCCTTTTTAGGGTCTACACAGTTATAAAATCGTAGAAACAGAAAAACCTATTAAAATTATCATATATTATTAACGCAATTAATAATAGATACATTACAAATTTACCCACATCGCTCAAAAAGTTCGTGCCTCTGTAATTTCAAAAAGTAACAAGCAAAAATAAAGGAAAATGCATTGGCATTTACAAAAATAGTGTCAAATGGCTCATAACCCCAATAAAGTGGAATTTTCAAACCCGTATTTTTTTTTGTGTCAAAAGACACATTTTCCCTAAGGGGCTATGAAGTACAAATCCAACCTATTCAAAATGCCAAGGCCAGTGATGACTGCAAGAAGAAAACCCAATGAAAAACAGTCAATAAAAACAATGAAGGCGAGCATAAGAAGATAAAAAAAACCTTGCATTCATAGACTTTATCTTGCCCTCCATGAATTGAAGTAGACATGGTGGCATTGTTCATGGTGGACATGTGGTGGAGTTGCAATGGAGGAAGTTTGTTGCAGTGGAGGAAGCAAAGCTCTTCTGGATAACCATAGTAGAATTTTGTAACCAAGTTATCCATAAGAGATTTGGCAAACTATCCTGCAATATAATCACAAAATATAATCAAACCATTAAAAAAATGCATACACACAATTGTAAATTTGAAAGGCCAGACAAACACTAAAACACAAAACACAAAGGAAGCACAATTCTTTTACACACAAACACAAAGGAGCTTTATTCCTCTTAAAAAAAAAAAGAGGAAACACAAACACATAGCCTCAACTTTATTCCACTGATAAATAAATTCATTACATATGGCCTCTCTTTATAGAGGTTTTGCATACCTATTCTAAATATAGTTCATGCATGCACATGACTATTACAGTCAACATGCAATAACATGCATATACAAACATTTATTAAAAGTTTACTAAAAATGGTTGCATGGAATCTTCAACTAAATGGTGAGGCTCATGCATCATTTTCCAACATACTCCCCTTTAATGCTGAGACTCACAATACAGTACCGAAGTTTTGAAGACTGAACCTGAACAACTCAGTGTGCAGACTTTCATAGATTCTTTCTCTAATATAGAGAAGACTCGCTATCTCTCAGATTATATGACACCTTATTGCTTTCAAAATGCCAACATTTAGATTTATAGAACCTTTTAAACATACCTGTAACTTTTCTCTGACTGGATCCATCGATCCATCCATAATCAATTTTCATACAATCTTTCTCAGATTGTCCATTCCATTCTCTATTCCAACATGATTTTTTTGAATGATTCTTCAACCCACAAATTGTACAAGGATGAAGATCCCAACATTTCTCTTTTTTATGTCCTCCCCTATGACAATGAGAACATTCCATAAACTCCATACTTTTAGCTATTTTGCACGAACTTGTAACATTGGTTACATCACTTCTATCTCTCTCACCATATCTCAGGCCTTCATTCTTTGGGCTCACAACTAGCTGAATGGGCTCTCTCATTCTTTGCCCATATTTTCCCAAACCTTTTCTCTTTTCAAACCAACCTTTGCTATCAGCTTCACATACTGCAAAAATATTAGTTTCAAACACATCTTCATCTTCAACTTCACATTCTTAACTTGAAGAAACTTTAACTACATCACCCATATCAAATGAAGAACACAAATCATTCGTATCACATGCAACATCATGCAACAATGGCTTAAACCTCAAACACTCAATTTCTTTCTCCAACAACTTTAGCTTTCCTTCTAGATCTTCATTTTTTTTCTTGACCTCATCATGCAGCTTCAATTTTCCTTCTAACTCTTCATTTTTCTTTTTCACTTTCTCTAATTCTTTTTCAAGATTTCCATTCTCATACAAATAATCACGCCTTTCTTTTGAAAACTCTTTTATCTTATCTATCAATTCTGAATTACACTTTTTAAGCTTCACTAATTCTTCCATCAAACTATCTTTCTCGCACTTACAGATTCTTTCTTTGTCTTCTTACTAGTCTTTCCCATTGAAACAAAAAAATTAAACTCGCCTTCTTGAAAAAACTGTGATTCCTCCTTTTGACAACTTCTACGAATTAGCAGACTTCTTACAAAATCTTCAAACAGCTACACCTCTTTTTTAAAAAAGGCTTCTTCTACCTTCACATATGCTTTGGACTGACTTCATTCATCTTTGTGATTTCTTTGACTTTAGCTATGGCTGGGCTCTTCTGGATCAGCAACACTATTAACAACTGCAGCTTTGTTAACAAAAATTCAACACTTTTCTTTAATCCTGGGGCAGCAACGTCTTCTTTACAGCAATTTCAAACACTTCACTGTTGGAGCGATCTCGTTTGAACAGCAATTTGGGCTTCACTTTCTTCACAACAGCATACAAATTCTTTCGATCTGCTTTAACTTTTCTACTTCCAATTGATATAACACACTGCAATCTCCCAGCAAAAACAAAACAAGGCTCTGATACCAATTGTAAATTTGAAAGGCCAGACAAACACTAAAATACAAAACACAGAGGAAGCATAATTCTTTTACAAACAAACACACAGGAGCTTTATTCCTCTTAAAACAAAAACAGTGGAAACACAAACACATAGCCTCAACTTTATTCCACTGATAAATAAATTCATTACATATGGCCTCTCTTTATAGAGGTTTTGCATACCTATTCTAAATATAGTTCATGCATGCACATGATTGTTACAGTCAACATGCAATAACATGCAGATACAAACATTTATTAAAAGTTTACTTAAAACGGTTGCATGGAATCTTCAACTAAATGGTGAGGCTCATACATCATTTTCCAACAACAACTTCTACCATGCTCTGTACTCATTTTACTTCTGTGAGGCAATTACCTGAACTACAAGCGGTGGAATGTCCGCATAGCTTTCAGCCTGAACTACAAGCGGTGGAATGTCCACATAGCTTTCAGCCTGCACCCTGTGTAAGAGTTTCTTCCATGACTTACAAGGCCTGGGGGGACGCTGGAATTTTGGACAGTCAAGTCAGAATGTCTTTCCCAAAAGGGCTTCGAATGGCTTCTTAAATTGGAGGCTTTGTTTTGTAATGTCACATTTTTTAATCATTTGTAAGGGTTTTGACTCTGCGTTTTGTTTAGATGCGATGGCTTTTTTTTGGTTTACCAAAATCCATATTGAGGCCTTTAGAGTAGCATTGGGTTAGGGCGCAGTTCTGAAAACATCGATATAGTCATGAGCTTTTTGAAATGGGAACTCTCTATCTAGAGGTGGGTTCAAAAAATCTGTCATTTGAGTTTACAATAATGAAATTGATTATTTTGTTTCGCCCTTAGAATTCATTTGCCTATTAATTGCTATCGAAAAACATTTCTGCTTCTATGGTTATGGCAGGCTCCATGGACAGGTAATCATTCCAATTCATATGGTGCTGGGCTCCCCATGAAAGACAAATTTGGGCAATTGCAAAATTTAAAATCTCTTTATTAAAAAATGGATCAGTTGTTTCTTAAGAAGAATATTCCAGCTCCACTGGCTAAGGGTTTGTAAGAGCTGCAAAAAAAAAAATTAGATTCTTTCCCCATATTGTTAATAACAAATGGTAGTTCAGTTGTCTGCCATCATGGAAAACACTTTTGAGAACATTTTTGTACAACATTATTATAAAAGTGCTCACAACCAAAGTGATGGCAGAAGCTCCCCCAGCATAAGGTCACTGGTACCCAACAGGTGACTCACAAAGCCATTAGTGTAATGTATTTATTTTGATTTCCAAATGGAAAATACGCACTTTACATTAATAGATGCTACTGCCAACAAAATCAAAAGGCAATGCAATGAACCTTAACAATTAAACAGAAAAATCTGACACAAAAAGCTCCAGTTATCTACATTGATCCTTGGCTTTATCATTTGTTGTTTCAGTTAGAAAATTTGTATTTTGAAAGTAATTTGAAAATTTCATTCTAATGTAATGGTGACTTTAATAAATAGCCAGGGTATTGTAAATTTACAATTTTGATGCTGTATAGTTTTCCACATGTGTACCTATGAAACTGAGTGATAAACCTTTTCAGAAGTGTCTTTCTTGACTGATAAGCTATGTTCCTATGATATCCCAATTCGACTTTCCTTCACCTGTTTATTTCCCTTTTTTTTTTAATACTAATTACTCCTGTGGACTGTTAGGTTTTCACTGATATAAAGGAACATCACACGCTGCTAGCTTATACTTATCAACTGGAAACTAACACTTATTAATATACTGCTGTCAACAGACCCTTATACAGAAATAAGAACTTCATAGTTACATTATTGTCATTTAATTTCATATCAGAACTGGCAAAGAAAAGGTAAATAGAATTGTCTCAAACTCGACTTACAATTCACGTGATATTATAGCGAGTAACTGGTACAAAAGATGTCCGACAGGCACAATAACTTTTAAACTCCCTTGGAATCAGATCTGGCTGGCTCTTAATAGATTTCGTGATCCCGTATTAGATTAGTAACCCTTTTGTTTTTTAAACCTTGAACGGGGACGAATTCGAGGCACAAAAAAAATATGGCAGTTATGTGGGGCTTCCTTAATAAACTGAGATGCTACCCTTGGACAAGAAGGCACCAAAGTCACCGTACGTAGATTGAAAGATATTCAACCAAAGACACCGTATTTAGATTGAAAGATATGGTCTATCCACTCTAAGATTGTCCACTTGATATTGTATCCTAATTTTCCCACTAAACTGTACCAGACCAATGTTTCCCCAAAGCTTTCCAACCAAAACCGTAGCCAACTACCAGACCTATGTTTCCCCACGAAAAGTAAAATGACAAATTCTTCCGGCTCTCTTTAGGAAGAAGGAACCCAAAAGGACTCGAAAGCAATGCATTACTTGGAATGCCTTCAACAGATGAGCAGACCTCATAAATTTATAATGCAAACAGGCCTAATGCATCAACTCAAAGAAAACAGTTAATACTTTAGTCATTATACTCTTCTACTAGTATGATTGATTACTAACTTGAAGACCCAAATGTGCCAAACAACAATTCACCAACAATAAACCTCTATTACACACCCCAAATTCACCAACATTAGATGGACAGTAACATGCTCAGGTTTTATAATCTAGACCAGCTTCAACTCAAAAATATTTGTAAATGGAGTCAAACAGATAACACACCTGATCTATCAATGGACATGACCGTCTGTAATCCTTGCGAAGCATCTGTAAGTTTTCCAGCCTACATACTCCTTATTATTGTACGAAAGAGAAAGAGATGTAATCAATAATGACTACACCAGACCAAGTAGCTAATTCGTTTCCCTTCAGAATAAAGAAAAATGAAATTTGTTCAAAGCAATAACAATTCTGTCTTTAAAGTACAATAATTGGCAGGACCATCCGTGACACATAAAATCAAACAACGAACAACGTAAAAAGCTGTAATAAGGGGGTTGGACTACCATCCTAAGAGAAGTCTCGTCTGTTTGAAAACATGCAGCTATAGGAATAACAATCTATTCCCTGTAAAATAGGAAGCCTCACATTGACAGCCTCTATATTTTGATATTCTAGAAGAGAGGCTGAAAGTTTCCTCTACCAGCCTTCTTTTAATCTAATTTCCTTAATCATAATTTAATTATATTACTACTAATGCAAGTCTAGATTTCTGAGACAATATAAGGTAAATCAAAACCTTCAATATGCAATAAAATGATCGTGGACAGAAACTTTCACCCTACTAATGTAAGGGCACTACCTTATTTCTAAGAATTACAAGGCAACAATTTGTTTATAGGAGGGGATGTGCAATCTGATACAGATTTGTAGCAATTCCTTGACCATGTCCTAGTGATGTACCAAATAAAATAGATATGCGAGAGGCGTGAAAGAGAGTAAACATTTGAGATGAAAGCCCCATATTTGATAATCCAAAACCTGAAAGAAGATAGAAATTGTTGCTAAAAGAGCTTGCAGATCAAGCAACATGAGACTAAAATTTTGTTTGACAACAATTGTATCAGACAAAGAATTTCTAGGCTTTCCAAATCACAACAGATTTCCAAGCCTGCTACAGTCAACTTACCGTTCTGCTTTCGAAGCATTACCCACTTGCAGGTATTATTAAAGGTGCGCCAGCAAATATCTATAGATTTGTAAAATAACCGTACAATGTTTCCTGCCATATCTGATTCGTAATAAATACGAACTTCTCCCGTAGCCGCCGTAAAATGCTTATTGCATTTCGATATGATGACGGACGAGTAACACAGGATGGAAGACTAGCGGGAAAATTAATGGCCACGATCAATTTTATCGTCTCCAAGGGTTATTGGAAAGACTCGGCGTTGATCATTCAAATTGGATACGCCTTCGGCGTAAAATAAATCCGCTAACTAAATATATATTAACTTTAGAAGTTTTGATAGATCCAAAACAAAGGAAGAAGTATATGGAAAAATTCCACAAATTAATAACAGAATTAAACCAGCGATCCTGATTCTGTTGATAGCCAAAATATCACAACTTTAATTCTATTGCTAATGTATCTTATATACAACTTTAAACTGGAGCTTGAATGGTCACACTTGATGAAGTTTAATACTGGTAAAGATGATGTGTCCTGCCAGGATTGAGTTCCAACATGGTGGACTGGTATGAGAAACAATAGAGAAGGGATGATAAAATCCTTTGTGTTGACAGAACCACAATGAATCGAGACATGTCTGGTGCTTTTCTTACATCGAAAGCCTGTCTGACTCTGAGAAGAGTGGTCATGGACCATTTATTTGAAGGCTTCATATTTACAATTTAAAATTTTTGTAATCTCTTCGCACAAAATCTTCCAGTCCTGATGAAAGCGACCGTTACTATCAGGGTGGTATGCTTGTATGGCTTTTCGAAGTGCGGCCTTAACATCAGCAGGAGTATCAATTTTACCCGTCTGTCCTTTCTTCGGATCTGGATGGCTGTGCTCCCTATATATGAAGTTCAAGAAAGACTGCGCGCTCTTCTCCCCTTCCATCTTAATCACAGTAATTGCTTTTTCAATCCTCACTGCATTTTCTTGTTGTTCGATTTGGTGTTGATGCACCTTCAATGATGAGTACTTATACCACTCGGACTCTGCTATACGGGGACACATGATTTCTTGGGCAATTTGGGTGCTCTCCAAGTGGTAAGGATAGGCAAGCTTTTCCGATTTCAAGATGGATGAATATTCTGTCCCGATTTGGCTGAGGGCAATTGCATCGCTCTCGGGGTCTTTCTCTTTGCCAAGCAAAACAGAATGCCTATACCAGTCAATAGCATCCCGCACTAGTTCCATGCTCACTGCTTCATCCTCAAATAAAGCCCTCTCAAGTATTGCATCTCCCTGGCAACGAGCTTGTACAGATTCACAAATAAATTCATGCAGTAACACCTGTTTCTTCATATTCTGAAATTCTTTTATCAAATCATTATTATTTGTGGAATAGACAATACACTCTACCTTCCTCAGTGGTAGATGACACTCCTTGATTGCATTCAAACATAGTTTGTAACCGCTTTCTTCAATTCTTCTCCCTTCTCCTCCATCTTCGTTGTTGATGTATTGGAAGCCCTTCTTAAAGATGAATCCAACATGAATCGTATAGAAAATAATTGCGAACGCTTTTTGGCCTTGGGTATCCATCTGTGCACACAGATCAACTAGCATGGACTCGAAACGTACGCCGTAAGTGTCGAGCTGTTCCCGTACCCAGACAATAACTTTGCCAACCATAGCCTCTCGTACCTGTTTTACCCACATTTCTGGTTTAGCACCAGACATCCCCAATTCAAGAGCCAGTGAATAAAACTTAAGGGACTTTGGTATTCGCTCTTTGGCAGCCCGGATAGCTTGCAAAGCTTCGCTGCTTCCTTCGAACTCTTGCATGTATATCTGCCATTCTGATTTTCCCCATAGCCAATTTACAGCAGCCAGATTTTTATAACTCGAAGCTTTTTCGCTCTTATCGTGGTCTGCAGCCGTAAGAGCTGCTTGGTATAGCTGATGAGCTTTATCCAACTTAAGCCTCCGCACACAAGGCCCATAAAAGCCATCGCGCACTTGAGAGTATATTTCATTTCCTGCCTTTCGCAAGGCTTCACTCCTGCAGCTTTTCTCTGAACTCATTGGTGGCAGCTATAATGCATAAAAACAATTTTAAGTTTCATTTTAGATAACAAAAATCAGTGAGCAAAAACAGGGTTTTATATCATAAGATTTATTTGCCTCATCCACCAAAGCTAGAAAGAGAGGAAAAAAAATGAACAAGACAGAAAGCTCTGATCAAGTCAAATGCTATCCATTTTCAAAATTATGCTTGCCCTGTTTTTGATCTTCTGTTTCCTACCCTATGTGTGTTGGATTAAAAGACATAAATCTGTTATGTGACACAAAATCTGACTGCAAATTTTATTCTTCCGTACATATTCTCTGTAACCTCATCTCATAATTTTTTCCCATGATCTATTCATTTTTAACATATAATATTTTCTTTTGTGAGGATATACGATTTTCTAAGCATTAGAGGAAGTTCTACTATATCAGTAAATGTAATATTTTTACAAGCAAGACAGAGTCTGTTTCTAAATTTAATCCTGGTCGGACTAATTTTGCTTTAAAAGCAAAAGCAGGACTGTTCATATACTCCACACTCATTACCTTGACCAAGGAGTGGTTCATTTCTCATAACCTATTAAACATAATTTTACAGAAGCAGCATTTTAAAGAAAGTCATAAATACCTGGTGTGTGATCTTTTAAATTTGCTCTAAAGATATCTGTCTTCTGCTTTGCTATGGGGTTTGGACTCTGATTCTAAGAGTGAATATAAAATTAAAAAAAATCAACATAATTAAATATAGAAAAAAATACATAAATATAAATGTAGAATAGGGTAAAATCAAGGTAAAAGGCATGAATCAATAGTATCAACCATCAAATACTTAAAACTCAAGTCTAAAGACCCTAATCCAACAATGAAACACAAATGAACATAGAAACATAAAATAATGAAGCAATATTACCAAATAATTCTTATGCCATGGTTGAAGCACCTTATATGCTAGCTTGCCCTCAAATTTGTAGTATGCAAGAATAAACCTAGTGATAGTGATAGTTAAATATCAAAGATAGTGGTTGTAGGGTCGAAATGAAAGTGATAGGTCTCTTTTATAGAAAATCAAATTTGAATGAAGGTCCAGGATTAGATGATGAAGATCAATGGATGAGATTTCTTTGAGAAGCAAGGAAATAGGGTTAGGGCAAAAATAGGGTTTAGTTAAGGATGGACAGTGGAGATTAAAAGACAATAAAACCTTATCAAGGGTGAAAATTAATTGATAATAAAAGAGAAATTGGAACACAAAAAGAGGTTGGAATAAATTAAATAATTATAAAATTATTTAATTTAGAAGGGAAAGTGAACAATTAAGTAATGAAAGCAATTATTTATTTATGAAAGAAGAGAGAAGAGTTGACTTTTTAATTAAATAACTATTTAATTAAAAGTAGAGAAAAATGACAAACTATTAAATAATTTTTTAGTGGAGGAAAAAGTGGAAAAATAATTAAATAATAAGATTTATTTAATTATGAAAGAAAAGGATAATGAATAATTAAAATAATTATTTAATAGAATGACAATGAAAGTAAATAATTAAATAAACGATAATTTATTTAATTATAGAGAGAATGGATTAATTAGCGACGCAATTATCAAGAAAGAATAAAAAGGAAAATGAATTAATTAAATAATTAAAATTATTTAATTTATAAAACAAATATGACTTTAGACAATAATTAAATAATTAAAATTATTTAATTATGTGGGGAAGAAGGGGAACTGATGTGAAAAATGGTGTTTGCAGGCTTAAGACATTTTTCAATGTCTATATTTTTCCCCTCTTTGAGATGATATTGCGATTAAGAGAAGTAACATCATTCCAAAGAATAAAACATGGTGGGTAGGAATGGGATTAGGACTAGAAAAATGATGCCCCAATCACTAGTGAGGATGGGGAATGATAACGAAGAGGTAATGGTATGCCCCCTCAAGAGGACATGCAGACTTAAAGAGCACGAGTGTGCTCTTGAAATGGATGAGAGGATTTAAAGGATGAAGGATAAAAGGATAGAGGAAAATAGATAATGATGATGAAAATATGAATTGAGGGGGAGGATGGAGGATCATTATGCTGCAATGATATGAGCAACCTAGATTTAATATTGTACTTGACATTATGCACCAAGGTATAAGGAACCAGGATGACAATGTTCCAAGCATATGATCAAAAATGTAAAGTGCAAACATATGCCCCATAACACCATGATATGGAAGACTATGATGCCCTTGTGAAAATAGAATGCAAAAGACCATGAGAAATGAAAATAACGATAAAACACACAAGCAACAAGCAAGCATGCACACCAAACCAAAAGCAACCAAGGACTATGCTCCAAGTCAAGCTGAAAACCAATTGATGGATTGATTGATGATGATGATGACAATGTTGATATGGGAAGGACATATCCCACAAAAACATGTGGATTGAGAAATACATATGGGCGGGTGCATGAAGTTGGGTAGCAATTTCGTGGCCACTTTCTATTTTTTTTTTAAAACTCATAGCATGAGCACGTTATAACACACTCATGTCATAGCATGTTAAAAGCAAAAAAAAAAAGTGAAAGTCTTCATTTACACTTTGATTGTTTTCTTCTTCTGCTTGCGGCCAAAACCCCCAACTTTCGCACTCACGTTCTAGGAGGAGGTATTGGGCATAAATCTTCAACAAGAGTTGCTATTTCTTTGCAAGGATGGCGCCACAATGACGAAGAGGTGGGAGAGGTAAGTATTGTTTGTTATTTGTTTTGAATTTCTTAGTTTTAGGTTGATTTTGTTAGTTTTAGGTTATATTTGATATATAAATTTTTGAATTTGTAGGAGATGCAAATGAACCCGCAAAACCACAAAATCCTCAACAAGAAGAGCAACCAAATCCTAAAGAAAAAAATCTTCAACAAGAAAATCAACCTCAACAACAACCTCCTCCACCAATCCATCATATTAGCCCTATTCTACAATGTCATCCAAGGGAGTCTTCGAGTGGTGGCCTTCGAACCCATGTGTGTCAATCTTGTGGGGCGACTTGTTCATATGACCCTACCAACACTCAAGAGGCTGTTGCGGAGGATCCGTATGTAGCTACGAAGATGGAGAGGGTGCTGAAATTTTGCATGATGCATATGGCATTGATACTTGGGTAAAATTTAGCATGTTCATTGAATTTAATTTATTAAGTTTTTATTTTTAAATGCAAGATTAACTAATTTAGTTTTATAATTTTAATAAAATTGCAGGGTCATGGTGTTGAGACTAGATACACCAGCCCTCCACCTACTTATTTTTGTAGTACACCTATCGGTGGGGTATGTAACTAGTAAACAATTATAAATTTATTACATATTAATAGCATTGTTTTACGAATGGTATTTTAATATTTGATTTTGGATGTTGAATAGGGTAATATTGGAGGTTTCGAGGGAACACCTCCCAATTCTAGTGGATTTACTCAAACCTTCATGCAGGTAATAGAATAAAGAGTTTAACTAATGAATTCTACTTAATAGATTTGTGTAGTTTATATTCATATTGTTGGTTACGTTGCATTGCACATCATTCAAACTCAAAGCATTACTTCACATTCCATAACTAATAACTAGATGTTGATAGATGACAAAATTTCAACTACAATATAGTTGTTTAGAAAGTCAACATAAGCAGTGATGCAAATTTCTTCATATGGAGGCATGTTCTTGCAAAGGTGCACTTGAACGACAAACTATGGATGCTTGGAAAAAATCTATGAAACCATAATAGTAAGCAATAGCATAGACAAGGCAGTTAGTAGTTTCAAAAAATGTCTCGAAGAAATGTGGTCTCATGGTGATGGAATTCCATCACCATGAGACCACATTTCTTCGAGGAATTTCTTCAAAATGCTCACCACCTTTTCTATGATACCACATTTTTCATACATGTGCACCAAATCATTTTATCAAACTACTCGTGCTTCCTTGCTACTATGGCTAAAAGCCTAAAATAGGTGCTTTCAAACAAACTATAGATGCTTGGAAAAATATCTATCAAAGCATAATAGTAAGCAATAATACCATAGAGAAGACAATGAAATTTTTGAAAAAATGACTAAAAGAAATGCATTCTTATGGTGATGGAATGCCATGACGTGCATTTTTTTGTAATGGCATTCCATCACCACAAGACCCCATTTCTTTTGAGGCATTTTTTCAAACAGTTCACTACCTTCTCTATGCCACCACAGTTATCGTACATGTCTACGAAAGCATTTAATCAAATGATTCAACAGCTTGCTACTATGGGTAAAAGCCTAAAAACACATCCTTTCAAA